>CM060561.1:50101943-50701943 GCA_030625065.1 Alectoris magna
AATGCAGTTTATTGTAGTTTTATTATGTGGCTCAACATTATTACCTGCTCATAAAATGACCAACACACAACAAAATGAAATACTGTCAAGTAATCAAGAGAACACATATTGTAAACACCGATTAATAAAAATTCCCAAAAGAAAAGTATCCAATTAATGCCACTAAATATTGTAGTAGAGGTATTTGTTGTTTAAAAAAATTCTAGTTAAAATACAGACATAGAGTTTCTGGCTAAAAAAAAAGGTGACCTGAGTTGAAAAATAACCAGAAAAATCAAAGAGATGCAGGTTCTCACAAAAAAAAAAGGGGGGGGGGGGGGGGGGGAATTCTTTCCATTATGAAATGAGAATGAAAAACAACTGATAAACAAAAAAACCCTCTCTAACCCTGACAGGCTTTGTTCAGTTCATTGCTGAGCTCCGGGGCAGGAATGAGGAAAGACTCCACGCAGGTCAAAAGCTCTGCTGAAGTCAAACAATTCAGCCTGTTGGCCCCTGGTTAACACGAGGTTCCTCAGGCAGCCATGGAATGAGCTCTTGCTTGTAAGACAGTTCTGTTTCACATCACCTGAAAAACAAACATGAACTATGTAGAATCTACATCCAGAGAACTGAAACAACACAAAGATCCAGGTTATTATTTAATTGCTTCCCCTCTCGAATCAGATAGATAGAAAAATAACAACAGATGAGCACCAAGTTGTAATCACATTTGAATGATCTCCTACCACGGATGGGTACTGGTGCCTTCAAGCACGAGCCATACACTGGCATAAGTTAGGCAGAGTTTTCAGGAATATTTTGCCTCAAGGGACAATGGAAAATGAGAGCAGGGAAAAGAGAGGGGAAAGCCATTCTACATAGATGCTTTTCAAGTAAAAATTGCAACTGTCAGAATATGAAACAATAGCTGAGTTAGCCATGTCTCCATTCCAGGAGAGTAGCCATGGACTCTCCTGGCAAATCAAACACGAGATTGGTACAGAGTCCAACTCTTTTTGCTATACAACCTGTGAAACATTTCACTTTACACTTGTGCTGTACATAACTAAAGAATTTCTCTCCTCTCAATGAACTCTATTCTTTAGGGATGAAGTACTGAAAGAATAATTATCATCGTGCTACCCTATTTTACAAAAGGGTTCACAAAATGCTGATAAGACTACTCCGGTATTCAAGCAAGACCTATACTAATCAAGATCCACTTAATTAGCATTAATTCATTTTTCATAAACCTTGTCCAGCAGAAGGCTCTGTAACATTTTAAGCCATTGTCCCTGAAGCTTTCCAAACATTTAAAAGCTGAGTTTGCCCTTCAGACCTCATCTCCCTCTTTCAACATAAATGGAAATATCTAAATTGGGGGGAAAATAAATAAATAAATACAAAATGGTAACAGCTGTTTCAGAGACAAATTTACGTGGGCATATGATGATATGTTTAAAGGTACAGGATATTCAAACTCATACAAAGCCCATTCAGTGATGCGATTCTTAAAAGGCTATAAATAAATATATTTGTGTGTGAGCACAGAAAGATTAAGCTCATGATGATCCAAATTCAACTGTCCTAATAAATAAATTGCCTTGGCTCAAATTATCAGCAAACAAGTTATAAAATTTAAATGTATTCCAGTTATATAATTTTTGTGTTGCTATCTTTCTCTATGGCCATGACTGTATGATGGATATACAGTTAAATAGAAGAAGACACGCAAGGGGTATATATGCACCTCTGCTGCAATGTGACTTCTGCCTGCATAGCCCCTGACATGAAAAAATAGCAAAAATAAAGCAGAAAACTGTACTCTATAAACTTTTCTTAGATGAATGAAAACATCACTACCATATTCAAGAAAGGGAGAAACAAAGACATGGGGAACTACAGGCCAGTGAGCTTCATGCCTATGTCTGGGAAATTCATGCAACAGGTCCTCCTGGAAGAGATGTTGTGGAATATGCAAGATGAGGAGGTGATCTGAGACAGTCAGCATGGCTTCACCAAGGGCAGATCATGTCTGACCAATCTGGAGACCTTCTATGGTGGAGCGATGACATCCATAGACCTAGGAAGGGCAACTGATGTTATCTGCCTGAACTTGTGCAAGGCCTTTGACACGGTCCAGCACCACATTCTTATCTCTAAACTGGGAGATGTGGATTTGAAGGCTGAGCTACTACATGGATAAATAACTGGTTGGATGATCATAGCCAGAGGTTTGTTGTCAACAGCTTTACAATCTGGTTCAGGTCAGTTAAAAAAGTTCTGCACCTGGGGCCCATCATGGGACCAGCAATCTTCAGCATCTTTACTGATGACATTAACAGTTGGATTGAGCATACTCTTAGCAAGTTTGCTGATGACACCATGGTAAGTGGTGCGGTTCACACAACAGAAGGGAGAGACACCATCCAGTGGGACCCAGACATGCTCAAAAAAGGGCACGTGAGAACATAATGAGGCTTAACAAGACCAAGTGCAAGTTACAAGTACACACTGGGAGAAGAACTCATTGAGAGCAGTCCTGTGGAAAAGGACTTGGGGGACCGTGATACACAAAAAGCTGGATATGAGCCAACAAAAAGCTGCAAGGCCAACTTCATCCTGAGCTGCATCAAGAGTGGTGGCCGGCAGGGAGAGGGAGGGGATTGTCCCTCTATGCTCTGCCCTTGTAAGGCTCCATCTGGAGTTCTGTGTCTAAGCTGGGGCCCACAGTACAGAAAGGACGTGGAGCTGTTGGAGTGGGTCTAGAGGAAAGCCACAAAGATGATCAGAAGGCTGGAGCACCTCTGCTGTGAAGAAAGGTTGAGGGAGTTGGGCTTGTTTAGCTTGGAGAAGAGAAGGCTTCAGGGAGGTTTCACTGTGATCTTCCAGTACCTGAGGGGCGCTTACAAGGAGGAGGGAGACCAACTTCTTACAGTCTGATGATAGTAGGACAAGGGGGAATGTCTTTAAACTGGAAGAGGGGAGATTTTGCTTAGATGTTAAGAAGAAATTGTTTATTCAGAGAGTGGTGAGTCACTGGATCAGGTTGTGAAGAGAAATTGTGGATGCCCCATCCCCAGAAGCATTTAAGGCCAGGTTGTATGGGGCCCTGGGCAGCCTAATCTAGAGGGCAGCAGGAGGGGTTGGAACTAGATGATCTCTAACATCCACTCCAACCTAAGCCATTGTGTGATTCTATGAATGAGGGAAAAGTGAACTGCACCTGAACGTATACAGGTAGGGATGTTGTGAACCCTCAGGGATACTATGAAAGACAAACCACACGGAAGCACAGAAGTAATCCATCTCAGAAACTAAGGAGCAGGTTTGTGTAGGAAAGTGAAATCATTCAGTTCATCTCTCCAACCCAATCAACAGCTGAATGAATTCCTACGCCATGATAGAATGCAATCATTAAAACACTGTGGTCTCAGTAACAACATGGAAGACGGTAACTAAGATCTATAACTCAATCATGAACTTACGACATGGAGGAGGAGAGAGGGATGATTCTTAGGAAAGAAAATAAGTATACAAGGGAGAGAAGGAAAAAGAAATATTATTGTACCTACCAGGATAACCTCCAACATAAATGGGATTATTTGTATCTGCAGATGTTGACTGAATGTAGGGATTATCAGTATGAACCAAATTCCCATCAATTATCAGTGAGATACGATGTTTGCTTGTGTTTGCTTGAAGCTTGTGCCATTTTCCATCACATAAACTGTTTGCAACTCCTGGTTCGTATGTAGCTGTTATTCTGCCAGCTCCATTGTTGACATGGAATAAAACCTGCATAAACAGCCAGATGACGATAAAGATATGAAGTAAGAATAGATGAACTAATTTATCTAGATAAAAGCACAATCATGCTGGTGCAGATATTTCCATTTTATAAATGCTTGGTAATTACGCAGAGCTAATGTTTACTTTGATAGAGTGCGAGTCCTTAATTGAACTATATATGAAATCTAAAAGACTTAGATCCATCCATGCAATGATCTGTGGCTAGGTTTGTGTACATAGGATTTCAATGTTTCCTACAAATACAATAACATAATTTTCTCACAGAAACATACGATTTGAAAGAAGATCTGCTGTGTCTAGCTGAAGGGAATGAACTGTAAGCACTTATTACTGCCACTATGTGTATTTATTTGTTTCATCCCTTCATTTTTGAAAGCAGTAGACATTTCTTGAATGCTGTGATAAGGATTAATATGTAAATATGAACAGAGAAAGTACCTTCTATAGAAATAGTCATATTTAACACTATCTCTAACTAGGAAGTATTGAATAAAAAATGAGCTCTTTCTGAGGAAAGGAAATACTTAAGAGCAATCAAATATATATTTTTTTTCTGCAGGAGATGAGTGGTGCACTATGTATTGATTGTTAAAATGCTGATGGAGCATAACGACGAGTGGATTTACAGAGAGAGTTAATTGTCCAGGATGCTACTCATGAATATCGGAGAAGAGACTGCAAAACAGGGTGTTTTATACATTGGAGAACATGCTTAACAAAGCTAAGTTCAGCTCTATGGCAGAAAAAAGTATTAAACTGCAAGAAAGGAATATATTCAGTCTAACATACAAGATATCTAGTACAGGAGGTCACAGTGGCTTCAGGCTAAGATGAATTACAACAATTACAAAGGCAGAAAGTTCCAGAGACTTCTGCTAAACCCACATTTTATCATATTATGATGACAAGCTTTGATACTTACAGCCTGTCCCATACTAGTTCTGCAGGGATTTGGTTCTGACATTTTGCCTCCATCACATTTCAGTGGTGACTCTTTAGTGGTACCCAACCATTCAATCCTCCCACTTTTAACAAGCCTCATGAAATGAGTATGTCAGCACAGGGCAGCCTACCTTGCCATTTACAATCTCCAATCCAATGGCATCAACTTTAGCGCTGCTGATTCCAAGGAGAATGCCATGCGTGGCTGTAGTACGAAACTCAAGCGTGATGTTCACATCAGAACGGACTTTGTAACCTTCTCTGACTGAAAAAAAGTTATACACTTCTGATGAAAGAACTGTAACTCACAATTCAAAGAAGCATTTGAATATGGTCATTAAAAGACCTAAAAAGCACATTAATTAATTTGCTGGGATAGGATTTTGCAGAAACTCTTTGAAGGTTTTCCAAAGTAAATTGTCCAAAATCAAAATTCACATTTTACACTGGAAAAGTAACATTCCGGTGAAAATGGTGAGACAAAAAATGGAAGAGCAAGTCACTCGGAAATCGTCTGAACTGGAACAGTATTTACAGAGAGTACGTGAACTGGAAGAGACGTATAAGCAGCTGCAGGAAGCTCTGGAAGTTGAGAAACAGGCACATCAGGATGAAGAGACTGTAAGGAAACAGTCTTTCATTTAGATTTAAAACATCTTATTTCATTTGCTGGAGAAAGAGTCAAGAGTTTAACTGTATGTAATCCTTCATGTTACTTCACAATTCCCCTGTATCTTTTGTCTCCATACTCTTACAGACCTTACACATACAGACCTCAGTGCAATTCTATGAATGTGACATGAGCATCAGCTGCAAAAGAAAGAGGTCTCTTTCTTTCCCCAGAGTCATCAGCTCTTTGACCCTATGCAAAAATGGCCACTTTGGGGCACATGGATCGAAAGGACTCAGAAATACATACACAGGGCATGTTAAATATGTATTCTTCCAACAAGGACTAAAACAGATATGTTTTTGTTGGTATTAATTCATTAAGATACTGCTTCCATTTAATGACACTTACCAAGAGCAGCAAAGCCACTTCCATCAAAGAATGTGCCATCCTGCACTGTTGCATAGCATTTATTCACAGCAAAGATGGAGACAGGGCTCTCCTTGTCCAGTTGCTTGCTGTTAATCGTCATACTGCCAATGCAGGCAGGAATACTGTGAGTCACCTAGTCATACCAAAATGCAGGGAATTAATGCATAATAAAAACTACTGCTATGGTCTTTTTGTGATTCACCTCAGGTTACTGTAAATTAACAACAAAACACAGTGGGATCTAAAATATTTACATAATTACATTTTTATTTATTACATTTACTTATATAAGGATGAAAATGCACACAGTGTCTTACAGAAGAACACTGTATACGCACTTCATAATGTACAGAAAGAATCGCATTTGCTTGAATTTGAGAAGGGATATACCCAACAGTTAAAGACACTTCAAATACATTTTAGCAAATTCATATGTTAATCAATATTTTCTAAGGCTCTTTCCAAGTATGGATCACCAGAGTTCCATCCAGCAATAAGATTAATTAGAATTTCTCACCATCCTCTTTCGTAATTGCATACTCAAAATTATCCCTATTATGCAATTAAAAAGCAAGGGTGAAGAAAGAACAACCAGAATTGAGAAACAAAGCTATCAAACCCAAAATCCTCCCTAGGATAGTGGGTAGCGCAAGGAGGAAGGTGACAAAAGATACCTTCTAAAAGCATGCGTAAACAGTATGCTTTAATCTCAAATAGCTAAAGGCAGCCTTTCAGAGATATTTAAGGCATTGAATTCCTATGTGAATCCAACAGGATTTAGGTTATAAAATTTCTGAGGTTTTAGGTCATATTTTTCTCTTCTACCGAACACGAGAATTTATATTGTTTATCTGTTTTCAACAAAGAGGTTGATAGAAAAAAAAAAAAAAAATCCATTAAGGGCTATTAATAAAACACAAGGTTCCAGCTCTAGCTGGAATCACTAAACCATAGAAAGCCAGAAAGATTTATTTAGTAAAGAGTCATTGCATTCTTTGTTGTTTCTTTTTTGCCTCTGTCAGAGACAGTATACCAAACCAGATGCGTTTGATGCAGTATACCCATTCTAATGTTTCACACTATCAGACAGTAACCCCCCTCGCCCCTCCCCAAACCTTACATTCCCAAGATTCTTCGCCACATAGTCTAAGGGGAGTCCTCCCACATACAGCTTGCCCTCCACATCCAAAGTGCTGCCATCTCCCAGGGCACTGACTGATACCAATTCCTGTCCATCCACAATGATGATACCTTTTCTTTTAACGTATTCTGTCCTTATCTGGAAAAAATGAGAGAGCACAAACATAAGCTGAGTCAGTTACCTAGTCATCATTTGCCAAGGAAGAAATATGATTATTAAAGGTTAGATTGCTTGCATGTACTATAAAACTAAGGCAGTCTCATGAAATTCACAGAGGCTGAGGCCATTTCAGAATGCAAGTGAGCAGCCTAAACTGCTTTCTTGCTTCCCCAGGGGCCTATAATGATTACATTTTGCCCTGTCCCAGTTTTTTTTTTAATGTTTGAACAACTACTATTTAAAATCACTAGCTTACTACTTTAGGATATGAGTAAGTTACTGAGTTGGAAAAGTAGAGATCTGTGTTTGTCTGCAATGCTGTGCTTCCCACCAGCTGAGCCGTCTCAGCTCTCTGGAGCGCACACTCCTACAATATAGTTTTATGATGGGCAGTGCTGAGTTTGCTATGACCAAAAAAGCTTTCCAGCTCTATCTCATTCATTCATAACCCTGTGCCTTCTCTGCATGAAAATGATTATTCACATACAGCTGAGATAATATCTGATCTCTAACGTTTTCTTCTCCAGTTACATGCAGCAACACTCAGAATCCTAATTAGGTTCCATGTGAGGTTTCACAAACATTTGGATTGGTAAGGGGATAAAGCAGTATAGCAGAGCAATATAAGCATATGACAGAAAATGGAAAGAAAGGTGTTTCTTTTGGCAGGAAAGTATGCTAGTTTCAATTGATTGTACAGCTACTGCAGTAATCATCCTTAGCTGTGAAGAGGTGTGACTCAGCCTTGATTTCAGAAAAAAAGTTTTAATTTTTTTTACCATTTGTAGTAAAGGAAGATCAGCTCTCATACAGAATCTTTTCATCTCTTATAAAGTTGACAGTGTGAGTATGAGTTTGTACGTAGCTATACTTACTTTTAAACATGCAGCTTTAAATCCTGAAGTGTTCTTCCCTTCAGGGTAGGCAGCAGAGCTATCTGTGTTATCACTCTCTAACAGAAGTTCACGTTTGCTTTCTCTGGTAGCTCTTGTTATTTATTATTCTACTTGTTATACATGAAAACCAAAAATAACCCTGCTGATTCCCCAGGAACTGAGGAAAATTGGCAGCTCTGTGTCATCAATCACCTTATCCCACAGAATCCACTTCCTGGACGTAAGGCTCCACATACGAACAAGAGAAGGGAAGCTTAGCAGGATGAATGCTGTCAACCTCACCTGCCCTAAAGATAACTGATGTGGTGAGCTGCTTTCAAAACTTAAGCGAACATCACAGATGTTTCTTGCAAAGAAAGCCAGAGCCAACAGTCACCGGGTTGCTCAGAGGAACTGGGCTGATGGAGCCTCACACAGACCCTCTGTACAGAAGGCCCTGCATGCTACATACTATTTGAAATCTGCAGCCATAACTCCTCCCAGAACTTGCCTTATGCCAAACACTCTCCCTCCAGCCTCCACTGATTCAAAATATTTACCTTTCTCTTTTTGCACAATCCGTGGCAATTATTTGTCAGCATTAGCACTATTAGCACTCAAGCATTAAGCGGTAAATGGAAGAAAGGAGAAACTCCACAGCCACAGTTTCACCTTGTCCCACACTCAGTTGGCAAGACTTTGGTAGCACAGTGCATGGAAAACCCTTCGTGGAAAAGATCCGAATTTTTAGACCTCTCAGTTTCTTCTCCAGTGAAGATGATTATTATGCTTATTACACACTGGATGAACTATTTTACTCCTAAATAATCTCAGAATCTTGGAGGGTGGAATCAATGCATCACTAATGATAATTTTTAAAGGAATTAGTTATGCACTGATCTGAATGGTTTCATGACTGAATTAAAACCTGTTTGCCCTTGCAACACTGAAATTGTATAGGAAAGGCAGTGAAGACATCCCAGTAACATCAGGGAAAAGAAAACGGAGAACAAAATTGGTGACTACCTACCGTATGCCATTTTCCATCATTGACAATAGCGGGGTGAGAAGCTACTGCTCTTCCTTTGCCTAAATCAAATGAAAAATAGAGCTGTCCCCCATGAAGCTGTAAGGCTGCATAATCAATTTGGTTCTGGTGAGCCATGTAGTAAATCAGGCCACTGGAGGCAAAGGTTCTGAGATTCAGCTGGACAGAAAGTCTGGACAATAAAAACTCAGTGTTAATGTTACATATTTTATTCTGCATTGACAAAAAGCTGCTCAGGAGGTAGAGAACAGCCTCAACCAATTTAACTTCATGAAAGCATTTTTTTTATTACAAAGGTCAGAAAAGTAGAATTTGCATTGTGTTCTGTGAAGGCATGACCTATACTGTATTTCGTAATACAAATCAGTGCTGTACCTGTTAGAAATCTGAAAAGCATACAGTGAGCCAGGTTTTAGGAGGGACAGGCTCGGCTGTTTATGACTGCAGGTTTGCCTACTGCCCCAAGGAAGGAAAAAATCCCACTACTTTTAACCAGGATTGCTGGAATATAAATGGGCAGACTGAGAACAGAGGAAAGCTTAAAGACAGAGGAGCTGTTTCAGTGCTCTGGATTCCCAAAAGTTATTCATGGAAAAGCTATTTATATATTATAGAGACCCTAGGTTAGGACTGCGTAGCATCAAGTCTCTGCAATGTTCTTATATTCAGTAGTTAAAATGTAATGGCTAAGAAAGGAAAGGGTTCTTTTCCCTATGATTGCCGAGGCTTTCTAAGCTGAAGGAACTTAGGATTACAGGCTTTGTCTTGAGGACCTCAAAAAAAAAAATGAGACTGACAGGGATCATGTCAGTCTCTACACAGTGATTCTTCTCAGTCGTCTTAGCTCCTTTGGTGACCTTAGGAATGAAGGAGATGTGGAAGGTACAGTTGCAGAAATCCAGGAAGGATAAGATGTTATCTGCATCACACAAAGCAGCAGGGACCAGTAAGGACTGGGAAAAAAAAATGCAGAACTCTGATAAACTCATAACCGCAAACCTGAGGGAGGTGTGTTAATTGCATGTGGCAGTTGTGATACTTTCTTCCGTGAGGAAATCACAGAAATTGAGGTAAGGGCCATTTTCAAAGCTCATAATGCAATGATACTGCATGAAAGCCATCATCACGCTTCTTGTGGCTCATTAGAGAATAAAACACTATGTGCATATGCAATAAAGGTATACTCACTTCTTCCTGACAGTAGTCTGATTGAAGAGCAGTGTCAAGTGGCTGCCTTTGGCAAGTCCAAACTGATGGGCACCTTGAACATGATCAGGCAGCTCATCTTTTGCACAAGCTACCTGTTAATGAAGGTAATGAATGTTTATTAAGAGGTATAGTATGAGCTGCTTGCCAGCAGCGCTGAATGGCAAAATGCCTATCCTGATCTTTTTAAGAAGAAAAACTGAGTCCCACAGTAACCACAAAATATATGGTAACATTAATTTGCTAAACTCCTAACCCTTTCAAGCCTCCGTTTTGCTCAGAGAGAACTAGATGTAATGATTAAGCTATGTCTTGTGGGCAGTACCAATCTCTTCTACTAAGAAATGTTTATAGTTCGAGATGTATCCATTAACCATTTCTCTTAATTGATAGCCCTTTTGCTAACAAATGTTTAAAGACAGAGCAAAATCCCAGTTAAACTCTTATGGAGTTAGCAGAAATATTTTCCCATTTAGTGGAGATGTACACTTTTGTTATGATTTAGGGAATGAAGAGCTGAGTAACAGACTATGAGCCAAAGCCATACTTAAGCTCTAAGAAGGACAGTTTATTTCTTTTTAAAGCCACAGTTGTATGAAATGCATAAAATCCCGCTTTCTTTTGCTACATAAAAATGATTTCAAGATGCTTTGGAAACACTTCATCATGAAGATGTGCAGCTGCAGGAGAAGAAATGTAATGCTGCCTTGGGAACTGGGACTGTGTGAGAGGAAACAGGTGCCAATGCAAGCTGCATTCAGGTGCTGTGTCTCTCTGTAACAGTTTGTGCCTCCTCCTTGACACAGACCACAGACTGTATCTGTGTGACCAGGAAAATGCAAATACTAAATTGCTCAGCTAATGCAAATCTCAGCATGGAATTACTTTGGCAGGAACAGACTGAAGATAATAGTTAATGTCAAGTCCTTCTGCTGAAAGATTATCACTCCACTTCTTCTCTTTTCAGCGTTACTGATTGAACCATGATAAACCTAGCTAAGTTTCCCTTTCAGAAGGCCAACAGACTGCTTCACAAATTTATATCATATTTTTTTCCCCACAGAAAATAATCAATTCAAATCCACATTCACTGGACACACATACCACACAACATACCACAGAAGAAGCAAATACACACACTCCTTGATTTCAAAATTTTCCACAAAGCTAAAAACGCAACTTTTACCTGAGTACTTTCCTAGAAGAAGCAACAGAGCTTTGTTGTAATACATACTTTTTTTGTATCTGTAGGAGGCCTCAGGGGAGCTGGTAGTTCAGCCTGAATCTCTGTGTCTTCTAGCCGCACGGCTGCTTTAGGCTTCTCTGACAAAAAGCAGCTGTCCATATCCACATGTTCATACTTCATGGAAGTGGTGAAATCCAAAAGTCTGCGTTTTAAAAAACCTACATATTAAGAGGTGAAATCCCAAGCACAAGGAAAGTACTTCACGAGGTCTTTCTCAACAGAAAGATTTGCAGTACCGTAGCACAATTCAGATTGGAAAAACACTTCCAAAGTCATCAAGTCCAACAAATAGAAAATAGGCAAATAATTGCCCATGTAACAATATTAATAGAAAATATTATTGGAAGAATTCGTAAGTACTGTTGAAACTATGATTGAGAGCAGTACTTTGGCACAGCGTCCATATACACATTAAGGACATGTTTACTGTTATTTCTAAATGTAGCAATTAATAATCAATATTAATTTTCTCCACGTTATGATGCCAGGTCATTAGTATAACACTTGTCTTATGTTAAAGAAACAGAGAAACTAACAATGTCAGGAGAGCAATTTCAAAATATAATTACTAATTACTGTTCAGTTTTCCAGAACACGGAAGTTACCACTCTTGACTTACTCCTTGTTAAAAATAAGATTGCTGATACAGCCATAAAAGGAGCCAGTCATTTTTAGCCCAAAGAAGCCCTCTCCTGCAGGGATGCCACCAGCATAGAAGTTGGAAATGTTCATGGGGCTCATTTCTGCTGATGAACCAAGCCTCAGTTCTGAAGGGTTACTTTCATCCACCTGTACAGTTATGATTCTAAAAAGATAAAGTAGAGAAAACATTCAACAAGGGCCTCAGGCATTTTCATATTAGAAACATTCTTTTCACCGTAAGAAATACGCTGTTCTAAGAAGAAAGATTCCATAACTTCAGTAATTCTTTCAGTTACCAGAAGAAAGAAAAAAAAAAAAAACAAAAAAACAGAAGACCTTCTTTAGATAATTTTTAACGGTTTTGTTGAGTATCTTTCCAAATTATTTTGGTAGCTATATTTTTTTCTAATGCTATTAAGCATACTTCACTCAAGTGGCCAAGCTGCATCGAGATTTTGAGAGCTTTTTAATACAATTTAATCAGTGGCTGTGTGCTGTATACAATTACCATATAAATCAGAACACCTCCAGTAAAAGCAGAAAAACACAACATGATTATTCCACCTAATGAGCTCTCAAAGGCAGCTTCTCAGAGATTGTGGTGATCTGACAAGGGCATACAATAATTAAACAGGTAGAACTGTTTGCAGTCATATGTACCTCTTATTCCGAACTAGGATGACAGAGTGTTCTTGTCCATCACTGTATGTTCCATTAGCAGACCTAAGAATTACTTTTCTAGTACTTGCTCTATCTCCAGCATTAACATGCACTGCAAGATGACCATCAATCAGCATAATGGAAAAGAAGGGCTGTGGATTTAATCAGAAAATTATTTTTTAACTACAACTCAGTTTCCTGTCACTCATTCATCACTTTTTAAACAGAATATAGTTTGGAAAAATTTACCTCCAGCTTTTTTTTTTAAACAAACTGTAATGAAACAGAAAGACTAGTAGGCATGTATCAGCATCTCACAGAATGCAAAGCCTTCTAACAGAAGGCATGAAAAATTTCTCTAGTCACAATAGAAATCCAGGGGATTGTTTTTACCCTCACACACACCTGCTTAGAGGAAGGAAATAGAATGGGGCAGGTTAGCAATCCCGTTAACACTTTTGACACTGAATTGTAGGACCTCTAGAACAGCCAGTCAGATATGAGTTTTTTGTTCGCTGCAAATGCTTCAGTAAATAATTCTGACTAACAAAAGTGGAAAATAATTTTCAGTGTTTATTTCATGTGCAGTTTTGTTTGTTTGTTTAAAAACTACTTTGGATCTTTGCAACTGTTCTCTGCTAACAGATCCTTCATCTCCACCCTGCTACAATCTCTGTACTCTTCGTCCTTCTACCCTCTCTGAGATCAGGCGTCCTAAGCTGATCAGATTTATTTATTTTTCCGAAATTTCAGTCACAGAAATTCAATATTTTGAAGTATGAAGGACAAAAACAAAACTAAAAAATGTTCATTTTCAGTACTTGCCAAATGTGCTTGTCTGCGTCGTCGCTTCTCCAGTCCCCTACTGAGTCCAGCAAGGATGATACCATTGCTGTTCTTCGTAGCAAAAGTTGCCATTAGTTCTGATTCTGGACTTAAGGACTTAGGTTCCAACTCAATATATCCATTGTTCAAGATGTTCACGCTACGAATAGGCTATTTTATGAATAAGAGAAATAATTACAGACTTTGTCTTGCTGTTGCACCCAGTAAGAAAAAATAATTTCACATATATATTAATTTGCCTATAATTTTTCAAGACAAGCCAATCTCAACTCACTATATTCCTTCATAAATATTACTATTCATTGTTCAACAACACTAAGAATAAGATCATAAAACTTGCAAATCTCCTACCTCCAATACACAGCCTTTTCTTACTCCATATGAATTTCTAAGCAAGTCAAAGGTTGAACGGGATATTTCCAGATTCTTGATGCATCCCACATACATCCTACTATTAAGACCTTTCCTGAAAGACAAAACAAGTTTTTTTTTTGCAATGAATAGCATTTGGAATCTCCTGGGAGAAAAGATTCATCTCTCTTCAATAATAAGAAGAGAGGATCTGGCTTAGAGATCACAGCCCAGTATAAGTGAAAAGGGGGCTATTTTGGGTTTCTCATCAGACGGTATTTCCAATCTGAAAAAGAATCAGATAGCACTGTACCCAAATGGAAACATGTAATCATGTAGTGCTGTGTTGACAGGTCAGGCCATTTTCCAAAACTCTTAGTTGAATTTCCAGCTGAAATATGATCGCTTTTGTGTGAGAGTAAATGTAGCAATTGTTTCGTTTCTCAAGTCTGGAGGACAACATAATTTGGTTCCAGATTTAAGTCAGAAAAATGCAAACTTTCCCTGCCATAATCCCCTACATACTGCAGTGCCAATTAAGATTCAAGTTCTCATCCGAGAGCAATATATACAGAGATAAATAATATCCTGGAATTTACCTTGCTGTCAAGAAAATGCAGATAATTTAATTAGTTTTTCTTTCAGCCATGTTTGTTCTTTCAAAGTGAAGCCACTGAAAGAAATGTAACTTCACAAGCTCAGCAGAAATGTACAATATAGAAAGATATAGAGACCAGCTATAAACTATGTGCATAACCAGATTAACAAAAAAACACTACATTTAGTTCTCACCTGTTGTAAGTTTCAAAACCGAGTTACAAGAATTCCTTTCTGAAGTAGAACTCTCAACCTGAAGTGCAATTTTGTCCATAAATGACAGCTGGGAAGCACAAGGCTCACACAGGTAAAGATCAGAGAAGCACTGTTCCAGGCAACAGCACTGAATGCTTGGTACGGCCTGTCACAAAGAGCAGTTGGCTGCTGTGGAAATCACCCACGAAGGGGAAAAACAGACAGTTCTCCTTCAAAACTGCTGTGAAAAGCCCCATAGTAGAGCCTAAAGGTGAGGAACAGATAACCAAGTCTGAAGCAAGGCTTCAAGCTTCACTGATTTCCACTAACGTCAGTGGAGTATCAGATTTTGTTAGTCTTTCTCTCTGCTTACAGGTGTAAAGGAGGGGAAGTGAACGCACGCTTTACCTCACAGTCCTTGATTTCGGCAGCCCGCCAATGAAGATTGGGTCCTTATCAGAGCGATTCAAGTCTGAGGCAACCCCAGGAGCTTCTCCTTGCTTGGTTTCTTTGTAGTTAAGGTTATATGCATCCATGACTGCCAGCATTCCTGCAAAGAAAAGAGTAAAGGTCTAGAGAAGGACACTAACATGCATTCTTCCATTTTGACAATCTTGTTTCTAATAAAGGAAAATGCATTCATTGCGTCAAATGTGTATGGACAATCTTCTTATTTTTAGAGTGAGTACATACACTGTAGTTCCAGCTGTTCTGCTATTCTCATTTATTTCTCTCTGCCAAAATCAAATCTGGAAGATCCTACAGGAAAAGATGTATCTGAGAATATGTTATAACTGTTCATGTATAACACTTGCAATGCATTACTTCCCTTGTAATGCATTACTTTCCAATCATGGGCTCCACAATTCTGTTGTACAATTTACTATAAAAAAAAAAAAAAATCTGCAGAACAGATGCTCCCTAATATACAGACTTAGACAAAAATTCCTCACTGTTTAAGTGCTATTAATATATGTGTTCTGACAGCTGCTGCACTACCTTTTCTTTAAAAGATGTGGCAAATCCAGCACTATATTTTCATTGCTGTCATTCTCCTATCTGTAATATAGAAGTGGCACCTAATGAAATTCTGTAAGTGTCCAGATTTGGTTGTGGCAATGCTTCTTCTGGAACCCCTATGTATTTCTGTTTGTAAATGGACAAATGTATTTTATTCAGCCTGTAGCCTACCTTGCTTCTTGTTCCGACTGAATGAAATTTTATACCATGTTCCGTTGTTGTAACGATTTTCTGTTGTCAGAGCAAGAGGTCCTGAACCTAGATCGACAGTCATTCTCACTTTGCCATCAACAAGCTCAAGGGACAAGAAATCTCTCTGGAAGAGGGAAAAAAAAAAAAAAAAAGATTCAATTATAGGAAACAAAAATCTTCCAGAAATATGCATATTTAGCAGGTATGGCCTAGAGTATGAAAAAGGGTTGGTAATTCCCGCATACTATTTCTTAGGCCCAAGATGTTCATCTTTGCTATATTTAGGAAAATTAAATTCCATGTACCACAAAAGGATTTATACCCTTTGTTTTGTTTTACTGTTGTTCTTACTTAAATGATTCAGCAAGCTGGATTGCTCAGCAGACAAAAGTTTAAACAAATGTCACAATTGATTTTTTTTTGTTTTTGATTGAGAGTAATTTGATTTGACTGTTAGTATAATAACCAAACAATGCAATGTTCTTTCTGCAAGATGCAAATAGATTCTACACGTTTATTCACATCAGCAGAAGTAAAAAAAAAAAAAAAAAGAAGTCTGTTTCATTCTAGAAGTGCCCTCTCTACACTGTAAAATTTAAGTCACGTATCATTGTGCAATGTATTCAGGCAGTGAGTACATAATGAATCAAATGAATTATGTAGTGCCTCCAGAACAATTTGTATCTGAACAAAGCTTTGTCCTCCAGGAAAAGTAGGTGGTAAACTGCATGACATGACAATGAAGGTCTGGAGATGGGTCTAGCTTATGCTGCTATTGGAGATAGAGTTATTTATTTCCATTTGCTGATTTCACATCTCATGACTTTAATTCAATAAGACTATTCAATAATATATTCTTCTGCAAGTTCAATTCCAAAAGATTTTACATCCTGCCAAGGTTTATCCAGCAGGAAGAAGAAAAAAAATAGTTTGTTGTCTGTGCTGATTCTTGATCCTGCTTTCAGTTAAATTATCCTTAATTTCACTCTCGAGATTGAAACGAATAATTATTTTCATTGCATGTGAATATTCCATTATATGTTAATATTTGTTCTAGGGCATAACCTTAACCTTGTTCTTTGACACATGGTGTTGATCACAGACAATAATCGTTGCAAAGATGACAACTTGTTTTAATAAAGGTAAATTGAAAGTGGACATAGGAGAAAGTAAGGAAGGTGTTATGAGGTGACCTAAACACAGTTTCCAACAGCATAAGAGTCTGATCTGTTTCCTTACAGTGCCGTTTGAAGCAAGATACAGAAGTAGCCCATTAGGTGAAAAGGTGCTGAAGAAGATTATTATCTGAGTCACTGTTGAGCGGAGTGACTTCTCAACAACTGAGTATCCTCTGCCATCAAAATGGAATGAAGTGTCTTCATCCTGTGGGCTATGGAATTGGGGGGGAGGGGGGGAAAGAAAAAAAGAAAAAAAAAAGGAGCTAAAGCATTAGCTGAAGATTTGTGTTTTTCCAGTCATTTTAACATAAAATATAAGAAAAGTTTGATCAGCTGGAGCAGGCCCTAGGCAGTATGATTAGGAAGTGTGGAAAGAAATTTGAAGTTTGGTGTTATGAATAACTGAAGGATTCCAGCCAAAGGCCACTTTCATTATAGAATATCACGAGTAATTTAGCCATGGGGAAGGATGCATACAAGATAAAAAATGTTGTTCTCTGATGTATGAAAAGAAAACAACATCCTCTTAAGGGAAAAAAAAATATTACACCCTCTCACTTTAGACGTGTCATACGTTTATAAAAAAGCTTTATGTAATTGCACTTACAATAAATTTCTATTAGCCTCTTTTCCTGTACTGTAGTACTTCTTGGAAATATCACATACAATCAAGCAGCACCCTCTGCTGTTTCTACATGAAACGTTCAGTAAAAGGGAAGGCAGTCAAGCATATTCTTTGCAGTTCCTTAAATATAAAAATACAACTGACTGCAATCTCCTTTCACAATTATTACAGGAATGGTAGCAAGCTCAGCGGCTACAATTTTGCTACGGTCTTTTAATAAGAGTGCTGTTACTGAAAAAAGAATAACTTTATCTTGCTCCTCATTACTGGAAAGCAAATATTCCAAACCCCTTTGGTTTACAGGCAGTTCCCAGCTTTTAAAGCACAAAGCAGACTACAGCCATAGAACTCTTCTGAAAAAGTAGGCATTAATAAATGATAAAATTTCATGCAGTTCAATTATTTGACACCAATGACACATCCAAATTAACATATTCAGAACTGGAAGTTAATGATCAATAAAACACTGCATTTTGCTTGAGTTCATTATTTTTATCTGGAACAGAAATATATGTTATACATATAAAAGACTAAATCAAGAAGGGGGAAAGAAAGGGGGAAAGAAAGGGGGAAAGAAAGGGGGAAAGAAAGGGGGAAAGAGCAAGATAAAAATACCTTCCAAAACATCCATTGCACTTGCCCTCCCTTTCTATGTAATTCCAAAGACCGATAGATTTTCCATTCAGGGATGCTTCTCCCATACACCCTTTAAAATGTGTTACTTTAACAGCAGGTGACTTCTGCAAGAAAAGACATACTGCATAAATACAATCAATGTTAAGTATCCTGAAAATTAAAAAGCTAAATTTTAGTTTGTTTTTTTCTTTTTTTCCATTCAACTCTAAATTTGTTAGATGTAAGTCATAAAAGAACATATTTTAGCATAATTGTAAACAACTACCATTTAAACCATAATAGAACTGTTTTGCAGCAAGTAAAGTAACTACAGCCCTGACCTACTTACAATCCTTATTGCATAAAAAATGGCAATCTAAAAGAAGCCATAGAAGAACAAACCAAAACAAAAATTCAGTGTGCAATATCTATGCATCATATATGTACAAACTGCCCGCCCTAATGAACAATTTAGGCAGAAATTTCCAGACAAAATAAACTTCAGATTACTAAAGAATATTGTTATGGCACTTGTATGAAGAAAGGTTGAGGGAAATGGACTTGTTTAGCTTGGAGAAGAGAAGGCTCTGAGGAGACCTGATTGTGGTGTTCTCATATTTGAAGGAAATGTATGAACAGGAGGGGCCTACAATGTTTATGAGGGTAGATAGTGATAGGACAAGGGGGAATGGCTTTAAACTGTGACAGGGGAGGTTTAGGTTAGAGATTAGGAGGGGATTTTTCACCCCGAGGGAGTGGTGACTGACTGGAACAGGTTGCCCAAGGAGGTTGTGGATGCCCCATCCCTGGAGGTGTTCAAGGCCAGGCTGGATGTGGCTCTGGGCAGTCTGGTCTGGTGGTTGGCGACCCTGCACATAGCAGGGGGGTTGAAACTGGATGATCTTTGTGGTCCTTTTCAACCCAAGCCATTCTATGGTTTTATGATCTTTGTTTCATGTTCAGTTAACCTAGCATTTCTTTATGAAGTAGCCAATTTATGCAATTATTTCTACGTGAAAGGTGCATCTCAAACACAACAAAAACATTTTACAGAATGCCAATAGCCAAATTCAACCTTAATTTGTCCTCCAAGTCCTCCGATAAACATTAGTGTTGATTTGTTAACATCTAGTATGCTGGCTGTTCCCGGAGAGGTTGCAGATTTAGGTGAAGACTTCTGATTGGAGTTCATTTCCTCTATGCTGAGTGTACCTGTTTTTCCAAACCTATCAATTACAAATAATAAATGGTTTTAGGAATCATCAGGCTTAATCGATGCATTTTATCAACTTTTTAAGAACAAGCATCTTGTCACTGAAAAATTCAGCAGACAGGTTGTATGGTTTATGATGTTTCTATAATACAGCAATCTTATTTTAAAAATATATATAAATTTTCCTAATCTCAGTTTCCACTGATCTTATTTCTGATTGCGCCTTTAGACCTTCAGTATTTATGCAATTCACACTTTAATTACCTGGTTGCATGTATTCTGTGCCATTTGTTGTTGTCAATTTGAAAATCAGGGTATTCTACTCTTGTTGATCCTGAGCCCAAATCCCAAAGAAGAGCTACCTTACCACGTCGCATCTCCACAGCAAGGAAGTCTGTCTGAAAAAAAAAGCAGTCCTTATTTTAATACATCACATTGAACATGTTTCTGTTTAGTGCATTTAATTTTAACATGTAGCTTTGAGAGTCTTTCCAGATTCCTGTTCCTACATCACTGGAGTTTAAGAGAAATCCTAGTGAATAGTTTTAGCAAAAGAAGATGAGCAAAAGAAAAACATTTATTGAATTTAAAAACAAATAAATTAGTAAATAAATAAAATCAGCTCATATATAGCTAACTGAATATCATTTTTATAGACACATCAAGGTGTGATACAGCGTTTGCACGCACACCTGTAGGTGCGTATAAATATTTGAGTTCATGCAAAGAGACCTACCAGTTTGTGAAAAAGTATTAACATGTGCAGACAGCTGTGTATTTATAAGTATAGAGGGAAGGGAGAGGGAGGCAATGAGACACTCAACTACCATGTTCCTTCCAGCTGTATGGATGCATAAGGGCCAAAGTCAAGTTCGTTCTTTGTGATAAAAGGCATAATGCTCGATGTACTCCAGCAATTTATACAAAAGCATCACACAGTGTTACACTCCATGAGTTAAAGTACAGAGTGATAAAAAGAAAGTAGAGATTCACTGCATGGCTAGGAAGCAAGCTAACCAATCAGGTGTTTTAATTCTCTACCTTTGAGGATCCCTGTAGAACCATCTGAGGCCTCATTTGGGTACTTAGTTTGAAGTCAAGTAGAAAAAAACACATATGGCCATTTAAGTATTTGACTACCATCACCTTCGGTGAATGCATTCAAGAAACTTACCTTTCCATTGCTACCCAGGTAGAAAAGGAGGTTATCTGGTTCAGTAGTTTTCACATTAAGGGTTAAAGAGTTGTAATTCGTAGATGAAATCTGGGGTTGGTAGACACGAACGCAATCTCTGTCTGCAGATACTGCAACTTTAATCTGGGGGTGAAAGGACGAAATGGAATCTAAACAAGCCTCAGTGTACAGAACGTATGTTTCTAGAATACATACTTAGTATCTCACCAACCAGTGCAAGAGTTTTGTTCAGATACTTTTATGTGACTGAGGTATTGTTACTGGGGTTAGAACTTAATCTCTTAGGGAATCAGTTGAAAAAGAGATTCAGAAATAGAGAAGAAACAAATACTTACTTATCCAATTACAAAAACTTAGGACATTAGAAAAAACTATCCAAAATACCTCAGAAAATAACAATAAATCTTGGGTCAGAAACCCACATATGAGTAAAAGCCACTGTAATAATATCAGATGATAAAGATACACCAAGGAGCTTGATCATGTAACAACAGAGAAGCCTTAATTTCATCCAATTCATTGAACACACCTGTAGTAACTAAATACATAATGCACGTGTGTGCAGATGTGTGAGCATGGATATATAAAGTTTCTCTTGACTAATTAACTTAGAAAACAGAAGATATTCACAAAACATCAAAACAAACTCTCAAAAATGGAAAAGAAAGTTTTGCTAATATTTCATTTCATCCTTCTAGGAACCTCTGTAGTTTACAATACTCGCTCTGTTCCACACTGGATTCATTAAGCTTCAACAGACTGTAACAAAGATACAATAACCATAAAATTAAGACTTTAGAAAGAACTGAAAGCCATTTATTATATCAAAAAAACCCTTCGCTATAAGTTACAGAATATGCCCACATTAAAGTCAAAGTAATATTAGAAATTACTGAGTGCAAAGTCAATTTTATATCTTTCTCACATTTCACTGAGGTCCACAGTACTGCTGATTTACCTTTATTGTTTTTAAGGGGGAAGCAGATCTTTAAAAAAATTAATGTTATTTGTCTCCAAGTATTCTGGATGCACAGCAACTTCTTGCAAAGACGACAACATGGTAGGGCATACATGGCAAATGTATTGACAGAATCCACATTCTTAACTAAAAAAATTATAGCTGTACTTGATGATGCAGGGAGGTATAAGTCTCTAAAATAAGCCTAGAAATTAACATTTTGTCCTAAACACATGGCAGCTCCACCCCTTCACCTGTCTCACTAATTATCTCCATGAATGCTTTCCAACACTTTGCATTTCATTTCAAAATTTATCAAAATTAATCAAAATTTATTAATTTATTAATTTATCAAAATTAATAAGAAACAAAAGGAAATAGAAATAAATTACTGCCTTGTTGTTCAGAAAAACTCGCAAGTGATAGAGGAAACATGAAGCTAAAACTATAAAATACACCAACTGACCTGCAAGTAATGATTTTAGTATCAGTCGGTGCTCCATGACTTCAGTGAGATCACAGAACAACCACTTACCTTGAAGGTAAATTGTATGCTCTTAATCTCAAACAACTTCTGTGTTAAAGGTGAAAGTGAAGCCAGTTAAATCTGCAGTGATGGTACTTACAGATGCTGCTTGTTTCCGGGCTTGACTGATGAGCTCTTTAATTTCAGACAAATTTCTGCTCAGATTCTCTTCTAACATTTTCAGAGGTTTCAGCCTATCAAGTAAAAGACTCGCTTGTGCTTCAATTTCTTTAACTTGTTTTCCAGCCATGATTGCTGCCAAAACATAAATGAAATTCTCAGGCAGGTTGGAAAAGAAACGCTAAAATACTTAACCAAGGAGGCCTGTTTCTGATCTTTTCTTTTTTTTCTTTCTTTTTTTTTTTTTTTCCTCCCAATTTTAAATATCAGTGAAGAATATGCATACTTAAAGGCATTCCATGAGACTCCTCCAGTGATCTTTTACAAAGCAAGCACATTTTTATTGAATTAGGAGGAATATTTCAGTCTATCAGATTTATATTTAATGCCTATTAAACTTGAATAGTAGTACTACTTCTGCAAGCAGTGACATTTCTAGAGAGCAATGAAGCAGTAAACCTACCAGCTTTTGATGAATCAGTTATAAGCTCACTGGTTTTCCTCAGTGTGTCATTAACTTGGGACAATGTAGACGAAGTATTCAGCAGCTTTTGACTGAAATCCCCAAAGTGGCTTAAACCCACCATAGTGCTGGTGTTTGCAGACACAGCCAGCTCTTTCACCTCCAGCACGTATTTACTTGTACCTGAAACACATTGGCAGTTCACAGATTGAAAAAAAATTCACAGCTTTCATAGAGTAATAAATGCCTGATCTGTTTAATAACAACACAGTTATATACACAATCAGAACATTAGAAATGCTGCCAGTTGCATTCCTTTCATACTATGAGTTATTTTTCCAGCTCTTTGTATACTTCAGCCTATGAGGGGAGCTCCAAACCAAGACTGACCATGATCTAATTTTGCCTAGCTGTTGTATATTCTGTGGCTCACAGTGTAGGAATTGTAACTTCTGTGAAACTGGAGTGCCAGAGTAGGCTGGTGCAACTCCTCTTACTCAGTAAGCTGAGAAATGGCCATAGCTATGGCCCTGAACTGAAAACACAGTAAATGCTCCCAAGCTGGTGATATAGAAATGGATATAATTAGCAGTGTAACGTACAGACACACAATAGTAATACATACATACATACATATATATATATATATATATATATATATATACATACATACATAAATAATACATACATATATGAATAATAGAATGTACAACAAAGCAGGCAGGCCTGTTACATCCTTTGCTTTGGGCCATGAGCACAGTAAGCACAGTGCTCCCATTCTCAGCCTGTCCCTTACACTCCCTATGCCAGGAACAGGGGGACTCAACTGGCACAGAAGACTGTGTTTATGTTTGCAGGGATCCTTTTTCATCACCAGTACCCAAGGCAGAGGGCAACATTACCGTTAAACTCTGTCCAGACAAAAAAAACCAGAAAGCTTCAAGACATAAATTAAAACTGAAATCAAACAATGTTAACCTGTGAGTTAAGGAAGGAGACTCATCCTAAGATTTTAATGATACTTTAATTGCCAGTGTGTAGCTTTATGTCAGATAGTATCCTGCAAATAATACCCAGTGTAATTTTATCATCCCTTAGTGTGAGTTAAGAGCTGGAGCTACAAAATAGGTATATTACAGTTCTTAATGTTCTAATCTGGATATAGAATGAAACTAATGCAAGAGGCCTTTATGGGGTTTCTTCTACTTTTTAAACAACAAATACAGTTGGTAAAGTATTTCAGATCCTCTTCTCTTCACAATACAAAACATGTTTTTTCTATTATCCTCCACAAACTCTAGAACTTTCCTCAATTCAAACTATCGTTTTGTTTCATTTTTTCTAAAAGGATTTGTTTTGTTTTGGAAATACACAGAAAGGACATTTAATTTGGTAAATGAAGTCAGCATTTACAATAAGAAAACATTTGGATACAGATAAGTTTAATTGCACCATACAAACAATTTTGAAACAAGCTATTAAAAGAAAGCAAAACCTCACAGGTTCATTTAAGAGTTCTTCTCCATGTGGGATTAAACATTCTAGGACTTCATTCTCTTCTCATTTAACTGCAATTCCATTGCTTTCTGATCCCCATCTGATTTACAGCAGCATAAAATGAGAATCAGACTACGGGCCTTATATCAAAACCCAGTTATGTTTTATGGGCTTACCGGAAAACAGAAAACATCCTTTGTTAGGCAGGAGGCTAAAAGAGTCTCTGGTCCAGTTTATTGCTTAAGTCTCTCTCATCAGATGATGAAAAAGACTGTATTATGATTGTACTAGAATGTTCTACAATAAGGAGTATATAAATACTGATTTCACTTACCATTAGGCAATGTTTTCAGTGCCAACAGGGAATCATTAAGCTGGTTGACAATTTTAACAGTACTTTCCGGAATCTTTTCTACTTTTTTGCTCAATCCATTCAACTCAGATAAAAGGCCTGTTGGAAGAAATAACTGTGATTTTTCTGTGCACTAAAAAAAAAAAAAAAAAAAAAGATACAGTCCACATGAGTCCTACATACAGAGATAATAAATATTCACTTATGGAAGCACAAGGAATGTTTTTGTCTTCTTTAACAAAATGAGCATTTTAAAAACATAAATGTAAACTGAATGCAGTAAGCACAGATAAGCTCCTGTGGGCACTGTGTCACGCGAAGTTATCCTTTCTGGCAAATTCAAACCAGAAACACAATCAGGACAGAGTTATAAATTCAAATTATTCAAAGATGGTGAACCCTTATAATTTCTATGATGTTCTTGACATTTTTCTTGAAATACAACAGAAGGCATTCATTTTTCCTTTAATGATTTTTGAGATGTTTGTAGAATCCCCTCACTAAAAATAAAAGTATATGGAACAAAAGAAGTGTGTATTCAGTCCATCTGAATTACATAAGATGCATATATTTGTGTAAAACTTTTGATATTAAGAGTAAAGATCATTTTACAGTTACAATTTATCTCTGTAAACCTTTTCTGTCCAATTTTGTTCAAAACTCCCCTTAGGGTTGAACTCTGCTCCTAAACAAAGTCTGTGTTCAAAATGCTTTTGCACTTCCACAGTGCAGACTCAAAAACTTTGCCAGTCTTTTTGGAGTGATAACAAACTAAAAGGATATCATAATTTATAGAGGGACTGTAATCCAAAAGGCACTTTTTACAAACAGAAAGAAAAAGTCCAGCCTGTTATTGTATTTCAGCTATATAGAAGGAACAAGAAAAAAATGATTTTGATTTAAATACATCATCCTACAGACTTGTGTAATCCACGATTTAATAAATCGACTGAATGAACGTATTTCTTCAAGAATTATGTTTGTCCTTCAGCTGCTGTGCAGTCCCTAATGACTTCATTCACAGCGTTCTGAAGAACAGTCATCTAAAGAAAGCATTACTTGGAGACAAATCAGGCATAGTAAAGGTCAATTTTTTAAATGTTTACCAAGCAAAATTATATTCTTACCAAAAAAAGTAAAATATATCAGTCCTGAATACAACATTAATTTCAATAGTACAAAAATGTATGCATATTTATGTACAATATTGTGTTTTAGCTTCAGGTCATTTGGAAAAAAAAAAAAAAAAGAATCTACCATAGGACAGGCTATGGAAAAGGAAAGAAGTAGTAAATGTGAATTCTAAAGAACTAACCGTTACTTTTTTTCTTCAGATTTTTAGCTTCATTCTGAACTTTGGAGCTAAGCTGCAGGGTGTCTTTTCCAAGAAGACTGAGAGATTCATCTGGCTGGAAAAGATAAATAAATAAATAAATAAGCCAGAAGTTCATTGCCAGAAATTCAACTGAAGACATGGATGTGCCTATGGACATCTAATGCGAGTTAGTGAACGTTCTCACCATTTCTATAATATTCTATGTATTACCTTGCTAAGAATTAATAAAAACAGTTGTAATGTTTTGCTCAAGAGCATGACACTGATATAAAACCTGCCAAATTCCAGTCTGAACAGTGCTACTGATTTTCTGTTACTTCCTGAAACATTGTTAGTTTTAGTTCCAGTTTTAAGGCCAAATTCTCAGCACCAAGCCCTTTTAAGGTATTTGAAAATTCCAGTCTTAAAGAGTTATTTTAATCCATTTATCCATCTGGAAAATCTGGAAAAATGCCTGGGAGGACTCATGCTGTGTGTATGACAGCAAGTGATAAAATAATAAACAAGCACATAATTCTGACTATTTTGATCACTACCACGTGAATGCATTATCACGTATTTGTCTTTCCAGTAATATTATAATGACAAATGTAAAACATAGCCAATTCTTTTCTTATGTTTACAATAAAAAACAAAATACAAAGAAATAAAAGGAGGGAAACACGTACAGTATGAAAGTCACAGTAACAGGTCGGCAACTAACTGATCAGGTTTTTGTAAACTACTGTTATAACGACAACCCAATAATTTTGCAAAGCAGGAGAATGGAAGATGTGATATAAAATACATTTTGTTACTAAATGCTCTCAACTAAGCAAAACAGTTGTGGGTGTGAATACTTAAGATAGAATTGGAATAGGAACAAGTTGAATAGAAGATGGCTAAATAACTCTAAAGGTAAAAGGGAGCACTAAGGACAGGGAGCTTAAGTCATACAAAAATGACACGCTTCTTCTGGAAAGTGTCCTCTAGTGGGAGATGTCCCTGCCTATAGCAGGGGGATTGGAACTAGATAATCTTAAAGGTCCCTTCCAAATCAAACCATTCTATGATTCTATGAAACGCAAGTCAGATGACTGACGACAAAGACACACAGAATCATATTTAGTCCAGCAAAACGTGCATCACATGTATAAAAACGAAAGTGGTAAAGAGGAAATAGAGACAGAACATGAAATCTGGTATCCTTACTGCCTTAGAGCACAGATTTATGATACACTATATATTAGCAGGCAGGACAGGCTGCCCCCATCAAGATGATCCAGATTCCAGCAAGTGAAGATAGCTGCAGAACAAATATTCCAAAATGAGAAAGATAAGGAAGTTAAGATGTCAGTATCAATACTTACTAAATCCAAAGGGCCATTCACAACCCTAGATGCATCATCTGCCAAACTCTCTGTCCTTTCAATCACATTTTTAACACTGGAGTGGGTGTAGACAGCAGCCGTTGCATTCAAAGTCACATCTTTTACTTTTGAGAGGCCACTAGGAGAAGAATTAACAAATAATTCTATTTTTGTGAAGCAAGCAATATATTCAAGCAAGAAGTTCCATGTGCTGTTACATGTGCATATTAACACCATGCACAACTTTCTAGAAATCACGATGCACGCTGAAAAAAAGATCGCATCCTTCCCAAAGGCTGCAAAAAGGGCTTTCAGTCCACTATTTTGAACTGAAAAAATTCCTAATCACCAGAAAACTTAAAATATTTATTTTTTTCTTTTTGTTGATAATTAATTTTTCAATTTATATACATATCCATTTAGCCACAGATAACATTTTGTATGAACAAACAAATTGCATCATGTAAACGTAACAGAACATAAACAAGTTCCTACCAGGAGCTCAAAAGCTCAAAAGAGAAATACAGAACCTAGGAGGAAATATGAGTATCTGAAAGCTACTCCATATCAAATTATGTTTTACTGAACTTGTCTGGATACAGTCAAGCCAGCAGAGTTACTCAACATTATTCAAAGCAAAATTTTCTGTTCTCAAGCTTAAAATATGCATAAATTTTTTCAATCGTATAAAATCTAAACTTTAAAACAGAACTCTGCTGATTTTATAAGACAAATTAGCAAGGGTCCTAGAAGCATTCCTGTGACAGAGTATTTCCACTGAAGTAAATGACTCAAAATTCTAAGAGTCCATTTCGGATTGCAACCCACTCATTTCTGCAAGATGCTTTGAAAGCAACAATAATGAAGGCATAGCAAAAATAGCTTCTTGATGAGATTCAGAGATATATAGTCAAAGAAGTATTCATACACAGATCACAAGCTTTTCAAGTCATACTATGATACATTCACTAGGCACGTACTAACTTACCAGTTATTGTGCAAGTCAACCACATGAAATTCAAGACTAATCAACCCCCTCTATATCATTTAATAAAGATACTGTACACTACATTAAAGGCAAAATATAACCGAAAAGAAAAAGAGAATAAAAATTGATTGCTTTCCCTTAGCGGATTAATCTGCTACTACTACTTATTTAAATTAAATCTGACAGGATTACAAATGAGGCCTCTCCGAATTTCAACTTTCTTGAGTTTCTTACCCCTCCAGTGCATCTGCAAGCCTCTGGAACTGAGCGGCATGATCCTCAGCTCTGTATACCAGATCCAGCACTCCTCTCATAGACATCTGCATCACCAGCTCATCCACATGGTGTCTCAAGTTGGTATTCCATTTGAGTAGCTCATCCTGGTGGGCCTCCAAGTTCTGCACAACAAAAGGGTTACCCTTTTTCCTACCACCCCCCAATAACAAAATCCACTTGGTAGTGTCAAGCAGGATGTTAAAACTTAAGAACTTACTGATGTAGAGTTCTTTACATCTTGGGAAAGAGCAGTAGCAGCATTCACTAGGAATTTTCCCTCTTTAATAAGCATGGTTGAGACTTCTTTATTTTCCTTTATAGTCAGCTTTTTTTCCTATAGCAAAAAAAAATTTTTTTTTATAGTGATCTGTAAGTTAACCAGTGCATCTATTCAATAATTGTAATAACAAAAAATTGTTTTTGTTTTCAAACAACAATCTGGTTTCCTTTGAATTTTCAAGATACCATATACATTATATATTAAGATGCTTAAATGAGTACAGCTTTCTGAAAGGCTAAAATCAACTTATAAACAAAATTTCATATTTGATATTTCTTACAAAGAAACACAGATCATCCAGTCTTACATTTAACTCTCCCAGGTTGCTAGAGATAAGAGGAAACAAGCGATTCGTCTCATTGATGTTAGCAAGCGCATCGTTCAGCAGATCCTGGGCATCTTGCAGTTTGCTGTTGTGCTTTGATAAGAGCTGGCTTGCATCCTTTTTCAGCTCTGCAAGCTCCTGCTGGGGTTTAAGATAGTCTTTCTGAACCCGGAGCAACAAATTTTCTGCAGCTCTAGCAATGAGAGGAAGTGAAAAATAAAGACATGGTAAAGGAGAGACAGGCATGGAGGTCATCCAAAATTAATGTAAATGCGCCTTCTTACAGAAGTCCACAGTTTTTCATATAATAGCATGCATACACACACCAGCCTAGTTACCTGTCTGAGCATACAGAAAGATGACAACGGAGGGGAGAAGGAAAGGAATATCATTAACAACATTGCATGTGAAGATTAGAAAAGCATAAATATAAAACAAAAAAATATTCATCATTAAAATGAACACTGAAATGCAGTCTTTATACTTATCCCTTAAAATCAGTAAGATATGAAATCTCCCCTCAAATCAGTCAGTTGTAAATCACTTCCCTTGGTCTATCTGGGAATATTTTGTACAGCCAGTTTTCCAGTACTGAAGAAAATCAACTCAAAATGATATTGAAAGTCTATTCCTCTGTCTCTCTTTGTTTCCACATATACGCTGCACACAGCAGCTCCTATAAATGACACTTTCACATAAATATTTGCCACTTTAGCCTGATTTCAAGCCATACTGATAGAATCATAGAATCTTTAAAGCTGGAAGGGACCTCTGAAGGCCATCTAGTCCAACTGCCCTGCAATGAACAGGGACACCACAGATAGATCAGGTTGCCCAGTGCCTGATACAGCCTAGCCCTGAAAGTCTCCAGGGATGGGGCATCAACTACATCTCTGGGCAACCTGTTCCAGTGCCTCACCACCCTCACTGTAAAAGACTTTTTCCTTACATCTAACCTAAATCCACCCTCTTTGAGCTTTGTTTCCCCTTGTTCTATCACCACAGACCCTGCTAAAGTGTCTATCCTCTTCTTTCCTGCAGCTCCCCTTTAGATACTGAAAGGGCCACTTATATGTCCTCAGCCTTCTCTTCTCCAGGATGAACAGCGCCAGCTCTCCCAGCTTGTCCTCATAGGACAGGTGTTCCATTCCATGGAACATTCTGTTGGCCCTTCTCTGGACATGCTCCAACAGGTCTACGTCTTTCAAAGTCTCTCAACAGGTCTGTGACCCTCAACCAAAGCAGAATACATATATTATAATGATACAGTTAGTCTTTCCCACTGAACAGCAGATGTGCAGTTACATGTATTTCTTAAAACAAGCAATTCCTAGTCCTTAAGCTCAGAAGTCACTGAAGACTTTAAATAATTACAAGAACAAAAGTATTTTACAAGACAGTAATGGCTTCTATTTCATTATGCAATAAAAAGATTGTATTCCAAATGGCTTACACAGCAAAATGTGGGGAGACTTCATGGAGATTTCATTTAGAGTGTTGTTCAACAATGTCACCACAAGATCACTATACTATCAGCCATGCGGTAACTCCTGCATCCTGAAAAATGCACTGTCAAGCTGCTTATTTAAATCAGCTTTGAATTTACAGCTGCACTACATGATAAATTCAGTGGAATAACTATCAAATAAACCTTATTAACTCTCTCCTTCAATCTGCTACAAGAGAACTTTCAGGAATTTTGGCAGTTTGTAATTGAAAAACTTAATTCACGAATGCCTTGTGTAACAGCTCAAGCTGATGCTGAAAGTCAGAGCCTTTTCTTAGTATGCAACAGAACACTGGGATGTTTTTGTAAGTGCAAAAAAAGTTATGTGAAGTTCCTAATAAATATAAGAATAAACAGTACACTTCTAGTCCATTTTCATGTCCACTTAGCTTCTGTACTGTTTAATACCTGGTACAAGGAAAAGCACAGGTCTAGCAAACAAAATCAGATATTCCACCACTATAAGCATTTTGTACTACTCCTAATTTAAATGATTTAATAAAGAAAAGTTAAATTTTCAGAAATAATTTTGAGCTAATTTTTTATCTCCTGAAGCCACAGACACTTTTCTGTGCAACCTACCCCAGGGAACTTGCTTTAGCAGGGGACTGGATGGTCTCCAAAGGTCCCTTTTAACCCCTATGATTCTGTGATCCTTACAGATGTCAGTGGGAGCTAGCCTAGGGCAAAACTTCATATTTTTGAAGGTGGAATGTTGCTGACTGTTGGAATAGTTGTTGTTTTATATTGGCAAGTCTGGCAAAAAGACACAAATAACGAATTCAAAAGCTATTTCAAAATAACATTTAAATACAGGCAAACTATTTTATTATGTTTCCAATCCACAAGAATATGTGTATTTGGGCCAAATCTGAATCAAATCAGCGAGTCTTTCCACTTACTGCAATGCATCATTGTATCACTTCTAAACAAACAGGGCTTTGACTTTACTGGTATAGAGTGAGATGCCTAAATATCTTCAAATAACATAACTCCAAAGGCAGAGTTCATATAGCTCCAGCTGAGCTAGTTACCATAGCACAAACTATTACTACAGAGCAAGGATTCTCCAGATCTCCCTCCAAAAAGCAATACTGCATAGTACAGACATACGTGAATCAAAGTTTCCAGAAGAACAGGCTTACTTTAGGACACTGGTAGCATCATAGTGCCATCGAACAAAATCTTTCTTGCGCAATTCATTCAGTAGGGTTGAAATATCATCCTGCAGGCTCTGAGATGTAACATTTGACAGTGGGAGGTCCAGGCCCAGCGTTTCATTTAGCGACACTGCAACTTCAGCAAGTACTAGGTAGGAGAGTAAGGTAGATTTAGTCACACCACTGATAAAGGAATATGTGAACCTCCTGGAGAAGTTGCAGCACTTCTGTGTTCTGTAAATAGTTCTTTAAAAGTTACAAAGGAGACACCCTTGTAAACTCTGCAAAGAAGTGGAAATATGTTAAAAGCAGGATACCTTTGATGGCTGTATGTACTGTGTCAATAAATCCACTCAGTTCTTTACTTTTACTCCTGGTTTCCTGAGTCATTGTGTTAACTTGCCGAGCTTTTCTCAAAATTCTAGATGACTAGAAAAAAATCAGAGATACTCTTTAACAATTTTGGTAAAACATTGATTAATGAATGATAATTGCTCACCTTTTTACATTTTTTTTCCCAATATTGAAAATACTTTGTGAGGCTACCTTTTTTTAACAAGGCAGGTCTAGCTCCTTCAGAAATATGATGCTTTCATGCTGCAACATTGTTATTTTGAAAGTTCCAGCCCCTGATACCAGTGAAGAACTGATTTATCAATTATTTTCACAGTTAATAAAACCATATTTACCAAAGCTATTACTTTTGTATAGTAAACACCACATACTAGTAAACATCAATTCTTGTATCTTAAGATAATTCCTCTTGGTAACAACAAGGCTTCCAGGGCAAGCACCTAATTCAATTAATTAATTGAACTAATTTAATTTAATTTAATGAAACACATGTTCAACAAATGATAGGTACACATGAACAGCAAATGAAACATAATGGCCAAAGGACTATTGAAAACTCTCAATTTACAATTTTTCTGGTGTTAAAGCTGAATAAAGGAGGTAAATGTTGAATTTTTCAACAGATACAATTCTGCTGAAAATATTTTAAATACAGTGATGTAAATATATATTAATATATATGTAAAAATATACTCACCTTTTTGGTGAGTATTCAATGGTGACAATTTTAAATAGGTTTCACTTGTTAGAACCAGCGAGAAGAAAAGCTCTTCAGTTTTAGGGCTTTAAATGATCACACTACAAAAAGCTTCTGAACTTCAACAGAAACCATGTAAATCTCATGTACAGCATCATAAAGCGTTGTTGTAGCTCGCAGAATAATTCCACAAACTGGTTAACCCCTCTCCCCAGAAAGACTACGGAATAAACAGAATTCTTCCACTGAAGTCTATAGATTTAAAGTAATTTCTAAGCAATACTCCAGCATGTATGTTCAACGCTATGAAACCTCAAAAGATTTCTCCAAAAATTAAGAAGGCACCGCCTACCTCTTCAGGCAACTGATCAACATCTCTTGACAAACTCAGAAGACTGTCTTCTGCCGTAGCTAATGAGTACGTTGGATCCTCTCTAGAAACTATAAACCCCTGTAAGAAACAACACAATAACTCAAAGAGTCCATTGCGTGGCCAGAAGATTTCGGGGGGGAGGCAGAAATCTACGCAAACTGTTTAGACCACTTATATTTTTGAAATGACGTTTTTCTAAGGCACATGAGATGGCAGAATAGTTACATACATATAGCTGATGAAAAATAGATGGTCATTTCTATAGATAGATGGAAATAAATCTCCTGATCTAGCTATGTCATGCTTTCAATCCAGTAATAAAAGGGAAGCAATGTTCTGCTTTCCTGATTCTCAATTTCTCCACAGTCTGAGCTGTCCAAAGAAGTTACTTTCAGAAATTAAATGTTTCCATCCAGTTCCACATCTTCTACAATTTCAGCAGCTGGTCACATCAAAATAGCTGTATCTAGCATGTATGTTAAGGACGGCCCTGGAGCTATGTTTCAGCGTCAAATACAGTGCATGGCACTCAGGAGTTCATGATCTTGGCACTCAAATAACACAACCAACCCTTCCCTGAGGAACCTATAGGCTGTATTTGGCTTCAAGGCCAGCTCAAAACTGCTGCCTATGGCAATAAATAGGCCATTGTATCTAACTGATACATTCAAGGCATGCAACAGAATATCACTTCTCTACAGATGCAAAACAACATGAGGGATCTCTTAACAGGAGAGCGAGTCTGGGTAAAAGTTGGTTTACAGTAGAAGGGACAGTCCTTCAGTGAAGACCTGTAATTAAGATAAATAGACACAGGGATTTTACAGATGTTACTGTTGTACAAGAAAAGAGGGAAGGAAATCTTTCATTATCACAAAACACAGGAATGCCTACTTCCAAACAGAAGAACTATGAGACTTATCCTCAAGATTAAGTTGTTTAAAGAACGCTGTGCCCTCACATAAAAAGAGTGGACATCATAGACACAGGAGGTTCGTATCATTGTTACATTCCTTAAATATCACATGCCTAAGTGAGTGACAGCTGGTTTGGATTTGATTTTGACATAAAAAGATATGTATTAAAGGAGAAACTTACACTGCCTTCATTTTTACAAAGGATTTGACTTTATAATTAAATAGATACTATGTATTGAATAATGCTTATGCTCCCTAAAGACAGTGCTCCTACACAAACACAAAACAATTACAGAAGGCAAGTTAGTTGTATCCTTAAAACATCAAAATCATTTGGTATGTTTACGCCTTCATGGCATAAAGGAAGGGAAGCAAAACTGAAGCCTTGTAACAAAAATATCTGTAACTAAAACTAAAGGATAAGATTAACTCTGCTGAAGCATAAACATGTTAATTCAATCCAGTTTGCCTTCAGATATTGTAATTATTATAATGTTTGAGCACTTGGATTGGAATTCAGCCTGTCTCACACTTTAATAGGTGAAATTTTAATTCAAACTCCATTTTCAGAAGCCAGCAGCACATGAAAGCTCATGTTATTCTGACTGTGGTGCAATATAGTGGAATACAAAGCAGTTTAAACCCTGTCTTAGAGCTTGTCTTTCCTCAATTACTGCTGGGCAGATTTAACAATAAATATGCTTATTTTAGTAGTCATTAAGTAGCAAATATTTTTACTTATCTCTGGCTTTGCACAGAGACAACTAGAACTTAATCTGCAACAATAATTGACCTTATGGAGTCCACTAAGAGTAGTATTTGTTTAAGAATTTGCACAGAAGCTGGGAGGAAAGACTTCCACAGTCTGAAAGTATGCAAAACAAGTATTCTAATAGTTTTTGTCTCCTAAGATGGAGGACAGAGGATGGCACTTGGATGGTCACAGAACTGCAAGGAAAGCAAACCACTGCATCCAAGGAGCCCTGTGTAATGGATAAGTAGTTTGTCATACTCTTCCGCAGGACTCTGGCAGCTCTTCAAAGGAAACAAAAGGGACCTGACATGATGCTTCAGTTTGATTGCTGAAAATTATGCTCTTTAAATTCAATAAGTCTGGGCCAATCCTAAGGATCCACACAATCCGGATGAAACATGCACATATAGTACATTCAGTGATTGTACAACTGATTGAAAAATATATTCAGACATTTATTTAAATGTCAATACAACAAAATAAAAGAAACATCAGCAATTAAAGAGCTTAAGACTAATTTTTATAATGTTCTTAAACTGGTGTCATTTACAGATACACATAAATTTCAGGAGGACCTTATTTAAACTACTGTGAGTGGCTGCAAGCTTTCCTTTAAAGGTGCGACTAAATATTTCTACTACTTGTATGTTTGTATTACCTTTAGATGTTTTGTTGCATTCTCCAGCTCTGATAGTATCCCAGAGGGCACATGGACAATACCAGTAAGGTTCAATGAAAGTATGTCTTCACTGAGACTATCCAAGTTGTTTAGCAAAACCCCTGTGCAGTTGTCATCACAAGCTAGATAAACCGTTTCAAAAAGAAGCAACGTTAACATTTTTTTTTTTTACAAAAGCAACCAAATACCGCTATGGGTTGTTGTTCTGTTGGTTTGGTTTTGGTTTTATTTTTTACATATTTACACAGCATTTGCCTTTACTTTTTGTGTTAATACTGATAGAGCACAATTTTGAAAACGCAGGCTTGTAGTCTTGCCCTTCCATGCCTACCCCAGAAGTGGACCAATTCTAAACATGCTATCCTTAGGTTAGAAAACATTCAAGCTGTATTGATCTTGCTGACTAGTGAGCTTCTTGTTATACTATGCACATATTGCACCTATTTAGTTGTATTGCTGTAAATCCAGGGCAATGCCACTAACAGCTACCAGACAGGTTACAAAGACACCACAATGGAAATGGATTCCTTGCAGGTACACTTATTCCCCATTTTCCTGTATAAAGCAAAATATGAGTCTATATTCCTAGTTCATTGTAAAAGCGATTACTGTACTGAGCGTGTCTTTCTGCTATCAACTCTCTCATAAGGAACTACATGATTAATTATTGATAGAGCATGCCTGTACACATGGGATGACTGCTTAAGTATTATTAGAGCAATATCACAGGCAAAGAGTCAATGACATAGGAATTTAATGTTTTCAAATAAATAAAAGTATGCTACAAACAGCAAATAAGTATTAAGAATACCTATTCTTAAATATGCTCGTAGTGCTACATTGGCCAATTTAAGGATTAACTGCTGGTCTGATTTTACAGTTTGTACTGCAGTTTCCTCTTTGTTCATAGAATCGCAGAATAGTTGAGGTTAGACAGGATCCTGCTGGATATTGATTAGTTCAAGCCTTTTATAGAGAGAATAGACCAATCAATAGAAAAACACTCATGGAATAAACCAAAGCCCAGAAGTAAACAATTTCAAAGCCACCTACAAACACATTCTTCTTCCAGAAGAAGATGTCTTGGTTCACACTCCTCACAGAGCTGTCCTGTCACACCCTGCTTACAGTGGCACTTGCCAGTCGCACGATCACAATTAACATGAACAGAGCCACTTGGATTGCATCGACACGGATGGCAGCTGCCTCCGGGAAGCTGAGGATCACCGTAATAGCCGAGGGAGCATCTACAGTGGGAGGAATGAGACAATAAATATCAGGGGATATTCATCATAAAACCAGATATCATATTTATCTTTGAGAATCATCGATAGCGTTGTCTTTACAGTAGCTAACAAGTCACAAAGTCCTTCCACACATATTCATGTATTTACTTACTTAATAAAGAAAAGTTTGGTTTGTATTATTCAAAACTGTCCTTGGGGAAAAAGCTGAGACATTGTATACAACTCACTTTTCACAGTACTGTCCTTCATAACCTGGGAGACAAGCATCACAGTGGTAATCATGGTCGCCTTTCAGGACACAAGTGGGACTAAAACTGGAGAAAGGAAAAACAAATACCTGCTAGCACAGAAATGGAAAACCATGCAATGACGGAAAATCTCATTCAGCCACAGATTGAGCATCCTCTGCTCAACCTAATGCAATGGGTTAGAACATGTATTTTGTATCTTATAAAGATTGCTTTCCTCCAGTGCAACTCCTTTACTGAATATCATGCTAAAGCATCTTACAACTTTCAGTTTGAAAGACATGACAATGCTTAAACAAATTGAAAGAGATCTATTCTGAGTTATCTAATACTGGCGACTTCTCACTTCCCCCTCTCCAGAGCAGCTGAGGAGTTAAGCTTTTTGTGTGCCAGAATGGAAGCTGTCAGCCACCTCCTGATAGTTCTGGTGTCCATCACACACATTCAAACACATCCTCTCTGTCTGAGCGATTTCCTAGCTCTGTTTTGCTCTCTACACAGCCACATATAAGCACTCTGGGACACTAGAAGGTTGCAGGTTTTCTGTATTAATACACTCTTCTGCAAAATATACTCCAAAGAAATCAGCATAGATTTATATCCATTGTTCCAAAAGTATTTTACAGATGAGGAAAGTAAGACAAGGAAACTGAGTGATATGGCTGTAATATTTATCTAACTGATATCTGCATGAGAACATTCAGAGTAGTCCCACTCACGCTCTGACTCAATTATCCAAAAGCAACAGCACTTCTCATGATTCTAGGTGAAAAGTAGTCTGTATAACATTTTGATTTTAAAAATAACTGTTTGCCTACAAACAGACAAAAATTTAAAACAAAGGAGTACTTGTTTTTATCCTACTATTCATCTCATTAAAAGCTCCTGGACTGGCAGGGAACGGCCTGAAATACTGAAGCATTTTCTTTAGAAGGAAAAAGAGACCCACATTTGAAACTGAAATATGTCAGCGCAACTTACTCTATTATCTATAATATGAGACAAAAAAAAAAAAAAAAACATTAATCTTTTTGTTTTAAATCCTCACAAAGTTATCACCAGATGTAAACTGTGAACTTAAGTTGTATTTGCTAAAATAAGTAGCTTTCAGAAAACAAAAATTTAAGGACATGTAACAATAACTATCTCCTATTGTCATAGAGTGTGGGACACAGGAGGTAAGACACACAGCACAAGGCATCTGGAAGGCTAAAACGTATATTGGATTTAATAAGTTTTGGTTACCTAACAGGGTTGGCTCTGGGACAAGCACAAAGAGAGCAGTCGTTGACAGATCCAATTACTTTTCCATAGTAGCCTGGGGCACAAGCACTGCAGTAATCACCAACTGTGTTATCTCTGCAGTTCTGGTACACAAAAAGGAATTCAGACAGTTTAAAACAACAACAAACAAGAAGAATTTTATCTTCTCCTCAATCCATAAATGCATCAAGTCTTTAACAATCCCGTCTAAATGTCACCACCCATTAGTCAGCATTCTCTGGGTAGAGGGATGTTTTATGCAAAAATAAGCAAAATGCCAGCATATTTTCCATCCCATCAGGCAGGGTGACTTTATATCTGTTCTGAATTTCCGTTAAGATTCGCATATTTCTACTTCTACAAATCCAATTCAGATCAGGCAATCACAGTACAAAACAAAAAAATGTCCTAAAAAAATATCTGATGGAAAAATTAAACAGGGTATCTGTACTAAAAAGACAAATCTCAGAGCTTCAATAAATGCATTTGGCAGCTATAAACCAATAAACAATCACAGTTAAGATTCACAGACAGTGTATTTAATTTGCAAAGCGTACTCATCAATAGCCAGTGCTATTAATATTAAAACGCTAAATCAGTATTACAAACACAATTAAACTAATTCCCTTCATGATTTTTTTTTTCTTCTTTTCCACGATTCTTATTTTTGCGAGCGTGTAGATTTTAGAGGTTAGCAGAGTACAGTAAGTAGTAACAATACAGCTTTCTATTGCATGGGAACAGAAGACAGAAGGGAAAATCATTTACTTTGCCTACACAACTCAGATGGAAATCTTTAAGTAGTAAACTTAACATGTGGGTGAGTCGCTACCCCTACAATGAGAGAATGAATGACTGTTATTCTTTAATATGAAAGATATGCGTGGATTGGCCTCACAGTAATAAGAACCATCGTTCTTATTCATGAGATTCAAACCTTAGGTGAAAGGGTGGCTTACAAAGAGCCTGAATCTTATAAAATGACTTCAAAAATGAATTCTGGAGAAGTTGACTTAGAAGTAATCAACTCACCACTGGACAAATAAAGCAACTAAAAAACCTTTAGGAAAGAATTCCTGGTCATTGAATCATACACAAGTGTCTTCTTTGGATAGCTGAGAATTTGCTTTAGATAGAGTTGTGAGCTCACAAGACAGGAAGAGGCTATGTGCTAGCCCAGTGCAACCCCTCTTTTTAATTTTTGGGACAAAATGATGGAATCCTCTCAGGATGCCAAAAAGAGCCCCTTTAAAGAAGCTCAGAGCTTCAAGAGAATGTAACTTTGACCTAGTCTGTAGTGTGGAATGCCTTAGTGCTACCTTTACTTCTCCTATTTGTGTGATTAAGCAGACCTTGGCCAGACCAAGGAATAGAAGATAAAAGGTAACACAGTAAAGTAGATAAACTGAATTCATACACACAAGTTATTTTTAAAAATATATTAAATCTAAAATTATTAATGATTTTGAAGATAGTGACCAAAAAGCTTGATAATTTTACTGAATAGACGCTACGGGAAATAGTATGTGGATTTAGAGATGTAGATAGGGAAAAATATACTTTTTTTCCAAACAGTATAGCCACATACTATTCCCAGAAATTCATTTCATAGATTACTGTAATTGCATGTTCAGGTGAAGCCAATGCAAAAAATGCATAAATTGTACATACCAAACACTTTCCAGTTTCAGGATTGCAGGTTTCACTGTGATTATTACACTGACATGGCACACAAGGTGCTATAACAGTATGAGTCTCTCTTACACTGAATTCTTTAGGCTTCTCCCTGTAGTATCCTGGAGCACAGTTCTATTCATAAATGGAATAAAATTTTTAAAAAAAGAAAAAAAAAGAAAAGAAAAAAGAAAAGAAAAAAAGAAAGAAAGATTATGGCTGTCAAAACTTATGAACAATTCCAAAAGTCATTTGTGTGACTTTATTATTACCTGGCACAGAAAGGATTCAAGGATTTAGTACCTGACAGGAGAATCCAGCATAGCCAGCAGGACATCTACACTGCTCTATAAGACGAGCTCTAGATCTGCCTAGATGCATCTCTTCAAACTTCACTGCAATTTCCATTGAGATATTTGCAATTCTGTAAGATAAGTGTAGAAGACAGCATGAAGGTCTAGAGAAGGTCTAGCAGTAAAACTAAGATACAAACATTTTTATGTTTCAAGGTAAGAGCTACCATATATACTCTCCCACAATCCTCTTTTCCGCATGGAATATATACATGCTCATGGAAGGGATGTTGGAATTAGGTGATCCTTAAGGTCATTTCCAACCTAAACCATTTTATAACTCAATGAGTATGAAACATCTCAGTAAAACCTGAAGATTTTTTAAATGAATGTATGAGATTAAGACACACAACAAAAATACCAGAAGTACTTCAAAGTAATATACATTGATACTCATTGATTTGCAAAAACTGACAAATCCACCATGCAAGAGTATGCAACTTGGCCTCAGAAAATCTAAAGAGAAACAACAGCTCTGCTCCATGGATGTTCTTGATGAGCTATCAGTAACATAGTTTACAGCCTGTAAATCTAGTATAATCCCATATCTGGTGGTGGAACCACACTACTGATGTAAAGATGCAAGAATATAGGGTTTTTGTTGGATGCATCTCTGTTTGTCATGTTGTTTCTAAACCAGTTGACTCAGTGATCATATAACATCTCCTTCCTTCCATTAGTAACCTAGTTCTGTTCAAGATGGCAGTAAAATGTTATTGTTCTGAGGTGGGAATATTTTGCTACCATGGCCTATAGTACATAAAACTACAGGAAAGGACCAGATTTGTACAGACACAAGAACTCAGAGGATCACATGTTTCAATTCTTCTGGAAAATGAAAAAAAATAGAAAAAAATTCAGTACCCATAAAAATAACTTGGTAAAGAAACAACATAGAAAGCATCTAACTACATTGCCCATCAAGAACACTGCATCAACCTGTAAGACTTTGTGCTTCTTTATGGGCTTTTCTGTCTAAATAAGAAGCAGATATTTTTAAAGGCAATAAATGTTTTCTTATCAAAGAGGAATTTAAGTCATAAATAGGAAATTGGAGATTACCCTAATTCGAGTTACTGTATAGTTCCACTGGAGCTATTTCCAAGTTAAATTACAGTAAATGCAATAAAATAAGTAAACACTTATTGCTTTACCTGCTTTGCTGTAATCCTTGGCCATAGGCTGCCTTGATAAGGATGTATTCAATATTGCTTAGCACAGACATGAAGTCAGAACGTGAAACAGGCTGCTCAGACACAGAATTAAAATACTTCCAAGAATCCTAAGGGAACACAGCACACATTATTAAAATCATCAATGTTTAAAGCTCTCTTAAAGTTAATGGTATCTTCTTTCCCATACATAATTTTGGAAATGCAGTCAGTGACTGAGTCTATACTCTTTACCCCAGAAAATCCAACACCTGGCACTAGATTAGGACAAAACGTGTTTTTATACCATTTCTCCTCTTTTCCTTCCCTGCCCCTAAATTCCATGCCTAGTTTCTACAGGACAGCAATTGTGGCACTTCCTTTTTGTGTTTTTTGTTTGTTTGTTTGTTTGTTTTGTTGTTGTTTTTTTTTTACTTTGCTAGATCCGTAGAACCTAGGCAGTCAAAGGATTGGGATTACACAACACCCTTCTTATGCGCAGTTTGAAATGCAGACATTTTCTAATTATGTCTTCCCTCCTATCACGACTAGCTCTCACCTCAGTCCCAGGCAGCAGAGCCTTAAGGACCAAATAAGGTCACTGTTTTAAAATTTGAGTTTCTCTTTGAAAACCTTCCTACAGCAACACCTTCAGCACTTCCAGAAGAGGAAATGTCAAAAATTTATCTGCTTCTACAACACAATTTTCCCAAGTATTTTTTACATGAAATAGATGCAATGTAATGCAGTTTATTTGAGATCAGGTATGCATTTTTCAATGTATTTCCTTAAATATATGGAGCTTCTCTGTATGAGCTCATATGAGATACGCATCTCCGTTTCAGCACCAATGTTTTAGCTTACCTCCTTCATTTCTACTTCTTTCTCACTTCTTATTCCATTTTCTGGAGAAGGGCTGTCTACATAGATGACCAATTTGCTGGTATGACCACCTTTCATTAGAATCTGTGGCTCAAAATTTGAGGTTCCAAAGCCATCCAAAGCATAAAAAGCAACAGTATATCTCAGTTTGCCTCCATATGCCATAAGCTGTTTGGATTTAAAATTATTACTTCTATTAATCGCAAGGTTATAGCTACTAGTTTTAATGTCATCAGAAGATTTGGAAAGTGACAGTTCTTTGAGGAATTGGCAATAAAACATGAAAATTGGCTTAAACTCAGCAGTTTTTGCACAAAGGTAGAACATTCATTTCTAAAAAGCAGGCAGTTTCTTCTTCTAGGACCTTTCAAGGTGTATACTCAGTTTTCACTTAATTCCTAAGCAGTAGAGATTCCATGATCTATATACTGAATCTGGTATCAAAGTTGAAATCCCTTTCATGTTTCTAAACTAAAATTGAATATATCACACATCTCTCCCACATATAATATCTGGAAAGTAATACCATAATTAAATATGGGTGTTACCCATTTATAGAATCAAGAAAAATCTCATTAGAAAAGGGTAGTGTAAACATTTATAGCAAGCACAAACTATATAAGTTCATTTACGCAATTATATTAATTTATATAATTTTATTACCTACTTGAATTAAATAACACAGAAAAACGTTATCAAGATAAAGTGACCGTTATACAAAGGAGTGACATTAATAGACTAAATAAACTATCAAGAAAGTATTCTAACCATTCAGTGGTCTCACCTGGTCTCCCTGAAACTGCTCTGGCAACCTCCAATAAAATGTTTCTGTATTTAAGTACTTTCTGACAATGGCAGCATCCAGTAAAACGTCGGGAAATTGTGAAAATACTCCTTCCACTGTTCCAGTCAGGTTACTTTGAGCTACTACATGCAGAATGAACTGGTCTGGAGTTAAGGTTATCTACAACATGAAAAGCAATAGATGCATTTAACAAAAATATATTATTTTGATGTAATATACTGCTAATAGTCTTAGTTTCCTTTAGATAGTCAACAATCCATTTTTAAGTTACAAAAGCCCAAGCTAAAAAAAAAATGGGGAATATTTTTAAACTTTTTTTTTTTCAAAATGTGTGGAGTCAAACACGAGGTTTCAGAAATAAGACTTTACTTTTTTGTTGTTGTTGTTGATTTACTGTAAGTCACTGTCCCTGTGAGTTACCTTATTGCAGTTCACCTGATTCGTTAAATGTATGAAGCCTTTTGGTACACCACAGAGGTACCGTGAGTGTAATACCTAACTGCATGCACACATTTATGTCACTCTACTTACGGGAATTCTCACATGATCTTCTACTTCCAAACAAGATGTAGACATCCCAAAACAAAAACATGGAGTACAACCTAGCGGGTTGTTAGCAGACAGAGCAAAAGTTCCAGGTTTACACTCACTGCACTGTAGCCCAAATACATTTTCCTAGAGGAAAGAGAAAAAAAAGCACAGCAGCACACTCATGTTACTTTGCTAGCAGTACATTTCAATTACATGTTTTGGTTTTTTTTTTAAAAACAGAGAACATTAAACAAAATTCACCTATTTGAATTCCTAACTAGAATTAGCAACATCAAAGGCAGAAAACCCTTCTTTCCCCCACCTTCACCCAAAAAACAGGCCAGTAAAGCCAAAGAAGATGCTCAATATGAATAGAAATCAAGGGACTTCAGTTCTCCATTGTTAAATCCAACTTGAAGAAACACTAGAAAAATTAGTCAGCGTTGATCTCATTATTAATCAGAACATTGGAGAGAGACTTGTGAGGATATATATTTGTTGCATTGAAATAAGTTTTCTATTACTATGTTTTTCAACAACAGAGTCCCACCTTTTAAAAAAAAAAAAAAAAAAGTGCTATTAAATTTCTGCCCTTAATGTTTCCTGTTTTTAATAAAAGAATGCCCATTCAGGCTTCAGTATTAGCAAGATACCTGAAATATTGTTAAGTACTGCTTTTTTTAATAGTATAGGAAACACAAATTTGAACTTGCAACATAATCAGATTAAGAAAAATGTTGAGATTATCTATTTTATATTTATTGGTTTCTTCCTATCATTATAAATTGGATTTTCAGAAGATAAGATAGTATCATCTGAATTAATGCACTGTTCCCAAAACTAATAAAATCATGTGTGTATGAACAGAAAAAAATTCTGTGTACCTCATTTTTTTTTTCCATTATTAGAATACAATAGCTATTCCACTGGAGTTTTCTAACATTTAATTAGCTTTCAAAAATGTTTTCACATCTAGAATGGAAGGAGTTGTAGATATGCTATCTCTACAGAGGACAAAATAATTATCTGTCAAAACAGCATGTCAGGAATTTACAGCTTTTTAATTAAGAAAGAGACAACCTTTTTGTAAGCAGTTGTCTTAATCTCATAGATTGTTTCAGAAAACTCAAGATGGTTATGCAACCTACAATGCGAAGTGTGACTGGCAGCAGAGTCTTCCTAGACTCAATGAACGAATAGAATTTCCATGGCTTAAGGTAGTAACATTTTCTCTACACTGCTCATTGTATTAGAATTCATTTTCTTCAGTGGTCCTTTTTGCTCCTTTTCAATCTTCTGTGTATACTGGAAAAATAACTTTTTTAATATCAACCCCAAAAGAATGCATATGAGTTATGAGCAATTATTATTTGCACTATTTGCAAAGCAAAATGCAGGCGGCATAAATAAAACACTCAAAAAATATATCACTAAAAATGGTATCAGATGGCATTTACAACATACAGAGAAACATATTGACATTGAAGTCACTAGAACCATTCTCATATATTTAATAAGGTTTACAAAAATTTTGTCCTAGTACTCATGGCCAGTATACTGTCCTATTCAAAAAGGTGTCCTTGCCCTTTGTGAGGCAGACAGAAGTCTAACAGCACAAGGGAAATCAAGACAAATGCATCTTCAATTTTTTTTTCATTTCTACCCTACAGAACTAATACATGAAAAATGGGATTCTGAATTTATTATAAAAAGGATGTGGTTATAGATATTCACTTAGCACAGAATAAACATCTGGGTTTTACATTTAGCAAATGCAATCAAATTGAATTTAGGACTACAGTGAGAAGGACTGACGTCATTAAATATGCCAACTCCCATACAAGATTTGATAAAACAATGATTGATGTCTTCCAAATGTACAGTGGTTGTTTTGTAAAATGAGCAAGAATTCAGCATTAGTCAGTTAGAAATGATTTCTTCTGATCAAGTGTGGATCTGACTTCTACTTCTTAGCACATATCTACAGCAATTCCATGAGTTTCATCTAAAAGAGAAATGCAGTACTGTGCCACAATAATTGTACGACCACAAACTGGAAATAAAATTACCTAGCTACTTAAAAACAAATTGAAGGTACTAGGAGAGGCAAACTACCTAGCATTATTTCAGGAACTTCTGAGAAGAGAAATAACAATGCCATGTTGGTAGCATTAATGCTATCTCTTATGCCTGCAGAAGTGTTTACCCAAACTGGAAAACTCATCTTGCAGTTTCTAATCCAGATGACTCATAACAAGTCTGGGTTAGCACTGACATAAAAAAATCCATTAGAGGTGATTTTAGGTGTTCTTATAAATTTCTCAGAAGAGGGATGCAGTCTAAGATCCTTCCACCTCTATAGCTGTTATGATTTTTATGAAATAAATTATCAGAAACTCCAATGCATCCCAAAATTTCAATACCTTGCAGGTACAGATGCCAGTTTCTTCTTCACAACCACAAAGCCCTTCAGCCTCATCACACATCTCTGTTTTGGTTCCACTTAAGTCACAGTCACAAGCAACACAGTCTGGGTAGTCCCTGTAGCCTAAAGCACATCTGGAACAGTTTTGTCCTCCAAATTCAGCTTTGCACTGGCATTGACCCGTCAAAACATCACACTGCAGACTATTTGAACCAGAGTCACTACAGTTGCAGGCCTTACAGGAAAAAAAGAATAAAATAAATATCAGGAATAACTCTTGAATTGATTTTGTTACAACAGAAGCTGCACAGTAAATTTAAAATAGCCATTAAAACTCAATGTTTGTCAGCAATTACTGTACAATATAAAAGTGAAGAACTTTCACACAGACATGGGATTGCTTCATTTGTATTTTAAAAAAGAATTGCATGTCATCTTTCTATTAAACAGTGGAACGTAAAACATAACAAGTTTTGCTGATTCCCAGAACCAGTTTAGAACCAAAGGAATTAAAGGAACAAGTCCCAGAAGATACAACTCAAAAATATCTTAATTAAAACAGTATTTATTGAGTGTAATAAATTATAATAATGTTATGTAAATAGTGGATTTTTTATATATGCACACATAGGAAGAGAGAGGGAGACAGAGGGAGAGAGAGGGAGAGAAAGAGAGAGAGAGAGAACAGATCTATAGAATAGAATAGATTAATAGAATGGAAAGAAAAATCTTAATACTGACATTCTTTTAAGACTTCCAGGAGCATTAATAGGTCTACATCTCACTCTAGCTTCATTTGTTTTTTGATCAGGAACTGAGAATCTCACTGAATCCAAAAGTAGGAAGTTTAGCATACACTGCAGTTCAGTGTACAACGCCTACAAGCATACATATAGAGAATATATATTTATTTTATACATATTTACATATTATGGAGAACACATTTATTTACATGTTTATGCATTCTCTAGCATTCTTCATACATTTGTTGCTCACCCTTTGTATTAAACAGACTTCTCACTCCCTCAGTACTGTGTGCTACACTGCATAGTCTAATACGCTTTATGGCCAAACAGGTTTAGAACTTAGGCTCCTAAATACCACTAAAGGTCTGCAGTTGTGAAGGTTAAACCCTGTTTTATCATAACAGAAATAATTTACACGTATTTCCATCTCAATGTCACAATGATAAATAAGGACTCAAAGGTACACTTAACTGAGTGCAATGCTTGACTACACAAAGGCTGTAAACAAAACAGAACTACTTTTCTGCTCAATAAATGTACCTAGGAATGGATTCCAAGTACTGAGAAAACACAACTTAATTCAATTTGATTATTAGCAAGTACTGTGGAATCAGCCTATGAAAGGAAAACTTAAAGGGGTGATAATCTACCATACCATTACCCAAGTGAAATGGCACAGGAACCAACAAACTGTATTTACAGAACATTCACAGAAAGAATGAGAGCAGCTTGAAAATGCAGATTTAAAGACAGTTGCTATAAACTGTGGAGATTGCAGACTCTGAAGAAAGGGCAATATTATAGGGTTACGTCATCATCATTACTCTAAAAAATTAAAGACAAAAAAGAATTTGGCTGATGCTTGTAATTGTCAGATTCTTATCACATACAATGACAGAGATTGTCAAGTTGATTGTTTTTGTGGTTTCTCTATTGAAATTGCCCATTATACTCAAGTAATTCTGAGGCTTTTTAAACTCTTAGCATTTATAAAATAAAGATTGGTTCAATGCCATACCTGGCAGGAATTTACAGGGAAAACCTAATTGCGTGAATGGTTGATACTCCTCAGATCTGCACTAAAGTTGCATTTTAGTGCTTAAAAATAAACATTAAGCTCCACTCAGGAAACATAATTTTTAAAGTGTATAATGACTTAGAAGATGTCTATATTTCTTTTTTTTTTTAAAAGCCATAATATTAATCCTTGGTTAATAAAGAAACTATGTTCCCTGCTTGATTGGTCCTTGACTGATAGTCAAAATACACACTTCAAATTTCTTAGATGATCTATATACCTACCCAGACACTCTGGATCAGTATTTTCAAAGACAGCATTCTTAGAAAGTTCCTCAATAAACACCAGCACTAACACTTTGAAACATAAAATAACAACTGAGGTCCTCAAAACAAGAGTACAGTTCTAGCATGAGTATATGTTATTAGCAAACAGCAAACTGCTTTGAACTGTCTTGGCATTTCAGCAACCTTACCATACCTTGCAGCCAAGTTTAGGAGAGAGTCCCCAGTGGTTTTCTTCACAGAATTCACATTTTGGTCCCCAAGTATGAGGGGGACAAATGCACTGACCAGAATCTGCATTACAGTTGTTCTGAGTATGAGCACAGTCACAGGCTGCAAAAGAAATGGGAACAAATGATTAACTTTCTTTACCTTTCCTAAACAAAATAGACTCCATGACTGTTGATAACCCGACTTTTCTTAATGATACAGTATTGCACTCCTTGTACTCTTTATCCCTAACTGAGAACTAAATTACAAACAGAGTGGCAATTTTTTTTTTTTTTAATTGAAAATCCAATATTCCTGTTTGATGTAGCCTGCTTGGTGATTTAAAAAGCAAGGCTACATCTACACAGGGAAATCAACAAAGCCAAACAAATTTATCATGGAGAAAAGTAAATCTATAGGGGAAAATGCTATTATAAAGGGTGCAAAACTGATCAGAGATTTGATAATAAAAAAATGCAATACTATTCTTGCTAGAAAGTTTAATTTCACTAACACTTTAATTACTTTAATAAAATTTACAAATTTTTCAGGTCTAAAATGGTTAAAGATACCTAAGGGATCTTTGATTCCTAGTACAGACATGGTATATTGCCCCACTGAAGATTTCACATTACTACACTGTGAAAAAATGTCTCTGTGAGCTTGGAGAAATGGTAGGCATTCCTTTAACTATACTATACTGTGTTGGAAGGAGTATCTTATTAACCCGATAAATCTGAAGATGGCATCTTCCCAGTTAGGATTAAAATTTTCCTCTAATGGAAAAATACAATCAGTGGCCTATTTTATCAAGGAGGGAATCATACTTTGAAGAATTAAACAGAAAAAAAAATATGGCAGAAGTTTGCAATAGTAGCAGTTTTTAACTTTTGCTCCCAAGCTTAATCAAAGTATCAGGAAACCATTCACCAGACTTTTTGGAATATTCATCAAATCAACTAAACACTGCTGGAGTAAAAAATACAATACACTGCTGAGAGAAATTTCACACAACCGCTGAAAGAATCATGGATTAGAGCTTACGTGTACAGCCACTGCTCTTCAACGAGTGAAAGCCATGAGCACAGCGATCACACTTTTCTCCAGCCACTCCTGGTAAACAGTGGCACTGCCCTTGATGATTGCAGTCCTCAGAGATGGAGCCAAATTGACTGCAGTTGCAGGGAATACAGCCAAGTCCAGTAAGCAAGCCATAAAAGCCATTCTGTTGGACAAGAAGGAGATATGTTAGAGTACACGAATTCTCTTGGTTACTTTCCCGGCCATCTGACCTGCACGAATACTGATCAGCTCTGTGTGACTGCTATGGGAGGACTACATGGCCTCATCTCTTCGCTGTTCCCAGCTGCATGCAAGTACGCGTTTAGGTGAACAAATGAATACTGAAATGCTCTCGTGGTCCCCTAATCTCATTAGTGAGACTTGTTTTAAACTCTTGACATTATTTTTAATTAAAGACTTTCATGAGGGCAAGGATAGGCTGTGCTGACCAAGCAAAGATTTCTGTGAATTAAAGAGCAGAACAGAGCGTGTCAGTGACCTATGGTGCATGTAAATCAAAAAGCATTCAGCTCAGCTGGCACAGGGGCAGTAACTGGGCACAGAATTTCTGCTCTGGTCTCTGAGTCAGTTCCATACTCAGCAAAGACTAGAAACTGTTGTCTCACCAGTGAATACTTATTTGTTCTTGTAACAAGCCTGTCTTTTAGCTGAATCTATTTCTTGGTGTTCAGCCATTATGTATTTATTATCACTAATTGCATTTTTCAGATATTCCCAGAGTTCATTTTACAGAAGCACAGAACTGAGTTGCCTTCAGGTCTGCTAGTGGCCTTCAGTTTGTTTTTCTGCAGTCAGTAAACGAGGGTACACCCTGTCAGGCAGCACAACACCAGCCTGAACAGCCTGAGTTACAGCTTCACATCTGCAAAGTGCACAGGCAGAGCAATCTGCAACTACGAAAACCAGTCCAGACAAACCTTTGGTCTCCTCTCCAACAACAAGTTCACACTCCTCTGAATGTATTTGCTGCTGTTTTCGTATCTGCTCTAGTCTGAGTTCATCCTCCTTAAACAGGGATGATCATAATATTACACAGCAACCTAGATAAGACCTTACTGGTATATTAGGACTGTCTGTGTCTGATAGAAATAACTCACTGACATGCTTTAAATCATATTTGTGTTTTCTAAAGCTTCATCACATAGGAGACAGAGGCCTCCAATAGTCCAGCAGCACACTTGGGACTTTCACCTCCTCTGTCCATCTCAGATAGCACAAGTTTTCTTCTTGGATTCCAAGTCACATTGCATTTTTTACTACTGAAAATCATCTCTTTTCCCCAAAACACTTCTGAACTAATTGGGTGTCCATCAACAATTTTGTGCCAGAACCATAAATTAAAGTATTGAACAGCCTGATCAAAAACATCTGGTTTCCTACACAGCAAACATGAGTTCAAATTCCCAGAAAACTTTGAAGAATATGAAGTAAACTTATATATCAAGCTTTCAAGCAACCAAAAAATTCCTCATGTCTCGTCACACTGATGCTGGGATATGCAGATAAACAGGCAGACCAAGATATGGAAAAAACACAGGGAATAGGAACAGGTAAATATCTGCTTACCGAGCACTTGTCACATTTTTGTCCAATCACATCTGACTTGCAATCACAGATGCCTGTCTTGTGATGACAGACACTGGAAAGGGAACCATTCACATGGCACTCACAGGCTTATGTTTTGAAAAAGAAAGAAAAAATGATTAATGTTTTTATATATGCATTTGTTATTATGCAGTATTCCAAATTTGTTACATAGTGTGCATTTCATTTGTTCATCTATATCCTACAGATGTTAATATGCTACAATAAAATTTGTACTACACATCTGGACTAAGCAAATAAAAAAGGCAGCAACAAACTCTGTGAGGAGATACATTTGGGAAGTTCATTTTTTTCCATCCTCAAGTGTAAAATTCAGAAGCAGAAAATGTCTACAGCGAGTCACAGGAGGGGGAGCATTAAGCAAACCAGAAATTTTCAGAAATATGAAGTGTCAGACCCTAGCATGATATATTCCATCCTCAGGCTAAACAAAACCCAAAGCTCATAGTTTTCAATCTGTACTCGTCAACTCACAACTTGAAGGTTAACTCTTTTGGAAAACACATGCATCTTCCCCTGCATTCTGCTACATGCAGACCACATTTTTCTGTTCTTTCCATTCTCAGAGTAATAATAACAGCTTACCACGGCAACTTTTCTCAGTCACTGCATCCCCGTAGTACCCATCAGCACACTTTTCACAGTGAAGACCTGCTGTGTTCCCCACACACTTCAAGCACTGGCCTGTGATGGTATCACAATATCCGTCTTCTTGAGTGTTTACATTGCCATTGCATTTACAAGGAACACACGACTGTCCAGGCACCAGTGGATCTCCATAGTAACCATTTGCACACCTGCACAAGAGAGTAAAAAACTTTGTCACAGAATAGCCCAGGTTGCAAACGACCTCAAAAGATCATCTAGTCCAAACTTTCAAAACATTTGTCTAGATTAAATTACCTGGCACCCTGACCAGCTGCATCTTGAATGCAGCTGAAATGCAGTCACGTCAAACACTCTCCTCACTCAAGAGAGTATTTCCTATTAAATTTTGCTCTAAAGAGTCAGTGTATTACAAGCAAAGACAAAATGAGGAAAAAATTATTAGGAATGTTTTGTACATGTGATGTAAACAGTTCAAAGTAGATGGGACGATGAGTAGCTGGTAAGGACAATCAATCACACAGATGCCTTACCCATAGTTAACATACCTTTCACACCGAGAGCCGGTATAGCCTGGAAGGCATTTATCACAGACAATTCCCTCTCCTTCAGTCAGCTGGCAAGTAGGACTGAAACTATCAACGGTATTTGCGGAAATTAGTATTAAGACACAGAAACACAAGATACTTGCAATTCAATACCCACTCTTCAAATCTATGCACATATGTATAAAACCACATAATTGCACATGTTTAACATGTGCATGATTAACACCAACATTTTAAACATCACAGAATGTCAAAACAGAATTATCATTTTCAGAAATTCTTGTTGAGTTTTTCCTTTTATTGTTGAGTTTTTTCTTTTATTTCAAAGGAAGATTTTAGAACTTTCTGAGAGCCTGGCCCTTCTTTTAGTAAATTTGGTGAGTATGCATACAAAGCTCTGCTATTTCAGGCGAAACAGTTCTGTCCTTCTGTTGTTTTCTGAACATGAAAGATAACTGTGATTTTATTCCAAGTTCAAGGACAGGTCTAAGTATTTCTTTTTGTACTCTGCGTACAAACTACATGAGCTCACTCAGTCTGTCTTAATCTACATTTAACAACCTGGCAAAACAGTGCGTCTGTGACACGGGCTCAAATGAAGAGGCAAAGATACTTCCCCCTCTTTCTCCTTTATATTTCACAACATTTTTCTTTATCTCACATTCCAATTTTGTTAAAGATGCAACAAAAAATCTGAAACATTTAGCTTACTTGTTTGCAGAAGAGCTCAGAGGACAGGCACAGGGCTGGCAGTCCTCAGGAGTTCCTTGGGACGGACTTCCGTAAAAGCCAGGCAAGCACTGATCACAAAAAGGTCCTGTCGTGTTGTGCTGACAAGCCTGTGAGACACAGCAAAAAACTTTTCATATTTACTTTTGATAGTTCTTCACTACCCTGAGGGATCTCTGCAGGAATCTGCATGCAGTACAGCATTAAGATTCAAGGAAACAACCATGAACAACTTTGGGAATAAGTTGGGGTTTTTTTGTTGTTTGTTTTTTTTTTTTTAACTGAGTTAAACAATTCCTAACTGTTTCTTTCCTAAATTTTAAAATGTAACTTTACATTACAAAACATTATCTAAACATGAATTTAATCTTATTTGGCATACTGCAGACGTGTACAACAGCACGTTCGGTATATATTTCTTGCTGGTATTTAGTCATTGCCTTTCTGAGATCTTTAAATTTCATGAGAGATCTGAAAGCTAATTCTTCAGAAGGGAGTGTATAACATCCACTGATGTCAGTCATGGAAGATACACATACCTACATTCACACTGCTTTATTTTATTCAAGTTTTAATGTCAACTTGAGCAAGCAAAGTTTTTTTTATCAGCTAGTATACGCTGACATTTTTGCTTTAGATCTAATTATACCACACTTGAAATGATAAAATAAAATAAAATCTTTAATGGAGAACAATTTACTGGAGTCCCCTGAACACATGCAGTATAAGAAAACAATGAAAGAAAGCGTAATACAAAATTTGTACCCATTGCTTGAAATTCACGTACACCATAAACTTGTCTCCCACAGACAAAATGCTCCCCTGATTTCCAAGCAGATGTTTAAGACACAACACATCAGAGGACAACTTACAAAGCAAACACCTTGAGTATCACATTCAGTTGCATGCCCATTGCATTTGCAAGGTTGACAAATACCGCCAAAGAGTATTCCATCCACCCGGTAGTACCCAGGGAGACAGGACTGGAAAGAAATGAGGAGAAAAAGCAGTGGCATTATGCGTGTTAAATGTATGCATCAAATCGTTTTCAAAGAGACCATTTCCGACCACCCACTGACTCGTTCTCACTGTGCTAAACTGAATGCTCTTTCAACTCTGCTGGTGTCACTGCAACTCTTTTCTATTTATTTATTTATTAACTTGAACTGGATGAAGGGAATAAGAATTAGCACCATAAAACATCGGTTTAGCCCTGAAGACGCGTAAGTTCAGCTTTCTGCAGTTGAATATATGAATTTCTTTATTATAGGACAATAAAAAACAGATGGTCTGTCTCATCTGCAGAATCACTAATGATGCTATGGCACATGGCTTTATATTGAAATTATTTGTCAAAATAATTCCTGCTGTTCTGCAGGTGGTGCTCTGCCTCCACAATCTTCTATTTACAGATACATCAAATGTCACCTAGCCTTGCACATTTGACCCTTGCGATACCTTCCAAAGACTAGCATTCCTCCCTGCTAAGATTCTTATTGCCTCCATAAACCTAACTACATAAAACAGAAATGCACTGAGCAACTCAGATCTAGAAAAAGAGCTATTTGTGAGTAAGGTAAGCCTGAAACAGCTTCACAGAGCTTTTACAGCTACTCCCCCTGCAATACTAATGCTACAACATGTATGTTCATCTTTTAGTGACACAAAATAGAATTCAAGAAATAAGCTTAAAATCCCATTCAGTGTATTGAGAAGAAAATATCTGTGGTATTGTGTACAGTACACAACATTTCACCACAGAATTTAAATTTTAATGGCAGTGTAATTAAAAGATGCCTGCCTTTAAAACCTAGATCCTTTCAGAAAAAAGATCAGTTTGCATACACAAAACACTTACCTCACATGATATTCCTGTGTAACCTTGAGGACATTCACAGAATTCCACATCTGGTGCTGAAGAAATATCTATTACATTAGCACTTGCATTGTCCATAGTCACTGAGTCCAGCCTAGGATCAAGCATGAAGACATCACATTATTGTTTTCCCAAAATTTCATTTTAAACAGTTTGGTTGGTACTACTGAGTACGTTACCACTGAATATGTTCCTCCCTGGCAGGAACAGCTGAGGAATGATCAAAAAGCTGTAAAAAAGACTATGATGGTAGTGTTTTCACTGCATTTGCAGTTCTCCGCTGGAAGCAGTTATGCCCCCATCCCGCTATCCTTATTCTAATTCCCATTGACTTGGTGACTTCTCCTGAAGAGAGGTTTAATCAAAAACTCCCCCTCTGTCATCACAGAAGTACATGGGAGGGGCAAACTTCTACTGCAGTCCTGAGATAAGATAGCTTTACTACATCGTGTCTAAACAAGACATATATCGCAGGTGGGTAAGTAGTGAGAAACAGCATCAGTTCATTGTTGGTGTATACTACAAAAAAAAAGCAAAACCCTATAGTACAAATAACAACATTTTGCAGTAGAGAAAATTTTCTCAGCCACAGGTAAAATGATTTAAGTGAATCTTCGCAAACATTCCAGAAAGTTAAACACATTATCCCGAAATAGACATAAATATAATCACTCCTCAAGAGCACAAAGTGAATTTTCTTCATGCTTACCTATCAGGTATAATGCTGTTGATGTTAAATGTTACCAAATTATGGAATGAGGAATAAAAGCTATTGGTAAGGCAAAGGGAAGTAAGTAAATAAGTGATGAAGCACTGGAACTGATTCCTTTGAGACCAGTAACATTCCATTCCTGTACAATTTGGAGAACAGGTAAGAGAGATCTGCAAGTACTGATAAAGATACTGCTAATGCTGACTTGAGATTATGAAATGATCAGGTAATCCGGCCCAGACGAATTTTCCTATTAAGCATTCCCTTAGAAATGACCATCAGAACATCTACAAACAGATATTAAAAGAAATTAAAGCCAGCTTCTTTACTGGCATGTTCTCAATCTTCAGTGACGGATTAACTTGCCACATACCAAAATAAGCAGACTTTTGAAAGTTTAAGAGGTATTTCTCTCTAACAAAGCTGCCATTGTAATAAGGCTTTCGGGAATATTTCTTTAAAGTAGAAAGCAGTAATTCTGCTTTACGTATCCCTAAAACAACCACGTGCCCTTTTCTGCACATTCCCCATGAATACGGACAACACTAGTCTTAAAAGAATTAAGTGAAGAATGCTTTCTTCAAGAAATTGTTAATGCAAAACTACAGGAATACTGAAACCACAAGCAGTTCTTCACACACACAAAAATAACATGAGTATATAGATTAATTTCAGTATTTTCTGTCCTTTACCTGTACACAGCTTTTTTGGCAATGTTGTAGTTGGCCCTGATCAGAAGACGGGTCACGTTCACCAGAACAGTCATCAGCCTTTCTCGGTCTATAGCTTTTTTTGTATTGAAGTCGATAAAATTCTCTGATATCAATCTCACTGAATTAGAGTACTCCTCATAGGGCTGTAATGACAAACCTGCTGCTCTTGTGCTCAAAATCTGACCATTGCCCTGAATGTGAAATACAGAAAACATTTTTTGTATCTATATGGAAATTTCATTTAGCTGTTACACATAGTGTCAGATGCACAAGCAGATTATGTAGAAACAAGATTAGCAACATTAGAAAAAAATAAAAAAATAATTTTTTAAAAAATCTGTATTTTCCATAGATTCAGGAAGATTACAATCCCATTCTCTTTTGGTTCAGAGATTTCAGAAACACTTGATTTTCTTTTAGGAAAAGAATTAATTAAAAATCAAATTCCCCTACAAAACAAAATCTTTTTCTGCTTTGCTCTACTAATAAGCACATATTACAAAATAAAGCTTTTTCTGAGATGCCTGAACTTCATATGGAGCCTTAGCTTTTAATTGCAACATAACTTCAGAAAAGTAAAAAAACAGCATGATTATTCATCTGTTTCATAAACATAAATTAATCCAGCCTATTGTAGCTGCCTTTTAAACAGAACATTGCTCATTCTCGTAGTAATTACCACCTCACGTGTTTTTACCAAGGTTAAGATTTTGGCGTTTATTTTCTAAAAATAGGATTATCTGCCTACAGTTTCAGAGAAACAAAGCAGAAAATCAGAGAATTGAGTAGCAAGAAAATCTTCATAGAGACATTCAAAACAGAATTTAAAATTGAGATCTAAGGACAAATTAGAAATTATTGCTACATAAATACTGTTTTATTCTCCTTTTTTTTTTTTTTTTTAACCTATTCATGGATTTCTAATAATGTTTGAATAGTAGCCAGCTGAGAACCATCCACCTGAATGATGACATCCACGCTAGATACTATATCACTGTCCACACTCTCCATGGGAATGTCGTAAGACACAGTATACTTCAAATCCCCACCAAAAGCTGTGAGCTGAAATAATAAAAAAGAAAGCCTTAACAACACAACCTCCAATCAACACAAAGAAAAGACGTGAGAAAGTCCAATGTATTTGCCCCAAATTAAAAGAATGCATGAGCTCGCAAACACCACTTTCCAAGGAAAAAATAACAGGATGTGCCTACCAACACAAGGACAAGTGCTGGCTTGTTGCTGTGCCAGTGGGGAAAGCCAGCTGAAGGCACTACTGATGATTTAGATAAGGGTCCTTATTCAGCAAAATACCCACAGGTCTTTCAACAGCAGAGGTTTATGCTATTGTCCTAGCCAAAGGGCATAGCATGCTGGAGTTATTCACATTCCATCTTCCACCTTTCATGCTCCTTAACTCCACATCTGCTGCTGACTACTTCAAAGTAAGTGAAAGAGTTTTAGCAGTTAGACCTACTAAAAGTATATCAGATCAGAATTTGAGTGAACATTCTCCTGTGAAAAACTACTCCTTAAAATTATACTTATTAGATTTGCATTCATTTTGTCTGACACTCAACTAACTATGCATGAGCAAAGAGTCTGCACTGAAAATAATTAAAGAAATGAGGTCACCTCTACTCAGCACTAGTGAAACCATACGTGAAGTTCTTCATCCATTTTTGGGCTTGTCAGTACAACAGAGATGTGGAAATAATGGAGAGAGTCCATCAAAAGGCCACAAAGATGGTGAAGGGCACCAGCTTTGAGATAGTAGTCATGAGTATAGGGAATGTGAGCAAGAAAGTTAGTAACAATCAAGAAAAAGACAATATATTGTGTAATCAAAGATGGGCTGAGAACAAAGTGGTATGATGAGTGAGCTCAAAGAGCAAGAGGGGGATTCGGTACTATACTTAGCCAGGAATACTATGATTTGAGGAACAGAGACAGGTTGAGAACTCTGGTAAACCTGGCTTTTATTTGTACTCTTTAATTATAGAAGTTATGAATATATTTCAACTATATTCATATTTTTATTACCTCCCATAGCTAACCAAAGAACATACACAGCAATTCTGAAGGTTTCAGTGCATAGAAATACAGCATCAAATTGAAAGACAGTGCTTTATGCTATACATGAAAGATGCAAGAATAAAATTACAGGGGCACAGAGATGAATATTTGGTATATTAACATGTCAGTAAGGAAACATTTTGATTAGCAGAAATATATCTACTGTTTATGTACAGTGTTTTGAGAGCAATATAGTATAATTAATGTAGGGAAATTAAGAGTTTTGGCTCCAAGCAAGAACTTACTTTATTTCCTAGATATGGTTCAGGTGCTGACCAGTAGTAAGTATGTTTCAGTACTTTCACAGCATCAGTGTTGTTGATGCTTATTTGACGGGGTCCATCGAATTGGCCTCGCTGAGGTTGCACACCCCTTGCATTATACAGATCAGTAATAAGCCATCCGGTCATGTCTGAAATCTGCAAGAAATAATGGTTATAATAATGTAGTCAGATTCAGTGTCACTGAGAAAGTAGTCACAAAACCCATCCCCAGATATTCATGTGAACTAGTGAATTCATTAACTCATTTCCAATACACACAAGTCTGGTACCAACATCATACAATGAGATTAGGACTGTCTCTATCTCTGTAAAAGTTAGGAACATAAGCATAGCAAGTGTTATTTCCATCCTTCCAGTAAAATCAGGAAGTGTAATGGAAATACTGCCACAGGCCACTCTAGTCTTGCCCAGTAAGTATACGAGTAAGGACAAAAGTTTGGGCTCATCTCTTCAGTATACGAAGAAACTTTAACAATACAAGGTCAGAAAAAAGAAAAGAAAAAAAGAAAAGGGGAAAGGGGAAAGGAAAGGAGAGACCCACATTTTTCCAGTGCATTATCACAGATTCCACTAGCCAATGCTTCTAGTATTAATGCAAGCCAGCAGGCTAAAGCCTGCAATGAAATGACACACTGACTACCTCAGAGCTGTCAAATGATGTTGAAAATCCATTCCTCTGTGAGGATATACATGCCAGAATTTAGAGTTAGCTCAGATGCATGTCAAAGAGAAATACAGTACATGTTGCAGCTGCCTGAGGAAAGAATGTCACTGATGTAACATAGAATACCTGACTGATGGGCCATGTTAGGCTGTCACAGACATCAGAAACCCCAAAACAGAAGCATTCTGTGCAGCCCTCTGGATTTCTCTCTTGCAGGTTGTAGAATCCTGGTTTACAGAGGTCACAGTTTTCACCTTCTACATTTTCCTGTGAATGGCATATAACATTTGTTTCACATCAGCATTATTATGGTAACAATTACAGTGGTTTAGATGGGATTTAGGTATAACAGCATTAAGAAGGTTATAAAAGAACACAGATTCCAGCATAACAGGCTTATTGAATAGGATTCAAAGCTTAAAATGAAAACTGATTGGAGAAATCTACCAGAATTTGCTAGTTCATAAAAATCTAACTATACCCTGGTAACAGTTCTGTTACAGTGGAATTTCAGCATGAAGGTAGGGTTTGAAAGTCTCCTGCCAGTTTGTCTGTCTGTTTCTCAAGCAGAATGAATTTCTAGCTCACTCTGAAGAAACTAAGATAGCCTACAGCACAGCTTGCCTCTTAAGGCCACCACAGCCAGTTTCAAGGCAACAGTTCCTCAACCACTCATTCACACTTGCATCCCACAACCATCTCTTCCCCACTGCCACCTTTTCCTAGAGGATATCACATATCACCCCTTTAGTTCCTAGCACTGGCCTGATGCTTCATTACTATGCAAACTGGGTGCTTTACAACATCATGTTACACACCTCTTTCAAAATAGTATTTATAGGCGTAAGGAAAAAACAAACAAACAAAAAAACCACCCAAAGCAGGGCACTCAATATTTTTCCTTGTTAAATCTGTACAGATGTTATGCAGCTATTTATTGCTTAAATTTAAACAAAAGTTGCTGGGAAACAAGGAAGTATAGAAAACATTGAGTAAATAACCATCAAATTCTGTAGGTAGATTTCAGTGGGTACCTCTGCACACTAAGATGCAGAACACTTCTCCACTACCAGGGATGAGTCTCTGATCATGCCATAGTTTCATATCAGGACAAGACATCACTGTCCTATCTCAGCCTTTGGCTTCTACTATGAGAAAACCTTTCCACAGAGGCAAAGAGGACTTTACAGAGAACCTCACAAAGATCCCTGCTACATGTGATGAGGATACCAGGACTGCAGGGCACTGTATGCCCTGCATATCCATATTGCTCTTTCAAGAAAGCCTGTATGAGCTCTGCAGTACAATATGAAATGTGAAGCCTGTGGACCAAATTCCACCCTGAAAAGCAGCTACCAGGCTAAGGTGCCTCCACTTCAGCCAGAAGAGCCACTCCCAGTTCCAGGCTTACGTTAGATTTGGTTCTACTGAACGAATTTCACGATTGGCAGATAAAAATCTGAACCCTTAAATAGCAACACTACCAACAGTCTACTATTGCGGACCATTTGGCGCATCAAGTTTACATAAGGCCTCTCTCTAAGTAGGTAGGCTATGAACTTTTATAAGGAAAAATACAGACCAGTTCTACAAACCACATGAAAAAGCTAGATGATTCTTCTACCTTTCATTTAAAGGAGAAGGATGATTGCTTTCTATTTGTTAATATTTATTCCGCTCACAAAGAAGTGAAATAGCTTTCTGACATGTTCTTGGTGATACCAGGTAAAGTATTTGTGAGCAGGCACATACGGAAAGAAGAGCTAAACTCACCCTACTGGTGAAGGGGCTCTCTGACCATGCAGCACTCCCTCTCAGCCTAAGTCCAATTGCCGCTCTCCCTTCAATGACTGCCCTTATATGAGCCAAACATAACTTGATCCTGGATCCACTCCTTTTGGGCACATGGAGAGCAATGGTGCAAAAAATGTGCCTGTGCTCCCTGGACCAGACACTCCCCTTCACCAGGCGCTCCATCACCAGCTCAAGTCCTGACTTAACAGATCCCCAACAATATATAAATATAGGAAAAGTACCATATAAAGGGAAATCTGAGATTATACTGAAATAATGGGATTTTAGAATCTTGGATTTTTACGGAAACAATAACTGTACAGTTTTTTCCAACTTCTTTATTTCTTTTTTCATGGTACACTGGGATCGCACATCCCTTTTGTTTCTGTAACTTTACCTGGATGAAATGACTTCTTATTTCTTAATGAATAATAAGAACCTTATTTGATGGCTAGACCTCAAGAGCTGCTGTGACTGACTAGATCTCTGGGATGGAATGTGACTCTCTGATTAAACCTCCAAAATGGAAGAAGACTGAAGGCAATGGATGAGCACCCATGAAGTTCTGGGAATAATTCAGAGAGTGACTGTGGCATAGAAGACTTCATCTCAACACAAAGGGGTCTGGAGGACAGCCTTTGTTTTAGATAAACAGATAGCAACAGTTAAATGGATCAACAAGTGAAAACTCTCCCTGGAGTTCATTTTAAAAGCGTGAATGTCTCCCTAAATTAGCCAAACTAGCATGGGAGTGTAGTGATTATGGTGCTCAGATCAAAACTGAATATACTAACTAAAGAAAACTAACAGTAGAATTTGAAAAGAGTAACAACCTTGAGCTGGTGTCAACTCACGTATTTCTTTTCAGCAAGTAGGGACAGCCAGTACTGTGATCATATAATAATGACTTTTGATACTACTATGAGTATATGAAGACTATATTAGTTCCCAAATGAGAACCACATTAGTACTATGATTCAACTGTGTGTTGCAATTGCTGTTTTGTCCTTGCATAGTGAATTCAGTACACTGCTGTATCATTTTTCTAAATTGAAATCTTAGGTAACATCAAATATCTTCTTTTATTAGTAATATTTGATTTAGGTAGGAAGCGTTTCTCCCTCTACACATAGAACATTTAGAAGTGTTTGGTCAGAGAGTACTAGACTGTGACAGCTGTGTTTCACAAATGATCAAATATTATGATATTCAGAGTGTAAAATGGAATCATTTGTGCTACTGAGTTTACACAGCATATGCAGGCTTAGAAACTAGAAATTCTGTCCCCTTCATTTAATATTTGGGGCACACAACTTCTTTCTCTAATGTAATTGCGTTGACATCTAGTGACACTCTCAGTCATCTGGCCAAAAATATTCTGTATGCCAGGCTCGTGCTTTGAAAGGGGACAGTTTCTTGTCCAGTTTATAGCAAAATTTTCACCCATAAGCTGCAACAGCTTATGCTAACAGTGTTACTCTACCTAAAAAGAAAGCAAAATAGTTTTCTCTTTTTTTTCTCATTTCAACTGTCTGTTCAAACTATTTCTTTTTTCAAGACTCTGGTTATTTATACATTTGATAATTTGGATTAGATAAATCATGCAAAAGAACTAAGCAGTTTCAGAAAAATCTGTCCAACAAACCATGGGTTTTTTTGGCTTTTAATTGCTGTCATACTTGGCAACAAATACATAAACTACTGGCTAACATTTGGTTCAAAAAACTGTATGTTACTTTAAATATTGACACGGAGGTTTGTAATAAAGTTCAGCAGAATCTACAGCTGCAGGATATTTCAAGGGGACTGGACATTTACCAAAAATAAGAGTAGTCATGAAAAATCTGTGTTTTTTTTTTGTTAAAATTGTTGATGGTTTATATTTTGTAATCAAATATGTATGAAATCTGATTGTACGTCTAATTTAGTTGTTCCAAAAGTTTCACCCAAATGCACAGCTTGCAAAAAGCAGGTGTTATAAACACACCCCTTCTTTACTTGTGGTTAGTGGCTTTTAAGACAAACATTAGCTCATTGCTAAAAACAAACCCAGCTAGGTATGCTGTCATTCCCTCTGAGATTCTTTCTCACACTCGTAAGTGCAGTTATTATTCAGTTTTAATGTTAGTCAGGCCCATTTTTATAGAAAAAAAACATGCAGAATACTCAAAACATAGCAAACTATTCAACATAATATGCCATATTTTAAGTACAGAGAATAGTTAGTAATTTCAAGTTCTAGTTTTTTGGGTGTACAGTCACACCAAGTTATTCATTATAAAAGAAGTGATGTTTATAGTTAATGACTAAGTTTTCCTTACCAAAAAAATAAAAAAATAAAAAATTTTAAAAAAAATTACAAACTCATTCCACACGTTGCCTTTTAAACAAAAATGAGATTTTAATACTCACTTTGCAAAGACAAGGTTCTGTGCACGGATCTTCATTAATGCTACCAATTAGGCTGCAGTTGCAACGCAAGCAGTTTGGATAACCCCGATACCCAAATGCACAACGGTCACATTTTTCTCCTGTGTAACCATCTCTGCATTGACACTGCCCTGGCCAAGTCCCTTGAAGAGCAAAAACAAACACATAAGAGAAGGCAGCATGCTGGATTCAAGATGTCTCAGACCATGTGAATAATTCATCATTTCTTTTTTATTGCATTTTTTGTCACATTCCACCTAAGTACTTGGCATAATGTCAGCCTCACCATCTATTTTTTGTGCTTAGAGTACCAGATGCACAGAAACTGCAGCGGAATTCATTCTGTGACATTTATAATAGCATTCATAAGCAACAGTGTCAGATTTCAATCCTTCACATTGTTTCACAGTCAGAGCTTGTCGTCTCCCACAAAAGACCACATTCAGGAACCTGACATTTCCTTCACCTCTCCTTTCTAAATATTTACCATTGTCCTGAAGTGCTACCTAACTGGCAGCCATTGACAAGAAGGTTCTGTTCCCTTATACCTCCATTGCCCAGAAATGTTAGCAAGATTCGAAGTTTAGAGAAAATACATTTCCTGCTCCCTTACCATGCTGTGAATCAGACTGGTGCTCGTCTTTAACACAGACAGAACTCAGAGACCCAAATGGATCACAGCCACAAGGATAGCACGGATGATCATCATAGGGAGAAACCTATGAAACAAATGTTCTCTGTCAAATTCCCAAGTTATTAACTGGGAAAAATAATGTTACATCTGTTTCTTGTCTGAGATCAGTGGAACTAATATGAATGAAAACCAGAAATGCAGCAACAGATCAAGGGACTCAATCCATTTAACTTTATCAAACAGAAGATCAGGGGATTGCAATCAAGAAAAAAACTTAAATAGGAACACAATTTGGTCTTAATAGCACAATCAAAGTTAGAGTAACTAATGTTTGGAAGTTGCCACCTGACACGTATAGTCTAAATATTTTTTAGTGTGACAGCTATTAATCACTGTGATGGCTTGCCGAAGATTATGGAAATGTTTAATACAAGAATGGGTAGTTTTAGCAAAGACACTCCAGTTCAAAGAGGAAGGAAATGAGAAGAAATCCTTGGCTCTGTGTTCAATGGGAGGACAGATTATCTGCTCATGAGGGTTCATACCAACTTTACAATCTATACATCTTTGAAATACAAGGCAATGTGATTTTATGGCAAGGATTTCCCTTTTTTTAAGTGAAACCTGAAACTTTCCTTTGAGGTACTTGAGATGTAAAGCAAATTTATAGCGATGCATGGATACATATTTGTTAGCTAGGAACTGATTGAATACTTTTCCTCAATGCTTCTTATAACAAGTGAATTAGCCAATCTCATGTTTAGTTCTACTTTGTCCTGGCTGTACCTGGTGTCTAATCAAATTCACACAGACTCACCCTTCCTCTCTGCATCTATTTATGTTGGATTTCTAAAGCATGGGCTTTCACGTATATATGAAAACCTTCTGTAGTAAGACTTTGTGAGGAAGAAATTTAGTTTCTCTTTCTCTGGAGATCTCTAACACTGCAGAAACTTCACATTTAACTCCATTAGCTGCATAATAACAAATGTCTTTTGTGGAACTTAGGTCATTTTTCCAAAGAGTCACACTTGTCAATAAACTGGAAAGTAGGCTCAGAGACCACATGTTCTACAATAAACTCATCAAGAAGAAGAGTATTTGCTGTAGTATGAAACAGTGTTTGACCTTACAACCATGAAAGGGCTCTTTTTAACATTGGTTGAAATGGGCTGTTATAGGACAGGACACAATTTTGGCACATATGAAGACACTGAATCTTTAATGTTGGCACTTTCTAGAGGTTTATGCAAATAAGAAATTGGTTTCTTATCACAGCAATTACATTTCCATTCTAGGAAAACATATCTACTTATTCTTTTCTTTTACAACAGCTTCTTTTAAAGCAATAAGATCTGCACTTCCTCACAAGCATTTTATGCTTTTCCCTGGAAGTTTTCAAGGTATGTAATCTATTAAAAAAATCCCATACAGTGTTTAGTTATTCTACAATGAATAGAATATATGTTTGAATGCAGAATGAGCTGAAATATGTTACATCATGCTATAATTAACCAAAACACTAGGATGTTCTTTTCCAAATCTTACTTTCTGTGGTCTAAAATATCCATCAGCACACATTTCACAGTTGATCCCAGTAGTATGTTGAGAACAGTTTAAGCAGACACCACCTCCCACGTACTGGCCATGAATATTAATGCTCCTTCTTTGATCTGCAATACTCTGATTGTAATAACAGTCTTCAGCTTTGTTATGACAGTTGCACTCTAAGAAGGAACAAAAAAGAAATACATTTTTTTTTTTACTATTTACATTGTGTAACTGTTCCTACAACACTGATACTTTCCAAAGTGGAAATGCGAGAAGGAGAGCATATAAATTCATCTCAGAAGTGTGATTTTCTTCCTATTAACTATGCTGTATGATTCAGTAGTCTCAAATACATTCTGTTTCTTAGCAGGTAAGCACATTTCACAAATACTGTCACTGCTTCAATAGCATCTCTTTTAGCAGTATTCTGTAAATCACACTCCTATGAGGAGCGATGCCAATAGTGATGTGCATTATTACTATTAACTCCTCTTAAATATTCTGTCCTCTGCATTACAAAAAGAAAATAATTCTTCTCTTATCTGCATTATAGACAAAAGTCTAAGTCAACAATACCTGTACATAAGTACACGTCTCTTTGAGGTTAGAAGATACTTTTCAGTCCAGTCAAAAACACCTACTTCCCAAGGAGCGACACCAAGATTTGTGTAAAAAACTTTTCTACTAAGAAGATACTTTTCCATTTGCAATTGTAAATTTTATCTTATAGGTTCTTAACTGTCTGCAGCTTGTGCCAGTCATTAGTGATGCAAAGAGGGAAAATGCACTAGCTGGCCCTTGAGACACTCATTGGCACAGCTTAATTCAATATATCAAATAATATGGAAAGTAGTGGGGCAGTTTATTTCAAAACATTTGTTATCAGAACAAAGGTTTTTTTTATCTGTTGTAATTTATGACCAAGTAAGAAATCTGCATTTCAATTAGCTAACAAAATGATTGATGCAAAGCTTCTAGTTTTTACAGGAGTATAATAAATCTCCAAGACTCTTTTGTCTGATCCTCTCTGAAAGTTTTATTGCATGACATGTCTATGAGCCTAACAGTTGCGTTGGATAGAATACTTAAAAAGATCTAAACAGTTATGACTAAGGTAGGTCATTTTTGGATGCTTTGGAGAATTGGTGTAGATCTCTATGAAAAACAACTTCCAGCAAGAATACAATAAGCCTTAATGAATTTATCTAAACTTTTGTGCACACTTACTCTCACATTTGTTCCCAGCAGAAATGGTTCCTGGTCTCCATGGTTTCTGATGGTACCCCGGACAGCACCTGTTACAGTTCTCGCCACATGTGTTGTGCTCACATTGGCACTGCAATTTCTAAGGAAAAAAAAAAATCTTTAAATAATTTTAAATGGATAATTTTCTCAATGTTCCAAAAAATCTGCCTAATATGAGATTTACTCCAAAAATAAGGCAATCATAAATGCTCCACCGCTATGCTATGTCAACTACTGAGAAGTAGCCTTTCTGCAAAAGGAAGGACAACTCTCCCGTGTTGCAAAACAGACAATTTCTTGCACTCTTCAAACCATTTCATTTCAACACCAAAGAAAGAGTTCACTTCAAAAAAGTTAAATTACCAGAGACCCAGATATGCTTACAAAGCAAAGGAAAAAAATTATAGCAAATCATTTGTATGCATCATGTAATAAGATCTCTTTTAGACTCCTATTTTCCATTCACCTTAGGCAAATTGGACTAGTTGTATTGTGAAAATAAATCAGTGAGATTAAAGAATACCTTTGTGATTTCATCCAGGGGGCAGCTTCGAGCGTGTCCATAGCAAATACACATGCCACCAACGGAGATGTCCTTTATTGAGTAGTAGTACTATAAAAATCAAATATGGAAAAAAGATGAATACATTTATATGTATTTTTGTCTTCTCTCCTACATAATAAAATGATAGTATGTCACTGTTCTTTTACTTGAAAAATGCTAAGAAAATACAAGAGACTTTGAATTTCTCTTACCTGGAGAAGCCTTCCATTTAGTGAGTTTTTTATTTTTTCCTATGTTTTTCATCAATGGTTCAAAACACTGATTAACTCTGAAGTATAAACAAGTACACACAATTCTTAAGCTTCAAGAAATACCACCAAATGCGACTTAAGCCAAAATGTGCTTATAAAAGAGCCTTTTCTTCTCCTTATAAAAGCAATGAAGCAGAACAATTGCTATTTTTGAATTCCAGTTTGTGAAGTCGGAGTACGCTTTCCTAAAATGGGAACTCTGCCTTCCCTTAAAAAGTGCGCTTTCTTCCTGACAAGCTCCTTCCTACTAGTGCGAGACTAGTAGTGAGACTAGTGTGAGACGAAATTTTTAGCTTAAGAGTCTGTGACACAGTAGAATAGTATCTATTTATATTGCCATGTTGTGAGCAAAAACAGCACGCGTAAGGAAAGGATTTAACTTGCAAGGCAAGGAAGAGGCAGAAAAGACCATCTGGGTTCAGTTACAGCTGGAGTATCAACATGGTTGGCCTGTTGATATCCTGGGAAGTATGTACTACAGAGGAATGAAAAGAAATACTGTTTGACTACACTTCTAAGCAAAAAGTTCAAGACTATCAGACCAAACAAGCCTACGGTCATCTGCTTCAGGATGAAGAGCTGGTCCTGGGTGGTCAGACCTGCTGACTTCACGGACCATTATTTTCTTGAAAGATCTTGAAATTGGAACAAACTAGCCTCTTTGTTTGAATACTGAATTTTTAATGTCTTCAAAATTTTATTATGTTTAGCATTTTAGTCTTTCTTTAAACTTTATGGTGTTGGATTACAATACATAAATAAATTCATGAGCATTAAGCCCTTAACTACAAAAAAGGAGATCCAGACTGTGAAAAGTAGGAGGACCAAGTAGCTCACTCCGTTTCCTGCTTCTTCCCTTTTATCTTGTTTTCTTAAACTCACACTGCATTTGGCTCACAGCAGCTGTGTGCAGCTTGAAGTTGAACAAGAGACCAATGCTAACCAAATGCTACAGAGAGAAATAAGTAAATTAAACACAGAAACAAAACCGCTGTTGAACTCTTAGAAAAGTTCTGCTTCAGCAGTTTTGATTATATATGAGAGCACTGATAAAATGGCTATCAACAACCAGATGTCATGCCTTCAAAACAAAAAAACAAAAACCAACAACAACAACAACAAAAAACAGAAATGGGATCCAGAAAGCTGGAAGTGTTTTTTGTTGTCCTTTGTTGTCATTTGTTGCACAGTGCTGAGACACTGAGTGAGATAATCAGGTCTTGGGAACCGTGACCCAATAAAACTCACACCTTACAGAGATGGAGGTGCGTAGCTTTTCATGAAAAAGTGCACTAAGTCATACTGGCTGGGCTAAGCCTTGTATTACACAACAGTGGAGCTTATGAAAGCAATGGGAATATTTATTCTCAGAACCCTTGTTTCCCATGTAAACTGCTTACTTGTATGATTTCATGTCAAACATCCTTTTTTCGGGTATATTTCTTGACATTACAGTACTATCAACATATCCAAATATCTACCAGGCTGCACCATGGGAGCATCTCATCTGTTTAGCCCTTGTGTTAACTGTTCTCTTATGTCCAGAAAAGCACAGCTGGAACAGCTGTCCAGCCCTCTGTGCATGCAGTCCTCATGTTAGCAGCTCCCACATGAGGCAGATGGAATGAGCAGAACACCCAGATTTTTTTGCTTCAGTAATGCTGCAACTGAACAGGCACCTCTGCTCAAGATGAGAGCGGGGCTGCCTGCTGAAAGTACCTACCAAAGCCTGATAAGAGACAGGTTCCTTTCTACCTTCCATACCCAGCTACTCAACCAGACTTCATAGCACCATACACTTCTACTTTCCTCCTCAATGCAGTCACACTGCTGTATGTATAATAGTTCAGCAAGAAGCAGCATCTTTGCACAAGGATTGCCTGTATCATGCAAGAGGAAGGTTGCTGTGAAAGTGGGGAGGACACTGGATTCCACTTTATCTTAGCTGCTTATGGATGTTCTTAAAGACAAACACACACAAAAGAAGGGACAAATAAACATTTCTCATATTTTTCTGTCCTCCGATAGTCTACCTTCATAGAAAAACTTGAAGCCACTGATCACTTAGCTCACCAGTTTCAGGTAAATGAAGAAGATGGTCAAAATGGTTAAAGATAAAGCAAAAAATACTGCAGAAAAATTAATTATGGCAGGCAGGAGCTCCAAAATCAAATTTCTGTAAGATGTTGAAGCAGTCTAAGTGTTTTGCTGTCTCAACTTCCCCACTTTCAAAATCAAATGTGTAAGGATTAGTTAAAACTCTCGAGTGGTTTGCATTATTATTATTCCCAGCCTTAAAAACAATTGGTTAAAATGCCTTTGGGGAAAAAAAAAAAAAAAAAAAAAAAAACTGAAGAAAATTCATCATGGCAAGATTTTCAAACAATTTCTTTTATGAATCAGACTGCTGAAAACCAAAGTCCTTAATACACTAGAAAACGTACTGCAGTTGCATACAGAGCAACCTCAAATGACACTTGCATTAGCTAAACTATGCGTTTTTCTTTCGTCATAGATTATTAGATATTAAATCATTTGAACAAATAAAACGAAAAGCAAACAAAATTAAAAATCTTTAAAAAATATGTAGAGTTGTCTCTAGCAAAGTATCATTTTTAATAACATCAGAAGGAAGGCAAAAATCTGTTAACAACCTTTCAGAATAATTCAGTGGGTGGCAACGTTGAAGTAGCTCCTCAGAGACCAGAAAAGGTTGTCCCACCCTGTCGTACTGAGCAGTGTTTCTGAACAATCAGCTTACCCTTCTGGTAACAATGGGATCGAGTTCTTTTGGATCGTGATGGCTGAGGGTCATGAGGTCAGCATTAAGGGTTCTAATACGCTGCAGTCGTAGGCGAATGTATCGTGCAGAAGTAAAGTCCAAAAGCTTTTGCGAAGGATCATCTGCACTAGGCCTGCCATTGATCAGAGACGTGTGAATCTAGGAAGAGGGTCCGAATTATCATAAACATAACTGCGATCTATTTACAACAACAAGCATCCTAGTAGTTGAGTAGAACTTAACTTTGTTTTCCAGAAATTCTGCATATTGAGCTGTTCAATTAATCGGAATTATTTTCCCCACCCTCAACCTGCAGGTAATATTCTCGCTTCCTGACTTACATGGTTCTGAAACCACAACTCCTGTCTCATCATAAAGTCTCATGTCTCGTGGACTTTTGTGGAAATAGCATAAGGACAAGAACCATGCCACAGACTAGTCGTTATTTCCCCTCGTCTTCCTTCCTCTCCCTTATTGGCCTGGAACACATAACTCTGGCCATAAGTGTGGTTTTGTCATTAGATTTTTCCTACACAATTTGTAAATATTGTAAAATAGAACTGAATGCATGCTCAGTGCATATACATTAATCCTATATCCTGTTGGGACAGAGCTGCCTTGTCAGCAAGGAACGCTCAGTGATAAGACAGTACAGTGGGAAGCCACAAGTTGGATGACAACTGAATGCAGAAGGCTGTCACCACAAAACCACCCATCTGGTCTCCATCTCTGTCTCACACTGGCCTCAGTGAGATGGCTTTTGGTATCAAGCTGTGCAATTTATTTTAGCAACAGCTCCCTGCTCCTTTCCAAAGCAACTCAGGACCACACAATTTGTGCTGCATTTTGAGGGAGAAAGCGCAAAATGAGACCAATGTGCCACAAACAGATATCAAAGAGTACACCCACCGTCCATCACAAGAGTCATGCTCTGAGTTCATCAGCTGTACTTCAAAGTGCAAAGCATATCCTTTATGCAAAGCAATTTTGTCTCACATATTACTCTTGAATTTATACTTTGAATTTTGTCCACCACTGTCAATTATTTCCCATGATACATGCCATTTCATTTTAGATAGTCTCTCCTGCCTCTAGCTCCAATTCTCCGTGAATACATATTCTCTCTGTTCATGAATGGTGTTTTCAAGCGATGAAAAGTGAAATTTTATACGCATCTTAATTCTAAACCTACCCACTGGATAGACCAGTAGAAATTTTGTAATAATGCACTGTAATTTATATACAGGGGTCTTTCCTACCAGGAGAAGGGAGAAATGGTAGGGATAGATACTAAAATGTTAAGGAAGAAAAAGAATAATTCTCCACGTTCACTGCTATATTTGGCTAATATACTGCTTACACGTGACTTATATATACCAATATATTTGGATTATATGTGTTTGCGTTATTTATGCCCCTTAACTGAAGACCATTTCCCAGCAATTGTAGTTTTTGCTTTGGAATTTATCACAAACTCTGACTTTGCAACATAAATTTCTGGAAGCTGACTTTCAGGCAGTATAGATCAGGTTAATAGAGTATACAACAGTGCTGTTATACCTATTTAAACCTGTAAAAATCCAGCAGCCAAGCTGGCAAAATGTCTGAGTTAGCTAAAATGTTATTCAATTACATACACATTTAGACATATGGTCCTTTTACCCCATTCGTTCTTTCAGACCAGAGCATTACAAGCAAAGCATAGAACAGCTTGCTAACGAGTACTAAATACAAGGCAGAAGTTTGTAGAGATCAGCTGATTTGCAGGACTTTTGAGAGCCCCATATTTAAGTTCGTTATGCTGACCAGAACCAATTATAAAGTACTAATAATACATATTCTTAAAAGAGTGCCGAGAATCACTAATATAGGTTATGAGATTCTCTGTGCAGGGAGTACCCATGTCTGCCTGCAGTTCCAGCTACAAAGGGGCAGTCTGTTCTTTGTGAACAACAACATTCAAGCAGTGCACAGCAATTTAATTTGGACTTTTTTTTTTATTATGTTTCTCTTATGTTTTTATGTTATCACATTTAGAAATGTTCCAGATAGTGCTGTTGATCATACACATACCACCCAATTCTCAGTACATCTCTGGTTTTTAATGTATCATTTCATTACGTGGCTGCCTCTATGAAATAAATGACACAAATACCATTAATAGAATTTGCTAAAAGAAAGAACAATCAACAGTGAGGCTGCACAACTCATAATTCTTCTAATTATACAAGGTCCCTGAAACAATGCCAAGGCTAGTTTAGGAGTTCCAGCTGTGCCAAGCACATCAACAGTTTTTACAGCTTTATCTCGCAACCAGGTGTTCCTAACACAGGAACTTTCTTTATTAAATGAAAAACCTGGTAGAACATAGAAGCTCTGTTGTATTGTCTATAGAATAAAGGAACTACTACTACACAGTTAATAGTCACCAGCAAATGACGTGGAGGGAGAGAATAAAGAATTGAATAGTAGGAATACGTGGAGTGAAAGACAAGTTATCCTAACTTTTAAAAGCTTGCTATGCTGGTGTATGATGTAAAGACAGTAACATTAAAGAGTAACAGATCATCCGGTAGTGCTGAGGGAGTTGAACTCTGTAACTAGGGTGCAAATGTTTTCAAGTCTTAATCTGTCTGAGTTCATGCTCACAAACCACAGGTGCAAAAACAGACATACCTCTCCATGTTCCAGAGGAACTAGCCTGGAATAGTAAGAGGTGCAGATCACTTCATCATCTCTCTTGTAAGTTGGCGGCCCAACTCTTGGTGTAATATTATAACGAGTTAAACACTCTGTGTCGCTAATTGCATAGTACTGCCATGGTTTGAACTCTGTGCCATCTATGGAGCGTTCCAAAATCCAGTTTCCAGGTCGTGGAGCATTAGCAGATTTGATGATGACATATGCAACTTGAAAGACCTAAAAAAATGCAAGAGAAAAATTTTAACACTTTATTCGGCTCCAAAAGACCACAAGAGACCAATCTGGTGCTCAAGTTACCTAAAATTTTAAAAGCGGTATATAATTTATCAGGGAAGAAGGTAAAATTTGCTGGAGTGGCTCTAGATAAAAACTTGAGCACAATTTTTTGATCAAAGGCTAGATTAATATTTTATGATACTAATGGAAATGTGTATCAAAACTCTGCACAGTACAACAAAACATCTATTTGTGCAACTCTAAAAAATACCAAGTGTATTCAGCTTGTACTGTGTTAAGGTGCAAGCTGACATGCATATATGTATATACAAATATATGTATATATGTGTATATATATGTATATGTACACCATTGATTTCAGGATTACTTGGGCATAACATTCCTTCTATTTAGCTTTTCCGAACTACTGAAGACTTCAAAGTGGGTTCTTTTTTTTTTTTTTTTTTTTTTCTTTTGAAACAGCTGCAGACCAAACAACTCTTTGTTTCACATCTTAGCTGGGAGTTTAATCCTCTCAGTAAGACCATTTCTGATAAGCTTTTTACATCCTATATTAAAAATCTGTGCATTCCATTTTCATTCTGTGTTGAAGTTATTTAAAAACGCTTGTAAAGTTATTTACAAACACTGCTGAAAAAGGAGGCAGACAGATCAGGTAAATGTGACAAATATAAGGATGATAATGCTATTTAAGTAGCCTTTAAATATGGAATCTCTCAGCTATATGTATAATTGAGAGCTTCTTTTTTTTTTTATCATTTTTGAGTGATCTCATGACAGCTAAATAACCTGCACAGGCCCTCGACTAGCTTCAGCTTCAGCCACTACCACTGAAGGGTACACTCCAAAACTACTATCTTCTTCTTTTTAACTAGTGGCTACTACATTACCTCACAAAAGGCTGTTGTTGCAGATTGATAAGACTCCTCATATGAAATAATGTTTTAGAGTGTGTTATGAAACCACATTTAGAAGAAAGAAAAATACTATGTTGCTTAACCATCTCAGAGATCTGTAGTCTCACTAGTGTGGACTGCCAAGTTTGCTGGTATAATAACACCCATCCGTGTGTGCAGTATTAATACCATGCTGAGTTCTGCTTTGGCAACAACCATTTAGTTCAGACATTTTTAAATATAGGAATTTGATTAAAATAAATACACAATGAAAGGTAATTATTACACTATGCGTGCAATTCATGAGACTACTTCTGAAACAAAACATTCTTTAAGTGACCAAATCTTTGCTTAAAAGATTTGCAGACTTGAGAATGAAAAGAAAACGGTGATACTTATATTCAAATTCTGACTTATTAGATTTAATTTTTTTAAAAAAATTCAAATTCAGATTTGATTAAAATCAGACATAACTTTAAACTTGATGTTCAGCTGGTCTGATTTTCCTTTTATTTATTTATTTTTCCTCTCTGCTTGCTATCATCAACTAAACTACTTCCCTACTTATTACACAGTTGGCTGAACAACAAATGCTCTACTTCTGATTACATGGAGATTTTTTCGAGACCCATTATATTCTGCAGCTGACGTAGCTAGTTTTAAATCCAGTTTCAACCAGTAATAATGGGTTATCTTTCATCACAAAGTAACTGCAGGCACTGCTACAGAAATACTTTTACAGAGGAGTATGTAGGTTGCATTTATTTTAAATAATGAATTTCTTGATGAGGGAGGGTATGGGAAACAAACAGTTAAATATAAAAGTATTTTTGAGCAACTCCTTGGGCAGTTCATTTTAATGTTGCATCACTTAAAAGTCAGTGGTTTGGTGGGCTTTTTTTTCAGAATACTGGCAGCCATGTTTGATTTTCAAGACTTCCACAGATTGATTTTTCCTGCATGTCTACAGTTCACCAAGAGCTGAAATGAAGATACTTGAAATCAAGAGCCCAAAAAAGGCATTCGTAAAACAATAAATTGTTCTGCAAAAAATGAGATATTTGTAGTCAGCTTGTGTAAAAAAAAAAACATTGTCTTGTTTTCCCCCTGAATTTTCTCAGGTTTCTTCAGCACATAGACCACAAATACTTAAAAGTACTTCTTAAGTAAATTCACAGGATACTGAGTATCAACAGCATCGGAATGATTTGTCAGCCTCTGAAATTACATAGAAGAATGGATACTGCATATATAAATGAAAGGATACTGCATGAGTACTCCTGTAGTCAAGAAGTCAGAGTGCAACCTCTCCGTAAATGTTATATTCTCAGAGTTTATGTTCCCAAACGAGAGATTGAGGCTGGAAGAAAGGATTCAGGTGTCCCCAGTGCCTGCATATTAATACATTTTAAGGAACGTCAGCTAGGGCTTGAGAGACCTCATATCCTATAGCTTCTGCAACCCAAAGCAGATCTGAACCAGGAGCTCCATGTAAAGCAAACTGACTTTCCAATGCCCTTAGTGCACTTCCTTAAAGATTTTTGCTTTAATGACTTCTCCATATCTGAACATCACCAAAAGCAGTTTCCTGCCACTCGGTCCATTCATTCACTGCCCATCAACTGGCCACGTGACAAACCTGAGCCACATGGCAAGAGCTAATGAATTGCATGCATTAATCTAACTGTACAGCTTTCCCAGAACTCATTTCCTTATTGAGCTACAAGGGTAAAAAGGGCAAGCCAAAGCAAGGTAGCAGATACCAAGTTGCAATAGATTAGAAGAATCATTTTACAGGCATCTCAATCCTGACTGTAAAGATCAGCCAAATAAACTTATACTTCTTCGTAGCAGCAATACCAACTTAACACGCCACTTCTGCTTTACTTAGCCTTCCTAGTGACCTTGTTTCCTTTAAGTCAAATCCTGCAATATCAAGAACTTTGTTCTTGAAACAGATTTGTAAATGAACCCTTCCCCCATTCATCAAGCAATTCTGCATTCTCTTTCCCTAAATACTCAGCCAGCAGTGGCCACACAGCAGATGCTAGCCAAATGTTCCCTTTTTCAAGTGTGTGTTCAGTTCTCTAAAATCTACATAGGTTCTGACAAGCACAATTTTCCCATTAGTCTTTTTAGATAAAGACTGCCAGTTATATTTTTCAATTTACATCAGTGGAAAGAACAGTAAGGAAAGATGCTGTCTTTTCATAACTGTGAGCCAAAATCCAAAAATGAAAAATTAAAGATGAGTCCCAGCAGATTTTTTTTTAACCTGTTAAGGACAGGGGTGCCAACTAGTGCCAAACCAATTAGTTCAAATCTACATCCCAGTTCAAACCCAAACTCTACCAGATCTTGAAAAAAATCTAAAATATATCTGAAAATATATCTAAAATATGTAATTTAAAAATTGCAGGATCGTTGTCAGTAACCTATGTATACCTTACTGAAATCATGTTGGTGTAATGTGAACCATATAATACAATAGACCTCATATAAACAAGCCTGAAGTAATGCAATGCTTTTGGCAGAATGGTTCTTCCTAACCTTATAAATTCAGCTAAATTTCTCCTTCAGGATAAGTGCAGCAAGGAAATCTTAAAAACAGCCAAGTGTGTTACTCAAAATGGCATGACAAGCCCTGTGGTGAAAATGCTTATTACAACTAATATTACTCTGCACTATCATTACAAAATCCTTTCTGCGTACAAAGCTGGTTAGAAGAGAAACTTCATCTTCTCTGATTTTATTTTATTTTCTGAATCAAAAACATCTGAAATGAATCTGTGCCAACCCTCAAAAGACTAAAAGACTACACACAGGGATATCGAGTATCAACCTGGGATTAAGATCCCTTAAAAAGGCCCTCAGTAAGAAATTCCGAGTCCTATCAATTGTCTGCTACATTTTGCTCTGAAAGGTTTGTAATGCTAAAAGTATAGAGTTATCTAAATCTTTTCTGTTTGGTTTTGAATCATTATGTGCAACCACTATTTTTCAATAAAAGATAAGTTAATTTTATTCAAGAATTGTATTATAAGAATGTATAGACAAGCACACTGAATATTGCGGTATCAGTTTTACAGCAACAAAAGTGCTTTAAAGAATCTTGCCCCATAAAACAAAATAGTATTGGTCTACTGAAGTCAAGAGAACTATGTGTCTTTCTATATCAGCAAAGGGTTTGTCCTTATACTTCTTGCCAAGAGATTTCAAGATCAAAGCTCTGTAGGAATCATATTATAATGTTATTCACTTATATTTTTTTAATATCAGAAACTGCAAATTGCTTTTATATCAGTCTCTGAGTGATAATCCTGTATTCATGAAATATTCATGAGCTATGACTTACTAAGAAGTGAAGGTGTTTTCACAGCTTAATACTTGGGGTCTTGCTCCACAGTGTAAGAACTTAGTAGTATACACTTTTGTCTTTCTGATATGTCTAGCACTAAGCACTCTTAAATACCTTTGAAAGTCTGATACAGAATAATACTATGGAAAATATTCTTAATGCTGTGATGGAGAAATATTTTACAGCTGGCTCAAGCACACTATTGACATTGATAATCGTCAGATTTATATTAATTCATCGCCATATTGCAAAGAAGCTGTTCAGAGGAGAAGTCAGGCAAAAACACTGTTTCTGTCTTTATCTGCTGCTGTGGATCTTGTTTCTGTAGAATTGCCAGCATAGAAAGCATGAGATCATAAATCAAATCTCAGTATCTTGTACATCAATACTACGCCTCATTCCTAGACTACTCTTTCCCTTGCTCTGGATTTTTGCCATACATTTAATGGAAAGGAAAAAAAAAAAAAAAAAGGAAAGACTATCATACATCTGGTTCCAGAAAGAGCAAATGACATGCCTAGTTTTTATGATATGTGAGCTACAAAACTGTGACGTAGCCACTGGCTACCCTTACAAAATGTTTAGTAATAATAATAACACAGAAATTCTAATGGAGAAAGATCAAAACAGCAATTTTAATCTTGATTTTATTAGCCAGCCTTTTTTTCTTAATGACAATCCATCAACCTGCTCTTCAGTTCAGATGTTCTTATACAAAATATACTAAATGCAAGGTTGAATATTTGCTGAAGGAATATTCTCTGTTCCCTTCAACATCGAGTGGAGACAAATACAACAGACACAGACTGTGGTCAGACTATATGTATCTGGGATAAACTGCAGTAGTTTTCACCAGGCAAAGGAAACCTCTTTAGTCACCAGCTGAGGCTACATTGAAGCCCTCACCAACCTGATCACTGGCTTGTATCTCTATGCTGTAAATTAGGAACAATTGAAATAAACAATCAATTCTTCTCATCGCTATAATATCCAGCAATTATTCAAAAATAATAAATAATAGCCAAATTTTTCATTATTCACACCAAAAATGGTATTCATATATTATATATTCTGTCAAGGAATGTTAAATACCATGTTTACTTTCATACACTACTTGACAGATTTAATGCACAAAGTTCAAAATAAAATGAAGAAGTTCCAATGTTAAAAATATTTTTAAAGGTCCTAGTAGAGTATTTTTACAAATTTTCTTGTGAATGAGTTAAGTAAACAGTTACTAAAATCACTAAGGTCCTTCATATACTTTTTCTTTACTACTTTTCACTAGTGCTGGCTTGTTTAAAGTAAGCACACCAAGTCAGCTCCAATAACTTATTGACTTCAAGCAGTCTTTATTAACCAAATCCCTTCTTGAGGAGTAGCAATTTACATTCAAGTTGCATAGCCCTACATGCCTTCTCTCTCTCAAGCTCTCTATGGAAAACACAGAAGAAAGGCCCCTTGGGGGAAACATTTCAAATCAAATTAGTGAAATTGAGTGTGGGTCAGAAGACGAAAGATATGCGTTTGGAGAAATATCAACAGAGCTAAGATTTAGAGAGCAGCTCAGCTGGTCTGTTTCCAAAGTAAAAATGTTCTAGGAGGAAAAAAATGAAGTCATCGCCCTCTCCTTCATTCTTCCTTCCTGTTTGCCCATTTAAAAACTAACAACAAAGTCAACTATTCAAATGAAGAAGTCCTATCCAAACCTTCTGTCACTGACAAAAGATCCTGTGATTATTTTCCTGATAATTCTGCTTTCTCTTTAAAGAGGAAACTAGACACTTGCTTAACCTATGCTTCATTTCATAACATGCCTCATTTTAAACATCAAAGTTAAACCTTCTTTTTTAAACTTAAAAATTACCATCAGTCAGGGTCTAGTGATCTTGCAAGAGCGTGTTATCAGCTGAAGACACAGCCATTTCCACTACAGGCTGATATGAATAAAATCTCTAAGATGCTCTTTAAAAACAACTGAAAAACACATCTGTTTTAAATCAGTTTGTTTAAGGTTTAACTATCCAGCTTTAGCTATGTGCTATTAAATGACTAACTATTAAACGTCCTACTATCTAAACACTAGAGAGGTAGAATTAATTACAGAGATTTATATCCTACATTCAGTAAGTGACCCTTAGGTAAAAGTTACTCACCTGCCTTAGATCCAAAGTGATGGTGACCCAGTGGTATTGCCTCCCATTCTGAATGCTGGGACTTTGCCACCAATTATTTGTACCATCAATTGCACTGGAGATTGGGTGCTGCTCTGTTTTAAAGAAAGGAAAAGAAAAAGTAAGCATTTCTGGAAAAATCACCTGAAACTATTTTTCTCTGACCCAGCACATTTATTTCACACAGACTATAATGTTTTTCTGCCATAAAGCACTCTACAGTGCTCAACAGTGATTTCTGCCAGTCCTTTGCGTAGACCAAAAAGTATTTGACCTCAACATGCTTTGTACTCATGGGGAAGAGTCAAAGAGAACAACCAATGAAGCAAACAAAAAAAATAAAATCATGAAACTTGCCTTTGGGATTGGCACTGTGGCGGTCACAAACTCGGCACTGGGCATTGCGCAGTGGCCGTCCTGGGACATGTTCGACCAGTTTGCAGAACATCTCTGGTCCCTTCTCCCCACAGGTGGCATTGGTGGAGATGTGAGCATTGCTGGCCAGGTTCAAAATGGCGGGGAACAGACCTTGAAACAAGTGATGATTGTAAGTTGCAGTGTTAAGGCAAGCAAAATACAGATGTGGTTACGAGACAAATCTCTGAATATGCAGGGTATCATAAATAGCTTCTAGCTTAGAGATACAGATGCAGAAAAATACAATAGAAACAGGCTATTTTGTGAAAAGATTATCATAGCAATCTGACACCAGCACATCAATCATCATGATCCTGAGGCGCTGCCAGAGAGGTTCCCCATGGCTGCCCTACTCTTGGCTGAGGGGGTGGGATGTGCCCTGAGTGTCAGGCCCTGATGGACATGGAGAGCCCAGTATGCACAGGGATCCCCCAGCACTCCTGAGAAGAAGTATCTGAAAGAGCTCTCTTCCAGATACTAAACCTTCTTGCCACATTATGAAAAGATTAAAACCAGGTGGTAAACTGGTCTTCTGCCTGTATGGAAACTGGCATTTAACCTAAGCTCCTCGGGGCAGAAACACCACCACCCTCAGTGGCATGATCCCTACTCCTGTATTTTAAGAGCTGCATTTTAGACCTTTGCTCTGGGTTTCTCTGAAACCTGTGTAAACTCAGAGAGAAATCTGACTTGCTGGTTATTAATCTTTACATACTTTGCCATACTTTCAAAAGGCGCTGCTCTTTTGCACAGGAATAAGGAAAGATTGCTGTTACTGGCTTTGGAGCTCTTCGTATCTTCTAAACGGAGCGAAGTTTTACTTGTATCTGAAGGCTACGCATAAAATTTAAGGAATACTTCAGGTGGCAGAAAGAAGTTATGTAAGCAAAGCCTCCCAGCAACATTGTAATCATTTTTCAGCCTTCTCTCTTGAGCTAAAAAGCTGTTCTTTCTGCATGGTTAGGTTTGCATCCATCAGTACAACACAGATGATCCATTTCTGCTGAGAAATAATTCAGAAAAGGAGAACCAATTTGGGAAAAAAACAGACCCATGTGTTGAGACTGAACATGATGGGCTGAAATCAAAGCTAGAGTCTTGGCACAGAGTATTAAGACTGCTGCAAGAATTGCTACTGTTGCAATAATGATGGATCAAAAGCACATTTCTGAAAGTTTTTTGTTATCTTTCTTCTGTTATAAGGAGTAAAAAAAAAAAAAAAAATCACTCATGTTAGGGCACATTTGTGAAAATATTTTTTTGAGTGTATACAACTACACAAATTATTTTCCTTCATTAACCTTCAATGCATATTGCAAGATTGCAATATTAATATTTTGATTTTTTTTTTCTAAGCTGTCCATATCAACAAAGCAGAATTTAATATTGTTTTAAGTGTCTTTGTCTGCCCAGTAATTGCATTACCCTGGAAAGCCTGGAGAAAACTTTTAGTGCTATTCAAACGCTGACTTCAGCTTTAGAAAACGTGGTTAAACTCTAACCTACTTCACTATGAGTAATAAAGAGTGTGTTTTCAATTGTGCTGGGTTCAAACCCTAGCAGGAGGGAGATAGAGCTTTTATTTATTTACTTTTAATCCTTACTTCATTTAAGTTAAATCTAGACTGGGGCATACACATTGTTCTCATTATACCTAAATATATTTCAGATGAAGACATGGAGGATATTCTAATGGTGAGGCTCTTCTCCCATTAACACGCATTCTGCACACTCACCTTCTGTCAACCACAGTGTTGGTGTGGTATTTCTCCAGACTTACAGCTGTCAGTAAACAGAAATACAGCCCTCCATTTTGTTACTAGATAAGATAGCTCACGTTTGGAAGAGGGTACCCTCTTTTACTTTAATCCCTAACTATTTAAAATCTTCTCTACCCAGTATTTGTTACTGTTCACATAGACATCTATCAGCCAGCCTTCAAGAACTACCAATTAACTTTCCAAGTCATTCATTACCTTCAGTCACATTACACAGTAGCACTACTGTTTGTTTCCAGGGTTATTTGTTACGGTGACATAATTTGCCTACAATAACCTTTAGTCAACAGATTTGTGCCAAAGGAATAGCGAAGCTCTGGAGTAATAATGCTGATGGCAAGCACTGTCCTGGGTAAGCTCCATTCCATAATCCCAAACTCAGATCAGGTTCATACACTGTAGCATTCACATTGGACTGAGCCCTTCTGTCTGCTTGTCATCAAGAATCTCACTGACATTTATCAAATTTACTGATTGATAATGAAATGAATACTGGTATGATGCCATTAAGAACTCAGGATGAGTTTTCTGGGTCTCACAGAGATAAAAAGAAAGGACATTCCAATCCAATTGAACTGCATTGTGGTTTTGTCCCAGGATTGGTGGAAAAAAAAATAAAATAAAATAACAGGTTATTAGCTTTGTGCTGGAATAAGCTACATCTCTTTGGATGCTAGCTGATTTCATTAACCTCTGACTCTCTTCATTGCAATCAAATTTAACAGCAGATTGCACAATTGTGTCCACTAATTTCAGTAGAAACTGAGAGTAGCCTACAAGCTGATTTATAAAGAAAAAGCAAGTATCTGCAATAAACTAAACAAAAAAAAAAAAAAAAAAAAAAGAGGCAAATTTAAAAGAAATGACTAGCATCTTTACAGTACATTATTCCTCTTCAGGCATCCAGCCTGCTTTTAAGAAAAGTTTTAGAAAATTACTTATCACTGATAATGGTGACATCAAGACTCTTAGATACTCCTCTGCCACAAAAGAGAGAGAAAGAGAATAAAAGAAAAAGAAGACTGTAATCAAGCAGTAGGTGTGATAAAGACAAATCACCACATAAGCAGTCACTTAAATAAGCCACTTACTTACAGATAAACAAGTGACTGTCTTTATACCCTTCTTTAAAATCCAAGTGGCCATAATCCACACACAACTCTGACAGAAGATACCACATACTATTAAACTAAACTTTTGGCAAATCCTATTTGCACTCCTAAGGACACTGATGTAACTTCTACAGTTTGCAATCTGAAGTCTGGCACAAATGATTGATTGAATTGGATTTATCATACTTATTCCCACTAGAAAGGATGGGAAATGCTATGTACAAAATTGTCACTGCTTCACTACTGAGCTATCAAATTCTATTATCACATTAAGCAATCATAGCTAAGAGGCTTTGAAAGAGCCTTGAGAGACATCCATTTGGATGGCAATGATCTGTAGCATTCAGTTGCAGCTTCTCATGTCACTAATCTAGTCTGATTGAATATATTTCAACTGTTCAAATACTTTGTAGCAAATTTTGCAAAGAGGCACTTGCTATGTCATCTTTTACCATTGAACTCTTTTCTGTTTGCGAATTACCATCATCCCCTTGCAAGAAACTAAAAGTCCCAAGAAAAGATAGAATTTTCAAAGAAACTCAAGCATGCAGTATATGAGGGAAAAGAAAGACAGGCAAAGACCTTTAAGATAAGTGAGGTAGTCAACATGTATTTATGTGGTTCTACGTGCCTGCCAATTCTAATCCTTCAGAATGAAGGATTGGGGTAGATGGACTGAGATACATCACTGCATAAGTAAAAGGGATATGCAAGCAGGGCACCTATCCATCTCTCCATTGTAAAGGTTATGGCTAGTCATATGGCTTGCATTTCTTTGGGAACTATTCTACTTGAAACCTATGTCTACAGAAGTTCCCTGTTGCACTGATGAGTGCCATTATCCATCTTTTCTGCACTCCTAATTCTGTGCGGTTTTATAAGTTTTCTTCACTGTATTAATTTCATTACAGACGCCCTGATTTTTTCTCAACAAAGAATTTCAAGGATTTGGGGCACATTTCCAGAGTTCTGAGTTTCTAGCAAATCCCAGTGGAGTTTACAGCCACTCTCTGTCTGCTGCTCAATTAGAAATGAATGAAACCTCAACTCCAGTCCTCATTAATGATTTTTTCACTCAGGAAATCAGTCCTTCATCACAGGTCTGTTACAAGAGTAGAGAGAGTGGTTTTGTGCCTTTTGCCAAAATCCGTGGGTTGTCTGTGTTTTTTAATATATTTGCTTTACATAGATTCTCACAATGTGATCAATAGGCAGGGTGAAACTATACCTCTTCCATACAGATGGTATGTGGAGAAACTGAGAGATTCATAAAATAACAACCTTCCTAGCACAGTCAAATCTGATTCCATTATATTAATTTCTTTTACACACAGAGTTGTACAAACAGAAGGATACATATGGGAGTTCTGTTTTACAAGGGCTTCACTATGCCAGCAAATATGTTCAATAAGCATGATAAAGATAGTATTACTTTTCATATCTTGATAAACATAGCAAGGATGGTGAAGTTTCTCACAGGAAGGCCACATATAAAACAGCTTCCTGTTGAATTCAGAATAACTAACCCGATATCTATCTGATATCAGATTAACTAATCTGATAACCCCAGAAAACTGAATAAATTAGGGAGGTGATTTTTTCTTTTTTAAGAAATCAGAATATCAAACTGATAGGAAATATATGTAAAAGGTTATCTGAAGAAAGCCAAGAACAGAATCCAGAAGGTGATAATATTTTCTGCATTGTTCAGCAGTGTATGCACCAAAGAATTCCAACCAGACTTAAGTGAGCATTTTTGCTGAGACATTCAGCAAAGCAACAGCTTGATTTTTGCCTTTTTATTTGTGTGTGTGTGCTGAGGGTAATAAAGCAGTAATTCAAGTGAATAAAGTAAATATGGTTTAAAAAACATAAAGAGCGGATGTGTGCAGTAACAGTAAGCTTTTTATTGTGTCACATCTTGGAAGCAGAAAGGCGACTAATCTCATTTGCAAATTAATATTTTAAAAAACGTAAGGCAATCCTTGATTCGTGACAAGCAGACAATGTTGAAGTTTGTTCACTAGCAATAGATGCATCATTTACTGAAAACATTTGCAGAGGACACAGTAACAGTTGTTCATAATAGTTTGGTGCACTCCAGCACCGAAATGCAATAAAATGTCACTGAATATATGAGAGAATATAAAATATATGATAGTTTTATACTACAGAAGTTGAAGTCACATTATTAATAACATTCTCTGCCAGTTTTCAGTAGCACAGTTTTGTTTTAGTTGTTCTGTCCTATTCAAACTCCGCATTAGGTAAGTTTACTAAATAAACACCCTGGAACTACCATGCATGGGTTCAGATTCTTCACATGCTTCATTTTACTTCACCAGCACATGTCCCTAGCTTAACCTTTTTTATATATCTACATCTGAATCCTATTCTGCAATCACAAAGAAAATGTGGAATGATTTCCCTAAAATAAATGGGTTTAAATTAACTGCTGGAATTAAGGCACCAAATCCATTCCTATCCGTAGTCAGCAAGAAGTCCGTGGTGTAGTACCCAACTTGCGTTATAACCCCTGCTGTAGAACTGTTGCGTTAAAAATATGTATTAGCTGCAGCAACAATCCATTTGAAGCTACACAACAGACTTCTTAGAGCTAACAGCTTAGAAATCATTTGAAAAATGATGACTTGTTTTTTCCGTAGTTACACAGAGAGCAGAATTTCTGCAAGCACAACACAAAATTTACATGAGGCAATTAAGGTGTACAGTTTTATTACCAGTACATCGACAAATATGAATTTGCATTATTATTAGTCTTTCAGATTAAGAATAAATCCTCACCACCATGACAGACTACTGTCTCTTCCTAGATCTTCTCTTTGTTTCCTCACATTGTTGAGCAAAGCTGACTAGTACATCAATTACAGCAAAACTACTCAGGGAGACTAAGCTTTGTAAAAAAATCACAGAATCGTTTAGGTTGGAAAAGACCTCTAAGATCATCTAGTCCAACTCTCAGCCCATCCCCACCATGCCCGCTAACCATTTTCCCTCAGTGCCATAGCTCTTGAACACCTAAAGGGATGGTGACTCACCCAATGCCTCACCATTCTTCCTGAGAATAATTTTTTTCAAATATCCAGGCAATTTACTTCATTTAATTCAATCCATTTTGAATAGAACACACAGTAGATTTGCCTAGTATGTTCTCAAGAGCTCCCAGTTAGGGATATTCCTCCATATCAGTGCTTCATCGCTTGAAAAGTTACCAACTTTTAGTCATCATTGCTCCATTCATGATCTGTCATGATCTTGATTACAGCTTTTGATGACCTGAGAGGCTGTTATTACACACACTTTTCTCTTTTCCAAACTAAAGAAACACTATTATAGTCTTTCCACAGTCGATTTTCTAAACCTCTTATCCTGAATTCTTGGCAGTTTGCATCTCTCAAACAGTTACTCCTCAAACCACATCACCACCAACTGGATAAGAAAAATTTCTTAGATTCTGGACAGTTTCATTAATGCATCCCAGAATAAGATGTGTTTTCTTTGCCAAGCTCTACAGTTGAGTTTGCATTGCTAAGGTAAATAAAGATCCTTTTCTGTTGTACTGCTGCCTAGTCAGTCATGAAAGAAAAGTATACTCTACAGAGGCCCACACCTTGAGATCAGATTATCTGTAAAACTGCTCACTTTGCAGCTTTTTGCTGAATGCCTATAAACCTTTGTTTTAAGGAAGGTTCTGCTGATCATTTTGTGCCTGATTCTGTAAACCTTTTCCAAATGACAGTTCAACTAAGCAAGCTCTAGAAGAGGTTAACGTAACCAAAAACATTTTAATTGAATCCTGCAAATTTTCAGAGAACAAACAAACTGCAGAAGACCAAATTCTGTCCAGACAGACAAGAGCTTCTCTGCCAAACTTTTTCTGCTGCGGCTTATGTGCATCCAGCATTATTAACAAGAGCCTTATTGCACTATAAGCAAAGGAATTTAACTCCTGCTGTCTGTTCTGGGCTAGATAATGAGCTAATTAACAATTGGTGTTGGAAACCAGTATTGGAAAAAAGTGTAACTCTGAATATTTCTTCTGTCCAGTTGTGTCTTTTAAGTATGGATATTTTATTTTTTGCATCATATTAGCCTATCAAGAATCTGCCCAGAAGTTGCCACAGTATTCACACCAAAGTGAAAGAGCCAAAAGTTGACAAATAGGCAGGCTGTCAAGGAACAACAAACCTGCTAGACCATGAAATTAGTTCTTGCTCACCAAAATCTGGTTCCACACATTGAGGAGTCTAAATTGTACTCATTGGTTTGGGAGTCAATCATTTTTGTTTTTCTTTATTTTAAGTATCACAACAGGTATTTTCCTGAAGTCACCTTAATCTTGGGAACAATTTTCACCTTAACTTGAGGTAAATATTATTAGTTACATTAGTGTCTTGCCAGTTTTGCTGACGTACAGCCCAGGAGACATTAGCTTAGATGAATGACAGTAGCACTGTCAGCATGATTGGTATGTCAAAAATTGGAGACCTCGGTCATTCACAATTTATGACGTGTCCTAATTTCAAAGAGGCAAAACATTGTTGTTCCTATTAACTTTTGATTTAAACCAACCTTATTTCCAAATTTACTATGACAATTTTAATAGGTAACAGCTCATTCAGTGCTTCTTTCCTATAACTCATTTTCAACCTGAGGTGACAGCCTTCCTAATAAGTGAAAATCGTGTCTGGGTTTGAACCTAATTAAATTCACATGCATAAATTTGCAGCATTAGGCTTCACACTCAGCATAATAAAGTGGAAGTTATGACCAAAGTACCTGTTCACTCTCTCATGATTTTAAATTTATAATTATTACTTGCATATTCTAAAGGGCGTGAGACTGGGAAAAAAAAAAAAAAAAAAAATTGAAGGTGTAGACCAAATCATTTCTGTATTGTGACCCAGTATCACAACTTTTGAAGTGTGACTGCATCTTTTCTACACTATTTTCTATTACCCTCATTGGGATTGAGTGTACCCTCATCTGATGGCACACTCTAATGACACTAAGCCAAGTGGCACAGTTGACAAAACAGAAGGGAAGGGAACCATCCAGAGAGACTTGGACATGTTCAAACAGTAGGCACACAAGAATCTAATAAGGTTTAACAAGTACAAATGCAAGGTGTCACCCTTGGATCAAGGCAATCCCAGATACCAGTACAGAGTCGAAGAACTCACTGAGAGCAGCCCAGAAGGCCAACAGTACTCTGGGCTGCATCAAAAGAGAGGCAGCCAGCAGAGAGGGAAGGGATTGTCCCCCTGTTCTCTGCCCTTGTGAGGTCCCGTCTGGAGTGCTGCATCCAAGCCTGGAGCCCACAGTGAAAAAGGATGTGGAGCTTTTGGAGTGGGTCCAGAGAAGTGTGATGAAGACGACTGAAGGATTGGAGAACCCCTCCTATGAAGAAAGGTTGAGGGATTTAGGCTTTCTTAGCTTGGAGAAAAGAAGACTCCAGGGACACTTCATTGAGGTCTTCCAGTAATTGAAAAGAGCTTACAAACAGGAGAGGGGACCAACTTTTTACATGGTCTGATAGTGACAGGAAAAAGGGGAATGGCTTCAAACTAGAAGAGAGGAGATTTAGGTTAGATGTTAGGAAGTAATTTTTTATTTAGTGTGTGGTGAGGAACTGGATCAGATTGCCTAGTGAGGTTGTGGATTCCCTATCTCCAGAGGCATTCAAGGCCAGGTTGGATGGGGCCCTGGGCAGCCTGAACAAGTGGTTGGTAACTCTGCTGTCCGTGGCAGAGGAATTGGAACTAGATGATCTTTAAGGTCCCCTTCAACCTAAGCCACAATATAACTTTCCCACATGAACATACAGAAAGATCACTTGATGCTGCTGGCATCTCCTTGTGATCACAAACCAAGCCTTACCAGGGTGACGGTGAAACATACTTTTCACTTAGTTCATTGAAGCTTGTCAGCACCCATCATATACAAAAATGAAATGTATGTACATAAACTGTATTAGATGAAGTCAAATATTGATTAAAAGTAAGTAGACATTTTCCATTAATTGAAAAGCTATTTCAAGTTGAAGAGTTTTTGGCACCTCAGCACTACCAGCTTCCCTGTTTTACAAAACTATGTGCTTTTCTGAGACACATAAGTAAAATATTTTCTTTCAAGCAGGCACAAAGCCATTACAGGAGTACATATAGCCCTGTATCGCTGCCAAGTCATCCTGACTGGAAGGGAGGCCTTTCTTTCAGCTTGGTTGAATGGGGAGGATTTGCAACTAGTGCAGCACCTAAGACATGCGAGACTTGAAAATCTTGTCAGCAGAGATGATGGAATGGTCCTCTCCAATTTAAATGATTAATTGGGAAATATCCTGTAGGTTTTTTTGTTTATTTGTTTGTTTTCCCCTAGTTATAACTGCTTAATATACTATAAAGGTGGTGTTCTGCTTTTTGAAAAAACGAAAAGAAAAAATGTACTCTACTAACTTTTTACCTAGTCATTTTACTCTGAAAAACAAAGTAAAACTGTGAATTACCTTCATTTGTGTACTTCAATTTGCTAGTCTTTACACAGAGGTTAACAAATGCATGGGACACCTCTTGCATCTCCATACTTCAAAAATTAAAAAGTCAGCTACGGCACATTTTCAATGTTTTAAACCCTTACATTTCCAAACCCTCTCTCTTTTAAAGCAAATATCTTCATGAAAATCAAAGGCATCTGTGTCACACAGGGTAAGCTCTTTAAAGCATAATTTCAAGGACACAAAATTACAAAAAAAAACAACATAACTACAGAAAGTTCCTTTCTGTATTACCATTGATGCTCAATAACCCAGCCATCCACATGGAATTTTAATCAAGTGTCCTGGAAATATTTTGCCTTTGGCTTGAAAACAAGAATGATGGATGCACTTCAGCCCAAAGTGCTGCTGTGGTGGAACCTAGCAGCAGCTCAGCACAACACAGCCATTCGCTCACTGCCCCCTAGGTGGGATGAGGGAGAGAACTGGACACAAAATAGAACTCTTGGACTGAAATAAAAACTATTTGCTATGACAGAAGATGATAATGGAAACAAAAAGACAACAATAACAACATATATTGTCCCAATACCATTATTCATCACCCAACAACTAATACACAAGCAGCAACCATCCAACTGCCTACAGCTTTATACCCTTCTGTGGGCTGTCACATGGCATTGCAGAAACATCCCCCACCCCCAGCCTAATTCAGGCACCTGTTCTGGCTCTGCCTCGCACCATCATGGTGGTAGCTCTTCCCTTCCAGCCACCTGGCCTGGCCCCAGTTGTGCTTCCATCCTTCAGCAGCAACCAAACATTCGTGCACTGCACAAGAATATTTTTTTTAAAGAAAATTCCAACAGCCTGAAGACCGGACTTGAGAACTGAATTCTTTAATTTACAATTCAGCAGCCCTACTGTGAGACACTTGCACATTTTGCATTCCATCCTGTAACACCCCAAATATTTTTGTTGATTTACTATGGGAAATGAAGCTATTATTTAGGCAGAGGTACAGAGTGTGAAGTACTTGTTTCTCATTGTTCTCAAGAACCAATGAAATTAGAAAAGCTGCTCAAGTTTTAAAGAGGGCATGCAGCATTGGTCGGTACTACATTGTAAGCAGAAGCATTTTTCTACTTTGGGGCAAACATCTCAGCCTTTTCCCTGACACTACACCACTGAGTAGCCCCTTTTTATCCCCTTTTCCTATTACCACACCAGGAGTTTCAGCCTGCCAGACAGGACAAAACCTATATTTCTCAGTGTCCACTCTTAACTGTGGAAGCGGTAGCATGGCAATAGCAGATCCTTTCAACAAGAAGCTGCAATAAAAATTTTCTGAGTATATGCATATCACTGGAGCATCACTGTGGCAACCTGTGATCTATGCCAAGACATGCCAAATTCAGTTATCCCCCAACAGTCATTGTTCGCACTTACTGCTTGGGGCAGAACAGCTGGAAAGCTGAGAAGAGGAAAAGGATCTGGGGGAGTGTTAGTTGACATCCAGCTGATTGTGAGCCAGCAGTGTGCCCAGGTGGCTAAGAAGGCCAACGGCATCCAGGCTTGCAGCAGAAATACTGCTGTCAGCAGGAGCAGGGAAGGTAATCACCCTCTCCCCCCCCCCCCCCCCCCCCCCATTTGGCACTGGTGAGGCTGCATCTTGAGTTCTGTGTTCAGTTTTAGCCCCTCACTATAAGAAAGACACTGAGGCCTTGGAGCGTGTCCAGAGAAGGACAACAAAACCGGTGAGGGATCTGGAGCACAAGTCTTATGGAGAGCTGCTGAGGAAACTGGGAGTGTTCAGTCTGGAGAAGAGGAGACCTACTAACATCTTTCAACTGCTCCCTGCAACTTCCTGAAAGGAGGTTGTGGTGGGCCTCCTCTCGCAGGTAACGGCAATAGGATGAGAGGTAATGGCCTCAAGTTGCACCATTAGAGGTTCAGGTTGGATACTAGGAAAAATCTTCTCAGAAAGCGTGGTGAGACATCGCAGGCTGCCCAGGGAGGTGGTATAGTCACTATCCCTGGAGATGTTCAAGAAAAATGGAGATGTGGCACTGAGGAATATGGTTAGTGGGCATGGTGGTGGTGGGCTGATGGTTAGAACAGATGATCTTAGTGATCTTTCCAACCTTAATGATTCTGTAACTCTATTGATACACTATGGAAAGATAGTCATCATACAACTCAGCTTGAAGTTGCAGACATTTCTTCCATTAGATGCATCCCCATCATTATTATGAATTACAAGAGAAATTAAGCTGTCCCTTATGCAATCACTTTTAAGTAGAGACCGTTCATCCATTTGACTCTGCTGTTTGTATATTCTGCATGACTTCAGCAGTTCTGAACTTCTGGTGGATATCGGCAGACATGCTGTAAACCTGCTTAAAGGAAGATAAATTGTCATAGGACTTGATACTTGCCAGCCTTAGCATAAATTTCATTTTTCCTTTTATACGCTCATTTCAGTAACAGCTCAGTTACGCATGAACAAAAGAAACATGTATACTTTCTGAAATTCTATCAACTTTTAGCAAGATTAGTGATTAATATCCAAAAATAAGCCTTAGAAAATGTGCAGGTTTATTCATAAGTCATGGAGTTCTAGATGCATGGTAGATTTGCTTTCCACTTGTCGAGATCCTTTTTATACTGTAAATTTTATTATCCCATAAATGCAAATTGAGCAACTTGTACAAATTAAAGAGAACATATTTCAGTGTCTCACTAAATGATTACATTAGTTAGCAACTACTAAAGGAATAAATGAACAATCGTCTGCAGATAAATGCAAATTCACAGCTAATTCTCCCGAAGTCAGTGGAGTTAAATTGATCCCTCCTATTCCCACCAAAAAGTTGAACTCGGTCATATTTTAAAGGGTATTTGCTGGTAGAAGTCACTTAGCATGCACTTTAGCAACTCAACAGGATGAAGCAGATGGATGGAATCCTAGAAATTTCAACAGCATGTGTTTCACAATCCCAATTTAAACCAGGGTTTCCTAAGACCCTGACAAATCAAAGAGCCTTCACGGCAAACTTCTGCTATCTAGCCACTCTCAGCCAATAAAGTAGAAACAACCTAATCATCAGAGGCATTAGCAGACAGTTACAACCCTTTTTTGTCTCTCCTCTTACAAAATGCAAGACATGAACAAAGGGGAGCACTAGAAAACCAAGTAAAATATATGAATGGTGTGGCACAGAGGATAACAAAGCAGGCATTAGTCATTCATGCATTTGAATGAGAAAAGCTTGTAAGGGAACATTAAAAAAAGGGGAAAAAAAAAAAAAACTAGTAGGCTTTTTAGCCATATTAGTAGTGAAGTGACTCCAGGCACAGATAGTTTCTCCCTTCAGTAAAGCAACTCTCAAACAGGGATGGTGTAATTTGACTGATTGACTTTCCAGGCATAAGCATTATGCTGGAGTTGTACATTCATCAATTCACTGAAGTGCTTTTTGTCTAGATACTCCTGGTTGGATCCAGAATAACTGTGAGAGGCCAGCAAGGACTGACTGCACCCTCCTGCACTCTGGGCAATGACTGCCTGGAGAGGAGGCAGTGGAGGAACAGCACAGGAGCAGCACGATTTAGCAACACTTAACCAGATCTACAACATCTAACAATTAAATCAAGGCTAGGGAAGTTATTTCAAATAACTTGTATGGGTTCTGAACCACCTTTGCAGCTATTCAGCAAATAAAGGCTTATACAAACAAATACGATAAAGGAGGCATAGGACATAGGCCTGTCTTCAGGGTCATATTGGAGAAAAAACAGAACAGTAGAAAACCAAGAAGAGCCAGGAGGAAATTAAGTTTCCACTTCAGGAAGACCCGTTCTTAAACAGCTTTTTAACCTTTATTCTCATGCGGGAATCCAGAGGGGGACTGGATCTCACAGAACAATAAATGAGCTCAGGGAAATGAATTATCTTGGCTAGCAGAACAAGATTCAAACCTGAGACTTTATAAAAGGAACTGAGCAGGGGATAACTCTGATGGATTCATTACTGTATTAATTGATAGTTAATTAAAAAAAAAATCATCAAAAGCTAACAAGTTTTTATAAGCTTTGCTGAAAGCTCAAATCTACTTTGCCTACACAAAGCAACTGCAGGATCTTCACAGGGATGACTAGTAGGAAAAGCACAGAAGAGAGAAACCACAGAAAAGAGAGATAAACCAGCTGAGGCCATTCCCCCACGATAGCCAGTGTTTTCCACAGCCTGCAAGGCTGAGCTTCTCACAGAAAGGCAAGATCTGGCCCAGCATAGGATAAGACTCATTGCCATGTGCCACCCATCCAGTTGCCCTATGAACTTGTGTTAAAGCAACCCTAATTTTCAGAGTGGTACTCCAGCTACTAAAAAAAATGAGCACAGATACCTAACCTTTTTTTGTTCTGACCTAAAGTTCCACCAGATGAAGCACTCACATTACAACTCAAAGCCTGAGTGCTATACCCATCATAAAGTGCCTCTGGGTGCTGGGATCAGGCTCTGAGACATCACTCAAGTACATATAAACATACATAATGGGAGGTTTGATTGATGTGCACCTAAGATTCATGCCAACTAAGAAATTATGATTCTTGCAAGCTGACCTAACTGATCTCATCTTGTAAAACTTCGACACATTATTTCTCTGTATGGTCAGAAAGGGATGCCTCGAGGACAGCAGGTGTCTTACCCTTTAGAAAAAAAATTGAAGGCACAGAAGAAGGCAAACTCCATCAGAAGAGCCTTATGTGAGAGTGCCGTAAATACCAACAACCGATCTACATACTGATAGTTCTGAATTTCCAGAGATGCATTTTCTAAGCCCTCAGGGAATAGGGAGAAATATTTATGACAGACAAATGTTTTTACCTTAATCTTCAGTCTATTTAGCATGCTTTCATGGGATTCTTCTGTCACATACCTCTGCATTCTGAGGAAAGAAGAAATACTCCGTAGCTTTTTGGTGCTAACTTTCTATCAGAAGTAGTGAGGGGAAAAAAAAAAAAAAACCAAATCTAGGACCCTTCAACTAACATCGAGATCAACCTTTTCTCCACAAAATGCCTAAGATGTTCTTTGCAGATCACCGGGGGGGGGAAAAAAAAAAAAAAAAAAAAAGAAATTCCCCCTGCTTCATTCCTTTGCTGTCCCATCATGAAGGTAGGTTTCAATCATCAAAATTTGCACCTAGTTGAGATTTGTTATCTTTTGCATTAATCTTTACACCACAAATTCTTTGATTATTATCAAGCCCCATTTCTTTTTGAAGGTTTTCAAGATATATATGTATCCTCTCTTAGGAATTTAGTGAACTGTATTACTTTAGCCCAATGGTACCTGCAAAGGCAACATACCTGGATACATGTAACGTGGCTTCTTTTTAAAGTGACTTGCTAGATGGGTAATCTAAAACTTAATTTTGAGTAGAATACCATACAGAACTAAGTCCAGTACACTAAGGCCTCAACAGCTCACATTTATGAAATGTGAAATGAGAAAATGAAGAAGCCATAATTCCAGAACTAGAGCTGCTACTACACAGTTACTTTGGAGTGTGCTGAATCCTGCTGGGCAGTAGAAAGGAGGTTGTTGCAGTTCCACTCTCCCAAGTCCAGTCAATAGTAAAGTTGAGCATATATTCCCAACAAGTATACACATATATACACACACTCAGAGATACAACACATGCATATACAAATTGCCAATCACTCAGATCAAAAAAGACTGACAAATGCAAGCAACACTAACAAGTTCATCCTGTTAACTGCTCCAGCTGATCAGAATGAAACCAGTAAGTGGCAAATAAAAATTCATATACATACATAAATGCAGTGTGGATTTCTTCAGTAGCTAGAGACTCAATCTGTCTAGTAACTGGCCCCTGGATCTCAGGTCTCCCACTTTGCTGGCACTTGGGCATAGGAGCCCCTCAGGTCCACAGCTCCACTTGCGCACGCACACACCCAACAGGGACCCCTTCAGCAACTGGCTTACACTCCCAGCCTACCCAGTAGAAGGCCCAGTTCTTCTCATCTCTATTTGGCTCACGAACAGATGCACTCTCAAGTAGTTAGTATCTTAGTCAACACCTATACCCCACAGTCTCCCCACTGGATCTGCTGGTCCCTCTGGCCTCCAACTCACAGACATTCTGATCTCTACAGTACTCATCCCAAAACTACGGCTGTTTTGAAACTTGGCTCCCAAGCCTCTCATCCTACAAGCTAGCTGGTCTGATCATGTACTGACATACAGACCCACACAAAATGTGCATATTCCAGTCTCTCCAGCCAAGCACACAAGACACGCTAGCCACTGGGACACACAGTCCCCTATCCATTGATTAGGGTCTTCACATTCAAAGCATACAGATCCCATCACCCAGGAAAGCAGTTTAGTAAGAAGACAAGACAGACTATACTGATGAGACACACAGCATGGAAAGACAAGCATACCGACTGACTACTTGTTTACAGCCAACTGACCTCCTCTATCCTCTTATGCCTCTTTATTACGCTACACTTGTTTTCTCATATCACCTTGATTTCTCCCCCCTCCACCCTCCTCCCCCCCCCTTCCCTTTTCCAGCCTTTGCCCTTCCTCTTTCCTTGTGTTTGGCCTTTCATCTATCAGGTCTTTCCCCGCAATGTTTTCTCCAGTTCCAAACTGTTCTTCTCCTGTGTCCCATGCAAGGTCCCACAACCCCTTAGGCAGTCAAGTTGGAGAGTGGAGAGTTTCTCCTACAGCTCTTAGTGATGGGCGTTATCCCTGTCCCATGGGCAGATGGCTATCATGAGACACCTCTTGGAAGGACTCATTTTCTACCGAGGTTGCCCCACCCTGTTTCTTTGTGCCTGGGAAAAGGAGGGTTATCACATAGCCTAATGACTTGAGTATGGACAGTTAATAAGCATCTTGTGGCCCTGCTACTTAACCCCTGCGAAGACACATGAGAGGCTTGTATATTTGCTGTAACTGTTTCCAAACTAGAGAGAAAATGTAAACTCGAAGTTCACATTTATTATTCTGCTCAGTTTTGCGAAAAATTGGGAATTTCTCAGCATACTACAACAGTAAGTGATTGTCTCAGACTCTTTCCACATTTTCTGCTCATAGGTCTCCTGCCTTTTACTGTAAATTGCAAACAGCACTGCCTCCAGGCTTTCCACAAGTTGCAAGGGACTTCGGGTTTCTTTTGGTGTTCTCTCTTGTCAGCAACAAATATTAATATCAGTGGAAGCATAGCAGAGATGTTAAAGGAAAATATTTAAGAAATGAAAATCTTTGTAGGGTACAGAAGCTTTCCCATTACAGAAGATGCATCAAACACTGACAGCCGTGAATCAGGCTGAAACTAAGAACAGAGCATCCCCTCACTCTTTGTCACAGGTTTATGACCCTTGAAGCTACCCAACTCCAGCAACAGCTTTTTCCTCTTACCCATTCTCCTTCTCCACCCTTTGAACTTGCATTCTTGACTACACAGTAGCTGGATCTCAGAGCTTTAGAGAGATTTCAGAAGTGCCTCTCCCCCCATTGCCTGTCACAGCAATCTGGCAATAAGGCACTCTATTCAGAAACTGGAGATGTGGGTTCAGACCATCTCAAGCTAAGGAGATTAACCCAAATCTCCCACTTCCTGTGCAAGTGCTCTAACAATCTGATTTGTGAGTAAACCTTATCACTTTACCCTTCAGAAAAAAAATAAGAAATGCAGTTGCTGACCATAAAGTTGTTATTTATGCATTAGTCATAGCCTAAGCACACTTATTGAGCCAGATTCTTGAAGTAGAGTAGGCTTGAAATTCAAATGGTAATAACCATGATTTATTTTTTTAATTACTAGAAATCCACCTGACAGTGGCAGAACTAAATATAGGAGATACAAGCAATATTGTGCAGTCATTAACTGGATTCCCCTTCTGCTTCTCAGACATGTAGCACTGTTTCTCTCAGTACAACTAAGAACACACTCCAGTGGAGCACAGATGCTACACAAGCCTCTGAAATGGTTGTTTGCTTCTGAGGCAGCAAACCAGCTCTCATCTGTATTGGGACACCAGTGATACGTGCTTCACCAAGAACACCACCCATTACTGGATACAAAAACTCTACTGAAAATCAGACCCGACTTTTCAACAGGATGGGGATACCTCAACCACATACCTGCAATTAAAATACCAACTAAATTTTATAGGTATGTAGATATTAATCTTTACGCTGAAAGAACAAATCATTAACCTTTAAAACTGTGTGCTGCAGTAACTTTACTATTCTGTGCTGTTCTTTCTTAGCCTGGACTTCAGCACTCTTAGACAGACCCCAAACTATTGTATGCTCCATTTTCCTCATCTGCTCACAGGACAAAAGCACCGACAGAAAAACAGGAAATGCTGAAAGAGCTCTACCAAGGCACTCTCCACAAACATGCCAAGGTGCATTTCCCCCCAGATTCTACATCGGCCCAATGTCCAAGAAATCTTTCAGTTCCCACAGCAGGGGTTTTTTACATCATCGTGATGCTTGCAAGTTTGAACCCTAGTTGTTTACTTTCTGCACAAGCGACACAGCTATTCTAATCTGCATTGCATTCCTTGCATTGTTTTAGGTTCAGTTATCTGGAATTCTGGTTTGGGAAAGGCAGTTTTCCACTGGGGGGTTTGATGCCCACTGCTTCCTCTGTGAATCTGTGTTCTCATGCTGAGAAAAAGGAAAAAAAATAAAAAAAAATTCTATCAATCTAACAGAAGGAATGGTCTCCTGACCTGATCTTTCATCTAGAAAAATATCAGGTAATTAATTTAAAAAGCCCCAGGAGGGGCAGCTCAGGTGCAACCAAACATACTGCAGTCTTCAATCAACAATATTAAAATATGTATTTTATCAAGATGACCAACCATGTGAGCTGCTACACAAAAGCTGGAATAGCAGCACTAAACTCTTTACAAAAACTGCAGCAGATTACAGCAGTAGGATCATTGCAAGTTTATGTTAGGGAAAAAAAGAATAGTTGCGGGCTCTCTGATCAGCTTTTGGGAGTATTCTTAATAATAATAATAGTTAGCTGTGTGCTAGCATACCATGAACCATGTGAACCAAGAACTAAAGTTATTTGATGTAGAGAAGATGGTACTGTGTGAAAAAACAATTGTGAAATATAAGTTTTGTGCTACTTCATCTTTTCATTTGTTTCCAAGACTGAGTTCTCACAACCAAGGCATGTTTTTTGTTTTCTGTTTGTTTGGTTTTTTTTAATCTACAAGCTGACGTTTACGGACTTCGCAATTCGCTTGGGATCGATTTTGCCATCCTGACTTTGAGGATGACATTTTGTACTTACATATTAACAGCCACACTCGCTTTTACGGCAGCCAGATGCTGACCTGCATTACATCCATCTTGAAAGCCACGCTTTACCTTAAACAATATCAAGCCACGCATCTGCACAGCACATGCCTCCCAAATTGGCTTTTGTTATACCGAACCCAATCGCGACCGGGGACCAGTGCCTGGAGCGGATTGGTGGCAGATCAGCGGCCGGAGCCCAACCAGAGGATGGCACGCGGTGTGAATCAGTGCCGCACCTCCCAGCCCGCACCCGGAACAGGGGCTGCTGCCCAGCCTCAGTCCCGCAGCACAAACCCCACTCACCGTTCTGCGAACAAAGAGGATGCGCGTAGCCGAGCTTCTCGCACGGGGCTTACCGAGAGCAGCGCACCGGACAGAACCACGTGCGAAGAAAACTTTTGCAACTTGTCTCCATTACATCCACACCCTTCCCCTCCCGCGGTTTGGATCCCTTCTCATTCCTCGATCTGGTTCGCATTAGCTCAGAGAGCGGCATCCCTCGGCTCTGCCTTTTCCCGGGCGGGGGGCACCAAGTACTGCGGCCCCCGGGGGCTCTGTTGCTACGGGGCGGCCCCGGGGAGCGGGCACCGACCATGCCCCCCGCCTGCCCCGACTCCGTGCCTATTCATGGCCCCCACAAAGAGAGAGCGGCCCCACCGCAGCCGAGGGAGAAGAAAGGGCACCGGGAAAGAGAGGAAAGAGCAAAGGAGGAAAAACCGATGAGGGGATGGCCAAGAGGAGGGACAGGAGCATGCAGCGGGCACCCCAGAAACTCTCCCAGCCCCGGAATGGGGTGCGAACAAACTCCGCCGCATCCCCCGCCCCGCACGTCCGCGCCCTCACCTCGGGGCTGGCCGCGTCCCGGCGCCCCAAGCAGTGAAACCGCCGCCAGCAGAACCAGCAGCAGCCGCCGCCCGCCGCTGCCCATCACCATCGCTGCCGCCGCCGGGAGAGACTCGCCACTGATCGCTCCGCCGAGCGCGCCCATCTTATAGGCTCCCCCCGGCCGCGCCGCCCCGCCCCGCTCCCGCACCCACGCACACCCACGGAGCCCCACCGAGGTGCCCCCTCCCCGCAGCTCTCTCAGCTGTGGTCGCTGAGCGCCTGAAAAGTTCTGGAGAGTCGCAATGAATGAGCTGTTGCTCTGCGAGAGCGGGGGGGGGAGACGGGAAGAGTGTGAAGTAATGAGGGAAAAGCGTCTGTGCAGCTCGGGGGAGGCACTGCTAAGCCAAGGTACTGCGCAGTGTTCCTATGTGGCTGACATCGCCAAGGGCTTGAAAAACTCGGCTTGAGGCTTCCCTTGCGAGCGTGTCCCCCCCGGGTTGTGCGACTTCTAATCGTGCTGATGTGTTCCACTCCACGCACACACAGCAGTGCAGCCATGTTTGTCAACTAAAGGTTTATCTCTCCAAAGGACTGCCTGCTTTTGTCCTGCGGAAAGGCTTTACAGCGTTAATGATCAGCTGCCTCCGGAACCTACACAAAAACAGGTTGAAGAAGTTTAAGACAGAGCTGTTCCCAGGTATTTCATTGAAATTCCTCGCACACTTTGCTTCCCTGTTTTAAGGGCTTTCACACAGCTCATCCATACAGCACCCCATAAGGACTATCCTACATACACTGCAGCAAGCAACAACATTTTTTAGGAAAAGAACTGAGTGCCCAAAATGAGTTAGTTGATTTGGAGGAAGTGTAGAATCACAGCCCGGCTTGGGTTGGAAAGAACCTCAAAGCCCACCCACTCCCACCCCGTGCTGTGGGCAGGGCTGCCCCCCAGCAGCTCAGCTGCCCAGGGCCCCATCCAACCTGGCCTTGAGCGCCTCTAGGGATGGGGCACCACAGCTTCTCTGGGCAGCCTGTTCCATTCTAGCCAAAAGACACTACCCCTCAAATGCAAAGCATCACTAAGAACATATGCTGGTTATTTTTTAGGAAAATATTAGATTGCTCTGCTTTTCAAACTACACCGTAAAGTAGCAACATGCCTGTGGGTTGTGTGAGCGGAGTAAGGCTGCAAGTGTTCTCATCCCATGATGGGGAGCTGTTGATGGATATCCATATTTATATTTATTTACCCATATTGATATGGGTAAATAAACTCAGGAAAATAGTAGTAATGTATATGTTTAACATAAAATAATGCTATTATTGCGTAACTCAAGAGTTATGAGTTACACTTGAGAATGCATGACAATGTTTATACTCAAAACATACAAACAGGAAAAATCCCCAGGTCAAGGAGATAAAAACGAAAATGTTCTGCCATAAAACGGTATCAAAGGCCTTCAAGCCTACAAATAAATAACACTCCACATCTGTCCCTTCCACTAGATCTGTCCTCTGCTTGCTCCAGGAACTTCTTAAATTTCAGGACAGGCAAGAAGGAGGAAAGCAAAACATCTGCGGAGAGAAAAGTCAACAAATTTCAAGAGCCAATTGTCATTTTTTCTAAAATTGTTGAGGTCAGGTTAAGAAACCCTCTGTGAGGGATTGCAAGTACCAGTTGGGAACTAAGTACAAAGGGAAGAGAAAGAGGAGCATCTGTGGAGCAAAAAATCCCACCGACTTGCAGCTTCATAATCAGTTTAACCATTTTGTCAAATTCCAGCACCCTGAAGTGTACTTCCTTTCATGCATGCAATGAGTAAATGCCAGTTCTTTTCTGTGTGTGTTTATCCTCATCAGAATATTCTGCAAGAACGACATCAAGGCCCTGGAGTGTGTCCAGTGAAGGGCAATAAAGCTGTGAATAGTCTGGAGCACAAGTCTTATGCAGAGCAACTGAGGGAGCTGGGATTGTTCAGACTGGAGAACAGGAGGCTCAGGAAAAACCTTATTGCTCCCTATCAAGGGAGGTTGCAGTGTGATGAGGATCGGCCTCTTCTCCCAGGTAACTGCTATAGGACAAGAAGGAATGGACTCAAGTTGTGCCAGGGGAGGCTGAGGTTGGATATTAGGAAAAATTTCTTCTCTCTCAAAGTGGTGAAGCAGCGGCACAGACTGCCCAGAGAGGTAGTGGAGTCACTGTCCCTGTCCCTGGAGGTGGTCAAGAACTGTGTGGATGTAGCACTGAGGGACATGGTCAGTGGGCATCATGGAGGTGAGCTGATGGTTGAGCTAGATGATTTTAGTTGTCTTTTGCAACCTTAAAGATTCTACAATACTTTGATCCAGCCCTGGACTGTACCAGCAGTTTCATTTGTTAAAGATGAACTAAACCTCTATATACAAATTGTAACGGAAAATTATACACCACAAGTAGTCTGTGGAACTACATCACTTCCAAACATATTTATTCAGTCCCCAAAGACCATATGTGTTAGCTGACACTCTGAGCCCTGCTATGTCATATATGCCCAACATAAATAGTAATACAAACAGTACAATAACATAAATAGTGCAAACTAAAAGGGCCAAGGGACTTTTGTATTTTTAAGCAATTATTACTGCTCCAACTGTATTCAAAGAAAGACAGAAATTGCACTAATCTTAGGAATGAAAATTTCTGAGTACCTCACTGTCACCTGTTGTACTAACAATAATTAACTCCAAAATAAAACAGAAAGAAGTTTGTCATACAGTGTAAGAAAATAAGTTATTTGTAAATACCCAGATGATGGTCAGAGATATGATTACAGAGAACCTCTTAAAATCTTTTTTTCTCTCCTCATAACTTTTATGAGTTAGATTTGCATTAAGCACTCAGTGTTTCAGTTGTGAAGGAATGGAAAATACTAATATTTAGGACTAGGCAGCCCAAAGTGAGTGTGTTAATTTAGCCATCTGTGGATAACAGCCTACTGATAAAAAAATATGGCCTTTGGCAAAAACAGAGTTTTGGGAGAATTCAGGCCGAAGAAAGACCAAACGCACAAAGTGTGAATGGAATCTCTCTGCTGTCCTGCACCAAAGCAAATGCCCAGTGAACACCAAATATGTTTTTTTAGCCTTTGTCTGGGTTGCTGTTTCTGTGTTAAGGCCAAGCTATTGTGCTGGGGCAGGTTCCCTCCAGGCCCCTCGGGAACACGAAGTCACCTCCTGACCCCGAGGGCAGCAGGGCACACAGAGCCAGCAGCAGTGCTGCACTGTTCCTCAGCCAAAGCAATGCTTCAATAATGTGCACGTTCCAACAGCCCACATTTGCTCCCCACCCTACTTCCATTGATCCTTTTTCTTCTCTGCAAACCACCATAGAAAAGACTACTAAGATCATCCAGTACAACCATCGGCTCATCACCGCCATGCCCACTAACCCACATCCCTCAGTACCCCATCTACACATTTCTTGAACATTTCCAGGGACAGTGACTGTACAACCTCCCTGGGCAGCCTGTACCAGCGCCTGACCTTTCAAGAATATTTGGTACAATATTTGCTCCAAGTTCAGCAGGGAATTTCGAATACCGTGGCAAATGAGGTACATCGATCTAACCAGGCGATAATCCTACCTAAAACCTACATCTAATGGCTGAGTTAGGTTTTTTTAACAGCTGTACTGAACAACAAAGGCCCTTTCTGTTTTTTAGCTGCTAGTTTTTTTGTTGGGCTTCTTCACACACACACTTGTAATCTGTTGTGTTTCTGTTTCATTAGCTCAGAAGCACCACCCAAGTGCTCTGAAACAGCTCTCTGAAAATAATTATTGCTTGTCATCAGAGGGATACACAGTTTAGCAAACTGCCTGTCTACCTCTAATAAATATTCACTCACCACTAAAAGCTGGTTTAGATAACTTATTTTTTCCCCAAAACCCTTCAAGTGCTTTCCTCCCTCCATCAGAAAAGCATGTCCAGAGGTTAATAAATCTCAGCTGTGACAGACCAAAGGGAGGACTAAATACAAAGCAAAAGGCCCCTCACAGCACAGCCTGCCCACAGCTTCCTCGCATCACAGAAAGCCACCTCTGCAGTGTGACATGTGAGAGTGTGACTCCAGGACAGCGCTGCTGGCCCAGGCAGGTCCCAGTGCCTCTGTTGGTAACCCAGAGTTCTGCTTCGGCAGCAAAATATGTTGCCCTTTCTACTCCTGAAAGTGATTTCAAGTTGTAACTTGAAATCTGCTTTGTAATAATTTGGCTCTGAGATGACAAAGGCTTCCACAAGGATTAAAGACAAGCTGCTGTTTTGGTGGAAGCTGGGAAACAGCTGTTGCAGGAGGCTGCACAGAGCTGACATGGAGAAATGGACAAGGCACAGGCAGATGGGATGGCTCTGACCTGGGCAGCAGGAGACCTTATGGGATCAGCTGTGCTGACCCCAGAGCTGCTCAGACCTGAGTGCCAGAGTGGTGCCTTTGTAGAGAAGCTGGCACTCTCAGCTCATCTTGATGGAAAAAAAAGAGGGAATGGAAGAAAGCAGGAGATTCTGCATGAATTCCTACTCCAATCCCAGAATAAGAGCTCTCCTCTGCCTAATTTCTGCTTTGAAAATACCTGGAGTTGTTTTCCTGCTGATTGGTTTCTGCTGTTGTCCTACTGGAATGGACTGAAGTATGGGCTCTGGAAGATGTTATCATAGAATCATAGAATATCCCAAGCTGGAAGGGACCCATAAGGATGATCCAGTCCAACTTGTGGCTTTATACAAGGCCACCCAAAATTCAAACCCTATGTCTTATAGCTTTGTCCAGACTCTTCTTGAACTCCAGCAGCTTGGGGCTGTGACCATTGCCCTGCAGGAGCCTGTTCCAGTGTCCAACCACCCTTTGGTGAAGAACATTTTCCAAGTATCCAGCCCAAACCTCTCCTGTCACAGCTCCATACCATTGAAAGAAGACTCAATAAATTTTCTGGGAACAGCTAACGGGCTGGAAATTCTGATAATGGTCCAACAGGAATGATTCGATGCTATGCTTTATTGCAGCAAATATATTCTCCCCCAAAATTCACAGTAAATTCATGTAAAACTTTCCTTGTATTGGGAAAATTGAATACAAATTATATAAAATGCAATACCACCACCACTGGTAATCAGCAACAGCAATAATGCTGTTTCGAGTCTGGGCATGGAACTTTTCCTTGCATTTTGATTAAACTATTAGCAAGAACTTGAAGGCTCCAGTAACCCATACAGGCAAGGGAACAGCCCCAGGTAAGCTTATGGCAGATATCTATAACACAAAGAAGAAGGCTTAAGAGCAGGAAATTTTTTTTTAACTCTTACTGGTCATCTCCAAATTGATCCTGCATCTGTAGGAAAGACTTAGGGAACTTGCATGATCCAAACCCTCCACTTCCAAATTTGTATTAGGAAAGAGAGAGAATGTAACACAGCCCTCCTAGAGATGAGCAATTTGAATGGCATTTAATTTGTGCTCCTAACATCTAAGATGATTCTGAACTGATAGAGAATGTATACGTTAGTTTAACTCAACAAAAAAATCATTTATGAGAGAAGATTAAAATTTGTCACTATTTTTGTATTATTTCCTTATTATTTTGCAAAATATATTAAATAGGAGTTAATCAGTTAATCACATCCTCTGATCATTCTTTGGTGAGTCTGAATTTCCTCTCAAGTTCAATGGGGTATGTAGCTGGGAAAATTCTGTAGGATGTCAGCACTGTTCCAGTGGTTGAGCTTTTAACAGCAAGTGCCAAGATCTTGCTGCCCAGATGTATGCCTGCCTACACAAAATCAATGTTACAAGAAGTCGTCTTGGTATGATCTTAGCATATCTAGAGATAATTCAAGAAACAAAACCTCTATAAAGTAGAAAATGAAAGCCAAGAATTTAAATATGTGACCTCTTAACAAATTATGGAACAATTTACATCTGTGGTTGTCTTTTGTAGCTTTTAAAATGTTGTCATTTATTTATACCCTTAAATGTGAATTTAATGTCAGCTTTAAGCTTCTGTTATAGAAATTTGCCATAGAATCTAATTCAAGAGCTTTGTTAACATGGGCAGAAATACACACATAATACCATTATTTAATCTTAACTGCCATTCTTGTTATTGAAAGTAAATGCTTTACACATATCTGAAATGCCATTCTTAGCAAACTGAATAATTTATTGCATTGATTTCTCAAGAAGTTATACCTGCCTCAGACTCAAACCATTGGAAAAACAACAAGCCAGTAAAAGATGTCAGGATCCCAGTTTGAGAAATGATAGCAGTGTCCTACAGGTTCAGTGATCGCCATGTCACAGCCAGTGCTCAGCTTTCCTCTCTATGAAAGCAGGTGGAGGTTTCTCCCTACTGCCTGATTGGTACTCATATCTGCATTTCAAATGAACTTTCCTAGGGGTTTCAAACAAAAAAACAAAGACAACATGGTCTGGAAATCACCTTCCTCATGCCATTTAGGGATACCCTCTGAAGAACGGAAATAGAGTTAGGGCTTACAGTTTATCTTCAACCTTATCTCCATGGTGTTTGAACTGTAAGATGTTCAATTAAGTATACGTATATCAAATTAATGCAATCATGCTTTTGCACCATGTGGAAAGTATTTCCTGACCTGGAAAATAGGGGAATTCAGATGCCCCATTAACTCATAAAGATACATAAAGAACAACAAGCAGAAGGGAAAAGTATATGGATCTGTCTTATTTTAATTAGTGACAAGGTAAACTGCACATACTAGAACTTTCTGTTTTCCTTTTTACTTATGTAATCATGCACAGTGCAAACTCTGTGTTAGATGCTACCGCCATCTCACAGTAACATTTTCGGTCTCTTTGTGCTGTGTAAACAAGCGCTTATCTGGGCAGAAGCAGTCTAACTTTTTTTAATATCTAGCGAGGTATCAGCCTCACTTTAAAAACAATTATGATTAAAAATTCATGACATACTAGAAACGTTTATAACCTGAATTGCTTAGCAGGAAAAAAACAACTGTTTCTACATAAATATTATCCACATGATGGATGGATTGTCAGGCTGTATTTACTAAGGTAGTGTTTCTGTGTAAACACAGTTGCTAATTAGAGGTTTGTTTTGGAGAAAGAGACACAAAGCCAATCAGTTTGATGAGGGGAGAGCTTAGGAGCTGAGCTCCCTCGCTCCTCTTTGACTTCAATCAAGAAATGCCAGTTTGAACAAATGAAAACATTATCAAGTTGTAGTCAGTCCTTATCTGCAGAGACATTTCAGTGGTGTATTTACCATCCATGAATACCTTCCTGCACATTTCTGGCTGTCTCCAGGAAGCAGACAGAGGTGCTGCTCTGCAAGCAGCAATTAAAATTCTTCACCATCCACAAAAACTCCCTTCTCCTTCTGCTTGTATTTTGGTGCAGCCTGAGGTGACCCTGCAACAGGAACTCCCAGGAGCAGGCACCTTTCTGGTCAGGGTGACATTGGTCCAACAGTAATGTCTGTGACCCAACTTGAGCTACCATGAAACCATCATTTTCTCCCTCTTTCAGGTTTTGTAATTTGTAAAAGTCTGGGTTTTTTTGGTTGTTGTTTTTTTTTTTTTTTTTTTTTTAAAAAAAAAAAGGTATCACACACCCAACATAACCTGGCAAACATTTTGCTTTTGCTTTGAGACTCTCTTGTTGATGCTAGCAGGGGACAGGAGAAATAGCTCTCCTCACAGCAGGTTTTTTAGTAGAACAATAGGAAATGAAGAAAACTGGAAGCTGATGTATTGGAGATTGAAAGTGAGCCAATTATAACATAAACAAGACAGCACAGAGTTTACATAGTGACTTTGGGTGAATATTTTACATTACAACATTTCCAAAGTACTCCATAAACTCTGCAACATGACACAAACAAAACAGCAGATATGTAATTCAATTAAGTGGCATGGTAATGAAACCACAAACAAGACTCTAACATAAAATGAATTTAAGTGGAATAAAAAATAAAAATAAAAATAAAATAATAAATAAAAACTGTAAATCAAAAACTAGATCACCAGAATGTAGGTTAAGAAATACTAACAGTACTTCAATTTTCAGGCATTGTTATTTGTGATAATGCTGTGCTTTAGTGTATTGTGAGCTTATAGGATTTGTTTAATTTGTTATTTAATTACCTGCTCAATACTAATAGAAACAATATGTTTTTGTTTTTTAGATACTCAGATCATATTAAATATGTGTAATAAAAATGAATCATGGAATCACAGAACGATTTGGGTTGGAAGGGACCTCACAGCCCAGTCAGTCCCACCCCATGCCGTGGTAGGGCTCCCACCCCCCAGCTCAGCTGCCCAGGGCCCCATCCAAGCTGGCCCTGAGCACCTCCAGGGATGGGGCACCACAGCTTCTCTGGGCAGCTGTGCCAGCGCCTTGCACCTTCTCTGTAAAAATTTTCCCCCTGACATCTAATCTAAATCTCCGCTTTTGGTTCAAAGCTGTTCCCCCTCTTTTCCTATCCCTATCTACGTGCATAAAAAGTTATCTTTCCTCCTGCAAATGTCTTGACTATGAAAAACAGCAGCCATAAAAAAACTGCAGATAATTAAAGTAGGGTCGTTTTCGTTTCAAGACCTACGTTCTGCTCCATTTAATCTTGAAAATCTCACAACATGTATTTGGCGAATTTGAAATCTTGGTTCAGTAAACTCAAGCTTCCCGCATTTAGTTCTGCAGCGATTTCAAATATCCACTGGATGGCAGTGCAGACCTGCAGGTTGAAATCTTTAACTTCTTTCCCACCGCATCCACTCTAACTGATAAAGAAATCGGTGCAGTGGTGTTTGCAGTGTGAAGCCAGCAGCCTCTCTTTACTCTGACCTTTTTGCATTTTTCACACCTGTCACCATGCAGGTCCCAATGATCAGGCTGAGCTGTGCCCAGAGCCCGCTGCAGGCTGTAGCACAGCGGAGGGAGCAACATGCTGGCAGTGCCTGGCGGCAGGCTGGCCAGCTTGGGGTGCTTCAGGCAGACAACACATTTCACTCTCATGGAAAAAAATGAGACACAGACGGTCTGTAGCATAGTCTTCCTTCTCCTGAATGGTTTAGCACTCGCTTATTTCATAAAGCATAAAATCACAGGATCATTAGAGTTGGGACCTTTAAAGGCCAACCAGACCAACTGCCCTGCAATGAACAGACACCTACCTACAACAGAGCAGGTTTCTTTCGCTTCTCTTAGATACCACATCTACTTCATCTCTCCGAAAATAAAATATAATTTTCACGGTGTCTCTCAAAACTCTCTCAAACTGTCTGATATTTGGCTCATCCTGAACTAGGTGAATAGTATTTAACAAGCAAAATGGCATCTATGTTCACGAGTTTAATTATTTTGCCAAAATATTGGGTTTTACTTCACTGATGTTGTGTAATACTGGCAAAAGTACAAATTCCACATCTCTTCCTGAAGGAAGCTGCTTGTTAACGTCGGTTTGAATTTTATCACAGGAAAAAAAGCGAAGGGATTTGGAATTGGCACATGCCAGATTTGAAGCGCTTACTGTAATAAAGCAACAAAATGGGAAGAATATTGCTCGAGAACAAAGCTTTTGCTAGAGGTAAATAATTGCTAGGTAATTGTCTCTGAAAAAGGAAGATAATACCTGTTCAAATGTCTCTTTTTTTTTCTCTCTCTAATACATACATTCAAACACCTGCCTCTACCATAATGGTCACTTTTTGCCCATGTGAATTGGCTATGCATTATGGAAGAGCCTTTCCAAGAATGTCTGAAACATAGCAGCTATCATGACAACTTTCAATGAATCATCTCTGTCTCGAGGGAAGAGAAACTAGAGAATGATCGAATTGTTCTTTTATCTCTAAAAGTGATCGGGACTGAGGCACAGTGATGAAGAGGTTTTTAGAGCACTTATATTTCTGCTGCTGTGATTCAACCTGTCCTCTAAATAGGGAACTCCCCAAATTCCCCATTTGTGGATGAGATTCAACAGGGCAGAAGTAGAAAAGGGCCAGTGACTTGATGAGGGTTGAGCATACAGGCTGGTGGGAGTCATGTACCAACAGAATTATCCTCTTACAAGTGCACCCCCTTTAAAGCTTAATCATGATCACCACTGTGTCATAGATGTAGGGTACACACACCAGCTGTGTGGGTCTGTATATTTTATAGCCTTTGCTTCTACAACTGATTATTTCTTTCAATAGCTCCTGTGTGCTCTTAGGATGCTTGGCGGTTCAGAGCAGAGCTATCTCACACACAGCCACAGTGACAAAGCCTGGCTCTTATGACCCAGCGTCACTTGTATGTTTCTTAAAAGTCCTTGAATTAATAGCTTAAATATTTATACTGTCACTCCTTTTCCTATCTTCTGTAGGGAAATAATGGGCTTTCAGTTACTAAGTCAGATCACATGTGTTCAATAACATCAGCTGTGTGTACAATAACTTGAGCAAAAATGTGTGCACACGTTTGTCTTCACTGCCGCAACAATGAAGTGAATGTGCTGTACAGTTATTATACAGTTATTTCCCATTAAGATGTCAGCAGAATGTTTAAAGAAGAGGGAATTAGCTGTTCGGGCTTAGTTTTCTATTAATCAGTAGACAGAGGCATCAGAAGGCATATTATGTGATGGAAGTCTTTGTGAAAGCTCTCCCATTTCTGAGATAGATATGGATGTTTAAGATGCAAAGCCAGGGGTCACATTCCAACTGAGAATTAAGAGGTGCAACTTCCAAAATAAACAATGTTGGCCAATGTCCATTCTCAGTTAGGCTTCTTGTTTAGCAGGTATTTTCTGGCTGGTTAATGCCACAGAATACAAAACATCTTCACACAATCCCCGGTGCTCTTGGATTACCTATCTTGGGGTACATAAGAAAGTGTTGTTTCTAGAACAGAATAATATTTTTAATAATCCTGTAGGATTATTATTCTGCTATACAGCTCAGCACAGTGTGGCTGATCTATATAATACATGAAAGTCAATGTCAACTACAAAGAGATACAGCCAGATGTCACAGTAACATTTAGAACTGTTTTTTAAAGTGCTGTTTTTTCTATATCGCTGTATCACATGTATGCTTCACATCTGAGACAACAGTCACCCATGAGCACACATGTTGGAGGCACTGCAGAAGCCAGATGGGTCACTTGTGCCTTCAAACCAGCATGGAGCATGAGCCTGAGCTCTGCCTTCACAAACGCAGTGCTACCAAAACTTATGTCTCTGTTGCATGTGGCCACAGGCACTTGAGAAGCACTTCCTACAGGTAGGGGTAGTATCTGACCTGATTCTATTTTTGCAACTTTTTATGCTGTGATAGTAAAATTTAAAACTTCCTTCAAGCTGTACATAAAGTGGAAGAAATATAGACTTGTTGGCATTGAATAACACAACCACCTTTCAGAAGTTATTTAGGACGAAACCACCTGCTCTCCGTAGCCACTGCAATGCTGCTGGCACCACTCTGTGTTAAAAACAGTGGGAATCTGTGAGGCTTCCCTAAGAGCGAAGTGGGAGAAAATGTTTGCCTGGGTGTGAAAAAGGAAGTGGGTGCTAGACTATTGCAGCTGATACTCACAAATCAGTGGTGCAGATCTGTGTTTACTATGTAGCAACTAAATTCCTCACAAAATTAGTTACCATTTCTGCAGCAGATGTTATATGTTGCATACAGGCAATCCAAATGACAGTCTGCCTTCCAATGTCTTTCTGTGACTGCCTGAATAGTTCAATAAGTTATCCAGATAACCACTTCTGTAAGGGTATATGTTATAATTGTATGCTGTTCCTAATGGAGAATTCCCCTTGATTTTTACCTTTCCAGCATTTTTTATTCAAAGCATTTATTTGAAAACTAATAAAGCATGTAAGCATTACAGTAATAGCTAAAATTCACATTATGAGATTAATTGGGGAGAGTTAGGGCTGACAGAAATAACATCTCAAACGAGTAGATTATTGTCCTTCCCAGAAGACTGATCAAAGGAAAACGTCAGTGATTATCAATATTAAAAGACAACAGTGACACATCCAGCACTTACCACCTTATCCACATCCATACTTGTACGCATCATTTTGCGATTTAGAAGCAGAAAAGACATTTTACTTCTTTCTGAGTGAGACCCGCCTGGTGCACAGCCCTTTCAGTTCTGTCCTCTGCAGCAAAGTCGCAGGAGATGCCACAGAGAAAGGCAAACTAACCACCGGATTGACAGGTCTGCCAGGGCCGTGCTCTATCTGACAGGTTCTTCATCCTCAACAGCTACAGCCTGGCTCGGTCCCTATAGCCTGAGGTGTCTTCTAGAACACTGCCCAGTGAAATCATCCTAAAAAAACCCGTGCAAGTCTGTGTTTTGCTCTACCCAACAATTCTGACCCCCTTTTTTGCAGCTCCTACCTGTGTGCTTCTCTCTTCCTGCACTACTTACAGGCTTCACATTTACAACAGCTTTGAGAAGCACAAAAATCTTTCCCTCATATAAACGCTGATTCAGAGTAATAATTGTTCTTGGGCGGGTATATTTACAAGATAATCACACAGCCTTCTGTTTCTCACATTCACCTCTTCCCTCTTGTTTAGGAGGCAGCCTTGTTCAGCACAAATATTAATACAACTTGTATACGAGAGGGCATATCCTTGACTTATCATCATCTGTGATTTTTTCCCTTGACAGGTTGAAAAATGTGTACACCTATTTACTCTGATGATTCCCTTATCACCACAAGCCTTCCTGAAGCTAAGTCTGCTCAACCATTCAATTTTGATTCTGGAAGCAATGTTAAGGCCATTAGCAGCGTCTACATAAGGATGCTCTTATAAAACTTGACATGCTTATTAATCATAAATTCAGCAGACGTTCTGCTCCCATCTTTCCAGGGACTATTTATGCTTCCTTTACAATAAAAAGTGAGGGTTGGGGGAGGCGAGGGGGAGTTGTTTTATTTCTGGATTAGTATTTATGCCAGGTAGCAGATGATGTTTGGTATTTCCATATCAGAGTCCCCCTCCAAGGAAGAGCACTTAGGCCTTTTCTGCTTGTATTACACACAGCATGCTCCAGAGCAACACAGAGAAAAAGTGCAGTCAGAGAAGTTCAATGGCAGGTGGCAGCAGGCAACTGTTCACTCTGCCTTATCAGTAGCATAATATCATCTTTACTTTTTTGCCATATGTTACCGAATATTACTCCAGCATTATGACACCATCATTTAAGGGACAGAAAAAAAACAGAAGACTATGAAATTTTTCCCTCTGATTCATTCTACAAGTGTCTTCAAAGGCAAAGCTACCAAAACCTATATTCCAGAACTATGGCCTGTGTAAACCCTCAGAGCATCAATGGTTTCCAGGCTGCTAGTTAAATATATGTAGCAAAGACTTTGCATGTATATTCATTTTTTGATTGCTGTGCTGACTTAAGACATTTGCAATGTACTGAAGATTCAGCCTGGGCTCATAAAGTAGGTTAGTAAAGATCATTAGCCTCGGCAAATCTGAATCATCTTGTGAAAAATGCAACATTTCTAGAGTGGATAAGAGAGGGAAACATTCTGTAACTCTCTTCTAGCATTGCCAGCACATTACTCTGATCTCACCAGCCCATGCTGCAACCCATCCCTGGCTACAGAAAAGATTTCTTATCACTTGGAAAACAACTGAGTGCAACTCTGTTATAATTGCATTTTCCTCTGATTGCCTACATTTGTTCAAATTCAATAAACTTAAAGTGAAATGCAGAGAGGCAGAAAACATGTAGATCAGCACCAAAGATAATGTGAATGCAGTAGCCTGTGAAACAAAGCTCCTAGATTTTGCACATGTAGAGAAGCTGAAGGCAGCAGGAGAAGGGGTCAGATTTAAGACCATTTAAAGGGAGGAAACAGTATGGGTCACCTGGTCTGGTCTCCACATATCACAGGCAACTATATCACAGAATGCCTTTCATTGGTTTATTGAGCACTACAGTAGTAAGTTTTCATGTTAAATGCACAGTCTGGCATTGTAGTTTCAAAATATTACTTGTGATAATCCTGGGACAAGAAAGATAAGATTCAAAATAAAATACTCCCATTCTTTCTCCTGCTCCTGACCAAAATTCTGCTTTAACTTCATTCCTAAATTTTGGTGTTGTCATTCACGTTCCTTTCAAATCACACATTTTCCACCTTCTCTAAAAAGCTCTCCCTGTTGTTAGCTGACTTGGCTGCACATCACTGCACTGGTGCCCACCATGCTCTTACCTCCACAGCTGTCAAATATCTACCTTTCACCTCAGGTGGAATAATTAACTACATTACCCTGTGCTCCCACAGTCCAATAACTGCTGAAATCTTGTGGTCAAAGAACACAATCTTTTGTAATGTTCAGACGCAGAACAGACTCATATTTGATTCTTCCTATTGGAAAGTTGCTCATTAGATGCTGTAAAATAAGAGATGGCCCTTATGGGTGGGCCTTTCTTCTTTCTGCTTTCCCCGCCACCCCCTCCTCCCCCCCACCCCCCTCTTGCCTGTACTTGAAATTGAAGATCATATCTGCCCTTTGATTTGCTCTGTTTTGTTACTTTTAAGGTAATTTTTAATGCAAGTTTCCCTTTATTCGCTTTTTTTTCACCTATTGGTCTGTACTTTCTGTCTCTAGGCTATGCCCTCTGTGATGCCTGTACCTCCTTCTAAACGCAACTTGACTCAAGTCCCGCCAGTCTCCGTCTGACCATACAGCGACCCGCATTATTTCACAGGATTTTAAATATCACTGTCATACTAATAACACCTAGATGCATGGCTTTACTGATTACTTTAGAAGTTTTATTTGTTCATTCAAGCCCTTTGAAGCTAAGCATTCAATACATTTCCTTAAGTTAGATCTCAGAAATTTAAAAGTCAAGCTATTAATTGTCTGTATTGAGTCTTCAAATGTCTAGAGAGATGCCTGCCCTTTCATTTGATAGTCTCTGATAAATCTCAAACTGAGACACTGATATGTGTTTTAGGGAGTTTTAATTAGATTCTGTTTTATCATCTATCAGACATACGAAGGTAAATGCAGAGTTTCTTCTTATATCAGAAAAAAATGTGTAAGAGTCATGGATCTGGGATTAAGGCTCCCCGGTAGCTTTGATTGAATTATTTCCCAAGTTCTTTTGTGCATTCATTATTGTAATGGACTCAGGTGGTACTACCTAAACCCCTTCACACAGGGTCACATTGATTTACAGAACAGATTTGCCACATTTCTTGAGGACTAAGATAAAAAGTACTCGTGCTTTCAATTGGAGAACACATTTATTTTAAAAACAAAAACAGTCATGAAAAAAAAAATATGGGTCTTTGTGTATGATCTTAGTTCTAAAATAATTTTAGAACTTCCATGTAGTTTTCCCCCTTAAGACCTTACGAAACAACATTTTCAAATACACTTAAATGACTAGAATAAAAAAGAGGGATGTTGGCATAGCAGCAATGAACTTTGAAACAAACAATGTTTGGTCCCCTGGTCTTTACTGTGGCATGCAGAACCCCACTGAGCCAGGACACAAACACAATGACCTTAACAATGCCTGGAGATAATTACTTATTTAGAAAACAGTCTAACAAAATCAGCATATTGGCAGAACGAACATGGAGGATCTGTAAGACTCTTAATAGCTAATGCTGAATGAATAGGCTAATTTAAATATAGTTCCTTTCTAATTATAAGTATCATACTTAAACTCCCATGGAATTGCTTGTCTGGAAACCACAGAACTGTTTCTGCCTTCTGTATGAAGAGCAGAACATAGATTTTCAAATGCCAGAGAAGTAGGTAACTACAGTGACCTGTGAATGTAAAATACTTAAACAGTCTCTGCTGGAGGGACTGGGAGTTCTGCCAGCAGACAGCAGAGTCATGTTTATTTTTGGACACTCTCCACACCCAGACTTTTAAGAAAACCCTACAAACTTCAGTAACATCTTCAGAAGAGGTATCAAAAGTTCCTTATCCCAAAGCAGTATGTAGCTCTTGGGTACTGCATGCTTCATGGTGAAGAAGGTTTCACACCAAGGGCAACTGACTGAACTGAATGCGCTCCAGATGTTGACAGAAGGCTTGGAGGAATTGTAAGCCAAAAGAAAGGCAGCAACAAATACAGGAAAGGATCAAAACATTTTAAATGAAGACCAACATAGTAGACACAAGATGGACACTTACATCATCAGACAGGGCCCCGAACACCTCTTTCTTAGGTCAGAAAGGATTTAGCCAAGGAGAATTCAGGCCTCATACTTTCAAAGAAGTACTACATTTTAGATGCATCAAAAGAAATGAAACAGTACAATGCCTATCAAAAGCTGTATGAAAAAGGAAACCTGCAGCACGGATGATGTCACAATAATTATATCAGAATAACCTTCTTCCAGTTTGGAAAATGCAATACAATGGAAAGCAGAGCAGCAAGGTCCTAGGCTACAGAAAGTAAAAACTTGCTCAGATGCAACAGCTGTAAACACAGAAATAAAGTAAAGAAGCTGCTTACTCAGCTCCGGTGATGCCAGGATATCCAGTAAGGCACCCTCACCTCCACAGCCAACCCTTAAATGAGGTCTGCAATGCATGCACCTGAACTCCCCTGGGTTGGTCCTGCCTTTCCACCAGGTGCTCAACCACTGGTTCAAGCCATTACTTAGTATGCACTTAGCATACTAAAGTACAGCTTACTCAATAAAGTAGGACAGGGTTTTGATATTCTGCAGAATGGTGGTGGGCTATAGCTCATGTCTATGCTTTTCTTTCTCCGGAAAGGAGTGGATATGAACCTGTGGCAAGCATAGATACCCATTGGTCCCTGGCTGTGCTGGGGAGAGCACCCAATGGGCATGGGACAAGACAGAGCCACAGAGCACATGAGTGACATGCATGGGAGCATGCCCTGCTTCTGACTAGTTTGCTTGTACAGGCATAGCCAGGCAGGCCAGCTATTTGGCTTGTGTACAAACAGGGAAGCTGCAACAGACATGAGAGTTGACCAGCCCGGCATTTATGCGTTTTCTGGAATGTCAAGATATTTCTGCAATTTTGAAGAGAAGACATAAAACTTCCTCTACTTCAATGGAATATGAGAGTCACAGCTGGCAGCCAGCTAGCGAGAGGAATTGTACCTGACATTTCTAGTCCACACAAGCACAAAATAAATCTTTTCTCTTTTTATTCCATGCCACGGAAAGTTTGAGCTTGTCTTCTGTCAGGAGGTCTGCAGAAAGACTTTGTCTGTCTGCCAAAGCACTTGTTAAATAAGCTCCTGCAAAGGCAGTTTTCACCTTTAGGTGAAACTTTACGTCCAATTCTTCACGGGTCAGATGATCCACAACTTTGCCCAGGACCCTAATAAAACAGTCCTCAAGAGCTCCATGGACACATAGGTGTTAAAGACTGCTAACAGCACCATAATTAAAAACAAATTAACAGGAAATCTGAAATTGCTTTAAGAAATGTTCCTGTCTTGTGCAACATCTCATAAATCTCAAATTACCTTTGAAACTCGGCTTCTTATTTCAGAATAGCTGCAAGATCAACAAACCACTACAAAGTAGTTAAAACTTATAGAATTTGCTTCTAAGGCCAGAGGATGTCTTTGACAGTTTGCACGGCACTGGAACTTATTTAAAAACTTACTTCAGAACAAAGAAACAGCACAGAGAAGCTGTATTGGAGGTCAGTAGCTGCAGTTGGATTAGTAATGAATATTTCTCCTGTGCTACTGTTGCTTCCTGTTGAACTGGAAATAAATAAACTCTTTTTAGCCAAAGCACTCTTGTTGTCACAAAAGGAGTTATGTAGTTTGCAACCTCATTTAACCACATGTTTATAATAACACTTAGGTACTGAATAAAAATGAAAATCTCTTCAGGAATTGTGGGTTGAACCTCCCATGGTGTTAGAAAAGGCTATGTTTAAAGGCTTAACCTATTCCTCATTTTATTTTATTTTATTTTATTATTATTTTTTAAAGCTGATCCAGGGGAGCTATATAGGATTTTGATTCCAGACGGAACATGAAATTTACTTCAAGATCATTTAGAAAACTATGGATATGCTCTGATGAAATCATCAGTATGTATTGTGTGCTCATCAGTTCAAAAGGCAATGACAGACTTGGGTTTTGCAAGAAAGCACAGATTATCAAAAACTGAAATTCATTGTGTCAAGATGGCTATGATTTTATTAGAAGTCTGCTGCTATTGAATGTTTCATTAAGAGTTCAAATGCTATGGAAAGAAATTACGTTATGATCTCAACTTTTATTTTGTTTAAAATAAAAAAAATTGTCCAACCCATCACTGGTTGCAAAGAAAAGCTTGAAAATGTTTCCCAAGAATATTCTAGAAATTACAGATCTGTAGGCAAATAAAAGAGCCAATAGATAATAGATTTTAAAAATCCATGTCACTGTGAACTTGTCTTGCAGTGTTTTTCAGGTCTGACAATCCTGCTTCCTTCAAAAAAAGTCTATTCATTTGTATTGTCAGAGAACTTCAGAAAATATAGCCTGTCATTTTTTTTTGTCAATTTACCGTTGTTTTTTTTATCACTGCTAGTCATGCAGCTTCTTTTATTATACTAGTTAGGCTGTATAGTTGCTCAGCAAGTTTTGGAACATTTATTTTCCCCTGCACACTTATATTTTAGTTAAATCAAGGAAATGATTATCAATTACATTGCATCAGGCAAATCCCTGCGATTTGGTCCCACTCTGCACTCCCAAGCTTGTAAGGAAGGAATTTTTTTCTGCTTTCTGCTAGGCTGTGTTGACACAGTGCAATATTTCACTGGCTGAGATACATACAGAAGGACAAAACAGCCCAACCTGCCCTCAAAGCACAGCGCAGCAGGCAGCAGCGATGCTCAGTGGCAGCACCATGGGTAAGGCTGGGGCTGGACCAGCTCCTTCACCTACAGCTGCCTCAGGTGGGAACAAAGGCAGATGCACAAATACAGAGAATTTGGAGAACTCAATCGATACTTAAGAGCTGAATTTTGCCTTAGGTGCGTTTCTTGTCCAGGGGTGCCTCTTCTGGTAAGTATGTTCAACAGAGTATATGGCTGCCAAAAGGCAAGAGGAATTAAATCTGATTTAGTCCTTCATTCTTTTCACGTGTCCTGGAACATGACATTCCCTGAAATGTCTTTTGAGCAGGATACAATAACCTTTGCTTCATTAGAGTTGCTTTTATTTTTTATTTATTTTTTTTTTCAAGTGCCAGCATAAAAATCCTTCGCAACTCAGTAAAGAGAAAACTGAAAACTGTTTGAACAAAAACAGCGCAGGACACCAGCAGATACGGGACTGTTTTGTTCACGCTTTCAGTTCCTGTGATGCCCAGATGAGGCCACTGTGGTTTTATTCTCCCGACTGCAAGAAAGGAATTTAGTTTGATTACCTCAGAGTTTCCCATCTCCACAACCGAAAGCGTTTTTCTGCGAGCCTGTTTTTCTGTTGGAGAACAAAGAAAAGGAAATGGCTATTTTTTTTCCCCACACACAGTGGTTACATTACTTGCAGAGGCAGGAAGGGAACTGGACAATGGAAGCTGCAGATGTGGATCTATTTTTTAAAACCCCCTCTGCTGCTGCTGCCGCCTCACAGGCAGCAGAAGTATGGCAATGCAGGAACAGGAGGTGCTGGACTCTAGCAGATGTTTTTATTTTATAAAGGCACAGCCTCTACTATGCCCTGGCACAGGCTGACAAAGCTTTCCAACCTGCGTCGGGCCACAGCAGAGGCTGTTTCAAATAGACAGTGTAGTGCAGAGCCAGGAAAGGGCAGCGAATGCTTTGGCTGAGTCAGGCTGTTAGGAAATCTAGATTTCTGCAGGGAGAGGCCACGATGGGCCCTGCCAAGGCCGCAGGCAGTGAATGCAGTGGAGGCACTCTCATCCGAAAATAGCTGGACTGGACATGTGGGATTGTGACTACAGGCCAGCCACACAGGATGGCAGCAGGTTGTCCCTTCCAGCTTTATGATCCCAAGAAAGGAAACGTTACTGCATGCAAGCCCCCTGAAAGCCTTTTTTTTCTTCCTTTCACCTTTGCCACAGTAGACAGGAATTGCCTGTTCAAATCTGAAAATTGGCATGTTTCTAACAACAGTCGGGCAGATAGCTCAAATCCAGGGTTCATGAGGGACTCCCATGTTTGCATTTCAGCCTACTTTGGCTACAGGGCCATGTTTTAGGCTTCATTTTCTGCCATGTTGCTCAAGGCCCAAGTGTGGCCAGTGGCTCTGTCTACCACACCACTTCAGGCGGCATGTTTGGGTGATGATTAACATGAGCACTGAGTCAGAGTTGTGGCTGCGATGGGATGTAATACAATGTTTGTTTGTAAACTGACAAATACTGGCAGAAGGAACTTGTGAGGGAGGGATCCATGGCTGCCAGTCGGGCTGTCAGCGTGCTCTAACCAAACAGCAACAACTGGCCTCAGTCCTTTGCAGACTATTCTGGGGAATGCAGTATTTCACTTCCCACCTCTTAAAGGACCAGTTGTCCTTAGACCACGCAGCCCTGTTAAGATGCATGCTCTAACTCTGCTTGTCATCATGGTCCTGGCTGTTCTCCAGGGACACGGATGGATGCCCCCTCCATCCCTTCTCCTCTCAGGCAGAGGCAGTGCTATGGCAGACCTAAAACTGAACAGGAATTGAGCAGTGCTCAGCAGCAGGAAAAGCCTGAGGGGACTGCTTCCGAAGAAGCTGCCACAAGGCCATAGCTCCCAACAGCATCTTTGTGTGTAGTCCTTTAGCATGTGAACTGTTGCAGGGCTTTGAGGAGAGGTCCTCTGAAGTGGGGTGGTGGGGAATACATACATCACCAGATCTGCCAGGAAGCAGCAAAGCGTCTTTGTCATCACCAGAGGAGAAAAACACTGAAAGTTATGTCCTGTTTACTGGAATTTTCACCTAGTTTACACAGTGCCTGAAGTCTTTGGATATCCTTTCTAGGGTCCCTTTGAGTTTGAACTCCCCACAGGTTCCTGTAGCAATACAATTTCCTTTCATCAGCAGAGCCAGCTTCAGCTGTTGTCGGGTATTATTATACCTCATTGCTTCCTTCCTCTCCCATCATTCCCTCCACCTGGACTTAAATGTCATGTATAGTTTGAGTTATTTGACTTATAGTCCCTGTGTACGCCAGGATATCTCAGAAAGACAGGAAAATTCCCTAGGAAAAAGGGGGCTTCAAGTGGCTACGTTTTCTGCAGCACATAAAAACCAGACCCCCAAACCTCACTGATAGATGCACAAGGCATTTAGGACAGAGTAATTTGGGCAGAACTGCGCAACGTGACTGCTCACACTTGGCGACGTGGGTAGTAAATGATCATCCAAGTGGGCGCAGATACCACTGGAAAATGTCACTGCTGCAGTGAAAGTGGTGTTCTTTCTGCAAAGAAAGAGGCCTATCCTCATTACAGAGATGATATATAAGGTAAAATATTGTTACAAGGGGTAACTTAAAAAAAAAAAAAAACAAAACAGAAAACGAGAACTTGCAGGAAGATTCGTTACTTGCATTCTTGCAGAATATAACGTTTTCTGGTAGACTGGTAATTATTACAGTGAAATGAGGAACATTAAGCTAAAAATGAATTTTAAAAAACTGAAACGTTTTAAAAATTGTCTGCTTGTTTTCTCCAATAGTTCTCTTGTTTGTTTTTTGAAGTCACTCTTGTTAATTGTCCTGCAGCCATGGTATGTACTAGATAGCCAAGAAAGCTGACATGGGGAAGTTATATACAGCATCCTTGTGACCTTTTTGCAGTGAAGATACATATCTGTCCAATAAAGCCCAGGCCAAATGACAGTGACAGCTGCCTCATGGCATTCAGTTTGAATTGAACAGGTTTGCTCACAAGTCTGGAGCACGTATTTCATTACAGACTGTGCACCAAGAACAACATAAGCCCCCAAAAGTGAAACTTTCCCTCAGCAACTATGGAAAATGCCCCGGTGGACTGAGATGCACTTCACAGGCTCCTCCTTATCTCCTTGCTTTGACTTTCCTGAAAGCTGTCAACCTCTGGTGGTATTTGCGTGTTGGTGTAGCACTTGCAGGAGAAGAAAATCTCCCTTCATCTATCAGGAGCGATACAGGGTGTTATGGGAACCAAGCACTCAAAGAACGAGGGACGAAGAAGCATGCTTTTCCTGCGGAAAAGTTCAAAGTTGCCTGCATGGGAAGATGCTCTTCTCTCAGGGAAAGACCCCAAGTCACTGCTGAAACGGGGACTGCATTATATTAGCTTGAGCCTTATAATGAAAGGGATGACCAGTGCCCCTGACTTCTTGTGGGGACTGCCTGAGGTGCAGAAACTGAACCTTTCACGTAACCAACTGGTGGTGATTTCTCCTTCTCTGGGAAAACTAGACCGGCTTGTAGTGCTGAACCTGGGTGGCAATCGCCTCAAGTGCCTGCCGAAGGAGATTGGACTACTGAGGAACCTGAAGGTTTTGTTTGTTAACATGAATTGCCTGACAGAAGTGCCAACAGAGCTCAGCTTGTGCAGGAAGCTGGAAGTTTTGAGCCTCTCGCACAACTGCATCTCGCAACTGCCTTCAAGCTTCACTGACCTGACAAGTTTAAAGAAACTGAACCTCAGTAACAATCGCTTTGTGCATATCCCCCTCTGCATTTTTGCACTGAGGAGCTTAGACTTCTTGCATCTGGGGTCCAACAGGCTTGAAAACATTGCAGAGAGTGTCCAGTATCTAGTCAATTTGCAAATTTTTATTGTAGAGAATAATAACATATGCACTCTGCCGCGGTCTCTCTGCTTCATCGCAGCTCTGGAGCTGCTAAATGTAGATTACAATTCCATACAGACTCTTCCCGATGACCTCTATCTGCTGCACAGGCTGCCCCGGATTGCATGGAACCCAATGGACAAAGGCCTCCACATCTCCCACAACCCTCTGTCCCGACCCCTGCCTGAGATCATTGAGGGGGGACTGGATGTCCTCTTCAACTATCTAAAGGAGAAGAAGGAACACAACTGAGTTTCTGCTGGACTTGGGATTAAGCCTGTCATCACGACTCACTTGTGCCAGAGTACTTTCCCCAACAGTCACTTCCACTTCGTAACATTTGGATTTCCAAGACTGTGGATGGCTTTAGCAATGGCTGGCAGAAAGCAAGTAAAGTGTGATAGTACTGTTTGAGTGAAGAGTAATATTTTCTAAAACTATCCACTCCTGTAGTCTTCAGACTTGGAGTATTTGGTCTCTTTTGGAGGGGAAGAAAACAAGCAAATAATAAATGGTGATAAAATGCTTGTTCTTCTTTTGACAGAAACAAATTAAGGCAGACAGCTAGAAGTTTAGATATCTATATTTGCCAGATATTAGATTGGAGAAATATTAATATAATTTGGATTTGCTATATGTGATTGAAGTTGCACTTTAACTCCTGCTCATTTCTTCATGTGCAAGTATGACTGCATAAACAAACACTGCTACCTAAGCGAATCTCAAGGAAAATGTTTAATTCGCTTTCAGCAGTGTACATATCCTGAGCTATATTAGCCCAAAGACTGTATATCACTGGCCAGTTCAATATTACTTATTGTTTACCCTGCAGCTGTGAGCTGGCTACTATAAATTGCAGGTGAAGATGTCAGCAGTGAGGAGATTCTCCGGTTCTTTAGAAGAAGACACCAAACATAGCACCCAGTCTCATTCCTGATACACCTGTCTTTTCCCACTGAGCCTACTTGGGTATCAGTAGAAGTATATCAGGATCAGCCAAGGGGAGAAATGGAAGTGGGTCCTTATTCCCTTAAACAGAGGCTGCCGGATTAAGCTGGTCATTATGAGATGAACTGCACTTGTTTCCCTTTTGCTCTTCCCTGTATTTGGACCCATGGAATGACTTGACTCAGGAGGAAGTATGTCTCCTAAGGGTGAAGTATTTCTTTCAAGAAAACCAGCAGCAAACTAACCATCAGTTTAAGTAAGAGCTTCAAAACAAATGCTTATTCCTGTGATTTTCAGTATCAGCCAGTAGCAAAGTCAGGTCTTATGTGATTTCTTATATTGATCTTCTGTGTATGTCCTTCATCAAAATTTTATCTAGTAATAAAGAGGCAGTATGAAAGAACTGTTATCAATTTATGCAACTTGATTTTTTTCTCACTCCAGAGAAGACAGAAGCAACTCTGTTGAAATCAGTTGAGATAAATGCTTCTAAAAGCAGCATAAAAAAGAAATGAGCCTGTAATTCTTGAGCTAATTAAGAATATCCAAAGCCACTTTTAAAGTGCTTCCTATTGTACGTCAAATCTCAGGAATCAATGATTGCTTTTTAAAATGTAATTTGCTCAGAATTATGGAAGACTGTGGAAGGTTGATCCATCTTCTAGTGAGGCTAATGAACAGCTGTGGACTGAGGGAAAAACTCTTCCATCATCAACGGTAGAAGTAGTCTGGTAAGAGCAGACACTCATGTAATTCATGGGCATATGCAAGTAAATGCTACACCTTTGGCCATGCTAACATTATCAGTGCAATATTGAAAATAGCAATGAAGAATCTATGCTCACAGACTCTTTCACTGTAGGGCTGCTCACTCTGATATTTTGTTGTGTTGGATTGTTTTGTGTATCATTTCTTATTGTAATAGAGAATTTCAGTGCTGTGCTCAGGAACTGCAGTTTCTAGCAAAAGAGAAACATTTTTGAAGGGCACTTTTGCTAGAGCATAAGGCAAACAAAGTAAATAAACAAACACCAAAACACAGTTATTTGCATCTTTAATTTAATGTGTGTTTTAAATGTTATTTTTAATCCTCCTTTGCATGCATTTACTTCATCCATGCAGTGGGATTTATAGCAAGTTCCAAGATTTTTAATGCACAATACATTGAATAAATTAATATGTGATTCAATTAGCGACAAGAAATAACCCTGCAATTATTTATAGAAATACCAACAGATAATTCTTGGAGGAGATTAGACACAGATTATTAACTTCTCTAAATGCCCATTTCATATCCCTAAGTCTTGCATTCACGTAAACATTCTACTCCCTCAGCAGCACTTTGCAGGAAAATTAAATGCCTATGGCATTAATCACCTGAGAAGACTTTCCACACATCAGCATCCAGGATTATGTGACACTGGATAGCCTCTAATATGTTCTGACTAGAAGAGGTATGCTTCGTAATTTACATGGGAGATGTGAGCCTGGCCTCTGTGTGTTCATTAGGACACTACTACCGACGGTGAGCAGCAGTGCATGATTGAAGAAAATGGTCTCCCGACAGGGGATTAAAAGGCAAATTTGACAGAATCAAATGCATCTGGAAAAGCAGTTATAATATGAAGTGCAGTAGCAATAATTTAAAATTCAATTATTCAATTGAATAATAATAACCTTTTACTCAAGCTAATAAACCTTTGCAGGGACACGAAACACATAAAAGTCTCTGCCTTTTTAAACAGAATAATAAAATTCATTGAATAAATGGTACTTTAATGTATAATTCAGATTTTGCCACTAAAAAGATAATTTCTACTGAACTGCTTTAGTCTTTCTTTCATTTCTGCATTAAGACCCTTGTAAATAGGTTTCTTAGAGATACAGAAAATGAACTCACAGGAGCAAAGGTAGTATTCTGAATTCATACTAAAGTAGGAGAGACTGTATATCACTGTTAATCCATTCAAGTGTGCAGAAGGGTCAAATAAATGCATATGTGTTTGCATCTGAGAGGGTGTAAGGGGCACAGGAGGGAGGCAGAAATCCTGATGTCACATGCTGGCTCTCGTTTTGAATAGGGCATTAGCAAAGAATTGGTGGATCTCAGCAATGCCATCTGACACCGGTTGTGCAAACTACAGGGGGGATAAAACGTAGCTGCAGTGACTGCAGACATGTCTCATATGGAAACTATCATTTCTATGTGTATATTAAATGATAGAACTTTGATGCAAACCCTTTCAGAGAACTATATGCTGAACATTGCACTTTTTTCAGTACTCTCTGAAGTTTTCTCACCATACAGATCTCCTAGCAGTATAACTTCCTGTGCATTTATTATTCTTGTTGTTATTGATAGTGGTGATCTTCAAAGAAATTGAAGCAGGAGAAACTCCTGGAAAAGAATGTTCTTAGGGCAGCACGACTGTTCTATGGCTACTGCTCAGACAAGCTTGCATAAAGCTGAAGGGCAGAAAAATTCTAGGTATGGATGAAACAAAGGGCAAAACACAAGAACCAAATGTTTGGAAATCATATAATATGCAACGGGGCTGTACAATATTGATACTGATAAGCATACTGATGGTACATTTGGTGAGGTGAACAGCTTTGATGCATTTTTGTCTTAAATAAAAAAAAGGAAATTTGCTTTCTGTGAAAAGTCTAGTAAACATGCAAGATCTCCAAGAACTAGAAGGTTTCAGGATCTTGGTGTAACCCTGAAGTTTGAACTTCAACCTTTGACTGAAATAAAAGCACTTTAATTTGAGATGTTGCTGTAGTATCTCAATATCAATTAAAGCTGAAAGGTATTGTAACTACTTCTCTACAGCTACTGGCCAAACCTGCTACATGGACAAACTTGCTCATGCCATTTATCAGAGAATCATAGAATCACTGAATGGTTTGAGTTGGAAGGGGCTGTTAAAGGTCATCTAGTTCAACTCCCCTGCAATGAGCAGGGAAACTTACAGTTAAACCAGGTTGCTCAGAGCCCCCATCCAGCCCAACCCTGTGTGTTTCCAGGGACGGGGCATCCTCTGCATCTCCAGGCAATCTGTTCCTGTGCTTCAATACCCTTACTGTAAAAAACTTTGTTGTGTCCAATACAGATCTCCCCTCTTTTAGTGTGAAAACATTTCCCTTTGTCCTATCACAAATGACCCTGCTAAAGAGTCTGTACCCTTCTTTCTTATAGCCCCCTTCACATATTGAAAGGATCTAGTGACCTGCCAAAATGCACTGCAGTGTCTCAGCAGCCCCCTGGAGCATCACCAGGTGCTAATCTAGCCAGGAGCAAAGCAGCAAGAGCCTACAAAGATTAGTTTTCAAGATGTACTCAGGTGGCACATCAAAACAGAATTTTTCAGATTCCTTCTGAAAACTTTTGAAATTCAGATTAAATATTCTATTATTGTAATTTTGAATCAAAAATGTTTACTCTTTCCTCCCCTCCCCCCCAATTTGCCAATATTTTCTCAATATTTTTCTTTGTTTTCATCAAAACTTCTCATTTTTTTGGTCAAACATCACAACGGTCTCTAGGTATTTTTATTAAAAGGACATACATTCCAGAGCTTAAACGTTTTAGGATGTGAATGAATTAATTTCCTGCTATTGCACTGTAACTTCAGGAAATCCCATATTTCGGTTATCTTTGGTTAATATTATAAAGAACATTGCAGTCGTTTTTTAACTGAATGTGAGTACATCAAAAAATAACATATTGATCCTGGAGAACTGGACACATTCTTTACTCCACTGGACTATCACGTTACTTGAAAAAACGTATCAACATATAATTTTCACAAGTAGAAAAATCATCCATAGTCCAGTTTATTTCCTTAACCAAATAAGGAAAGGACCAAATAAGAAATGTCATCAGGCTTTCCAGTATAACCATGTGAAAGACAAATTAAAAAAAAATCAAAGAAAATAAACTGATCATCTAGTCAGTATTAATTCACAGAATTCCAAGGGATATTTTCTTGCTGAGCCTTTGGGCAACAGATTTTCAGTAATTCAATGAGAGTTTCAGACTGCCTTACAGAGTTATATTAAATATAATTAACACAAAAATAAATATACAAAAACAATATTTAATAACATATAAAATATGCTTGGTATTATGTAATGTGTGCGTTCACAGTCCATACACATAGCACCTGAATTCCTGAAACAAGTCACAGCTGAAGGAGAACTTGCATTGGCAGTAAAAGGTCCTACACACATATATAAGAATACGTATGTTTACCATTCTATACATAGCAAAAAAACCCACCGAGATGTAAAAATTCAGGAGATGTTTAATTGCACATGAAGCTTTAGATATACTGGGACAGGGGTGTACTTTAATACTCATATGCGGAGTAAGGCTGAAAATCCTTTTATAAAATGGCATGGTCCTTCCTCTGTACAAATAAGAGGCGGAATAATAATTATAAAAGATGAAAAAAGAGACAGTGAGACAGCTCCGTTTAGGAATACATTAGGTTATCTGAACACCCTGAATATCCCAAGAGGAAATCAAATTCATATAAAGAATTTTTTTTAAGTGGAAATTACATATGAAATGTTTTTTCTCCCTCCCAGCTATTCAAAGAAAAGCCGAATGCTGACATTATCAGTTTTAAATTCTTCTTTCACTTTCCCACCCAAAACTGACTCCATGCACCTATCTCTCTTGCAATCAAGGCCAGCCAGACTTCAAGAACCATCCTTTATCACCATCCCCTGCAGCACTCAGCCTAGCAGTACCAGCGAGTTCCTACACCGCTATGACCGCCAGCCCCACCAGATGACTTTGCAGGATTTGGTGACAGAGCCTGAAATTTATTCCCCGATGTGTGTGGAGTCATGTCATGCATGGCTAAAAAGGTATTTTCCAGTGAAGCAGGAAGCGCAGCAACATATTTAGAAAAGGTCACTGCAAATTATACTGCCTCATAAAGGGAGCTAACCCGGGCAGGCTGAAATGAAGGCTAAAGTGCAAAGCTCTGTGTTTTCATTGGGCTCAGAGGAGTTTCATATACCGTGAATTCGTTGATGAATACACAGTTTTTAATTTCTACTTCCCAGATATTAAAAAATGCATATTTCTGTTTTTTTTTTCTTTTGATACAGTTCTTCAGAGGAAATATAAGTTGCTCCCCTTTCATCCCTACCTCCAGCCTTTGCATCCTGGACATATTCACAGAAGCAGAAAATTGCTCCTCACCCCCTGCAAAGCCAGGTGCTGCTGGGTGTGGGTGGCTGTGAAAACGAGTAGAGCTCACCCAAGGGCTGAGCTCTACCACTCTGTGCAAGGAGCAGAGGATGGGGGAGGATGGCGGGCTCCACAGGCACAGTTTGTGAGATGGGTAAACAATCCAAAATAGGCTCCTCACCACCTCACCAAACTTATGCACCTGCTTAGCGGGTTAGGAAAGTGGTTAGTTGCTGGACATGATTTCCATAGTCAGTAGAGAGAGATGGACAAATTCCTCTTGGGATAGTACCAAGAAGGGAGCCTGACTGAATTGCTAAAGAGAGCCCTAGGACATCTACAGCCTAACTCAGTCACCTCAGTAAGGTCAGTGATGTGCAGTACAAGTGCGTTCCCCCATCTCTGCAGCCAGAAGTGGTATCTTTCAAATATAACAAACTTGCTGAGATGGAGTGAAATATATGGCAGAGAAACACCAAAATGCCTATAATGCCCTATGCCAAATGCTTTAAATGACAGAAATTATTTTCTCCTTCACTTTTAAAATGCTATACCTTGAAACAAGGGTAAACAAGGCAAATGTAAAAGAGCCTTCTGTAGCTTTTTGAAATGGCATTGCAAAATCTGCTACAAGAAGTTACCAAGTGCATCATGACAAGCCGATAGAGAAAGAATGCCTTCCACCTAGAAAACTAAGCTACAAGGGCTGCCCTGAAAGCAATGCCTCCTGTTTTATGATGTTGGCCCACATCATCAGAGTCAGATGTTGGTGGTATGGCAGTGGACACTGAACCTTGCCTCCAACATTCCATGCTGTTGCTGTGTGACAGATGGCAGCAGAGGGGCAGGCTGACAGAATGGCATCTGACATCAAGTGCATATGAAGCAAAGGTGTGTCACTGAATTCTATACAGAATTCCATGCAGAACAATGCCTGCATTTTGGAAAATTCATTCAATCAATTGTGATTTGCTTAGGACAAAATCTTTTCATGGGCATTTCTTTGAACAGTAGTCCCGCATACTTTCCAGTACACTTAGCTTCTCTTTGGAAACAACACTGTAAAAATAGATTGTACAGTGGTGTTTCTATGCTCTGTCCACACACAAAAGGTGTTGTAAATATACTAAGAAACCTAGAAATTAATTCAGTAAAAACATCCCTCAGTGCCTGCGTATATATGTTTGTGTGTGTATGTGTGTGTGTGTGTTTAGAATGATTTGGGAGGTTTTTACAATGCTTTATGATGTAGTATCTGAGGAATACGTGTGAGCTGAATGAAAAATTGCATATCCCACTGCAAATAAAATGCTGGTAATTTGGTATCAAACCAGGACTTAAAATAGATGGTGATAAATTATGTTGCTTTTGAATTTGTTTTACTTTCTTTTTTGGGGGGGAGAGTGTTTTTTAGTGTCAGATATCACACAGACTGTGGGGACTTTTTAATTAAGAAATGTGGGAAATCAAAATATGGAAGCATTCTAGTTTGGTTTGTTTTTTTCTTTCCTTTTTAATTGGCTATTGAACATGGAAGAATTCCAGTTTGACTTGTTTCCTCTTTCTTTTTAATGGATCCGTGATCACGGAAGAAGATACAGTCCTTTTCAGATCCTTAGTCACTAAACATTTAGTAGATCTTGCTATTGGTGTAGGCTGGCTTAAATAGTAATAGGGATTAGTACATTAGTTTAAGAACTAATATATTAGTTTAGCAAAAGAAACCCATGAGTGATAGTTCTAAACTTTTCCATTTCAAATTTGGTGGGTGAATAGTCTTGTTTTCCTTAAGAATTTTGCAATGGGGACAAAACAGAATGTTTTTCTCTTTTGCTTCAATAGGTGCAAGGACAGCTTCCTCAGATTCTACGTATGTTGTTTTAAAATTGCTTACTATGGCCTAATACACAATGGAAATTTTCCAAGTTGGGGAAAAGCAGCTGAAAGTGAGTCCAAGGTCTCAGTTATGAAGCTGATGGTAGAAAATGGGGAAGAAGAAGGTGGGCATTTGACCACCCTAGATACTACTGAGCATGCCCAAAGGGACATTAACATATATTATTAAGTCCTTGAAAAAATAATGAATGCATATTACATATGCCAAAGTACTGCATATGTATGTCTTAACTGTTTAAATGTAAAACCTGAACTCTGAGAGAGCGTGCTTGCTTGTCAAGTCACCCAGTACGTATCGTGAGGAATAAAGAAATGCCACTTTCTAACTCCACATTGGAGAGTTTTCTTCCTGGATTTTGGATGACACTATGAACTATTTGAAATGCATTGTTTTAGCCCATCAAGTAACAGGTTACATTCCACACAGCCTAAAATTTCTAAGAAAATTTATAGACTTGATTCTAAACATGGAATTTCAATTTTGCCTGGATAATTGCAGAAGGACAGAATAGAGAACTATAGAGAATTTCTACATCTAATTGCTTGGGCTGCTCCTGGAGACAAGGTGCGAAATGCAGGTGGTTCAAAATTTGGTTCAAGTTCAAAAGATTGATAGCTGGTTGTTGATTAAAAGTCGATACATACTTTTTACCCCTTCAATCTCTCTATTCTATATTCTATTCTATTTGGATAAGTCAGTATAATGATGCATAATACTATGAGTCTTTTAATAGCCTAAACTTACACTGAGTGAAAGCATTAAGCCAGTGTCTCACAGACTTCAGGTACTACATTTTCTAGTCAAGTCTGGAAGGCAAATCAAGAGATGTTCATTTAGATCAGTCTCATCTAGATGGCATCCCAGAACTTACAGGAGCAAAAGTAAATGAATACTTATAGCTAGACTTGGGAAATTTTTAGTTCTGCAGATCCCATATCAGGGTTCATTTTGATTTATTTCTCATTTTGCTCAAAACTCTGAGTAGTTAAAATTGCCTTCTGTGGTCTGGCATGCAGGTGATAGACTTTATGGGTGAGAAAATTCCTCTGGTGTTTCAGGTGTCCATCAGAAAGGGTAATTAATGTTCTTTAGACAGGCTAGCGTGTTGCAAAGTGGTGACATTTCAAGACAGCCCTGAAACAAATAGATCTTCTGAGTAAGTCATTTTCACATTTACATCAATTTAGTGTAGTCCTTGGATAAAGATAAGCACGGCTTTTCTCTTGCCGGTGTTTCCAGGGTGATGAGTCACCAAAATGGGATTTCTGCAACTATTCTCTCTCTTCGGTCCCATAAGCCAGCAACTGGGTATTCTGAGTAGGACCTAGACTTGTATGCACATTCAGCAGCAAATACTCAGCAAAAATGCCCTACATTTGCCTTGCTACATTTCATGCTAGCAGCAGTATATTTTAAAACGTGAGATAAATGGTAAACATAAGGGGAGGGGTGAAGAATTCCCAGTTTAGAGGCTAGTGTTAGACATCCAGCCTTTTTTTGTGAGAAACCAGGACAGTTTACATACAGTTTCTTCTGTAGTATCTGCTGACGTTTTCTTTCCATTTGTGCTTCCTCTTTGTTGAATCTTTTCTATTGCTACACACTCTTTCTTTTTCTGTTTTTTTGCCTTTTTGTCTTTTAATTAACAAGATTCGACATTTTTAATTAATGTTGACTGCTTGACTGATGCCATTTCAACTCTACTTCTCTGAATTTCCCATCCAAAACAAGTTAATCGTTAGCAGAAGGTTCACTGGGGATAATAAAAAGAAAAGGAAAAAAGAAAGAAAGAAAAAAGAAAAAAAAAAAAAGTAACACAAACAGGTAGAATAAGTGAGAAATGGCTGGCAAGACTCAGAAGACAATAATGAGCCTGAAGAGCAGAATATATTTTCCACTTGGCGGCATTTTTCTGTGCCCTTCTAACTCATAAATCCTGTCTCCACTATGATTGTAGATGGACATTTATTTTAGCCAGATATTGAAGCCTTATTGCAAATGTTAAAAACATAGGAAAGAGACTAGACACCACCATGTGCAATAAAGAAGTACTGTCCTCACCTGACTTATTCTCCAGAGGTCCCCTCTTGTTCCCAGCGAAGCTCTGCATTAATTCATTGCCTCTGTTACCTGTGATGTGAGGAATTTCAGTTCCCTGGTGTCCTGTTGCTACAGAATGATTTAGAAACAGAAAAGCAGGAATAGATTCTCTTGCCCAGCCCCAGATACTGCTATGTGTTGCAGTTGCTGGGATTTATGTTTAGCTCTCTATTTCTGCCCTATTTCTGTATTCTCTATTTCTGTAAAAATATGCCTGCCTCCCTCCCTTTCACCTGCGTGCAGTACACTTCTCATCTCTGGTGTTAGCCCTTTACAAAGGAGGCTGCAGTTCTGAGGCTGGAGCAATGATGCGTAGACACAATTACACAGAAAGGGAACAATTACACTACTTTCAGAGAGATACTCACTTTGACTTCAGGACAGGAAGAAAATGGGAAGGATGAAGAAAGGGAAGGCAACAGGATCCAACACAGAAGCGCAGAATCCATTGCTTGTCTGGGACTGAGCTAGGTGACGGACATATTTGGTGTGAAGCTCAGCACTGGTGTGACCATCAGGAAATTCTGGGTTTCTGCCCACATGGAGCACTCACTCAAGCAAAGCAGTGCTGAGGGAACTGCTCCTACAAGCCTCAGCTCCCACTGAGGTCAGTGGGAACTGCAGGGCATTATGGTATAAGATAACAGTTGAATAATGCAGTCTATCCACTAGTTCTGAAATGAATCAGAGCTGACCAAAAGGTTGTTGCTTATCGCTGGATGTCTGAAGGTGCAGCCCACTTCACAGTAAGCAGTGCTGCATCAGCTTTGCACTTAAGGGAAGGCTACAAAAACTCTTCTGCCTCCAAGGAGAATCCTGTTTCAGGATTCATAAAAACTCAGATCTGAACTGACTGCTCACAATCCATTTTAAAGTTCCTTCTCGGCCCAACATTGTAAAACATAAATCAAACCACTGTATGATATGACTGAACAAATGTAGTTAGAGTCTTATTGCATAAAAGCAGGCAAATAGTATGACTAGAAGGCTGTTTTAATACATTATAGTGGTTAGTTGGTAGTTTGATGTCAGATATATAAAATATTAAGCAAGATATAATAATCCCTCTAGTAATGTAAAAATGTTCACATTTTTAATCTGGAGATCTCACTGATGAGGCATGATTATTCAACATCCTAGAAGGCAGCTTTCTAAATTATGCTATTCCCCATGGCAAGGGAAGGACAGATCACAGACTTAATGGAAGGAGCATTTTCGTTTTCCCTGTGCACAATGGGATTTACATTTCAGCCCTCCAGCAAGCCGAGTTACACATGATACCTTTTAAATTAGTACCACCTCATGAGTTTCACCCAGGGTACCACCTAAATTAACAAGTAATACATTCAAGAATCCCTGAAAGGCTTATTATCTCCTGTCTAATATATCATTAGCACTGTATATAATTTCTGACATATTGCACCCACCTCTTCTGGTAAAAGATTCCCATAGGTTAAGTATGGCAGTGTCAATGCCCTACCTCTGGTTTCAATATGTGCAGAGGAATTAAGGTTAACTGTGGAAGAATCATTCCCCTGGCCTTTCAGTTTATGTCTTTTCATAGCTGCAGAATCGCAGCAGAATTGTTGGTCCATTATTTTATCATTTCAATTTGATGGTATAAATGTTATATTCATAACCCCATCTCCAGATGAAAGAGAGCTGTCCTTCCAAGTTTAGGATATCTGTTTCTGCATCCCAAGCCCTCCTGGCTGTTTTAGATACCTACAGGGCTGCAGTCATCTCCAAGTTGCTCTTCTACCCAGAGGTGTCACCACCCAGGACAGAGACAGGAAACTGCTGAAGCAGCAGAAATGCTGATCTAACAGTTCCCACTGGGATGTAGCTACTCATTAATTTGCTCTCAGGCTGTCATACTTTGAAATGTTGGTCAGAGGTGTTTGTAAAGCTTGAAATGAATAAATGCTCCCTTCTTCAGCCTTGTCTGCTCTTGGAGTTTAACTCATTGCTGACGAAATACATCAACAACTGGAGCAGCTGGAACAGTGCTTACATAGGCATGGCCAAAGCATAGAGGTATTAATGGCAGCTTACTTCAAACCCCCAATCACGTTCTGAGCTCCTCACTGCTTGCTTCTAGATCAGGAGTGCCTATGGCACTGGGATCCAGTTACTTCAAAAGGTTCCATTGACTTAACTTGTGCATCAGATGCACCTGAGCAGAAGGCTGTTGGCAGCACAGAGCTTAATATTCTCAGATGTAGCTAATAAGCACAGCACTAAGATGCCCACCGGATTGATGGAAATGGGCAACCAAGAATTTACACAATAGGAGTTGGCCTTTTTTTTCAGACTCACAAGAATATATATATTTCTTTCTGGAGACATCTTTCAGCTTCCAAGTGAAGTGACAAGCAAACAAACCCATCTACAGACATCCTGTTGCTTCCTTTATAAATAGCCACCATTTGCATTATAAACATTTTAACAAAGATGCATTGAGCTAAAATTAACCCCATGATTTTGGTGAGTTTAGTCCATTGACTTTGTGGAGGAAAATACAGTACTGAGTCTTGTTTTGGATTAAGCTCACAAGTACAAAGAACTCTCTCAAAAATCCACACTGTGGGACCTCAGCCAGTAGAGGCCCATACCCAAATAATAGGAACTTGTTATCACTCTTTGATAAGTATCTGTTGTCAAAATGTGCACAAAAATGAGTACCTCTTAGTTTTAACAGATAATCTTGTTGTGTCTATTTTTAAAGAACAAAGACTCCACTCACCATTATTGAAGGTCCAAGTAAGTAATTTAAATATGGTAGATTGAATTCCAGAATGACTAAATTTGATTTGGAATGAGAATCAGATCAACAAATGTTTCTTATCTCAATGCAAATGCTCCTCATCTATGTGAATTAAGAGTCTTGATCAACTCTGAGTTGACTCTTGCAAACTCCCAGAATCCAATTTCCTGAGCAGGAGACAGTATAGATTAGTTTGATTTATAATAAATTTAAAGCCTCCCAAGGTAGCTGCTACTAGCAGTATCTCCTGTGTCAGAGCTGTAGATCTTAAAATATAGGAGGCAGATACTGAAGTTAATAATTAATGTGGAGCCTCCAGAACTTATAGCTATTCCAATCTAAAGTAATTGTATAAAGTTCCAAGAAGCCAAATGAAAAAAAAAAAAAGACAGAGAAATTGCTATTTAAAAGAAAGTCACAAGAAATATGTCATTAGTAGAGCCTATAGGACCCTGTGTGCTGAGGCAGCAATTCGGCTGCTTTAGTGACAGGGTGTAAGCTCTTTTACTAGTCACAGAGAGCACCATGCAGGTTTTGAACCCATGCAGGAATTGAGCTCAGTTATTGGAGTTTAGATCTCTACAGCACAAAGCCTTCATCAGAAGTTTTACTCCCTTCTGAAATTCCTATTTAGTCCCATGGTTGCAAAGATCAGGTCTACAGCATGAGGCATCTCTGAGTTATCTTGGAGCATCTGTTGCCCCAGAATTCTATACTGCCTGGTTCCAAAAGCCTCGCCTCCACGTATCATTAATGACTCTGGGAACTGTGGCAGGGGACAGAGAACAGCTTGGAAGTCTGCAAATTAAGATGAAAGTGAAGTTTAACACCTACAGCAAACAAATTCTGGGGATTCTGCAGCACATGTGCAAAAAGAATGGGTTTAATGAGGAAAATGAGTGGGTGCTGGAATATGTCAAGAATAGCACTTCCCTGTTTTCAGGGAGGGCAGTCCTAGAACAAAGGCTTTTTAATAGGACCTATTAAATATAGTATTGCTTGAGCTAATTATGTTCGGCTAATAGGGAGTCATCTTACCGCAACCCTATTCCTGCTCTGTCAGAGAATCATAGAATCTTAGACTTGTAGAATCACAGAATCATGGAATGGCTTAGGTTGGAAGGGATCTCAAAAATCATTTAGTTCCAGCTCCTTTGTCCCGAGCATGCTGTGAGGAACTCTTAAAAACAGTAAGAGTGTTTGATCTAAGAGCTAAAAATACTGCAAACATGAACAGGGATGTATGGATTGTAACTTCAGCTCAGTAGAGTTTCTCGTGGAGTGGTAACACCTGTATTTCATGAGCTTTGTAAGTTTCAACCCTTGTAAATGAGTTTTGAGAGCTAAACTAGTGATTATTACTGCTGATTATTTTTGTGAATGCCTTAGATAATATAATGGACAAAAGCATCCAGAGATTCAACAAATACTGCTACGAGGAATGAACATAAAAATATGGATTGAAACCAACACCAGATTTGCACAGTTAACAGAAAACCCTTTTACAAACTTCAGGAACAGAGCACAGAAAAGACATTGGGTGGCAGCTCATTGCCTGTTCACACGTTCCTGCTCCATGTCTCATTGTAATGTTGCTTACAGTGAGCTGACCCGTCACCAAGAGGCTGCTGTATCAGGATAAATAAAACCTCCATTTTATCAGTTTTAACATGGACATTCCAGGAATAGGTTTTCCCTTTTTAAAAATTATCATCATTGTTATTTTTTGCTTTTTTTTCCCAGCAGACCTGTATCTACACGTATGTTTGGGCAGAAGGTCCGGGTCTGGGCAGAGGCTGATTTTGCTCCTGCCCTCATCAGGCAGCCTCCTGCCATAAGGGAATTCGCGGCAGATGGCACTGTTGCTTTAGCAGTCCGCACCAGCTCCTTTATCCCCGTAGGATACTGCAGGTACACCCCCCCCCCCCGCCCCCCCCAGCTCCTTCCTTCCGTGGGGTTTTGCCCCGTTTGCTGGGATCGGGTTTGTCCCTGCGCTGCTACCCACACTCCTCCCCCCGCCCCGTGCTCCCCGTGCACCGCGCTGCCTCCCAGCAGCTGCTTTCTGTAGCGAAAACCTTGTATTTGCATAATCATTTATTCCCATTGGCTCCTTTGTATGCCCAATTTAATTAGTTTGTAACATTTCGGCAGTGTTTTGCTCAGATGTTAATGGCATGCTGGGGAGGCTGAGCACGTTCCTGCCACGTCTCCTCACTCGCGGCGCACACAGACTTCTATATTCTTTCCATAACTTTGTCTCAGCAATTTTTCCTTTATTTATTTATTTATTGGCTTGGTTTTTCATACCGGATGCTTTGATGCTTATCTCCGTACGTCTTACTGTTGTTGTGCAAAATAAAATAAAATAAAATAAAAATAGTAATTAAAAGGCTAATACTTCTGGGTTTCCATTACCCCTTTATCATCAGTCATTTAGATGTTAAATGAGTTTAGACTTTCCTAGACGTGCTTTAATTAGAGAGACACTTGTTTATTTACCACTAGCTGCATATGCATGAGCTGGCTTTTAAAATGCAATCCTACCCTGAGAGCTGGTGAAGGCTTCCTCTGAAATCAACCAGAATCAGGGCAGCTTGAAAATTATTGGAGATCAGTTCATTAAAAAAAATAACAGAGAAATTGCAACCTCTTTATTTCTATCCTGATAAATGCTTACCCATACAGTACAACATCCTTAAGGAGTGTAGGTGGCCTGGTGCCAAAACGTGCAGTCCTGAGGTGCTCGGCTCGGCTCGGCCAAAGCTTACCACTCAGCACCATTCATGCAAACTGAGATTCCAGTGCTTTACATGGGGGAGGTGAGAGTCCCTCCTATGGAAGGGGGGCCGCTTCCGCCATTAATCGGGAGCCACAGGCAAAGAGGGATGCCACCTGCAGCTATTCCCCAAACCAAGGCCACTTGTCTGAGTGTAGAGAGCCACATTTCAACTATGCTTGAGCAGGACATGAGTCATTGTTTTTTCTGGAAGGTGGGAGTAACATGAGGTGTGGGTGATGGCACATGCAGGGTGTTTGTTGAAGAAGTAGGAAACCTTCCCCTACGATGAGATTGTTCATACCAGTTTTAACCTCTTCCCATGGAAATACTGAAATACCACACAGAAAGAAAAGTGACTTTCAAGGAGAATACAGTAGCAAAGCAAGCCAGACTGTGGAGCACTGAGTTCACAGTCTCAGTTTTGAATTTAGATACTAAATCCTATTTTGGTGAGTGATATTAGGTCTACGCTATGGAAATCAGGATTTCTTCCCAACTACTTTTGTTGAAGAAATCCTTGTTCACGTGCTGCTGCCATTTTGAGACAAATCTTGCCATCCATCGTTCTGTCACAGAGCTCTTTTGCACCCTGACTTTCTAGTAGGGTGATGCAGTGAAATGAAATATCCCGGTGTGGATCTAGGCGGGGAGCAGGATTACTGGAAGTGCTACCTTCCTTATCACTTCAGCTATGAATTGTTAATTGTTCTGGCAATTTAAACTTGACAGATTTTCATGTCCATCTGAAGCACTCCCTGTATTTCAGAACTGTCAATCTAAATGCGCCTTAAGGCAAGAATGAAAAAAATATAATCATTAGGGACCCAAATGGGAACAGTGGACTGATTGAATTAGGAAAGTCCATGACTGTGGGTACAAGGACCTGCAGGCTGCTAGGACAATGGAAAGAATAGAAGCTACTTATTTGGCATGAAATCTCAAAAGTCTATGGTGCCCTTTTGTCACTCTATATATGTTCAGTTCTTTTGTTTGTTACAGGACTTAACTGACATTAAAGGACTCAGTGAACAAAAGACCTATCATTAGACCCTCCTTTCAGTTCTCCTAGCAGTACAGCAGCGTTCCCAATCAAGGCTGAAATGTTCACCATCTTTAGGCAAGAAGTTCTGCCCTTTTTGGTTTGTTTCTGGCTGCAGTTAGCATCAAAATGGATCTTAGGACAGAAATCTCAGGAAAGAAACGTGTGTCTTTGTGTTCTGAAAGAATGAACACAGAAGGAAAATCATGCAAAACAGAGCAAAATAAACACACAGAAAAAATAACCAAAACCGTATAGATAGAATTATGTGATCTTTACTCACATGAACAATAACATTAGCAGTAACTATTCACATGAGTAGATGCTGCAACATCAAAGCAGCATCTCGCAGGCTTGCTTTTGTTGGAAGACAGCTGGAAAACAATGCATTCTTTAATGACGTGTGCATGTTAATATAAGTTGTGTACCCTCCACTAATCTAATACTCATGAAATGAGCACATCCATCATGGAAATTATACAATAACTTCTTACTTGAACAAATCCTGCAATGAATATGCTACAAAAATAATTAAGAGATAATGTCAATAGGCTAGAACTTTATCGTAAGAGAATGGTCTCTATTTGTGAGATTAAAAAAGCCTAAGATGAATCACAGACAGTTAGGAAATAAAGTCACAGGCATGTTTTTTCAAACTCTGAGACATATTTTTTGACAATACTTCACCATAATGACATTGTTTCTATTAAACTAATTGATCGATGGATGCTTTAGACAGCTGACTGGCAATTGTTCTCTATAACGTTTTGGAAGAGCTGTGTCCTGATTATCTTTAAGACTTTTTTTCCCCCCTAGTCAATAAAAAATCATCTCTATAAAAAAATAATAATAAAATTTTCTTATTAATGCGCTATATATTTTTGAAGAAGGTGGCTATTTTGTTTTTTTACATAGCCAATTAGATGTGACAAGACATGCTTCGAATACATTGCCACCCACTCATTTCTTCAGCAACGTCCGTAAGAAAGGAATAAAAGAGGTATTTTCAAGCGTCAAAAAACCTCTTGCTAATGTTTGGTTTTAGAGACAGGAAAAGGTTGGTTTGGTTCTTATTTAACCTCAAGCTTTTTCTTGGGACAGAAAACAATGATATTTTTATTCCTCCTAGGTATACTGAATTGTGCCAGTTTTTCTTTCTATTGGCTGAATAGACTGCCTCATCTCCTGCACTGCAAAGACAGGCAATGTTCTGCAAAAATACAAAATGCCTAACCGCCTCTGGGAATCTGCACAGAGCTGGGAGCCAGCATTTAACTCCCAGTTCTGCCAAGTCTTGTTTATGTTTCCTGGTAGTTCCCAGCCTTTCTTTTCAACCTGCAGCTACTATCCAAGGAAGCTAACAGGTTTTAGTCCCTAGTTTTACAAATAATTTAAGGGAGAAGTTGCACAGGTTTACTTTGCATAGAGATGGAGACAGAAATTCATATTCGAATTGTCAAAAGCCCTGATGTGATCATGAAGTATAACACTGTATAGAACTCGGAGCACCGGTTAGGGGAAATACACGTTCATTTCTCTGCCATTGCCTGTGAAAATCAAACTCCACTTTTTCATCATACAAAATCCCACAGTGTGCTCAACTTAAACTGGCTGTATGGAATATCTAAGGTGAAGTGAAGCTGGAAAACCTTAGCAATTGTTAGTGAAGCCATTTCATCTCGAACAAGTTTTATGTACCTGTAAGAGCCATTAGTTAACATATGTAAAAAATCTCTTAGCTTGCTTCCCCTCTCTTCTAGGTGACCATGTAAATGCTTCTGCATGTTCTTGTGAGCTCTTTTGTGCTCACCTTGCATCTTCTCATTTTCTTTGTGATGCTATTGCTCAACAGCAAGGGGTAAGGGAGCTTCTACCCTGGGTTAGTTTATGGGTTGGGCCAATCATTCCACATTTTCATTTCCAAAGTGAGAACTCTCAGCTTTAAGTGTTTTATGAATGGAAAGGGAGCAGCAGCCCAATTTTTCTTTTTCTTTTTCTTTCTTCTTTTTTTTTTTTTTTAATGAGATAAGTGGCACTCTTGGTGTCTCTTGAGACCTGATGGACCCCAGTCGCTGATAACTCGTATTTGGACTTCAATCCAAGATGAAGTCTAGATCCAATTATTACCTTGTTCAGGTGTTCTGAATGTTCTGATTGATGGTATAAATACGATTAATGACGAGGATTTTTGGTTTGGTTGATATGGGTTTTTTTAGATAGCAGTTGTAATTGTGCACAGTAAATGATTTGACACATTATTTTTACTTTGACATAGACTTTAACTGTAGCTATAATAATGTATTTTACCTCTTTTGGAGTACAGGCCTAATCTCACTTTCATTTAAGTTAATGGTTCAATTGCTATTGACTGTGGTGGGAACAACTCTCTGCCCCTATATATTTAACTACTGTAAAGTAATAACTTCACTGTATGGATCAATGTTTGTAATACAAGATTTAAGTTAATAATCCTTTTTATATTGCTATACATTTGAAAGGCAAACTTATGAAAATAATACTGTCAGTGTTGGCAATATGAAAGATTAAATCATACAGCATACATTTTTCCATAATAAACTTGCAGATTCTAATTAGAACTAAAGAGAGCTGTGTCTGTGGATTTATCGTGACTCACCAGGATTATCTTCTGCTTCATAATGTGAGTGCAACTTTTATAAATTGAAAAAGAAATAATGAACTTCCAGGTTGATTGAAGCTGCCACAGTAACTGGGATGAGTTAGAGCTTGAAGACCGTTAGCAAAGTGGGTTTTAAAAATATAAAAATATATCCTTGCTTATCTTAACTCACATACCCCTTCATTTGATAGACTTCACCTCTGAGGAGGAAAAGATGTGGTACATCATGTTTTGAAGAACATAAGCAGATTTGACAGAAGTCTGGAACTAAGGACAGACTTTCATGAAAATGCAAATTTAAGACTGCATGGATTTTGCTGTCTTAAGTAACCATCTAGGACAATATTCTTTTTGGAAGAGACATCCTTTGTAGTTACACTCTTTGCTAACGGTTTGGATTCTTAGTTTTCTTGAATTTATAAATACTTCTGAATTTCAAGCAAGCATGCAGAATATTTGATAATGTTGCAGAAGGCCATTGCAAAGGGACAAATCAGTTTACAAGTAATTATTTGTGTTGTCAAAGCAAGTATGTATTTGACATCGCAAATCTCAAATAATTTATCAGTGAGGACACAGGCATGAGTAGATCAAGTGTCCTGTAACAGAGACAATATTAATCTGTACGGTTCACTGCTCAAGTAAATATCCAGTAGATAAAATGGAATTAGAATATAATTTAGCATGAAAAACTAAAATACACTGGAGCTAGTAAGCTAGAGACTTCCACAGCTAAACCTCCCATTTCAAGAGAGGGATTCAACCTGTGGCTTATACTGCCATTTCCAACAAAGAAGACAACCTGAGCTGCAGTGCAGCTCACCAGCACAAGCACTCAGGCACATATTTAGTAGGGAATACTGGGAGCTGTTGCTCCCACCCAACTTCTGTAGCACAGTCACTGATCATATGTTCAACCAATGCGCTGGGGAATCCACTTGGAGAAAGACTCCTGAAGAAAAGGTTTGGCTGTACCTGTGAGAAGAATGACTGCCTCTTGCCCCACATGTTCTAAATAGTTATCTAGCCTGCAGGTATCCAGAGGTGACAACCATGAGTTTGTAGGACTCCTTAATACATGTGGGAATGGAGACTTTGTTTCCTAAATATTTCTGTTTATTATAAGTAATTACCAATGACTACTAGCATGCCTTAACCAAGAAGGTCAATGTATCTGCGTATGTAGTAAGATTTACTACCAGGAAGCAAATGTAGGTATTTAACAAATATTGAGGGAATAGTACAAATTAATAGTAGCATCAATTAGAGGCAGTAGGGAAGCAATTAGACAGAGTAATAATCGGTAATATAGTAGCAAATATAGATTAGAATTATAAGTTCAACAAACTTATCGGTATTATGGCACGGAATATACTTAATATGGATTACAAACATATTAATACTTTAACAATTGATATTCTTGTGATAGCTTTTGTTTGGCCAATGCTATACTTCTCCTGAGGTTAAGTACATATATATATATGTACATATCATAAAATTACTCATACAACATGCATCAAACCTGTTCTTTTATAGCCAGGTCATTTTTATGTCTGTTCCAGTCACTAATTCTCTCTGGCTTCTATGTATGTCTTTGCATTAGTACTTACCCAGTAAGAAGAACAACTAGTAAGAGCTAATACCAGCCTTTGCTAGAAGTTTATATGTCTATTTGCAGAGCATAAATCTTCTGAGGTATGACCAAACTCAATTTCCTCCCTTCATCTCCCCTTTCAAAAAATATAAACAAACAAACAAACAAACAAACAAATAAAATAGTTTGTTTTCTCAGCAGTAGAAGAATTCTCACAAAAGATTCAGGAATTTTTCCAATTTTCCCCCATGAAGCAGTAAGCTGGCAATTAGAGCACGTCCTGAGATATGAAATGCTGTTCAGGCTTGGGAGTAGGAGGGAGTATTCTACTTTTGGGGAAGCATCTTCTAGTTCCACAAAGAGCTGGCTAACCTCTGTGCTAATGAATCAAGAGATAACAACAAAAGGATCCCTTGTTTTTCCTAAATATTTCTGGAAGAAAGGTTGTCCTTTCTGACTTTCAGATTGTGTCAGTCTGTAAACACTGGGAGAAGAAAGGGATACAAGTGCTCTCTATCCACTTCTATGCTCTCAGTTACTGCAGACCTAAAATACAGCTCTACTTATGAAACTGTTGCATCTTCTGGCATATGGAGATCTCAGAGCTCAGATCTCCACACTTAGGCTCTGAGACTCTACAGGTAATTCCTCAACATATTTCAAGAACTAGGTAGCAATTAGGGCTCAAATTTTCCATGTCCCAAACTAAACCATCAGGATGCAAATCTGCACTCAGACATAGCATTTAATCAATCTCCAGAGACTGGCAGGGCAGAAAAGCTAGATGTCTCCAGCCTTTCAGTGCCTGGACTGACCATATTGCATGATGTCGTATTCAACTTCCATTCTGGACCTAGATCTTTATCTACCAGTCCTTTGGAGTTCTTGCCTTTGCGGAATTAGCTATAGGGATATAAATCAGGAGTTTAGAGTAGTGAAATAGTAAAAGTTTTCTAATTAGCTCTGTTCAGTTTTCATAGGATTTTGTAAACTTTGGCTTTTCTTTCATCCCAGTCAGTTACATTTCCCATGTGAATAAATCATTTCAAAGAAGCGTAGTAACATAGAAATGCTATATCAGGCGGGACTTTTAGAGGTCAGCTAGTCCAGCCTCCTGCTATAAAGCAGAAGTAATTTCAAAGTCAGATCAGGGTTGCTCAGGGCATTTACCTGTCAAGCTTTTAAAATCTCCAATGATGGAGTTTCCACAAGCTTTCTGGGCATCTGCTCCGGGACTTAAGAACTTTTGCTATAAAGAAAAACATTTTTATATCCAGTCCAAATGTCTCTGGACATAACTTATTATAGTCTTTTCACACTGTGCCTCTGAGAATGGTCTGGTTTCCCTTCTCTATGACCCCTTCTTCAGCAAGGGAAGGCAGTCAGATTTCCTCTTGACTTTCTCTTCTGCAAACGAAGCAACCCCAGTTCCCTTTCTGCAGCCAGTCACCTTGATGACCTCCTCTGAACTTGGTCCAAATTGTCCGTGTCCCCCTCAGACTGGGTGGCCCTGAACAAAGCACATTATTTCACATGTAGCCTCTTCAGTACCGTATACAAAGGAAAAACCATATTCCTCTTCCTTCTGGCTTTTCTTACACTGAAGCAGCCCACCAAGAGTTCAGCCTCTGTTTCTGAAAGCAGACATTGCTGACTCTTGTGCAGCTAGTGATTCACAAGGCCTCACATCTTTTTCTGCAGATCTGCCTTTCAGCCAGTCCCTAGTGTCTCCTGCAGCGCAGGGCTATCTCATCTCTGAGGTAGGACTTCCTATTTGCTTTTGAACTTCATAAGGCTCCTGTTAGCCCATTTCTCTAGCTTGCAAAAAGCCCCATGTGAGCTGCAACCATACCCTTCAGCACACTGACACCTCAACTAAATTTGGCTGTAGGCATGAATATGCTGGTGGATCTCACCACTCAGGACAGTGATGGACAACATTCAGGACATGTTAAATGGTGTCAGCCCCCATACTGCCAATTTATTTCAATTAGACTTTCTTACATACCAGTACAATGCAGCAAGATCTGAAATTCTGCACCTCTTCTTTTCTAAGTTCTTAGTTCTGTTTTTCTTTTTCTTTCTTTTTATTCTTGTTGTTTGACCTCTACAGCTCTAGGAGGAAACTCATGGAAGTGTTTCTGCCATCTTCATGCTTTATAAAAAGCAAACTTAGATCTGTGTCATGTTTGACAAAAATATCTGTTCAGCGGAAACACCGTAGTAACAGCAGTAGTGGTAATGCTACTGAATGAGCTAGTAATTATTTCTTCAAGCTCTAAGTCTTCAATAAACTGTGCATGTCTAATTATATTTCAGTGCTTTCCAAGAAAATAAGAAAAAAAAAATTCCTTTCTTACGGAAATGGAAAATGAGGTATTTGTGGATGGAAAGGCATTCAGTGAAGGCAGCTGAAATGATTCCAGAGGAATGTTTCCAGAGGAAATATTTTCATATAACATATAACATCTCACAGTTCCTGTTCAGCTGCCTTATCTATCAAGATGACAGTGGCAGGGTTAATGGTATATTGCATTTCTTTGTGTATTCCTAATCCACTCTGCAAATACACATAGATGTGCACATGTAAGTACGTGTGCTCACACGTGCACTCTCCCTTGCTCATTCTCTCTCCCTGTTGTTTTTTTTTTTGTTTGTTTCTTGTAGTTCCTGTCATATACACAGAAATGAAAAATGATTCCTTTTCCCTGTTCTGTGCAAATATACTTTCCCACTTAGTCTTGCCACTGAATTCAAATCTTCAGATTTTGGATACACAGGGATTCTAAGCTTAGTTGTTTTTTTTTCCAGGTTTTTCTTGTTCTCAAGAAAAAAAAAAAAAAAAAAAAAGCCTCTTGCAAGCTGTTCTTTTCAGCTTTTAACTACAAAATAATAATAATAATGTTTGTTTTTTTTTTCTTTTTAATCAAAAGCCCAATGCTTTTTTTTATTATTATTTTGTGTAAAATAAACTTTTTCTCTGCTTCCTTCTCCCCCACAAAGGACAAGAATTGTAGAAGTGCAGAAGTATCCTCAGCTGATATTGTTTTTATTTTCAGTTTCCTTTGTTCAAAACCATTTGCATTTGTACATTTCAGCATCCTTATTACCCACGTTTCAAAAACTCTTACTGCTGTCCCCAGACTCACTGTGGGAGAGTTAAAAGCTATGAGAAATCCTATACCATTAGCAACAATGCAAATTTTTGTTTGCTGAACATTTAAGAGGGAGATTGCTGAGGAGGAGGATGCTCTCTGTCATTTCTTCAGGTACCCAAAAGAACAACAGCACTGCTCAGTGCAGGCTGCATGATTTGTGCTCTGATCTTACTGAGCATACCGGAACAGTATGCAAAGCTTTGCTTTCATAGAATGGCTTGGGTTGGAAGGGATCTCAAGGAACATTTAGTTCCACCCCCTACTATGGACAGGGTTGTCAATGTTTTCCCTATGGAGTGTGGGTGGGGGGGGTCTGTTTCTTTTTTAGATCTCTGTGCATAAATAATTTCTTTTTATATGCTTTGCTTTCAGAAGCAGGTTTCAGATTCTTGTTCATTCAGTAAAGCCAACAAGATTTCTAGGCAATGGCTTGCAGAATTGGTTCTTGAGTGCTGACTGTGACAGTTTCAGAATCCAAGCAGCTGCCTGGTCCCAGAGCATGTCTCTAGAGCAGGAGCATCCTGTGACCATGGCTTTTGCGACAATGAAGGAACAAACCTCCCTCTCCTGCCTTCCCCTCATTTATGAGAACTTTACAATATGATATTTAAAAGCTGAGGGAAGCTCAATTAACCCTAGTAAACTGGTTGTTCTGAAGGTTTTAGTCTTCCAGATGGCTTTCACAATGGAAAAGACGGTTGCTATTTTAGACTGAAAGAAGAGACTTTCCATTGTACCTTTGAACTGAGTGTGGGCAGTGCAACCAAAAGGTCTGGGGCATCAGGAATGCTAGCAGTTAAAAGCTGGCATGCAGCAACAAGTTTTGTAACCTCTCAAATCCTACTGTCTTTTTTGGCTTGCCGTAAGCTTACCAAGAGTCCTGATTGCTTGTGTGCATCAGTGAGGCACAAGGAAATATTGACAGTCTTCTAGTAAACGCTCATCCATCAAACCAGGAGAGCAACACATAATCACATCAAAATACACACTATTAAAAATGAAGCAAGCAGTGCCGCTATCTTGAAGTCATGACAAAAGTAGCACATTTAAAATCTAAGAATTGAAAAACAAGAACTCACCAACAGCAACAAGGAAAACCAAGCCAGCAGCATTCAAGGAAGTTTACTGTTACAGCTGCTGCAGATACATGTGTTACTGCTCTGTTTGACTTAAGTGTGGGACTGTAGCAAATTGAAAGGAAAATTGCATTGGGTTATGCCAAGTCAACCATAGAAATGCATTGTGTTTCCTTAAATGCATCCTTTTCCCTCATTTCAGCTGAATTGCACCACAGCAGTTCTTGTGCTATTGGCAGCTCTGTATATATGTTATTCATTGACTTCTGAGAAGTGGGTTACCTTCCAGGCTCTGCCCTTAGAAATGCTGATCTGCTGCTGAACACTGAGACCCTCCAGGGTACTTCTAAGTGCTTGCCCTGAAGGTGGGAGACTGAAATGCAATAAATCCTTCTGGAAATGCAGGGAAGTCTACCACTGTCAAATGAGAGAGATTCAGCCAATTTAAAAGTGTTAACCCGCTTGCCATATGTTTTGTGAGTGTATAAAGTAGTATCATTAGCACTAATAAAACTGTCACAGTTACAACATTTGTGATTACCTATTACATGTGGTATTCATTTTGGTACATTATGTAGAGGTGTGGGAGTGTTTACAAAAGAATTAACATATTACCAGCAGTGACGTCTACACTGAAAATCATTTATTTTCCGATCCAGGCTTTTAGTTGCTTTTAACTTTGCAGTCTTTTCATGTTTTTTATGCCTGAAGCTTGATTTTGGAGGTAGAAGTGAGAAAATGTTTCTATTATGAAGCTCAGCCATTGACAAAGAGAATGAAGGGAAAATGTTTCTTTGCCCCAGCTAAAACACTTTTTTTCAAACAAGGTAATCTATTTAGGAAGTAATAATTCTATGTAGTTATTTAAGGTTCAGATGAATCAACACATAGGACTGTCCACTGAAGAGTCAAATTCACTGAACCTGTATCCACTGGGTGAGTACCTTTCTACAAATGCCTTGCTTGAGACAAGAACCTGAGGAAAATTGTATCTGACATATATGGAAAATATTGTGATGTGTATGCGGAAGGACAGGGGAGAATTAAGACTGGAAAGGCAACAGCATAGAGCCATCCCTATTTTTTAGGCAGCTCTGGTCAGCACTTTTCCAACAAAAAGTTTATGGACTCAGCATCATGCAGAAAATCCTTGTGGAAATGCATTGGTTTTGTCAAAACTGTTATAATCCAAAATTTAACTCAGGGCTGAGGCTAATTTTTTTTCATTACCAACCATCTAGGGTTGAAAAGCATCTAGAATGCATTTACTGATGACCAATAATGAGACAGGAAATAATTTTGCAGCGCAGAGGTTTGCTCGGAGACAATCAGACAAAGGGCAAGGTGGAGCTTTGTCTCCCACATGCCATGGATGTACATCACCAACCATCCCCACTGCTACAAGAACAAATAAGAGGCAGAATCTGGAGTTGAGTGATTAGTGTGAAGTGAAATCTTCCAACTCTTTCAGATACATACAGAACAGGTCCTTGCTCCCTGAAGTACAGGATCATAGAATATCTAAAATTGGAAGTATCACAGTCTATGGTGAACCAAATGCTTGTTTCTTTCTTTTACTCCCCAGCTCCAGGAGGGGGAAATTGAAAACTGTATTCTCTAAAATATGTTGTCCTTTGTTACCAGTCTCTCGAATTTTTCAGTGCTTTCCTATTATCCTCCTTTCAGTCTGCTGCTTTTGTAATAGTGCAGCAGACTTCTGAACTCCACTGAAGTAAGACAAGCTTTATGCCAGTGTTCTGTAGTGACCTCAGTGCTATTTGTCCTTCTGTTGTCTTCTGATTGCAAGAGGTTAAGTTGTAACCAAATAACTATGCCTTCATAGCGTCTGCAGTCAACCCCTTTTGTTTCATCTGAGCCTGCACAGCAGCCAGAAGAGTCATCTGAAAATCTTTTCTTAGTCCCATTAACTGGTGAGTGATAAAGAGCTATGCTTTGAAAATATCATTTCTTACTTTATGAATGCTGAGCTCTTTCAGGAACAGATGGAGGTTAGCTCTCTGGGATAAAAACAGCAATTTTGTGATGCTCAATATAGCAATTCTTGGAAGAAGCCTCCTTTCATATTTAAAATCATTTGCTATTTAAACAGTCTGGTACATTTAGAACCATCCAGCCAATGACAAACCACTTCTCTGGAGGTACTGCCTGCTTCTCAGGTGCCTGATCCCTAAGTATAGGTAGGAGAGTCCTGAGCAAAATTTAATATAGTTTTACCCCTTTGCCAGAAAAAAAAAAAAAAAAAAAAAAAAAGAGAAAGCTAATCTAGTTCTAGGAGTACTATTTAACTTTTGCTTCAGCTATAATATTGTCAATTTAAAAGGTGGGGGATTTTGGATTTCCTAGGAAATCACATTGGATGACTCATGAAATCTGGAAATCCAAAGATTTATAAGATGTTGGTTATAAAAAAAATTACTTTTTTTTTTTCTTTTTCTTTCTCTTTTTTTCCTGCTAGATGTCAGCTTTCTGAGAAGCTGACGAGCAAAAATCAACCTGATGATGCCATGAATGGTAAAACTGGGTTCAGGTTGTAATGCTGCATTTTCTACAGTTGGTACCCATTATTGTCCAACATTCATGTAAGTTTGCAATGTTTTCTGATTTTGTTTACCCCAATGTAAACTCTGGAGTAAATCTGTTGCAAACATGATTATTTTGGATTTGTCCCACTATCACCGAACACAGGATTTAGCCTGCTGTCTATTCTGCTCCTGTAACAACAACAAGGATTACTATAACAAAATGACAGAGTGCAATGTTTCTGATTATGCTAATAATAAAACCAAAAAAAATCCTTCAATCTCACATGTACATAAGCAGCAGAACAAATTTGCTTGCATGCACACCAAAGAGCAGTTTACTTCCTTTGTCTTCCAGACAGGTGTAGAAGGTAAGCTGATACCACAAAATAACAGCTGAATCTGTAATGCTATGGTGCTGTACTACCATGGCGATTGGTATATATATAGGATACATTGCTTTTCACCACTTATTCAGTATCAAAGATGTATCTTAATACTCTTATAAAAATGAATCATGGTATGATTCCATCCAAAACATAAATAATTTGTAACTACATACTGCAACTGAGCAAAATGCCCTTTTTTGTCACTTTCTGTCAGTGCATGAACAGTTCTATCATGCTTAACAGTGAATGGGTTGCCTGCTCAACTACCTCAAGCTAGCAATAGTTTAGTTTATCCTGGATTTTAACACAGTTTACCACTGGGACAAGGATCTGATCATGCCTTCAGTGGAAACAGTAGCTATTCACACACGATTCCCACATACAATTGTGATAAAACTAAATTCAACCCTTCAGTTTAATCTTAATGTAGCTTGGCTTGATTTTATACTTATTCCCCCACTACACTACATCCCCCCCCCCCCCCCCCCCCCCCCAAAGGAGCAAGTTTGTTTCAATAAGTAAAAGGATTAGCATCTTCTAAAACTTCCATTCTTTTTATCCACCATCTTTTCCTAAATTGCTAATGCTTCTTCAACTATTAAAGCTGCAATGGCTTCTGTAAATCCACTTTCTGATTATATAAGTTAAGCTGCACATTTGGGACCAAAAAATAAAAAAATAAAAATAAAAAGCTGATTGAGCTATGTCACAAATTGCCTTTAGTGCTTCAAATGTAGACTATCAACTACACAGGCACATTGTTCAGGATTGTTCCAGCATTCAAATATAGAATTATGAGGCCTTTACAGAGGTAAATGAATTACAATCTCTTTGCAGGTAAGATAAGGTTTGTATGTGGGAGTAGCACTTTTTATTTGGCCAACAACTGCATCTGGATAAAGCAGACAGGAAGAGCTCATAGAATCATAGAGTAGAATCATAGAATCACTCAGATTAGAAAAGACCTTAAAGATCATCGAGTCCAACCATGACCTAACCATACTACCCAACTCTAACAACCCTCTGCTAAATCATGTCCCTGAACACCACATCCAAATGGTTTTTAAAGACATCCAGGGATGCTGACTCAACCACCACCCTGGGGAGCCTATTCCAGTGCTTCACAACCCTTTCTGTATAGAAGTGTTTCCTAATATCCAACCTAAACTTACCCTGGCACAACTTGAGGCCATTTCCCCTCGCCACCTGTCACCAGTGAGAAGAGACCAGCCCCGCTTTCTCTGTGAGCACCTTTCAGGTATTGGAAGAGAGCAATAAGGCCTCCCCTCAGCCTACTTTTCCCCAGACTAAACAACCCCAGTTCCTTCAGTCTCTCCTCATAGGGCATATTCTCCAAGCCCTTCACAAGGCTTGTTGCCCTTCTCTAGACCTTCTCCAGCACCTCCATTTCCTTTCTGTACTCAGGTGCCCAAAACTGAACTCAGTACTCAAGGTGAGGCCTCACCAATGCCGAGTACAGAGGCAGGATGACTTCCCTAGTCCTGCTCACCACACCGTTCCTGATACAAGCCAGGATGCCATTGGCCTTCTTGGCCAGCTGGGCACACTGCTGGCTCGTATTCAGCCAGCTGTCCATCAGTACACCAAGGTCCCTTCCCATCAGGCAGCTTTCCAGCCACTCCTCCCCAAGCCTGTAGGGTTGCCTGGAGTTGCTGTGACCAAAATGCAGGACCCCACACTTGGCCCTGTTGAAACTCATAGTTTGCCTTGGCCCATTGATCCAGTCTATCCATGTCCCTCTGCAGTGCCCTTCTTCCTTCGGGCAGATCAACATTCCCTCCTAACTTGGTGACGTCTGCAAACTTACTGAGTTTGAGTTTTTGCAGAAGTATAGAATTCATCTAAAATCATGTAGAAACATGCTTTTTGATTTCATGAGAATAGAAACATGTCACTAGAAGGACAAGCTCCATAGCACAGTTGTGGAGACCAGCACTGAAATTTCAGAACGTTTCAGATGAGGAATATATTATTCTAGGTTGTTCAAGATACAGTGTTCAAGTACAGTTACATAGTAACTTCAGCTGAAGACTATCAGAACTGTATGTGTGCATCTTCCAGCAGACTTTTGGCCCAAGGGCTTAGAACAGTTAGACGTCTGCAAACTTACTGAGGGTGCACTCAATCCCCTCATCAAGATCTATTCTAAACATCATAAAGATGTTTAATAGAAGTGGCCCCAGTACCAAGCCCTGGGGAACACCACTTGTGACTGATCACCAACTGGATTTAACTCCATTGACCAGAACTCTTTGGGCCTGGCTATCCAGCCAGTGCTTCACCCAGCGGAGCATATGCCCATCCAAACCATGGGCAACCAGCTTCTCCACGAGGATGCTGTGGGGGACATTGTCAAAGGCCTTACTGAAGTCCAGGTAGACCACATCGACAGCCTTACCCTCATCCATGAAGCGGGTCACCTTGTCATAGCATGAAATCAGGTTTGTCAGACAGGGTCTACCATTCGTAAACCCATGCTGACTGGGCCTGATCCCCTTGTTGACCTTTAATTCATCCATGATGGCTTCTGAGATTATTTATTCCATAACCTTCCCAGGCACCAAGGTGAGACTGATAGGTCTGTAGCTACCAGGATAATCTTTCTGGCCCTTTTTGAAGATGGGCATCACATTTGCCAGTCTCCAGTTCAGCAGGACATCCCTGGTTAGCCAGGACTGCCAAAGAATGATGGAGAGTGGCTTGGCAACCACAGCTGCCAACTCCCTCAGAACTCTAGAGTTCAATCCTTCCAGCCCCATGGACCTGTGAGCATCCAGCTTTTAGAGCAGGTCCAAAACCGTCTCAATGTGGATTATGCAGGGCTTATTCTGTTCCTCCATCCCTATCTACCAGTGCAGGGGGCTGTGTTCCCAGAGGGTAAGAAGTCTTACTATTAAAGACTGAGGCAAAGAAGGCATTAAGTACCTAAGCCTTATCCTGATCCTTGGTCACCAAGTTGCCCTCAGCATCCAACAAGGGATGAAGATTCTCCCTAGTCCTCCTCTTGCTGTTGATGTATTTATAAAAATATTTATTGTTTTCCTTTACCTTAGTGTAATGTAATTTACACATGAGTGTAAAGTTTATATGCCAGGGAGATTATCTCCTTTTTCCTACTGTATTAGTTTTTCCAGTAATGACCAACAAATTCTAGCTTGCTTCTGTCTTTTGACCAATACCATTAGAACCACGGTAATGCAAGGCTTTGAAAAGCAAGCAGCAAACTAAACAAAAATAAAATGAAGAGTGAGAGTACCTCAGACTACAATGTTTATGAGTTTTCCTCAACGTCAGACTGCAGTGAGATCATAGTATTCTTTCTTGTTTCTTTTACCTTGCTCTGCTCTTCCCCCTCCCTTTTTTTTCTAAAAATCTTTGTCTCCTTGCTGTAGTTAATTTGACTGCTTTCCCACATTAGTAAGTCGGCTGATATATCTTTAAAAATACCATAGATTTTTATCTCCACAACTGTCTTCTGATTTCTCCTGCATATATTTTGCTTCTCACCTCAGAAGCATAGAAAGAAAAAAAGAAAAAAAATAATCAAGTGTGGTGGTATAATTAGGCCACAGTTTCATTTAAAAAGCCCACCTGGGAACTGCTGTTAATAACTTGTGCAGGAGAGGGCAAGGTTCCTTCCCTAATTTTTTTGTACCTGCAGGACAGCTAGCTCTTCCTTCCTTGCTGCCACACACCTGTCCTGAGGGGATCTTCTCCCTCCCTTGTTCCTCTTTCCATGATGGTTCCTCAGCATCATCCAGGGGCTCTCCTGACCTCCAAGGGCTGAAGGCCCAGGAGAAGGAGATCATTTCTGTACAGGGAGGGACACAGGCAGAGCTTGGTTCCCTGCTGCACTCAGCTCATTTGGCTTTATCAGCACAGTGTCAGCTTCCGTGTCAGATAAGCATCTGAAGTGGCATTCTGTCATCCGATGAAATGGGCCAGCCTGAATTTACCCTTTCCAGTGACCCCTTCTGAGAAATGCAGAAGAAATCACCCCATCTCAATCAATCTGGTGATGGAGGAAAATTGTCTGAGTTCTCAAAATGTGGTAATGATTGCAGTCGGGTAAAAACCCATCTGTATACACATCACAGTGTAATCTAGCTGCTAGAAGGTCTTCACATCTTTGCTGTTTTCTTACCTTGCTTGTAGTTTTTTCATCAAACTCATGAGTTGGGCTGCCGTGCTTTTCTGAAGCCTGGGGTAGTGCCTAACAACAGGGTGGACCCTGACTGCTCCCAGTAGCCTGCGTGGGGCCTGCGATCATTCTCTGCCTTGGACACCTTGTTGTGCTCACAGAACATCAGGAATCACAGCATAAATTGAAGTGGAAGGGATGCTTAAAGATCATCTAATCAATCTCCCCTGCAGTGAACAAGGACACCTACAGCAAGATCAGGTTTCTCAAATCCTCATCCAGCCTGACCTCGGATATCTCCAGGAATGGGACATCTACCACCTGTCCAGGCAACCCGTTCAAGTACCTTACCATCCTTATCATAAAAATCTTCTTCCTTATATCCAATCTATATCTCCTCTCCTTTACTTTAAAACTATGTCCCCTTGCACCATCGCAACAGGCCCTGCTAAAAAGTCTGTCCCCTTCATCTTGCGCTCCCTTCTGGAGCACAGGCCATATGAGGAGAGGCTGAAGGAGCTGGGAATGTTCAGCCTGGAGAAGAGGAGGCTCAGGGGAGACCTTATTGCTCTCTATAACTTCCTGAAGGGAGGTTGTAGTGAGCTGGGGGTCGGCCTCTTCTCTCGTGTCATTAGTGATAGGACTAGAGGGAATGGTTTCAAGCTGTGGCAGAGGAGATTCAGGCTGGACATTAGGAAATATTACTTCTCAGAAAGGGTGGTCAGGCACTGGAATGGCCTGCCCAGGGAGGTGGTGGAGTCACCAACCCTGGGGGTGTTCAAGGAACAATTGGATGTTGTGTTGAGGGACATGGTTTAGTGGGAGCTATTGGTGATAGGTGAACGGTTGGACTGGATGATCTTTTAGGTCTTTTCCAACCTTGGTGATTCTATGATTCTATGATTCTTCCCCAGGAAGGAGGCACTGGGCTCAAAACCCAGGAGATTGCTTCCTCCTTAATGAAAGAGAAAGATGTGGTTTCAGCAGCTAGTCTGCCATATCCTCATTCCTGAAAAAGAAGTATTGCAACAAACCCTATGACAACATGAGACTGCTGGGGCTAACGAGAGAAGGAAAGTCTGCCTGGGTTTGTAAAGATGCCCTCACCTAACTGGAATTGCACTGTTCCACTGTCTGTGCAAACAAAGCCGGAAAGCTTGCAAATGAAGCAGAGAGCAGGGGAAGGGAACTATGCCAAAGGAAGCAGCGTGGCCAAGGTTGTGCAGGCAGCCAGTGGCAGAGAAAGCACTAGTACCCTCAGCCTCTTAATTCCCAGTTCTTTCCTCTTGTCATCTGAAAATGTTTTATTTCGGGCACACGCTATTTGCTGGTCTCCGTGGGTCAAATTGGACCAGAACATTTCAATGAAAAACAATCATTTTTATGTTCCAAGAATCACAGTGAACAATCCTGAGCTGAGGTTTCTTAGGTAATACACAGCTGTTAGACAGAATGAAAGTTTGCTATAAGTGATTGCTGTTGAAATGCAAGAGTGAAGGATGACTTTAGAGAGTCTCAGGAGTAGCTCAGGTAATGTGTGTCCTCCCACAGATAGAACAAGGAAATTACATAGGGACAAGGCAAAAATCATAGCTGTTTTATATTAGGCTCTGTCCCCTATTTGTTAGTGCTCTTGTCTTCACTCTTGTCAAACCAGAAATCTGTTTTTCCTCTTTATTATTTAATTACAACATTGTTTTGGGGAAATACGTAAGGGAGGCAGAAAAAAAAGTCCACATGGTACTCCTTGCTTAATTCCTAGTGTGTGTCTAATATGTTTGTTTCTAATAATATTATACAGCACAACTATCTAAAATGCATGATGGTGGTCTTTTAAGACTGTAAACTAGATTTAATTGAACATCAATCCTGGGGCATTCATTCATGCTCTGATATCACATGACATGTAAGAATGTCAGGATACTATTTCAACAGCAAGATGATGTTTCATTCAGGCTATGGGTTTTTTCCTAGCTGTGTATATTCCAAGGTCTGCAAAAGCTGGTACAATCATAAAACTATCATAATGATAAATGGCTTGTGATAATTGGTATTAAAGAATATTTATGCTGAACTGACTAAGTTAAAAACTTTAATTGGCCAAAGACACTTGGGCAATGATACCTAGAGAGTCCTATTAGCACTGAGTTGATGTAGATTATCCTTGCAGCTGATGTCAATGCCATACAGTTAAGAAAGTTGCAATACAGCACGTACCAAGAGTAAAATCCCTGCCTTAGATTTATGATACTGAGAGGTGCAAACCACACTGCATTCTGCATGGTCTGAATTACAGATCTCTATTTAGCTGGACAACACAGACCTGCTGTTACAATTATGTCTACAATTACAGTGCTCTAGAGTGTGCATTGCATTGTAATGCAGTTATTTACTTTGCTTTAGGCTGTGTTTTTTTGCTTAAGGCAATAATAGATCAGCACACATATGAAGGTTTCAGGAAGTTGTGCCTCATTACTGGAGAGCTCTGTCCTGGAGACTGATGCTATGAAACTCAGAGAAGTTTAAGTTTCTTTCTCCAATCATTCAGTGGTAACTTGTGTGCCATCCCAAAGTATTTCTTTCAGCAGAACCTGTTTTTCCTGCAGTAAAGAGCTCTGTGCAGCTTCTATGCATTATCTTTGGAATCTTCAGCCAAATTCAGGAGCACATAGCTCTAATCTACACCTAGCAACAGGGCAAATTGCATCTCTCTCTTAAAAAGACTGAGTAGTGAGGCTGCCTGGTACCCTACTGCCTTCACTAGTAGGCTTGCAATCTGAGTTTCTACAGACGTGGTTTTTAAATAGAGGCTCATGTGTCCTGAAATACTACAAGATCCATTGGTGGCCTTTTGCCTCTGTCCTCCCCTCAGATCTGCCCAGCAGTCATGGCCAAGGAGGGGCTGTGAGCAACAAAATTTACAATGCATTTTGGCAGCCATTCCAGGGGAGACTTTTCAAAAGCAGAAAACGCTTGCCCCATGCTTACTGAAAAGACGTGGATAAGAGGCCACTGAATCCTCTATTTACCTTCGCAAATATCACATAGAAGTCCACTTATGCAACGCTGAGGAGCTTTCTTTGTAGCTGATCTCCAGCACGTCAAGTCAACAGACACTGAAAGGTACAGGGCTCTGAGGACAGATACTTGATCATCATTTTCTACACTGTTTCTCCTGGCACCTCAGCATTTGAAAGACACTACTTTCATGTGGACGTTGGCTAGAATTATTTGTTCACCCTTACTCTCTCTGGCTTGATTTTTGCATACCATTTGTGTTGGGAAGGATGACAGACATCCTGGGTTTTCTGCTCCAGCACCCATCATTGAGAGTGACGCCTCAAATTAGGAAGCAACGTGTACATTATTCTGGCCTAACAAATTCCTTCATAGAATCACCCCAGCCCTGTCATTACAGAAAATGTGTTTAGTGATATTTTGCTAAAATATAATAGGGAAGTTTTATTTTAAAGTTGCTTTATTCAAAGTTAATGTCTCATTAACTCTGATTAAAAGCAGTCATACACTTGTTTCCTTAATATTACTTATATTTGACAGAAAGCAGCTGCAGGATACCTCCTCAAGTCCACTGATGCTTATCATCTCTGTTAGGACTATTAATTCACTGCAGTATACTTTAATGTACTATAACATTTTGAAATGGCATTTGGATGTGGAGTAATAGCATTTTGCACAATTAACCTCTGATTCCCTTCCATATAAGCCCATTCTAAAGAAATATCAGTTATGCCATGTTATTTTCAAATTACACTGAGTTTTGTGCCTTTTTCCTAATAGGTTGCCCTTTCCTTAGAGAAAAGTAACACACATTGAATCGTAATAACGCTTTATTGTCCTCGCCACAAAACGCTATAAATCACAGAGATAAAAGGAGATGAACCTATTCCCCAGACTGAGATCAGACAGCTCCTGTCCACAGTCTTTAAAAGCCTGTTCTGGATCCATATGCTAGTTTTGAAAACAACTAAGTAAGGCAAATTAAAGGAAACCTTTCTCCTTGAAGAAGAGAACTAAAATAAATAAACAAATAAATAAATAAATAAAATCCCAAGTAATTCCAATATGAAATCTGAATTAAGATCCATTTTTTGTTTCTTTTTTTCCCCCAATTTGGGTCTATCTCTATCTTATTTTAGAACTACATAGTTTGTTTTTTGTTTTTTGGGTTTTGTTTGTTTGTTTGTTTGTTTGTTCATTGCAAAGATGGGAATGAGAGGGCACTATTAGATCAGTGCAGAGGAAAGTTATGCAAGGTGGCTTGACTGATAACTTCCATCTTGAAATTTTTTAGCCTATTTCTCTTTCCAGAGACAGGGAGAATTGCAGAAGTGTAGAATTCATCTAAAATCATGTAGAAACATGCTTTTTGATTTCATGAGAATAGAAACATGTCACTAGAAGGACAAGCTCCATAGCACAGTTGTGGAGACCAGCACTGAAATTTCAGAACGTTTCAGATGAGGAATATATTATTCTAGGTTGTTCAAGATACAGTGGGTGAAAATTCCAATCACATTTATTAGTGTTGCTAGTGGAATCTAACAACACTGAGTTGCACATAAGGTAGCAGATCTCACAGATCCGTCCTTCTTGAGGAGTGAGTAAGAAAAATTTGCTTATGAGATCTGCCAGGTGACTTATTGCTTTGCTGCTCTAGTTTGTCAAAATGCACAGAACTCTTGGTAACAGGTAGGTTCATTTTTAACATCAATTTTAGAGTTTCTTTGGAGGCCCTCCTCAGAAGGTGACTCCATAAGGCTTTGCAACAAACAGCTAAAGTTCTGCTATTTATGGGCATTTTTAAATGATCATAACTTAGCTGTGTTAGTATCTCAATTACAATAATGCATCTCAGATAAAAATTTAGCCCAGTTTATTTTTCCAATGTTTTATGTCCCTAAAAGGAGTGTATTTGGCTCACACAAATTATGATTTCATCTGTTTCCTGCGTAACTTCAGCTGAAGACTATCAGAACTGTATGCGTGCATCTTCCAGCAGACTTTTGGCCCAAGGGTTTAGAACTCCTAATATTTACAAAACAGATTATGTACAATTTGCTGACACAAATATATAGCTTTAATACTGCAAGGCTTTAAAAATTTATACTCATGCCTAGATACAGGATAACAGTGGAAGTGAAATGAGTAAAATTTTCCTTTCCTCATGCTGCCTGGTTTGTGATTGAGTGATACAATTCAGCACATTTACTCTCATCTGTGTGCCTCATTGCACTGACTTTCTTCCAGAGTCATGAAGGTTTTCATGAGAGCATGCTTTTAATCCCCCGCTTCTTGCTGGATTTTCTAATCTTGGGCTATTATGTTCAACCACATATGAACACATTTCTCAGGCATTTGAGCTACACAAAATCTTTTGTGTGAGCTTCCAAACAAGCTTTAATGTGCAGCCAAGTTTGTTCAGTTTATTCAGTATTTACAAATGGGGAAAAATAAGTCCACAAGGCAGAGAAGTATTGTTCCAAGGCCAGTGTTTATATCAAAGGAAAAGGTTCAAAAATATCATCGACTAAGTTCTCCCCTCAGCTATACCTGGGAGAACACTTGAATTTGCATCCTGTAACCAAGAATCTGAGCTAATGAATTCAACCATGATTAAGAAAGCTGTCAAAGGATTACATTTTACACAGCACAGCTGTGAAGTGCTTCACAAAGGCAAGGTTAAAAGAGATGAGTAGGATGGGCAATGCAGGAGGATGCAATCCAGAAGGAGGAGATGGATGTTGGATGGCTGCCAAGCTAACCGGAAAGCTCAGGGAAGACCAAGTATCCTGTAATATACTGTCTAGCAGGCTGGAGCTCACAGGGCATTATAAATGCCCATCACTTGCCTGTTGGTATGTTTTCAACCCTCAGCACTGTGCACAAAAGCAACCATGGTCAAGATCCCACTTGGACTCACTCTGGTTCAACACACCTGCTGCTTGCATGGGGACATGACAGCTTGGTGTCCCACCCATCTCTGTGAGAGAAGCCTCAGGAGAAACTCCTGAGGTTCAGGTTTGTAAGTAAATGGGTCTTGTTTGGCTGAGGAAAGATACCAAAGGCATTGACTTTTGCTGCTACATGCAGGAATCTCTTCCAGCACAGCTCAGGTGTTGCCTTCTGCTGAATTACACAGACAGTTTTTTGCTATGATGCAAATGATGAGATGCTGTGCAAGATGGCAACAAGGGAAAAACCCAACTCCTTTGGGGTTTCAGTACCTGCTCTAAAAAAGCAACATACACCACACAGTCATAGGGGTGTAATGAGGGAAAATTTCCTAACAGATGGATAATGTGAATTTCGGAGTAATGTCATCCATGCAATATGCTAACATTCTTTTTTCCTGCAGACTCATCCACAAAAATAAAAGAATAAAGAAGAAGACTGTCATCTTTTTATTCCCTAAAACTCTCTTTGTGTGAGAATTTTTTTTCAGGGCTCATTAGAGGTACTTTTTTCTCCTATTTATCTCCCCACTGCCATCCCTTTTATCACCCACTCTACCCACCTAACTTACTTTTCACATTGCTCTTCCATTTCCGTGCTTCTCCTCTGGCCATGGCTTTGGCTATCACTTCTGAAGAGCCTGGAGCGTGTCCCTGGGGTCAGCTTCTGAAGGGTGAGCTCCAGTGCTTCAGGAAGGTGATCTACCAGTAGTTTTAGGCTTCACTGAAAAATCAGCAAATAACATAAACAGTGAGATTTGTGCTTTACACCCCTGCACACATGGTTTGGGAGTTGAATCTTTAGAGTTGATGCAGCATACAGGTTTGTGCATGTGCAGAGGGAAAGAGACTTTATCTTCAGGTCCATTAAGTGTAGACAGGAATAAACACATCACTTTTGTACAGTTAACTGGAAAAAAAATCAACACCATACACACAAAAAAACCCCAACAACAACAACAAAAACCCAACCACATACAAAACACACACAGACAAAACCTCAACCGAAAACAAAAGTGATGTGGTTAGGCACATCTGTGCCTGTCTGTGGACTCTGTTGCAATCATGGAGCCAAGCTCTGTGGGCTTGTTGGAAAGAGGAGGGTAAAATTGGACTTGTTCTGATGTAGAAGAGTCTCTCATGCTGTTAATCAATTCTGTGGCCAAATTTGCTATTGTGATCTGATGGCTTAGCTCTGCCAATTCCTGTAATTGTCTCTATTCCCATTCGCCATTAGTGGCCTTTTCAAAGGATATGAGTTTTCACAGTGTCAGATTATGCCATGCAGTGAGTACTGCACCAGTGCATTACAAACAAAATACAGCATAAATGCTTTACAAATACAGTCTCTTGCGTCAGTCAGAATAACACAACCGTTATGTGTGTCCAGGCCTCCTAGTGGTTGACTTCCCTCCCTTTGCATCCCTTTCCTCAAAGATTATTAGTTGGTAGTTCTATTCTGGCTTGTTAACTGTGGGAAAATTAGAGCACTTGAAAAGTTAAGAAGGCATTCAGATATCTGCAGTTGACAGGTAGCACAAAAGTGCTGGAATGGCCAGTGGACATCGGCTGATCCATTCCACAAGGAATGGTTTGACATCAACCCAGCCTTTAGGACCTGCCTCAGAAGTCCTGCCACAAAAGATGGATGTTTCAAGATGTAAACAAAACTCAAATAAGCCACACGAAACAGCTACTGAAAGATCTGCTGTAGCTGAGAGCGTGCAGGTGGCATTGTGATTGAAGATGCAATGAGATATCCTCTTTGAATAAAGGGATATTTGCTGTTTTCCCAGGAACCAACATATGACTCAAGGACCTTTTAAGTGCATGCAAACAAGCACAGTATCTAAGAAACACAACATCACAAACAATATTTAGGAAATGAAACGTAACTTTTCAGAAAATGAGAAACACCACACTAAAAATTCAAAGCAACTTTTTAATAAAAAGACAACAATGAAACTTAACAACCAGATGATTCCCAAGAGAATCCAGTGATTAACTGGCTAAATCAGGACATCTGCAGGATGTAAGAATAATGGAAGGAAGTGAGAGTTTTGGCTACCACTTTTTATAATTAGCAATTGTAATGATCTTAGCGGTGTCCTCCTGAAAAAGCTTGAATATTCATGTTGAAGCACAGCATTATGTTTCAGCTCTTCTGGTAACTGTAGGCTCTTGCGCGGCATCAAGCACACACTCAAATCAGGAAGTCAAAATGAGTGTTCCAAATACTTTCTGCTGAAAATTGCAAGGAAAGCTGTTGTCTGCATGCAGTAAGATGGGGAAGAGAAGCACATCCAAGAATTCCTCTGGCATTTTCAGTTTCCTAAGTAATCGTCCTGCTTCCAATTCTTAATTTCATTGGAGATGAAATTCAGATTGATCCAAGCAAATGCAAAATATGACTGAGTCCATAAAGTTAGACTTCATAATGTCAACCTAGACTAAAGCAGAAGACACCTGAAGTAATAGTTGCTATCTGAAAATATGTATCCATCCATTCTTTCTGGATGGACTGTGAGGTTTCACAGCTCAGGTTAGGCTGAACATCTAGGTCATAGAGTGTTCTTTGGATTCCTACTTAACTAGTAGTTTACTGTATAATCTGACAGCTTCTCAATTTTATCATTTTTACACATAAGTAGGGTATGTGCCTGGTGGATGTCCTCTACCCTTTCTCTTTGTTCATGCCACAAAGGAACACGGATGGATGAGATGTATCACCTCTGCAGAGAATCATTCCAGTGATTCATTCCTCTGAGCAGAAACAGAAAGAGTGGCCTCTGTCTGCCAACTGAGAGATCTGGAACCCTCAAAAGGATGCATAGAGCCAGGCAAATAAATAGAAGTGATGTGAAGAGAAATTATTTCATTTGTTCTCTTCAGCTACTGGAAGAAGAAAGCTTGAATGGACCTCCATCAACTTGCATCTGCACACATGTGTTTTGACTCTGGACACTAGACAAAGCATGCAGCAGCTCAGCCAAAGACTGACACACACTAACAAATGTCACCACATGTGTGAATTGCTCTTGGGCAACTAAACAGTTTATTTATACACAAGGCAAAATGGGAATCATTGGCAGAGCGCTGAAAGTCAGGGATCTGGCTGAACCTCTGTGCAGAGGAGCAGGCTGGCAACTGCAGCATAGTATCTCTGGCAGTATCAGCTTGGTGAGGTTATGCCTTGGGTGTGTTACAGGCATTCGACAGGCTGGTGAAGATCAGATCCACATTTCCTATGGATCAGGGGTTAGACTGATTTCCTTCCATTGCCCAAGCAATGAAGGAGCTACCCACAGAAGCTTATTACTGTCATCAAAATCCTATGCTGACAATAAATATTTACTCGTTACTGCATTCTGTTATCCTTCTTAATAGGAAACTAAACGGGCACACAACTCCTTCTGGGACTGCGTTTAACAGCTTATCTATGTTTTTGTCTGTTCCCTGCACACTATCTTCTGTGTACTGCAGATAGCATCATGCTCTGTGAAATGCATTCAGGGAGGAGAGGTCAGTTTTGAAACACAAAGGATATTTCCAGTGATGCATGTTTCTTTCTTAAGTACCCCGTCTGCCAGAGTGAAAGTGGTACCGCTACTGGTTTGCCCTCCAGAGGCTGACATTCATCATGAGCAAGCTGAGTTGTGATGCAGCTGATTCCAGCGATGCTCTGTACTTTGAGCAGCCACAGCATTATCTGAACTCCTCCTCTTCACTTCAGTTTTCAGTCTCAAGTTCATTTCCATCACTGTCAAGATGCTCCTCAAGCTCCATCAGTGTGAAGTTCAAGTGCCTAAAGGTCTCGCTCTTACCCTGGGCTGCCCTCCAAATCTGCCAGGTGGTGAGATATTTTTAATGCTAGTATACATCAGTTCTCTGTTCAAAATTTCTCTTTCTAGCTTAAGGGGGTGTTTCAGCAGCACAAAGAAATAGCGCTGACAGCCTTCCTCTGTCATTTGTGCACTAGTGTACTACACTGAGTTCAATTAGAAGAACATTTTAAATCATCCTAATGTAAGTGAAATACACATGAAGCAAAGAAAGCTTACAAAGCTTAAAAAGGTAATACAAACCTGGAAAAAAATAATGCTCCATTGAAGGGCTTCATGCTAGAAACAAGTGCAGAGCATTCTTTGCATCCAGATCATAAGTATCCTTTCACACACTGAGTAACTTGTACTAAGGTGCTTTGTCAGTCAGGGAGAAGATTTGAGGCTTTAGTTGCATAATATTCTGCATCATCACTAGAAATTTGGCCGCAACTTTTACAGAAAATGACTTAAGCGAGCAACTGTAAATACTACAACTTGAGATGTAGCTTCAAAAATCTACTTTTGTAAGTCCAGACATATCTGTGGAGAGGAAATTCATGTGAAAACTGGGGTATGTCAGAGAAAGAAAGAGGAGGCAGACCCTAATTCTGATTAAAATCAGAAAGTTTATATTTGCTAGATTTTGTGGATTCACATTTTTTCACTTATTGTTTGTTCAAGACTTACCTTAAATTCTACAGTAAACAGAATTTGATGTTTAGATCCAACTTGTAAATTTTGGACTGCATTCATCTACACAGATTTGCAAACGGCAGTTGGACTCCTGAATACTGATGCACTGATACTGGAAGAGTTAGCTCAGGGACTTCAGTGCCAGTTCCTGTATCACATGAAAGTCAATGAGTAAACAAATTAGCAAGAAGTGAGCTTATTTTTCTGTTTTGTTTGCATTGAGTTTTTTTGTTTATTTGGTTTACTGCTTTTGGTTTTTAGCCACAATACAGTCTTAATGGAGGGGAAAATAATCCAGAATTTGCAGGGGTGACAAAAGCCTATGAAACATCATATTTGCCCTTAGATGGACTTACCATGACCTATAAAGCCTAGCTGAACCACAGTCACTATACTGAGAGAGGCCCTTCATCCTCAGACAGATGCTGACTTGGAGGTCACTGGGAAGGAAAAGGAGGAGCATCCTGTCTGTGCACATTTCCCCAGAAGAAAAGCTTTGCTGGCAAAGCCAGGAAAGATGCTTTTCAGTGATAGCTCCAGTGTTTATTATTTTATACAACATTGCCAGCGTTTTGGAAGACAATATCGTTGAAAAAAGGTATTGTCTTATAGAAAAATGTAATGAATGGATCCAAGCCGATAAACGGCTTTGCCATTGTGTAGTACAATAAAATAATTCCCAGAATATGCTGCCCCATAAACATCTTTCTGCAATGAATACTAGCAAGAAGATCATGTTAAAAAGCTGCAGTGAACTGCCATGAGTCTCTTGGATTGCTTCGTTTGGGAATAAGAGGAGTGTTCACAATTCTGCACATATAAAGACACAGAAAGCAAGGACTGCAGTTCAAAAAAGTCTCTCTATTAATAACAGGCTACTGCACGTTTTCTGTTTAGGATTTTGTTGCTAGTTTGTTTTGCATTGTGATTTGTCTGGTCTTTTCTTGCTCAGATATTAGAAGACAGAAAAAGCAAGAGAAATGCAATTAAAACTTGATTTTTGTAAGTGTTCTGACACCGATTCATGAGTGATTCTTGTATTACAGACTTCATGAGTAGACAAAAAGACAAGGATCTGAATTTAAATAGAAAGCTAGTACTACATTTAAGGTGTGGATTACATAGCAAAAGCCAATTAAAATAATGGGATTCCTACACTTATGCACTGCGCCTGGCTCTTAAAAGGACATGAGGTGAGCTGGAGTGTATCAGAATTCCTTAATCCACCTTGGGCTCATGTTGGGAAAGAAGTAGAGGAAAGCTGATCCCAGAGACCCAGGTTTCACCGTCATCTCTGGAAACACAAGGCCAACCAGCCAGCTGATCTCCTGCCACAGGATGGCTCCTGGCTTTTGCTGTCCCCAGCCATGACAGCAGCGTATTGCAATCCCCCCAGAGTATTGTTCCTGTCATACAACATGCCATTTTTCAGTTGATTGGCCTTTAAAAAAAAAAAAAAAGTGATCCAAACAGGCCTCTACACACCTTTCTGTCAGATGGATGCATTTCCCCTCAGTCTGAATGGTTCCTTGCACACAGAGTATCTTCCACCATGAGTGATCTTATCTCTTCCCATGCCTGCTGGCATTGCATCCTTTTCTCCAAGATGACTTTTGAGATTGTGTCTGCTCGGAGGTGACCAGTATGAGTTTGTAATGCTTTGATAAACTGTATTGTAGCCCTGGGAATGCTCGTTTACTGGAACGGAAATAGCATGAAGGCATCACCTTGGGTAATGGTCACTGTAATACAGGTCAGTGAGTGAGGCAAGAATACTTGTGGATAATTTAACTCTCTATATGGGCACACTTTGGCCAGAGAATGAAAGAATACTTTAAGTAAAGAGAGCCCATTGACTCCAAGCTAGTCTTCTGCACAGATAAGCAGAAGATTGACATGCCAGGGTCAAAGCACAATCATTTGCTCCTTGAATTGGCATGATTTAAGTGAAACAGAATGCAAAGGGAAAGCACCACTCTGAATTGCCTGGCAGTAACTCTAATAGATCTAATAGATCAACCAGGAAAATATTTCCAGGTAAATACTTTTTAAAGCGTGTTTGCCTCTTTTTCCACTTAAAAAAAAGCTTATAAACATGTTTTTTTTGTCATTTGGAATAATTTGCAGTGAATGAAACACAAGATTAGGCCCATTCACTGCAGCTCACTGCAGGTTTTCAAGAAAGAAATTCAGTCTGATCCAATTTAATGCAGCAATCACATGGCTTGCCTTCTTCCCTCGACTGGGTAATTCTTTGATTCAAGTTTTTGATCTGAGTATGAAATCTTCATTTGAATTTTAATATTCTAGTGCTACTTGATGCTGTTATAGTAGTATACACTGTTTTGGTAAATATTTCTGTACAGATATTACTTGTCAGAAAATTTTTAGCATGAAAATTAAAACCAAGGAAACATGGAATTCCTTTCAAAATATAGATGAATATTCATGAAAACATTATAGTGCTTGCCTCTCTCTGATGTTCATTGTTGTTCATTCATCTACTGTGGGAAGGATATAAGTTGAGACGTGATACTTCAAGGGAGTGGTTAAATGAGGAGCAGGGGAGATTAAGAAGTAAGTTGTAAAATGATCATAAAATTCCTGGACGTTTTGGGGCTAGAAAGCCTTTAGCTAAGACAAAAGAAAGTTCTACTGGGTCAAATGTAGGCATGATGTAGACAACTAGCACAGAAAGAAAACATGGTGTTGAAATTCAAATTACTGCAAAAGCACTGATTGAACAGTACCTTGTAAATGGACTTACACAGAGCATGTTGAGCTTTGCCTGGGCCTCTGCAGAAACAGTAGTGTCCATCTGGTAGGAGGGATAAGGCTATGTTTTTCAACATGGTCCAAATTTACTCAAGGAAACAAGAGACTATAGCACTATGGCAAACTCAAGTGAGCTGAATTTTTCATCAACTTTGATGTCTAATGTGATCATAGAACCATAGAGTGGCCCGGGTTGAAAAGGACCACAATTATCATGTAGTTTCAATCCCCCTGCTATGTGCAGGATTGCCAACCACTACACCAGGCTGCCCAGAGCCACATCCAGCCTGGTCTTGAATGCCTTCAGGGATGGAGCATCCGCAACCTCCTTGGGCAACCTGTTCCAGTGCGTCACCACCCTCTGTGTGAAAAACTTCCTAGTATCTAACGTAAACCTCCCCGTCTGTTTAAAACCATTCCCCCTTGTCCTATCACTATCCACCCTGATAAACAGCCATCCCCCCTCCTGTTTATACTCTCCCTTCAAGTACTGGAAGGCCACAATGAGGTCTCCCTGGAGCCTTCTCTTCTCCAGGCTGAACAAGCCCAGTTCCTTCAAACTTTCCTCATAGGAGAGGTGATCCAGTCCTCTGATCATCTTAGTGGCCCTCCTCTGGACCTGCTCCAAGAGCTCCACATCGTTCCTGTACTGGGGGCCCCAGGCCTGAACGCACTACTCCAGATGCGGCCTCACAAGAGCCGAGTAGAGGGGGACAATCACCTCCCTCTCCCTGCTGGCCACCCCTTTTTTAATGCAGCCCAGAACACAGTTGGCCTTCTGGGCTGCAAGCACACACTACTGGCTCACGTCCAGTTTCTTGTCCATCAGGACTCCCAAGTCCTTCTCCACGCGGTTGCTCTCAAGGAGATCTTCCCCAAGTTTGTACAAATACCTGGGATTGCCCCGACCCACATGCAGCACCCTGCACTTGGCCTTATTGAACCTCATTAGGTTTTCATAGGCCCACTTCTCCAGCCTGTCCAGGCTCCTCTGGATAGCTTCCCTTCCTTCCAGTGTATAGAACTGCACTGCTCAGCTTGGTGTCATCTGCAAACTTGCTGAGAGTGCACTCCGTGCCATTGTCTATGTTGCTGATGAAGATGTTGAAGAGCACTGCTCCCAAGACTGACCCCTGTGGGACACCGCTTGTGACTGGCCTCCACCCTGACACAGAACCATTGACCTCAACCCTTTGTCTGTGACCAGCCAACTAATTCCTAATCCATCAAACAGTCCATCCTTCAAATCCATACATCTCCAATTTAGAGAGAAGGATGTGGTGAGGGACCATGTCAAAGGCTTTGCAGAGGTCCTGATAGATGACATCCATTGCCCTTCTCCCATTCACTGAAGCCATCACTCCATCATAGAGTGCCACCAGACTGTCAGACAAGATCTGCCCCCGGTGAAGCCATGCTAGCTGTCTTGAATCACCTCCTTATCTCATCTGCTCTATGATCTTCCCAGGCACAGAGGTGAGGCTCACTGGCCTGTTGTTTCCGGGGTCTTCCTTTCTCCCTTTCTTGACATAGAGAAATTTGTATTAGAGTGATACAAAAACACATAGGCCAAATGCTGTATAGAAAAAAAAAAAAACCAACACGTCAGGAAAGATATTGTATGCCCAAATCTCTCAGTAGGTTGCTTTCATAAGAAAAGAATAAGTTGACCGACCAGTAGAATACCTCTAATGGCAAGGCCGCTAAAGAAAGTATTGACTGAAATGTCTTGAATTATTCGTGTTTGTTGTTGTTGTTGTTTTGTTTTGTTTTCTTCTAAGACAAGCTGTTTGGTGCAGTTTTCTGAATACAAAGGAGTTGAGTATATCCTGCAGAAAACTCAGAGGTTTGTCATAACAAATACAAATGAGGCTTTGTTAGTGGCTGCGCTATAAAGTGCTGGCATTTTGAGCCACCTGGTAAAGGTGAAATAGCTGTGCAATTACGCACTTGGCTCACTCTTTGAAATCAGCAGCTGAGGGAATGCCTGTTCACAGTTATCCTCTTCAATACAGTTGCAAGAAAACCAATAATTAGCTGTGATTTCTTTTACATATCGGGGAGTGCACATGGTAGTGGCTTCACCTCCACACAGCAAAGAGGGAGCTCAGGAGCCCAGGCGCAAAGCTGTCTCTCCCCTTCTCATTCTGCTGGAAGTATTCTTTATACGCAGGAGAAACCATGGCACGGACAGAAACGCTGCAAAAAGAGAGCAGCAAACAACAAACCTACAAAGAAAAAAACACCAGGTAGAGAAGGTCAGGTAGAACGACTTCAGAGAAAAAGCCTGGAGAGAATTTGGGCTGGGTGCTAGTTCAAAGAGATTCTTTGCTCACTGCTCTGTGCCATTTTTTTTTTCTTTTTCTTTTTTTTTTTTTTCCAGTTGCCGCTGTTTGATTCCTGCTATAATCAGGGAAAGTAAATCAGAATGCATGATGGATGCCTAGTTTCGGCATGAATTTCACTTCCTACCAGACAGCACTTCAGCTAACTCTTCAGATCAGCATGCAAGTTAACCTTTTTGGAAACGAAAGGAAATGCAACTACTGTTCCGCCCAGAAGAGAGCAATGAGAAGACATCAATCTCCCTTATGTAACCAGGCAGGTGATATGGAAATTTCCAGATGGTGTGTTAGGACCACATACTGCCCTGAATCTAGGATGTAGTTTAGAAAGGTGCTTCAGGCCTCTTCTTCATCCCATGTTTCACCAGCTGACATTTTAAAGCTGTTTTTTCACTACTCTGAGCTGAATTTGCAATACATCAGTTTTCTTCAGGAGATTGGACAAATTAAAAACAAAAATAAGGGTCATTTGAGCTGCAGAAATGTAGGCATTAACTTGAACCTATGGATTTGGACCTGTATCTATTTTCTGATTTTTCTCTGACAGGTAGAAGTGTTTAAATCTTGGTCTCTAGTTTGGGCTCATCTCTATTTTAGTTCAAGGAGTGTAGGGGAGGCTGCCCCTTCATCTTATCTCTTCACACAATAAACATGGGATGAAGTTCATACTGCAAGCACAGGCAGTAGAATCTCTCGCTCACAAGCAAAAAGAGATTAAAAGTGTCTCGTGGCACATCTCATCAGGGGACTTCTTTTATCCCTTGAATCAACAGAAGCTTTGGATCAACAAAAAGAACTGAAGCAGGTGCCTCTTTTACCTCATGCCAATCTATCCTTCTCTCCATCTTCAGAAAATTGTTCTTTAGCTCTCTCAAGGATACTCAGCACTTGGATAGCCATTTGTTTCTGCTTTATCTTGACAGTACAAACCAGAATAGCAATATCCTCAGAATGCAGAAGGACTCAAAATTGTCTAAGTTTGTATTATTATTATCATCATATACATGATATACTGCATTAAAAAAATCCACATGCTGTGTCATGTTGTCAGATAGCAGTCGTACTCTTCTTCAAGGTTACATTTAGTGTCCCTTAAATGCAGATTTGAATCAGAAATTTCTGGCTGTCCAAAAAGAAGTACCTGTTCGGTTGAGACTCTTTTATCTTTACAAAGGACCTTTCTTGAACCATTGTTTCAGATGCATTCTAAGACTTCATGAGAGTCATTTAACCCCCTGTCCCTTCCTCATTTACACTTTTTACGCTTTCAAGCCTATGTTGTCAAGGCTCTTTAGAGGCTTTGCATTGGACTAGATAGGAGAACTAGGGAGCACACAAGAAGGAGCTGCATTTCTTGCAGAAGCAGTGTTAACTGCTCAGTGTACATGGAATTGTGGCTACAGGACATGCTTTTCTGGTCTGATATAAAGACAAAGCTACAGAAATCATAGCTTGCTCCTACCGTGCTCTACTCTTATTATTACAATGTAAAGCTGTACTGTGCTTCTGAATTAACATTACCCTGTTGAAAGACAGGATTTGGGATCTGTCCTGAGTGGGAGTATTCTTTTGGGTTCTTTAATTTTGTGGAGTAGGACAGTGATTTCCTGTCTGCTCTCCTGATGGAGATGTTTGCAGCAAAGAGTAGGCCACTCTCCTGGATATGTGCTCTCTCCTTTTTTTATGTTTGCCTTTTGCTTGTGTATTTTTCCTCCCATTCCCTAGCCTGCCATAACCTACTTCCACACTTCTGCAACTGCTTAGGGAAAAGCATCCTTTCTTCTCACCCACTCTTTTTGCCTCACCAACATGTTGCTAGAATCTCAAATCCTCAAGCACTATAAGAGGAGAGGCTTCTTTTCTCAGCTAAATTAACACCAATCTGCTCTTGTTAGCTTGCTGTTCTCCTGAGAGCAGCCTTACAACCTCTTCATTTCATTTCCCCTTCTCCCACTGCTTAAGAAGTAGCACATGCTCACACCAGAGACGCTTGCATGAATCAATTTGCAGTGACCAGCTTAAATCTCTCCTGGGGCACTCCAGTTTCTTTCATTTGGAGCCTTTCAGTGAAGAAATAGCTACCCTGGGATGGCTGTAAAGGAAACCTGACAAATGGCAGAGGTGAAGTGCGCACGTTGGTATAACACTTGCTCCGCAGCCTCAGTGGGAGCATCCTCTGTCCTGCACATCCAAAAGATTAGGCTTTTTTTTAAATGATGCTTCCATTTTTATTCATACATTGGACATTCGGGAATTTGTGTAGAAAAGCAGACATTTCTTCTCTCAGGATCAGTCTTGTGCCAGAAATGCCTGCCAAACTTGACATAGGCAGTGGGTGAAAGCCTGGCCTAGGTGAAGTCAAGAACAAAGCTCCCATGAGAGCCAGAGCCCAGACCATAGTCAGCCTTTTTCATAAGAACCAGCCTTCTCATTCAAGTTTGCTGGGGGCTTACTGTCAAAAGAGGTTTTCTGCCCTCATGAAAGTAAAAGGGTCAGAAGGCAAGCAAAGTAGCCTGGTGTGGTGAGGATCTTAAATCTGATATCATGACTTTTAAAATGGTATTTCCTTCTCTTGGAAAGGTGGGTTTTTCTACTTTTAAAGAAAACTGCCAGGTGCAAGTTTCCCCCAGGGTATCCTCATCACCCCTAGAATGACATTTTGAGAAAATTCCCTTCAAGAAGCACTCCATACATTTTTCCCCTCTGTCTTTTCTTCAGTGAATATGTCTCTGAAAGGAAATGACCTTAAAGAAACTTGGAAATGTGTGCTGTGAAAATCGTGCCTGTAGGGGAGGAGCTATCCAACCTCCTGAGGGATCATCCTTAAAAAAAGTTGTTGGGGGGAGGAAATGTGTGTTTTTCCTTTTACTGTAGCTTGCTTGGATTCCTACTCTTCATCTAGACACTACAGCATTATACAAATAGCTTCCACAACCCAAACAGTAATATAAACTTTGGGGGATGCTGCTTTTGTTCGAAGCCACACATTTCCACTAACTCTTATCAGAAATATACCGACTATCAAAGGCAGAATATTCCCCTCCCTGTCCAACAGGTTGGTTTACTGTAGGAAAACTACATACACAAGCAAATCTCCCAGACATGTCAGACTTGGAACAGAGCTATGAATTCTCTTAACAGTCAGAGATACAACATTAATAACCACAGCCATAAAACAAACCTAAAAACCGCAGAATCATAATAATAAAAAAAAGATATTTATAGAAGCAATGCGTGAGATGCAGTAGTAAAAAAGCCTCCCTTCAGATCATTAATTCACGAGTTCTGTGAGCCTGCTTCCAAACGATAAAATAAAGCACATCATCTATTCAAAATCTCTAACTTTCCTCTTGCGTTCCTTAAAGGTGAATTGCAGCAAATGTATAAATTTCAGTGCGTTGTAACTTGTGTGTCTTTTACTACCACAGGAAGTGAATTTCACAGTATTTATTGGAAATCATTATCTTCCTGCGTTTTTTAAAATTTAATTTAAAATTTGTCACAGCAGCAGCAAAGCTGCTGCAGTCTAATACAAGGCTCCTGTACAAGGATTGTGACCAGCAGTAGATGAGTACTAGGTGGTCTAAGCAACTGCATCAAAAAATCAAACCTCCGTGGAAGAAAAGTACCCTGACCTATCTCCGGTCCTCATCATTTCATTCATTCTTTAATTCTTTTTAATAATTTAATTAGGGACTCTGAGAGTAGATGTAACCACTTGCTCAATTACAGGTTGTTTCACATGTACTATGAGAACTGAAGAGCCAAGCAGGTGAAAATCAGACTCCTGCCTATTCTAATCAAGGCATTTTTCAGGAGAGCAAACGTGTTTTGTTGTTTGAAAATACTTCTGCATTCAAAACTCACTTCAGATTTGTCACCACATTAAACCACTTAGGTAACAATATATAAGGGCTGGGAAAATCTAGCCTTTATTGTAGGAACTGTTGAGTACACATAGGGTTATAATTGTAAAGTATTTGTAAGCTGAGGTTATAATTGATATATGAAAACTAGCAAGGAAAAGGGGAGGGAGTCAAATACACATGAAATACACTAGTTTACCTTTGCGGATACACATATGTGTCCAACAGTTTCACTGTTTGTGGATAAGCAAGTATCAAGTGTTTCTATCCAACTACCAATGACCAACTGATTTGTGATAGGTGTGGTGACTGAGATTATTATTAAAGGCGGAAAATTTCTTTCATTCCAGCCTGAGGAGTGGTGAGGCTTTTCTCTTTTAACTTCTTTCAAGTGATCCCATGCTGATTCAAGTAAATGGAATTTCACCATGAGTTCCATGAAGTTCCTAATAGCTTTTCAGAATGCCACTTTCTGACAAGTAGTATTCTATGACTTACTTCTTTTGACGACATCAGTTCTGCCTCCTGCAGACTGCATTCATTTTTGGGTTAAATTCACTCAGTAATTTATTATTACCTCATATAGGCTGAAAGAAAAGTCTTGGAACCAAATTCCCCACTATTCACGATGATTTCAGAGCAAAGTTTAGGATCCCGGACCTCTGACTAACTGTAAATAATGTTAAGGAAAAGCCAAGAAAGTAATTCTATCAAACACATGGAAACTTCAAAAACAGCAACATATGTTGCACATGCAACTGCTAAATACCCACCAAGAAATCCTTTGTCTGTCTCCATAAACCCTTAATCTAGAGATACCCCTATAAATGAGCCCCCAAATAACCTTTTAATAACAATCACACACTAAAGAATGGTCTCCACCATTTCTAATCCACCTGAGGGCTTCTCAGTGTTTGTTCCTAAACCATCAGGACCACTGAGAAGTGATACAAAAACGCATGCACAACTGCTTAGATTCCTAAAATCTTTAAGCACAAATGGCACCACAACTAACAAATTATCGCATTCTTTCTCAGACCCAGGCAGACAAGTCTTAGCGTGATCAAATTCAGACAGCTAAATAGTACGTGCATATCAATGCAGAAGGATCACCATCTATGTTCTTCACTAAGAATGTACAAAAGGCAAGCAAGATCTACCAAAATTTTGTTTCTTTGGTTTTATGGAGGAAGACAAGGATTAGGCAGCCAACAGAGGAAATCAAAGATTATTTATCATTTGGTATTTCACAAACTATTCTGTAACAACGTAGAAAATGTCAGACAGAGAAGTTCATGTGATACTTCATTGCAGTTTTCCTGTGAGAAATCCAACACAGCAGGGACTAAAGCCTGTCACCTTTAGATCCTCCAAGTATCAGTTCCCTCTACTACAATAAAAAAAAGGAGCTCAGCCAGCTAATGGGGCTAGAAAACATTGTCATTTTTCAAACATCAGGACACAGGGAGGAGCAGATCATAACAAACTCCCCTAGTTTTTAATGAGAACAGCAACGGTGTGAACCCATGCATGCCTGGTGTGGTGTATTTCTTCAGCATTCCATCAGCTCTTTCCTTCCTTTGCTTTATTTTAACATTACAATTTTGTGAGCAAGTGCTCAGATATAAAGATAAAAGGCTAGTATGGACCTTTGTTTTTGACACTGAAACATTGATAGGAGCTGTGGACTCTGTAACCTGCACCACATGTATTTCACTACAGCAAGGTGTTGGCTTTCCTTTAATTGTGAACGATGGTACTGCCTTGATGTAAGCATCCTAAGAATTTCACTAAACACTTAAAATGCCTAAAGCTCTATGTAGGGCTCTGTTTGAGTTAGGTTTTTGTTTATTGTGCTGATAGAGAAAGCACACAAAGGCTTTTTTTGGAGATGAGTTCAAAGAAGAAAAGTTGTTTTGTGGTTTGAGCATTTCTTTCTGTGTACTTTTTTTTTTTTTTTTTTTTAAGTTGAAGTATGGTTAAAACAAAAACAAAAAACCACCACTATTTCTTTCAGGCAAAAACTGGAACTTCTTCAAGAAGGATAAGTGATAAAACAATTAATTTCTTAAAATTACACTTCCATTCCAGAAGTTAGATAGCCTAAAGCCAGTTATCTGATGCCTTGTTTAACGTGCGGCTGCCTGCCCCATTCTTTAAGGGCAAGATGTAAACTGGCTTCCAGTCAGACTTCCATAGAGAGGCTTATAGGGAAAGCACAGAGACATTTTCAGAAGCAAAGATGGCTGCAGGATGTGCAGGCTTCCAGATCGTCTGGGAAAAGATGCTTGTGCTGTGGTTGCTGGCTTCATCTTATTCAAAGAATCAGAGAATCACTAAAGTTGAATAATATTTCCAAGATCATCCAATCCAACCATTCACCTACCACCAATATTTCCCCACTAAACCATGTCCCTTAGTACAACATCTAAACATTCATCGAACACATTCAGGGATGGTGACTCCATCACCTTCATGGGCAGCCGGTTCTAGTGACTGACCACTCTTTCAGAGAAGAAATACTTCTAACATACAACCTGAATCACCCATGACACAACTTGAGGCCATTCGCTCTTGTCTTATTGCTAGTTACACAGAAGAGGCTGACCCCCATCTTGCCACAGTCTCCATTCAAGTAGTTGCAGAGAGTAATAAGGTCTCCTCTTCTCCAGAATGCACAATCCTAGTTCCCTCAGCTGCTCCCCATAAGACTTGTGCTCCAGGCCCCTCACAGGACCCAAGGGAACGGCATGCAGCTGTGTCAGGGAGGGGCAGCTGGGGGTTAAGGACAGGTGCTGCACCAGACAGTGGTGGGCATGGAATGGGCTGTCCAGGGCAGCAGGCACAGCCTCAAGTTGCCTGAGCTCAAGAAGCATTTGGATACCACTCTCAGACATAGGGTTTGAATTTTAGGTGGTCCTGCGTATAGCCGGGAGTTGGATTTGATGATGATCCCTGAGGGTCCCTTTCAGCTCAAGATATTCTGTGGCTTTATGATTGCTTTCAGTATGCATCGCCCAACTGCTCAGTATGACATTTGACTCGCCTGGAGAGCCAGCCCACTAGGCAATCCTAGAGGCAGCATGTGGGCTGCTCCTGGGGTCTTCTGTCAGGTGGACATTATGGAACACATCACTCTTCCAGCCCCTCTGGAGGCCCCTCTTTAAAAGTGGGATGGATTCGGCCAGTAATTCATATGCAGGGAAATAGAAGGAACGTGATATGTTAGCAAAAATACTTGTTTTATTTTACTGAGTGAACACTGAAAATTTGCCCATTCTAAAAGTACTTCTGTCTATAGTTTTCTTTGTCTGTTGGCTAACTGAACATCATGCTCCAAATGGCAAATTAGAAATGGCAAACTTGTTCTCTGCCTAGGATTACTACGAAATTCTCCAACAGAGTGGCTGTGGCTTTTATTGTCTATTTACATTGTGTTTATTTTAGTCTGTGGGAAAAAGAGCTTTGCGTCTGTTGTTTGGATCTAGGGATCTGCCAATTGCTGAAGAAGAGAATCAGAGTCCTGAAATCAGTGCTGGGAAAAATAAATGTCAGGGACTTACTAGATCCTCAGCCTGAACAACAAAGGAATAGAGCAAAAAAACTGCACCTCAAAACAATATAATAACAGTAAAGCAAGGCTAATAGTAATAAAGAAATCAGCCACATCTTATTTTACCTCACCCCCAAAAAAGTAAGAAGAATCAAAGTTCATCTTTCATGGAAATTAGACAACAGTCCTCTGAGAATTGGCCTGGGAGGCTACTGGGACTATAGTGATCATTAATTATCCACAGTCAAAGCTTGCCAGAGTAAAACTGCTTTGACATAAGATGACAACAAGCAGCAGCTAACCTTTTATAGTGCTTGGCTCTTGAACCATTTTCTCCTACTTTCCAACATTTTGTTTCCATTTTGTTGTTAGTCTTAATGTATATGTAAATACTGCAGCTAAGCTGTGACTCTAAGGAGTTTTACTGAATTATGTAATATTTTTAACCGAGTTATCAAATTCATTCCCAAAAGTTTACACAGTTGCTCTGTGAAAAGTTTACTCAGAGATTTAAAATACGTTTCTAAAGCAAAATGTACTACAGTGTTGCCGATAGTTTTTGTAGTGATACGAAATGTGAAAAACCCTCTAACAGTTTTAGTCTAGGCTAGCATTACTAGGAGCATTGCTAGGAGAATTATGACCATAGAGGGTAACTGTCATTGTTTGCTTAAAGCACTTTCGAAACTATGCTAAAAAAATTAATTCATCAGTATTAAGGCAGTGCCATGAACTATCTTTCATGACACTGAACTGTAAATACCATAAATATACCATGAATTGTAAATACCATTTCTCTGTGAGCAGGGCACTCTAAATATCCTAGAAGTAAAAGCAGATGGTTTTGTAGTTTCTTTTCATATAATTGTCTTCAACTCATTTGCACTCTCGTATCTAATCAAATAGCCCAGAACATGTATCCCAGTAGATAAAAAAAAAAAAATATTTGTTTTTCTGGAAAAGGGAAAACGTATGCCTACGTATATATGAAGATACGTATGGATATATAAGGACATGATTTGCTTAGAAACTCTCTCCTTATACAGACCGCTACAGAACCTGAGTAGCCCTGTACAATATGAGAAATGTAATGTTACTTACTTGTCCTTCAGAGCATTGGATAAACGTATTAAACTGGACTTCAGCATCCTCCTTAATAGTATTCCTGTTGCTAGGAGACAGTTATCAGAACCCCATAAGCCCTGTCTTTGGGACTGCTTTCATACTTTACCCAGATCCCTTGCTCTGACATCCTTGAAATTGTCTTTCAATTTTTCAGTGTCTTTTCTGCTATTTTTCTCCTTTTTTTTTTTGCTTACAAAATCCAATTTTGCAAATGAGTAGATACATATCATGTAACTAACCAGCTGTGCAAAATGGAGCTCTCTTTCAAAATGTATCCTCTTGGTATATACCAAAGGTATTTCAGGAATAGTTCTTCCTCCTCACCATAGGTCCTGGGATAAATGTTAGTGTGGATAGGACTACTCATAGAAGATTGCCATACTCTAAGAATTCACTGAAATGTCTGTATTTCCGTGTGAAATAAAATGTTTTCTTTACCTTCACTGATCAGATATTTATTTCACATCACTTACTGCAAGATTATGCTTAATCGAAAACCTTGTGGTTTAATTTGATGCTCTTTTAGATGATTCACTCTGCATATAAGACTTCCCATGGATTTACTAGAAGGAAAGGGCACTGGGCTTGCCTGCTTATCAAGCTTATAAATAGATTGCACAGTTTATCTTTCAAAAATCCTGGCAAAGCCAAAATGATAATTATAGCTATATAATTATTAAAATGTGTTTCTAGCTGAGCTTGTGACCGTCTCTCAAGAATCCATGAAGGAATGGATGCAGTGAATTTGATGACAGAGTTGTTTTAGTGCCTCTTGTTTTACAAAGCACAAGTAAGGAGGTGGTAAAAAAGTCAAAGAAGGTGGTGAAAAGGATGAATTCAGCATTCTGCAATAGAAGGCGCTCTTTAGTATCCTCCAAGGATGTTTCTAAAAAGGAAGTTTGAGACAGAAAACAGCCCAAAGCCTTTAGACCTACCCTATTTAACCTTTTACATATCCCTGATTCAACACAATCTACAGATACACATTGCCAGGACACTTTTCCCTCAGTGTATCAAACTTCTGACCTTGCAGTTGTTGTAAGTCAATCACGATGACACGTCCTGCTGTACCATGTTATAAATAAAGGTAACTTGCTCACCAAATGCCAAAACGCTACCGGGACTCTACAGCCTGATCCTGCAGTTCTCACATGGGCAAAATTGCCACTGAGCTAAGACTTTATTTATACTACAGATGGTCTCAGCTCCCTTTTATTCATAGTGGTATAAATCAGGAGTCACTGAAATTAAATCACAGATTTAGACAGAAAATCGAGTGCGAATGGAGAGCCAAAGGACAAATTCCCGTATGCAATAATCCTTCTGACTTCAGTGCAATCCTTGAAAACTTTCTCTGTGAACAGTTTGTCCCCCAGCTACCTGAAACCACAGGGAATATTGCCTCTGTGGAAAGTGGAACTCCAGTGCCACAGGAACTATTTTCTGAATGATTTTCAGTCCTCATTTCTTACGCTGCCCTCTCATGCTGCAGCCAGTCTGTGTGCTCTTTCTTTTGCTTCTTGCAGTTCTGCGAGGGTATTGCAGAGGCTCTCACTTAACCCTGCAACACTTTTACTTTTCCAAATGGAAAGTTAGCTACCAAAAAAAAAAAAAAGAAAAAAAAAAAAGAAAGAAAGAAAAAAGAAAAAAAGAGAGAGAGGGAGAGAAAAGAAGCTGGAAATGGTGACAGCTTGCTAAGAGTAGTTTCTGCAGGACTCATCCTGTTGTCCTTAAAGGAGGATCCTGATTTTCTCATTCCTGGTTATGGGCTTCACATCAACCGTTATTCAGGAGCTGAAATACTTGATTTATGTCACTAATAAGTGATACAAAATTTGTGTTGCTGCCAACGCAAGCCGCAGACAATGCACAATGTGAACCAATATACATGTACCGTAGATCACAGTGGGCCCAGAGAGGAGACAGCATTGTAAAACAAATCTATCCTGCATAGTGCAACCTTGCCAAACAAATTTCAGTATTGGTGAAAACTGTCCCCCAGTGAATTCAGAAATTGCTCAGTGAATCTCTAGCCTCAAAAAAATAGGCATTTTCCTTGGATTTTGCATCCAAATTAAACTACCCACTGAAAGCCCTGATTTCAGAAAAACAAATTGTTCCAGTATTATGGCTTATGGCTGCCTCTGGGTAAGGTCATTAATATAACTATGTGTATATATATATATATATATATATATATATATATATATAGGCCAAATCAAATACAGATTAAGTCAAATTCTTGTTTTATTGTGGCAGAGCAGATCACAACTTCATCACTTGAATTTGCTTGTCTGTCATTCATTAAAAATATGAGTACCAGCTATTTCACTTTGGGCCCAGTGACAGGGCTAAATAGAATCACAGTAAAGAATATGAGATACGCTCCAGCTGTCCCCTACAGCTCCTCCATCCTAAATATATCTCTTCAGTGGTTTGGCTGGCTTAGTTTCCAGGACGACTTGCAAAGTTTTAGCTTTACATATGGTTTGCAAACTGAATGGGCAATAAATACAACAGACTTTCTGGGGAAAGGTTTGCTCTTTCAGCACACAGTACAGGACATAAGAAGTGGCTTTTCTGTGCCAGTGTGCTAAAAATAATTTTTGGGAAATAAAAGAAAAAAACTTTAGAATATGCTTATGTTCTTGTTTGCATTATCCTCTTTCAAAACCTCAGTAAATCTCTCCTTTTTCAACGTATCTACAAGAAGTTGGCAACAGCTAGGCTTTTGCCATGAGAGGAATGCTGTCTATCAGGCGAATGAGGGCTCTCTTGCTGACTCCTCATGCTCCCCTGTCTCCATCTGTTGCCTAATTTCTGACATTTAAAGTTTGTGCAGCAGGGAGATGCTTTACTGATGAGGGACTGTGCAATAGGTACTGGTCCAAGGATAAAGCTCTTGGAAATGAGTTCTATAAATACTCATAATTTTCAAGGTTTCACATCTGTGTTGGCACAGTGGTATTTACAGCAGTGACTGATACCATCATACAAAGGGTCACAGCACAGCTTCCCCAACTTCTCCATTGGCTCATGCCTTTCTCTTTGACTGGGATTTCTCTGTGCCTCTGACTCCACCCATCTAGATGTAGAATTGATGTGATTCCTTAGATATATAAGCTCTTCTACTAAGGATGCTAAAACCCTTCACAGAGCAAATGCACCTAACTGTAGTGTTGGTGAAGGTATGCATTTTGGAGACAGCTTTGGAGACCTACAGCCTCATAGTGATAGGAGTTTTTGGGCTGGTAGCCCTGAGACTTTAGGAGACTGTAGGCTGTAGGAAGCCCTGTAGACAGGTAAATGCAAAGAATGTCTGTCAGAGGAAACATACTCCCAGGCTGTTTTCCAAGTCATCGTGGACTAAATGGGCATTTTCATAGTCCTTGTGAGTACCATGGCCTGACTTTCTTGGACTGCAGCCACACTTCTCATTGAGATTTGCTGTTTTAAAGACTTCCCGCCCCCACATTTTCTTCTCACTTTCCTGAGTGCCTAGAGCAGGGCTGGTGCTGTTCCTTGGCCAAACCCGAAGGCATTTTTGTCACTATAAGAATGCCAGCTCCAAGCATGTCCTGCCTTTGGCTTTGCACACACAGCTTCCATCACTTTTGCATGCTGCTATCTTGGACCTGCTGTCCCAAGTACCACAGCATTTGTTGGCACTCAGCCACAAACCCTCTCTCAAGAAAACACAGGTGGAAAGCAGCAATTAATTCTGCTCAGCAGAGCACTCCTTAAGGCAGCATGGCTGCTGAAGTGATCAGAGGAGAGCAATGTGCTTTCTTACGTTGTCCCTCATGGCTAGAAAAGCCCCCAGTGGTCTCTGACAATCCTGAAGAAGGAGTGTTGAAATAGTGGGCTGAAAAAGAAGTTTTTCTTTCTGATGCCTTACCCCTAAAGAGCACTCAGGTTAACAAGGAAAAATTCATTCAGTTGTGGAAGCAGAGGTGGCCTCTGGACTCTCATGAGCTTCTTCTGCCCAAATGAACTTGTTAGCGTGGCAGCTTCCCAAGCCTGAAATGTGTATCTTTGAATTTTCACGATTTGTGGGCTGGTAATTAAAGACATTTAAAGGAGAGGTTGAGGAAGGGCATAACTGATCCATTTTGCTTGCTCATGTGTTTCTTTGGAGATCAGCCATTGAAAGCATGTTACCCTAATTTTTAAAGGAAAGCAGACGATAAAATATCCTATTGCTTTTGTCTCTTGGCTTTCTTGGTTGCAGAGCATATTACTCAGCAGGAGAAAAGGAAGCCATGGCTTTCATCTTGGCACCTAGCTACTGGCGCTTACACTTATGTAATCAGCCTTTCAGAGAATCTCTTGTATTTTAACCATTTTGCCGATTGCTCAATTATCAATCTGTCATTTCTTCTGGATTTCAAGGAAGATTGACCAGTCCTGTTTTCAGCACAGATTCAGAACCAATTACATCTTCAGGATCCTCACAAACTCTATCTGCAAACCTATTGTTTTTCTGCAGGATGGTCTAGGATTTTTTTTTTTTTTCTTTTTTTCTTGAAGGCCCTTTGTCTGTGGTTATTACTTTGGCTGTCTTAATAAGTAAGAGCCATCTGGAGGCATGGTTGACCGAGTTTGCACCTGCGTCTACATCTGCACTGTCTGGCCACGTCAGGTGGATGTTCACTTAAAAGATCCATCTCAGTGTGAGAAAAAGGAAAAGAAAAGGGAGGGAGGGTGTAAGGCTTGTTATTCCTGCCTCACTGAAACAGCAGGTGCACCAGATGGCTCACAAAGTAATTAGGGTGAAGAAACAGTGTCAAGACTTCGTGCAGTGTGGTCTGTAAATGATCATCAAATCAAATTCTTTATCAAAGAAAGAGTTTTCTCTCTCTCCCCACCAGCAAATCGATACACATTTTAAACGGCGCATGTGATCTGCCTCCTTACGTGCAGGCACCTGGAATGCAGACACAGAAACCTGGTCAAGAGACCATTCTTGTTAAGCAGCCATCTGTCCTAACAGACTGTCCCAAAGCATTCCCAGCCTGTTGAGCAGTTACGCCTCACTTTATTTGAAGACCATATTTCCTAAAAAATATTTTTTCAGCTCTCTAAGTGGTCATGTAGAAGAAATTTCTCTGTGCAGTATGCAAGGTAAACAGCACAAAGCTTCCTGGCAGAGTTACACTTTAGCGGCGGAACAGGGTGTCAGGCTGATTTCATCCACAGATCTGATTACCTCCAAAGCTTCTCTTTGTTTCCCCCTTTTTCTTAGCTTTTCACTTCGTTAGGTCACTTTGGCACAGGGAGGTTCTGGCTCCTGCTCAGACCTGCTGGGTAGATCAGTTAGGACATGATTAGCATTTTGAATATCTGTTAACACACCATGCTGCCATACTATCCCCATGCCCCACCCAGGGTGCCTCAGTAGAGCAGCACGGCATCCCTGCACTATCAATTTGGAAAGGACCAAAGCTGCACAAAACCTTGTGTTCTTTGCTTGCTCTGCCACTCACCTGAAATAACTACTCTACCTACCATCACCTTCTCCCTCAATTTTTGCAGCCTTGTCCACCATTTCAAATCCTGAATTGTGACCAAATAACTCTGTGCCATCCTGGTGCAACAGAGACAACATTCACAGAGACCACAACCACTGTTGAGCAGTTTAATAAAAGGCTGGAGGCTTTAAACACATTTACAAGGGCATTTCTGTTTATCTTCTGAAACTTGTCTCTATGTCACAAACAGGATTTCATCAAACAACTATAGCAAATCTATACCACATGAGAAAGGGGAAGCCTAAGACCAAGCTTCAGGTGGCTTTGCAGATAATCACATCGTGGGGAGCAGCTGTACAAGGCTTTGGTACTCCAGGATAAATTCTGTTGAAAAACTTACCTGCAGAAAGAAGTTTTAACAATGTGTGTAACACTAGCCTAGGATTTGAATCTAAGAAAACAGTCTGTTGCCCTGCTGGTATTTACCCAAAACCGAATCATTTTTTATTTGACTGTCAGCATGTTAGATTTTTATTTATTTATTTATTTTCCCCAGTGATATTCTGCTATGGTGAGCTTACATCCCTGAGGCACACAATGGGCCTCATGTGGGAGAAGAAACCCTAGGTGGGTTGCAGCAGAAGGAAATGTGCCAGCCAACAATAGTGCCTGGTCTTGTCCTATGGAAGTACAAAGCAAAGCCTGTGATGCTGAACCCAAGAATGGTCACTGGAGTCTACAGTTGCATTTGCCAAGCTTAGGTATGTAAATCTGAATTCTCAATTTTTTTTGTGTTTAAAATCACTCAGAAGCTAGCCAGAAATATCTAAACCTGGTAAGCCTACCCATTTTCCACTGAGATCCAAAAGCTCATCGGGGCCACTCTAACCCTCTGAGGGCCCACTAGATTTCTGGGACTGGACTTGTGCTCCTATATTTTTTTTCTTTTTTTAAATGCTACTTTCCCTTCTCCTCCCTTCCTTGGCTCTGAGCCCAATGGCTGAGCACATGCCATACAGCACAAGACACATGGTGGGAGCATCTTCGCCTTGTACCTTCTGAGGAAGACAACCCAGTTCTTCAGCTGAGTCACCAGGCCCTGGAGCTTCACCCCATGGAAGGCCCAGTGTCCCCTTGGACTGTTTTGCAATGAGCCTGAAGTTCAGTCTTGCTAGCTAGCTGAAAATGGGGACAAAATCAAGGCTTTCTAGATTAGCTGGAGTTTTAGTTTCTGCTTGGTGAACTGGGCATTTTCTGTTTCGGGCATCACAATGCCAACTTTGCAGATTTCTAAGTCCTTTATTGCTTCTAGGCCTTGGTTTTGTATAGTCAACAGTTCAGCTTTTAATTTCTTTACTTTTTGCAAACCTAGGAAATTATCTGTCCTTGAAATTATAGGGATGAGCAGTATGTGAGCACCTTACAAGTGCATTCCTGGTTACTCAGCAACAGTCTTCTTCCCCACTCTGGTAAAAACAAGCCAAATTTCACCAGTGGCATCACTCACATCAACTTTAGAAATCTGACCTAAACAAATGAAGCAGCTCTTGTATAACTGCTCTGGTCACATGTTTCCAAAGTGGATAAAGTATTCTGGATCACTTTGTCATACATCTGGAGTTTATACCATCAAATATGTCTTCTCTGAAATGTTGAAAAATAATCTACCTCTTCCTAAAATATTTAAACCTTCATTTTCCTCTAAGAGGCAGCTTACCTCAGTTGTATTTTGTCTTTTTGCCTTTCTTTTTACAATACCTTCAGAGGTACCTGAAAATACAGCTTATTTTCCCACTGCTTTTGATTACTCCTGGTTGGTAAACAATGAAGATTAATTGTTTTCTGATGTAGCAAAAGCAAACGTGATTCTTATTCACAAGTAACCTTGGCAATGTCAGGAGGGCATGCACAGCCCTGGGAACAATGTTCTTTGCCAGCTGCACTCAGAGAGCTACAAGGAGGGCTCGCATTGTTGCAATTTGTCAGGTAGATAAAACTGTGGCGAAGAACTAAGATACAGTCCAAGCCTCTTATTCAAATTAATAGGTAATTAAGTTGAAATGCATCTTTGAGTGTATTTTGCTGCTTTTGTAAAGCTCTGAATTGGAATATTTGAGGATTTTTTTTTCCTGTTCTGCTCTTGCAGGGTTATATAATCCTAGCTTCCACATCTTGTTGGAGGACCAGTGGAAGGAACATAAGAACTGTGATGGAGCTGTTATTGAGGCAGATATGTATGGAACAGAAGAACAGGAATCAACCCAGGTCCCAGCTCAGCAGCTGAGAGGTGAAGTTTTCCTGGCTCAGTGCTGCATTTCAGGACTTCTGTTGCTTCCACATTAGGCTCTGTATAGTAAAATATGGACATATGAACTGGCATAAACGCTACCTCAAGCATCACACTGTATGCCTTTGCAGAAGACATATGCTAGTTAAGAATGGAAGAGAGGGCATGCAAATCTTAAGGTAGATATCTTTTTTCATGGGTGTATATAGGGAGTCAGAATAATTCAACTGCTCATAAAATGAAACAAATAGGTATATCTACGCTGCTAGATGCTGGAAAATAAAAAATGTTATTTGTTTGCAAATGTTATCTGTTATGTGCTGGCAAAGAGAAAAAGAAAAGAAATAGGGATATTATACCATTAATCTATTCACTTAGCTCTGTTGTAATGGTTCTTCAAATCACATTATTCTATAATGACCTATTCAGTGTTTTGCATTATCTTTGAAACAAATTGTCTATTATTTTGGTACTTGTCTGGCTACTAAGGATGTGTCCCAGGTCTGCAAATGCTAACATGAAGAAGTATCGATTTGTGTTTCACAAATGAGAAATTGAGACATTGTGATCCTAGGAAACTCAGTCACTGGTGGAAGCAGTCCCAGTGAATTTCTGCATGTAATTTTTATAATAGCAAAGCCTAATGCAGAGACAAGATCTAATAAGAAGGATGACAGGACAGTGACTGAAGCTAGATCACCTCATGCTAAGCTTGGACTATCCTTCCTGAGTTGCAGCAGGAGTTTTGCCTCAGTAAGAACTATAAAATTAGATCTCTATAATGTTAGCATTTTTTAGAAAATCCTTTACTCATAGCAGTCAAATGTTCAGTATTTAATAATGGAATACTTACTCATGGTCAGCATGGGTTCAAATGCCCTTTCAGTAACCTAGTTTTGCACTGTGAGGATGTCATGCCAAAATATTGAGCCCATTTTGAGCAAAAAAAAACAACTGTGCTCAGTATAACTTAGTGCTGAAACTGTTGTAGCACTAAGCCCTATGTGCCAGTTACACTACTTGAAATAAGAGACTCAGTAGAATATTTTTGCAGCTTTTCTAATTAAAATAATAATTATGTAGTGTCTATTAGCATGGAATTCCAAGTGTGAGCCCTCAGGGTCAAATGAAATCATCTGCTCCCTTTGTAGGAAAAAAGGAGATGAGCCGGTTCTGGGCAGCTTCATTTACGTAAGCTACAAATGTTGCTTACCAATAATTCCCTTTGCAGAGTTCTGCTCTTTAGTTGGAATCTTTCTGCATAAAGGCTAACAAATTACTGCTCATGCACCCTAGCAGCATTCACCCCAGCAATAATCAACCACTCTTATCAGCAGGCGATGGTGGTGTTGTTTGACTGAGCAGTAGAAAGAGACCAGTTCAAGAGTACATGGCTTTTATTACAAGAATTGTTAGTATTCACAGGTCTGGTGCCCTGAGGTACTACAGGCAAAGCACATATAACCTGGTTGGCAGTGAGACCAAAGAGACTGCACAGTCAAGATAGTTAGGAGACCTCTTTGGAAGACCACACCAAACCAGCAGAACTAGATTTGAAAACACAGAACTGAGCCCAATTAACTCCACATCAGAGTGAATGCTGGTGAAATTATTTTCTTTGAACTGAAGCTGTATGGTGGAGGATCAATCAATCAGTTTATAAGCACCTCGAGGGTAATAATAGTCTAGTGAATGAGAATTTGTCAAGGACAAATTGTATAAACCAATCTAATTTCTTTCTTTGACAGGGTAAGTGAATAAGGGGGAAGCAGTAGATGTGATATATCTTGACTTCAGTAAGGCCCTTGAGTCTTCTACATAGCATTCTCATAAGCAAATTAAGGCACATGATTAAATCACTGCAGAGAAGGCTCACAGCTGGTTGAGAAAACAAAATCAAAGAGAAACTATCAACAGTTTGTTGTCAAACTGGGAGGGCATTTAAAATGGGTTGTTTCTGAGCCCAGTTCTACTCAGTCCTCTGCAAATCAGTGATCTGTATGATAAAAATATGACAATGTTTTTAAATCTCAAAAGAGTTCCAGAAACCAGAAAGATGTTCCAAAATCAGTCTGTGGAAATTTGAGAGAGATATAAGAATACATAATATATTAATATAAGAAGTGCTTTGCACACATAAAATGGAGAAAAACTCTTTAAAAAACAGTATGAAGTAGAAAAGGAGTCTTCTACATGTGTCACGTATATTATTAAGAAACTAACAATTGCCAGAAGTGTGACCCTATGTTAAGAAAGATTCTTCTTATTAGACACGTATATGTTTTCATTTGTAATGGTTGAGTGGGTCTAGGGGGCTTTAGGTGGCCCTCCTTGGGTAGAGAGGTTAAATCAGATGACCTCCAGAGGTCCCTTCCAACCAACCGTTTCTGTGATTTGGTAAAACAAGGTATTCCTGAGACAGGTGATGCTTCAGTTAGAGAATTACATTCAATTTCATGTTTCAGCCACCAAGAATGATGTAAACAATAAAAGGGCAAAAGGAAGGTACAATAAATGAGAGAGACTTGAAAAACTTGACATCTGAAGTAGGCTGAAGGTGAAGTAGGCCATCTGCGTGTCATTTGTTGCACTGGGCAGCAAACATCCTGCAACCTCGTTGTGTCATTAAAGCAAATAACTAACATTTGAAAACCTGGCATTCAACAGACTTTGTATGCATGTTTGAATCATTTTGTTCTGTATTAAAAGCACAGATGTTCTTTGTTTCTTTTCTCCAGGTGACGCTCGTCATGTTCATCAAGTTTTCTTTGCCTTCTTGGCTGTTTGTTTTTGTATTTGAAAGTACATTTAGTCAGCTGAAACTCTGTCCTTGACACTGCCAACTAAGATCTACAGAAGAAAAATAATTTCAGTTCTGTCTTTATTTAGGGCTTTGAACAATTTACAGTATTATACAAATTTCTTCTGCATCTCAGCTCTACTGATTGGAGCAACACAGGTGAACTAAATGAGTAACATTAGTCAAGAAAACACTGTGGCTTTGTAGAGTAACTATTCATGAAGAAAAAGCCTTGAAACCTTTCCAGAACTGGAGGCAGAGAATTTATTGTTCCTGCTGGAACCCAGAATAACTACTGCTTTGTGTCATCATTTTATAATCCTTGTCTGTCAATAAACATAACTGTAGCTAGCAATAAAAATGATACAGGCTCAGTCAGGCTACGCTACCCTGGTAAAATAAATTTATGAGCCAGTTAATATTTTTAATCCTGTTACAGAGATGACCTCAAAACCCAGACTATTTATCTAAGTCTTTATACCCTAAAGCAGCACGTGTGGGTGTCAGATAAGTGAAACCTTCTTCTGAATCATATTGGTCTTGGGATAAGTTTGGGCACCAAGAGGGAGAAAGAGTGGAACCATAGACATTTGTCTACAAAAACAAAACAGCCCCATTAGCTTCTATCTATCTCCTATCTAGAACAGATCTGGTCAAATACTCTTGCAGACTCAAATGAAGCTGTTCATCTGATAACATAAAATTCAGCATGTCGTATTTTTCCCTTCTCCACATCAATTACATGCCAGCAATTATTCCAGTTCCACCATTGATCCAAGATGACTTATCACAACGGGGAGTCATTCTGTTTACACTACTTTAGAAATCTCTGAGACATTATTTGATCTACAGCATCCATTATACACACAGAATACATTTCCTTCTCCACTGTTTCATCTTATTAGCAAGATATGGCAATGACACTGTCTGCTAATTGCTATCCAACTAAAGCTTTGTGTCTTGTTAATTTTGACTAAGACTTTTTTCCTGCATAGCACAGTGTAGATATTATTAATAGAGGAAAGACAGGTAGTTAATTGGTGTCTTGAGTATTACACAGACAAATATAAATTGACTGATAATCAGTTTTTCTCAGATGGAAGGGTTGAATCTTGTCACCAGCTTCTACTGTCCTTTCTTTCTAAGCTGCAGTGTGGAATGTCTTATCCTTGTAAAAGGTGCTGAGATTCATAATGGCTACAAGAAGAATACATGCTGCTGTCAGCAACTTGCAACAAATTAATACAAAGGAATGCTCACTTTTTAAACCTCGATTAGGTACTTTCATGAAGGTGAAAACCGGGAGTCCCAGATTAGAATGCATTTTTGCACTGACCATCTGAGTCAAGATTATTGCCTTGATATTGCAAGATATCAAGGCAAGATACAGGGTCTTAATAACCAGTTACAGGATTGTCACGGAGTTATCTAGATCAATCTGTGTCCGTGACAGGAGAGGGGGCAGCAGGCCCGTGGGCCCCTGGCCCCCCCAACAAATGGGAAGGAAAAAAAAGGGAAAGGGGTAGGGAGATGGGAGCTGGGCTCAAGGAAACAAATGGAGCAGCAGCAGGCGATGGTGGTCTTACTCTGAGGAGTAAAACTTATTTTACTATCATATCAGAATGCAAGATAACATGCTATAATACAATCTAATAGAAAGTCTAATAAATCAAGTGAAATAAGAGAGAGAGAGGTTTCTGAAGACCGAGAAGCCTACTTTGAAATTGAAGGCGCTGTGGCTTGGAAGCACACCCACACCCAATGCCAGGCAGTGAGAGAGAGCAAGCCAGCGTCACTTCTGTGATGTATTTTCCCTCTCTGACTGCGAGGTCCCCTGGGAGGCGTAGTTCCTCTTCTCTGTGCTCCACATGATGTTATGATGTGGAATACCAATAGCAAAAATTGCAAAACCATGACAAGGATCCACCAAATATAAGGTGAGAACAGCCATGAAAATGCTTATTTTCTTTTACTGGTGGAAGCCACTTGAGTAAGTCTGGAAACAGAGGTTCTGTTTCTAGTTCTAGACTCTTGTATAAGGGAGGAAATTTTGATGGTTCTTTACAGTGATCATTTGAGTCCTGAAAGAAAACTTTAAGTGCAAGGAAAACATTTTTCTTTCATCCAAACTACTTATAAATTCTATTTGTTCTTGGACTTAGACACAAATCCAAACCTTCTGCACTGCCTCATCAAAAATACAGGTATGGTTCAGTTCTTATGTCTTACGTATATCGATGTCTTCTACTTCACACACAGAGATACATCTGAGACAAAATAAATAATGCCTTTAACAGAGTACCAGCTAATTGGTGAAAAAGGTACATAGGAACAGTACTCAAAAACTCTATAATAGGAAATAATGAAACCTTTCTGGTTATGAAGAAATGTATTACATATCTGTAAATATGTAAGTTGGAGTTTAATGAGGAATTGATGTACTGCATCTTCCACTGAATCCAGGGATGTTTCTATGCAGCATTTCTGAAATAAGGACAAGCCTTTCTGATTTTGAATCCCCGCAGCAAAGACAAATTTGTTAAGCATGTTGCATTCAGTGTCTATCTGTTCACAACCAGTGTTAACTTGCCAAAAAATTGTTCTGGTTTTGCTGTTCATTTTGTTGAAGTTTCTGTATCTGAAGAACTACCTTTGGACAAGTAATCAGTTAAATGCAGCAACAGAAAAACAACCCTAACAAGATCATAGTATTCAATAATTTCTTAAACATTGGAATTGCTCTCTGGATAACAATCAGACAAAGCTATACAAGAGAAATGAAGCGGTAAGATGAATACCACAAGAAGTCCCAGTTGGCTCAGTACAGTCTAGTGACAGACAGACACTGGATCAATCTTCTTGCAGGACTGAAAGAAAGCTATCTGGGATCTTCACCATGTGCAGTGTCATGGATAACACTTTTCGTTCTACCTAATGTGCCAGTGCTGCAGCACACAGAAGCTGATGAGTTACAACTTCTCAACCACTATCCAAACTTACAGATATTATCAATATAAAACCCACACCTCCATCTGAAAATTCTGTACCTATAAAGAACGGGAAAAGAAACCCAAAATTGTTTTTTTCACTCTTTTCTCCTTATTTGTTTTGGTAGATATTTTGGTTTTTGTTTTGTTATTGTTGGGGGCTTTGTTTGTTTGTTTGTTGGGTTTTGTTTTGTTTTGTTTTTGTTTTTGTTTGTTTTTTTTTTTGTCTTTTAGGTTTTTTGTGCACTTGAAAGCAATCTGTATGCTGTCTGTTTCAGTGTTTGCTCAGTCTAGTCACTCTGTTACCCTGGGGGCAAGAGGATAGCAAGGGGGTTAGGGAAAAGCATCACGTACTAACAAAGAAAGGGATTAAAAAGAAACAGTGATAAGATTTTAAAATCTGAAAAAAAATAACATAGATATTTTTGGATGCATCTAGAGAAAGATAGGGGAAGTGTATTAATTGACTGGATTTCTATCTAACAGTTCTTGGAGAGAGAGAGAGATCTGTGACAAAGTAGGCAGAGTAACCAGAATAGGAAAATAGGAGCCCCCTTCCTTCCTGCAGCTGCCATCCTGAACCCACATTGAGATGTCTGTGTTACACAGAGCCTGGACAAAATGACAGGTGTACTTCTCTGTTTGCCAAGGAGAAAGCACTCTCCCAATCAGTTTGCTTCTCTTCTATATCTCAGTGCAGTTGTCAAGCTTAAAAACCAAAGGTATCATATAAGTTCAAGGAATTGCTAATTCACACTTCTGATTTCCCTCTTCTCTTCTTTTCAATGTGTGGGCAGTATTCATTTTTCTCATTCAGTATCACTCCTTATTTTCTCCTTTCCAATGTAACAGTGATGTAGGAAGAAAAAAAATGAAGACATCAAAAATAAAAAGAATACTTTGTTTGTTTTCGTTTATTATTTTTGCCCATTCCATTCCCTTACAGAGAAAACTATAGATTTAATCTGTGGACAACTCAACTGGTAAACTGCTACTGAGCAGAAATTCAGCTGGAGCAAAATATAATGAAACAGAACCTGTTTTGATAAGCCTCCTCAGATCCCTTACCCAGGAGATCTTCCCTTTCTCTCCCATACAATGCTTGGCACAGTGGCTTTTGTAATACTGACTACTCTAAAAGGCCACCTTGAAATTCATCTCACAAAATATCATTTCCAAAACATGTTTTCCAAACTTTATTTATGATTAGAGAGAGGAGCTGAATAGTTAACCTCTGATCTCGGCAGAATAACTATTTGCTGGTTCACCCTGAGCTGTCATTTCCACCGAATTGACTGAAAGGGACAGAAGATGTGAGAGGAAAAAACCTGCTGTCTGAAAAATCCCGTGATTTTTCCAGTGTCTCACAGACAACTTAGAACTAGATAATATCAAGCTGCTTTAAAAATTGCTGTTTATAGTATTGCAATATTTCTTCCTTTAAAACAGAAATTGTAATGATGGATTTCTGAGTGTTGAAGGCTGCCATTTCCCCATGCCCCTTGACAAATGATGCATGACTCTTTAGCTGATGACCCACTGCAAGATGCAGGAAGAGCCGGTTCCAAAATTTGGTTTAGTCCTTGATATACTCACAGAGCTGACTGATCCCACAGGCTGCATTTAATCTCCATTCATTTTGCAAAATTGCATTTGGGCAAGTGTTTCCAAACTCAGATGCTGACAAAAATATTTGTCTGCTCAAGCTATGGGAGCAGGAAGGCTCTTCTGATTCACCAAGAGCCCAGGGAGTCAACACAGCACAGGTCCAGGAGGGAGAGGGAGGATTGCCAGCTTTGTTTTCTGTCTCTAAGATTGACACTGACATATCAGCTTTGTAGGACTGAGGCCTGGCTTGCCCTACATCTCTGTAAAGTGCTTAGCACATTTTGGACCCTTTGAGCTGTTGCATTAATAATGACCTTGTCTCTCAAATGACAAAGAGCCTTAAGCTCGGCCCAGACAATATTTGACCTGAGCTGGGAGGGAAAAGATGGTAGAACTCCAAGCCCTGTCCATCTGAGTTCCCAAATTATGAGGAAAAACTTTCAGCAGTGAGCAGATGCTCACACCATGTTTTGCCTGCTCCTTTCCTCCTTAGTGCTGAAAGAGTTAACGGGGATAATTATTTACAAGACACTGTAAGTGTGGCACAAAGAATAAATGCTCCACCTCTTTGTACAAGGGCAAGCCAGGCTGGGCTGAGCTGTTTCTGTAAGGACTATGTACTATTTAATAATAAGTCATTCATCTGACGTGTGTTTCAACAAGTGGAAATAATTATTGAGGAAGAATAATCCTAAAAAGGAGAAAATGAAGTCCAAAATAGCAATCTGGGCTCTTACAATGATAATGAGACAAAAGTCATAGGGAAAGGATATGATGATACGCAGAATTTATGAGCCACTGGAAACAAGACAAGATGGTGCGATAATGCAAGCAATAACAATTAGTGTCTTCAAAGTGTTCAGTGCAGGGAGAAGATAGATAGAAAAAGAATGTAATACGGTTTAACAATCAATGATCTTTAGAAGTTAATATTCCTGAAAGGTTTTTTGGTGTTGATTTTTTTTTTGTTTTGTTTTATTTTGTTTTTGTTATTTTTTTTCTGAGAAGATTCTACCCACGGTGATGGAGAATGAGGGAAATACTCCATGTACTAGTTTTAGCTTTGTACAGCAGTCTGCCTACAAGGAATATGCTACAGAAAGAAAAATTAACATTTAGTCACCATTTAGTATCTATTAAATACAGATGCACTACAATAATACAAATTGTTCTGTTTCTAATTATAAAATGTTCTAGTGTTATAGATACATCAAGGTCCTTTATCATTACAGGTCAGTATGCCAAAAAAAAAAAATAATAATTGACTTCTAAACAAACAATCCATAGTCAATAATTGTTTTTGTACTTCCAAAAATGTTAGCCGATGGTTACATATTTGAGAACATGTATTTTGTAATTTATTTCTGCTAGCAAATCTTGTTTCAACAGAGGTAAGTTCGTTCCTCTTTATAGAGACCAGGTAAATGGAGACACATAACGTGGGGGGTGAGTTCATCTGAGGGGGTGTGTAGGGAGTGGTGTGAGGTGGCTGCAGGTACCACTTCAAAGTAAAATACCTCTAGAGAGACTTTAATTATGATTTTTTTTTTCTTTGTGAGGAAACTTTCTAATGAAGAAAATGTCTCTTAAATTCAATGCGAAGTGTTGCTAGGCCAAAGTGCACATTATAACTTCAAACTTAAGGCCTAATGCATGCTTTAACTTTAGAAGAAAAAGAAAAAGTTGTTTGTTTGTTTTGGTTTGGATATATTTTTTTTTAGTCTGTCAGTGTTAGTGGGTGCTTATTTGCAGTCTGTGTTCTCAGAGAAAATAAACTTTAACCTTGAAACAATGGTGGAAACTGAAAAAAGAAAAGCGACTGGCTGAACGACCCCATTTCCTTTCAAGGGCCCAGTGCAACAACACAAGGCATCTTCCTGTGTGACATGTAGGGAGTTTAACAATAGCACATGCGGAAAACTGTTTAAGTGACTTTTTATGGTTAGTGATGGATTTCTGAAACAATGAATGTTCAACTCTTAACTTCCTGCAGCCCCCTCTGCTGCCTTGTCCCCATGGAAAACCTATATAGAATGTTTGTATTATAGCTGAAGACTAAATATTTGTAAAATAAATCAGGTGTACCATGCACTGGGTGTCAACAGGAGCATGACAAATCAAGGGGGACTAGAAATTTTGTTTTATTTTAAATCATTTTACTTAATGCTATGGGCTATCTCTGATGTATACCTCTTCTTGATAGTAAAGTTTTGCAGGCCAAGGAAAACTGAAACACCTGAAGATCTGAGTCTTTATATGTAGTCAGCAGGGGGAGGTATTTCTAGTAGGTAACTCAGCCCATTTTGAGACCTGAGACTTAGTTTTGGATGTGATTATAGTTATTATAGTAAGGTGAAACAAAATCTGTCCACAATCTTTGTTCCTTCTTCTTATTTATTTATTTATTTATTTATTTAAGTAATAAAGTAGTTCTGCAGTATAGCAGTTAAAGCTGAAGCTAGTGATGATTATCTTGATTTTCTTGGGTCATGAGGCCTTCTGTGATGGAGGGACGAATTCAGTAAATAAAAGAAAAGCAACTGATGTCATCTACCTGGACTTCCTGAAGGGTCTTTGCCTTCATCCTACATGACATTCTCATCTCTACTTTGAAGAGATATGGATTCAAAGGCTGGACTATTCCACTGATAAAGAATTGGTTGGTGCAAGAATCAGCATACGTGGTTATATTAAGGAATTGGTTGTATGGTCACAGCCAGCAAGTTGGCAATGACTTTATGTCCAGGTTGAGACTGTTCACTAGCAGTATCCCTCAAGGATCTGTCTTGGGATCAGTGCTCTTCAACATCATTATCAATGATATAGACAGTGGGATCAAGTGCACTCTCAGCACGTTTGTTGATGACACCAAGTTGAGTGGTGCAGATGACAAAATAGGTGGAAGAGAGGCCATCCAGAGGGATCTGGATGACTTGAAATGTAGGCCTGCATGAACCTATTGATATTCAAAAAGGTGATGCACTTGAGTGGGCAATCCCAGGTATGTGCACAGACTCATTGTAGCCTTCCAGTACTTAAAGGGAGATTATTAGCAGGAGGAGGACTTATCTTTTACGTGGTTTTACATGGTGGTAGGACAAAGGGGATTGGTTTGAAGTAATTGAGGGGAGATTTAAATTAGATATTAGGAGAAAATTTTTTATTCAGAGGGTGGTGAGGTGCTGGCACAGCTGCCCAGGGAAGTTGTGGTGCCCCGTCCCTGGAGGTGCTCCAGACGAGGTTGGATGGGGCCCTGAGCAGCCTGAGATGCTGGGTAGCAGCCCAGAACATGGCAGGGGTTGGGACTGGGTATTTTTAAGGTTCCTTCTAACCTCAGCCATTTTCTGATTCTATGATTCTTGATGTCCATTGCATGGTGTTATTGAAAAGAACAATAGTGATGGAGGAATTCAAATCTTCTCTTCGTGGTCATGTAAACTGCCACTGAATACAATACCAAGCAAGGAAATCAGAAGTGTGCCTCAGAACATTGGAAGGATATCCTACCTCCGGTGATCATATGCAGATGACAAAGGAAATGGGATTTGACTGAAAAGGCACAGTTAGTAAAAATAGTGACATGGATGTTTACAGCAATATAGTTAACATATAGAGCAATGTTGAAGGACTCTCTAAGCAAAAACATCAGGTAATACACCTGAGAACCAATGAGATGTTCAGCGTGTTTTATGATGACTGTAGTTTTTAATTTTAAATGAAAATGAGTAAGACATTTTTTGTGAGCTTCCCCACTGCCCACAGATTAAACCATTCTAATTAAAACGCTCAGAAATGTTTTTCTTCACTCTTAAAGCAAAAAGAAAAATTGTTATTTGGGGTTTTGCCCATTTTCAAGATATTCTTCCAGTATTTCTTTGTTCTCTGCGCTGGCTGCATCTCATAGAGATTTTGCAGTGAAGCAAAAATGTTCCTTTGCTCCTAAACATGAGCATGGGAAGCTTCAGAGGTTTCAAGTCTGGAGTTAACTGGCTTTTGAGCTTCCACAAAAACAAGAACCTCAAGCTGTATCTTCTCTAACAGAGAATTAAAATTCTTTGTTTCTCAAACAAAATTCTCCTTCTGCTTTGATGGGTCACCTCACTCTGTATAACAATGTGCTTCTTTCACAAATGTGTCTTTAATTCCCATTTCGTGCTGAGCATAGATTAGATTTCTGTACTACTCCTTAGTTACGTGTCTGCTCTTTTCTAGTTTTCCATGTCCTGTTCTCTCATTTTCTGTGCCTCTGTATTTTCTATTCTTTACGAAAATATCATTGGTGTGATTGTGGTTAATGTGAACACTTCTTAGAATTAGGAAGATCTCCTCTTGATGGTATTTTTCCATTATTTACTATTCCAAGAGCTGAAGCAATACCTAAAGGAATATATTTTTAATTATTTTTTTATTATTTTTCCTTGCATCATCCCCAGTTTCAGCTGCTCATTGATTTCTTCTGACCCAGGATTCAAATATGTTGGACTCTCTTCCTTCTGGCTCCTGTGGATCCTTACACTGCCATCTGACCAGGGCCCCCACTGCTTTCATCTGTTTTCACTCCAAATCCTTCTTCTAAAATGTAAAATGATGGCCTCTAGCCAGCATGTTGCCTTTTACTTATGCTGTGGCCCAGACCCCAGTTAAAGATTTAACAAAAGCAGAAAAGTGCTGTTTCAAGCCAAATAAAGGAATAAAATCTGAAAGTTTTTCCAGATGAGAATGTTGGACCTTTCGATGAGAATGCTGGATCTTTTGCAGACAGCTCGTACACTCTTAAGCAATTGAAGCTTTGCTCAGATAAGAGGATAGAACTTTTTTCTTACTAATTATTGTATAAACTATTTCTGGAACTTCCAATTGTTGACTTATTCCTTTAATTCACCTTATTTTATAAAATCTACATGAAAGATGAAAGCAAATGAAACTTTGCAGCAGTGGAGGCAGTCACCCTGAGTTATCAGCTCTAGTTTTGTACTTGGAGTGCAGGATAGAGGCAGCTGCCTGTGCTTCAGTGAGAACCATTCCACACAGCTTCTGCTTGTATACATGTAACCAGCCCCTAGCTGAGCATACAGGGCTGTGCTGAACATTAGATTATATGCGCAAGACCCCTTCTTTCCAAGGACTGCCATGCCCTGTGGAACATCTACATCTTGTAAACTGTGTACACACCAGCACAACAGTGTTTGCTTTTGAGCGTCACAAAAGCAGAGCCCACATTTCAGCAAAGCACTCTGATAGAGCAGCCTGATGCTTGGAGGATTCCGCTGTTTAAAATCCAATGGGGGTTGAGGCACTGAAAGCTGATTTTCTTCATGCTTATACCACTGTGAACTTTTGTTGGCTATTGACATGAATTTACAAGGAGAAACTCAAATGAAGGATAGGGGTGGAGGAGAGGGCAAACTATTTCCCTCCTACCGTCCAAATGACAGGCTTGCTGCAGTGTACTTATATACCATACTCCCGCTAAGCTTTTTCACAGCACAAAGTACTTCTCACAAGCATGAGGAGTAATGAGTGATTATTACAATTTCCCCTCTTTGGCTCACAGATGTTTTATCCATAAGCATCTCTTAATTTGCTGCTTGCAATGCTCCATGCTGGACAGGACTTTTTTTTTCTGCAATTTCTGTTCCAGGCAGAATTTCCCCTTCCTGTGCAGTTGCAGCATGAGTGTGTCAGCTGGGTCAAGGCTCAGGCAGGCTGGGCTGCTCTCAGGCTGCTCAAGGCAGACCTGGATGTGCTTGTGGGAGAGGCAATTCAGGGGGAGTCATGGTATTAAAGCATGTCTGTCCAAATGCATGACACTTACAATTGATCTAGCGGGATGATTTTAAACAGAAGATGGTGGATCTTTTGTTTCTCAGATGCCTTTCAGAGAGAACTTTTTTTCCTTCCTCCTTAATTCTCAGAACATCATACTTGGCATTGGGGTTTGTGAGCCACTGTTGCAAAACTAAGTTTAGATCATGAGAACAGAATCACAACATTCTTTGTGACTCCTTTTTTTTTGTTTCAAATAGAAAAAAAAAAAAAAAAAAGTACATTTGGTTATGTGTTTCTTTTTTTCCTGTTCCACATATTTTTTCTTGAATTTGTTACATCTAATGAAAAGAAATATTCTTTCTGGATTTAGAGGGATTGTTTTCTTCTGATTCTGGCAGACGTTTTTGAAGTCTTAACATGAGAAGAGTTAATGTGCTGAATCACATCAGAAATTACTCTTTGTGTCCCAAAGTCCCAAATACACACACTTCCTGTGAGGTTCAAGGGTGATCTTTAATTAAGCTGAGGAATGGGCTGCCTGCTGCTGCCTGAAGACTCATATGGTGGTGGCAAGCAACGAAGAAAGTGAATGTGCAGACAGCCAAGTGTTGGTGGGACAAAACAGGTAAGGAGCAGGTAGAGATGAGTTGAAGAGGGATGTCAAGAAGGAATGTAGAGGTATGGATGTGGAATGAAAGACAGAGGAGGGCTAAGTGGCAGTAAAACTTGAAAATGCCCTGTAAAAGGAAATCCAGTTGACAGATGGCTAAACAAGAGCCAGCAGTGGGCCCAGGTGGTCAAGAAGGCCATCATCAGAAATAGTACAGTCAGCAGGAACAGGGAAGTGATCATTCCTCAGCTCTGGTGAGTCCAAACCTCAAGTGCTGTGTTCATTTCTGGGCCCCTCACTACAAGAAAGACACTGAGGCCCTGGAGCATGTCCAGAGAAGGGCAACAAAGCTGTAAAGGGTCTGGAGCACAAGTCTTACAGGGAGAGGCTGAGGGAGCTGGGAGTGTTCAGTCTGGAGAAGAGAAGGCTCAGGGGGGGACGTTATTGCTCTCTACAACTCCCAGAAAGGAAGTTGCGGTGAGATGGGGGTCAGCATCTTCTCCCAGGTAACAATGATAGGATGAGACATAATGGCCTCAAGTTGTGCCAGGGGAGGTTGAGGTTGGATATTAGGAAAAATTTCTTCTCTCTCAAAGTGGTGAGACAGTGGCACAGGCTGCCCAGGGAAGAGGTGGAGTCACCGTCCCCTGAGGTGGTCAGGAACCACGTGGATATGGCACTGAGGGACGCGGTTAGTGGGCACGGTGGGGATGGTATTATGGTTGGACAAGATGATCTTAGAGGTCTTTTCAAATACTAATAACTCCATGATTCTATGATTCTCTCTCTTATGAAAAAAGAGTAGAAGATGTGGCATGCAAAGGTTAGCCAAACAAGGACTGTGTGGATCTTGCTGCTGTCTATATAATTTTATTATAAGGGTATGTGCCAGAGTGTGAATAGCATTTCTTAACCTATAGAACTGGACTTGCCTAGGAGCAAGAAATCTCACTCCAGATAAAATCTGAATGGAAACTGGATTTTTAATTCTAAGGGAGTTTTCTGGCAACTCAGCTATGTGGGAATTTGGAGGTAAAACTTCTACCTCATTTTAAAGTGGTGGATGAACACTCTGAAAGCAATTATATGACATGAATCTTCCAAAGCATGCAGTTCTATACTACATCAAACTGACACACACATACTCGTAGAAGTAGATGAAACACGAAATGGGTAATATGAAAGTTTACATGACCTTCATTGGTGTGATGGTGGAAACCCTGATAATATTGCCATAGCAGTAAGTGCTCATTTCATTTGTATTTGGAGAAAGTGTTTCTTGACAACATTTATTGTCATGGAGTATTTCACCTGAGACATTCTCAATACAAAACCAAACGTTTCATAAGCAGAATGGCTTTAAGATAGCATTGCTTTCTGAAACTGAAATATCTTTGGAAAGATTGTTTCTATAGTAATAAGTTGCACAAGAAAAAATGCCCTGAGAATGCTGGGGGAGGAAGAAGCGGGATGTGCTGTTGGATTTCCTTGTTAAATTCAGTGAATTACTGAGGGATGTTGACAAGGAAATTAATGGAGTGAATTTTGTTTTTTCAGAAGATGTATTCATAAATATGAGAAACTCACTTCAAGTGGAAGCCTCCAGTCTTTGTATGTGCCAGTGACCGGCTCTTTTATGTTTCAGTGCACAAATTAAAGATGCTTCCCAGGGTCTTGGAGACAACTCCAGATTTTTGGCAAATTCATCACTGGAACAGTACAGCATGTTGGGACAAACAAAAATTAATTCATGTCCTTAAGATTCCATTTGTACTGTGGTCACCTCGCCTTCCTGCTCTTTGTTTTTGCTCTCTCGATTCTCTGATTCATTCTTCTGACATTACTTCTTTCTTTCATAAACCATTAATTTTCATTGTCTTGGAGACTAGCATATGCTGGCTCACTTTCCACTTTCACACAGCTTACATAAAGCTGCCTGCACTCAATAGCAGTTGTTAGCTTACTAAGTGCAAAAGGGGAAAAAGCAAACACTGTATAAAAAGGCCTAAAGAACAATAGTGACAAAAGTATTGCACTGATTCCACAAGCACTACTAGCCTTTCACTGACTTGGAAAAAGCATATGAAAAGAATGTGACAAGTAAAATAATAATCATAGTAATAAAACTCCAACGAAATGAAGGAACAGCAGCTTTAAGAAAAGAAGGCTGCTTAAGATATTCATGGTAAAATGAATGTAGTTTTAAAAGCAGTGCATTTTGTACTCATCAAGGGAGATGGTAAAATAAATACTCTTTGAATCATTTCAAATAGTTTATTACAGCTCCTCTTCCCAGGGCTTTACAGCTTCTCTCTTGCCTCCACGGATGAGTAGAAAAGTATCTCTAATGCCTTGTCTTTATGAACAAAAAATAATACATCTTAGATATCCAGACCTAGTATGATGAATAAGCACTTACAAATGTCTTACTAGCTGAAAAGAATGAAAAATTACCTAGATTATAAATAGATCATTTTCAGAAGTTGTAGTGATTAACATCATATTAAATATGAAGAAAAATGTCCTTGCGAAAGTTCCTTCCACCTTTATAGGCAGTCTTAATAATGACAGTCTGAAAAAACCCAACTGGAAATTAGTGAAAGCAGATACTTTGCAGGCTGTTTAAGTGTGTCAAAGCCTGAGCCAATAGCAGCAGAACTTTTGAGAAGCTTTTTTTGGCTATCTTAAATATTTTTTTCAGTTTGGCAGAGAACAATTTAATAAGCATGAGTCATAGTGGTTTTGTGAAAGGTAAATTGTCCCAGACAAATCATAGTACTTAATGAAATAACTGTTGGTATAGATGGAAAAGGGAGATAACAGATTTAACATATTTGGATTTTCACAAACCTGTAGGCAAACTTAGGTATGATAGATTATTGTGTCACAATCTTTTCAAATATAGAAGAGGTAAATAAATAAATAAAATAAAATAAAATAAAACAATAAGGCAAACTGAAGAGATGGAAAGAAAATATTGATATTTCAAGGGCCTTAGCATCCAAGAGGGATCTCTGCTAAGATCAATGCTTCTTAGTACTAGCTCACACTATCTTTAAATAGTGATGTTTTCTTATGGAGGTTCAATAGAAACTTTATCTTCAGACAGAGAGTCTATCAAGTTATAGATCACCTGTTTTAGGATGATTAGGAATTACCAAACCAGAAACAAAACAGAAAAAAAATGTTAAAAAAGTTGAACATGGCCAATGGGATCCTGGGATACATTAAAAAAGAGTGTGGCCAGCAAGTCAAGGGAGATGATCCTCCCTCTCTGCTCTGCCCTGCTGAGACCACGTTTAGACTACTGTGTCCAGTTCTGGGCTCCCCAGTTCCAAAAAGACAGGGATCTCCTAGAAGGAGTCCAGTGGAGGGCCACAAAGATTATCGATAATGAATCTGGAGCACTTCCCACATGAGGAAATGCTGAGTAACCTGGGTCTGTTCAGCCTGGGGATAAAGAAGACTGAGAGGGGATCTGACCAGTGTTTATAAATATCTAAAAGGAGGTGGGAGGCAAATGGATGAGGCCAGGCTCTTCTCAGTGATGCGTCGTGATAGGACAAGGAGTAATGGCCTAAAACTTGAACATAGGGAGTTCTGTACTAACATGTGGAAGAACTTCTTTACAGTAAGAGTGACAGAGCACCTGAACAGGTTGCCCAGAGAGGCTGTGGAGTCTCCTTCTATGGACATATTCAAGACCGGGCTGGACACCTAACTGTGCAACCTGTTGCAGGGAGCCCGCTCTAGTGGGGGTGTTGGACTTGATGATCTCTTGAGGTCCCTTCCAATCCCTTGATTCTCTGATATTGCAACATTTGAATATAAATGAAGCATTTGAAGTTGCTCTCAGGTGTCATTCAAATAACATTTGATTTACTAATATGATTGAGGCAAGGGCTTCTTACGGTATAGGAAGTATTTTCAGGCCCACACAAGCCACGGGGATTGGCTTTAGCCATTCAGACATCTGTGTTTTCAGTGTTGCCACCTGCACCTGTGGAAGTAGAGGCAATTCCTTCCTGAACTGTGAACTGAGTGCTGGTGAAAGAAAAGGCCCTTTGGAAGCAAACTAATTTACAGCATAAGACTGAATATTTTTAAAACCTCCAGCAAGAGGTTCACACTGTATATCTTTAGCTGCAAGTGACCTGAATAACTGTCTGTTGATATGCCTAAAATATATAGGCTTGACTGTATTACCCAGCATGCCCCATACTGCATGAAATAAGTGGTGTGAATGCCTCTTTAGGCCATTTAATATTGATCAATAGGAAAATTAAGATTCTTAAAGTTATATGAAAATTATAACATATAGCCAATAAGTAAAATTAAATTCAATAATTTTAGACCTTTTTTGCACAGGTAAAAATTTGAAATAGGCACAGCTCCTATAAGTTTAGAATAATAAAACATAGAAAAGTTTTCTGTGTGTTACATTATCTTACTAGCAGTGAGGTACCAAAATAAGGAATTTTCATGTTTTAAGAAAGGCATTACATGACTACTAAATGTAATCCCTTATAAATGTACTGATAGATTTATTGTTAGGCAATTCTTGACTTATGTTGACTACTGATTTGAGTGGGAAAGTAATGAGAGTATTAGCTTTGAAACATAAACATACACCGTTTTGTTCTTTGAGAGAGTTGTCATTTAACCTTTCTTTTGTTCAGTGGAAATTCAGCTCTTCTTGAAATGTTTCTAGGTTAAATGTTAGGGGGAAATTTTTTACTGAGAGAGCAGTGAGGTGCTGGCACAGCTGCCCAGAGAAGCTGTGATGCCCCATCCCTGAAGGCACTCAGGTTAGATGAGGCCCTGGGCGGCTGAGCTGCTGGGGGGCAGCTGTACTCATGGGAGGGGGTGGAATCGGATGGGCTTCAAGATCCCTTCTGACCAAAGCCATTTTATGGTTCTATAGTGTATTATACATAGATGGCTTTAGAGTCACCTTATGCAGTAACAATCTCTTCTTTCTTTTTCCTTATTTTTTAGACATTTACATAGAATTCTGTGCCATAAAAAGAGTGAAAATGTGAAAGTTTGCTTGTGAAAGATAAGATGATATACATATAAAAATCATTTTAAAAAATGTTCTAAGTTTACAAGTTATTAGTGGTACCTTGAGGAGAAGGTTGAATGGAAACACCTTCATAGAGTAGCTAATAAGGGCAAAAAGACTTGATCCCCACAGAGATGAAGAAAGCAAGCAAGCAAATATGTTAAAAATACAGTCATCTTATTAAACTGTTTATTCATATAAACATACAATTGGCAACAGCAGCTGTACTCCTCTAAATTAAACACAAAATCATAAAGAAAAAAAGAACATTTTGCTTATGTTTATCTAACACTACCATTAAAATTCAGTTGGAAGAAAACCAATTTAAAGACATACTGAAAGTAAATGTTGCATTATATGTCTCATGTGATGCAAACACTTAGATTAACTTACTTGCCACTGGTATTACATTACCAAATACTTTATATTTAGATTAAATACTGTTCCACACGGTTCCACACAACTCCTATGGACTCCAAGCAGAGGATAACACGGCTCACTGAAAGCTTTGCTTTGATAACAAGTGAATAGAAATCAACTTAGCTCTCAGCACACTGCCTTCGTGGATGGTTAAACACCAGTGAACATGGCAGGATTCTGGACAGGACACCAGGCCCATAACACTGAATTTGAATGTGCATATGTAATAGATGTGACTTTGCAAACATCAGACTGCATCGGGCTGCATTTTTAAGTGTAGTATTTTCTTTTAATTCAAAATCTATAAAAATGTGTCTATTAAACCCTGTTTGCGTGGTATTTCACAGAAAATGTCAATAAACATTAGCTCTAAGAAATTTTCCTCAATATCTTGCCTCCAGGAATTCCACAACCACTACAGGGTGAAAGTCAGGATAAGTGGACGTGATTTGTATATGCCTGAAGGTCAGCAAAGTTGAGCTTGGATCAATTAACAACGGGATCATCGACCATAAACACTCTCTCCCCTGCTGAAGATGCTGATTTCTGATTGCACTGTCAGAAGCAGCTATCTGAGCTGCAGTCCTGCTACGCTTGGAACAGGACACCCTTGAAATAATGAAATACTGTATTTTTACTACACCATTACTGGAGAGTCCGAAGTTCATCGCAACACTGTGCAATTGAAGCTGCCAAATAAACAGCCAAGGTTGCCAGACACTTCCTGGGCAATCAATGGACAAGAGCTGAAAAGACCATGTTAGGCACCTGTACGGGATATAAACATGCTCTGTCCATAGTCCAAGAAGGTGCAAACTAAAGGTACTACTTCAAATAACATTTTATGTGAGCGTGCATGATACAATGCTCAGAATGCACGACCACACACAATGCCTGTTGGATTTTCAGAGTCTCTAAAGAATGAATAATGGAAAAAGCTAAATCTATAAATGCTAGAAGGGTATAAATTCCTCTACTTAAGGAAGTAGAGGAAGTAGCAATAAAAATAAGCAATAAACAACAAAGGTAGGCAATACTGAATACCAATCTTCTAATAATTTCTCTCTGTGTTTTGAAATTGGACAATAAGTCATTCAAGAAATCCAAGAGAACCTTCTACTACTACACTACTTTCTTTTGCATTCTGCATTTATTTTATCTTTTCATACTTACATTTGGAAACAGATAATCATAATTTTTCACTGGTGCTTTCTCTCTAAGTAAAACTTTCACTGTTTCATAGCAGTTAGAATTGAATTCTTCTAGTTGTCTAGAGGATTGCTTTCATTTTCCAGTAAAACCTTATGCTGTCAATATTGCACTTTGGATCTTTAGAAAAATGTGCATAGAATGTCCTATTCGTTTATAGTGGAGATCTGATTATCTTGTAATTTCCTAGCATAGTCTTCTGCTAGGAATAAATCTGGGTTATATTGGCTCTATTTCTTATGATTTCCTGGATAATGCCTTCTCTATAGCCTAAGAAAACAAAACAAAACACAATTCATACTTTTCTTGCAATTTTGTGGAATGCTTCAATCCAATTTCCTACACATTATTCATCTTTTACTTGGGAACATACTTTAATTATTTCTGAAATTAATAACTGCAGTATGTAAATTGTGATAAAGAAGAGACAGATATTGGACTTATTTCAATTCATTGTGAGCACAGCCAATATATTTATTTAATCATTATAGCTGCAGAAACCTATATATGTTATAGGATATGTTGCTGAGAATGGGTGAGGAAATACAGAATAGCTGTTACCAGCAAAACCTCATGCTATTTAAGGAAAGGTAGAGTAAAAGAAACAAACAAATGAAAAGAAAATTATTTCACCTATCTGTAGGTACTGAAATATACTACTGTTTCAAATCTAATACTTTCTTTTACATATCTACTCTTTTCCTTCTACATTTATATGAAAAAAAAATATTGCCAGAATGGTTTTCCTTAAAAGGCAAAAAACCTACTGCTTTATTTTTTTGAAATATCTACATTTGGAGAAACAACCCATTAACCTAACTTCAGTGCTCATTGAAGAGCAGTCCTACTCTCTCTGCTTTCTATATAATGCATGTTCATTATGGCATAACTAGTTTTCAAGTAGTTTTATCTTATAACATGCTTTGAGTAAATGAAACTGGTCTTGATTCACAAAAAACACCTCATTATCTGATTACAGATCTTGCTTCTTCAGAGGAAAAACTGAGAGGTGTTCTTGTTTTTCAGAGCTCCACCATAGAAACCAGACAACATTCCAGTGCAAGCCACTCAGAACGCAGGCTACATTACACTTCCACAATACAGAGAAGTCTTCTACCTTGTCCGTTTGAATGATGACAGTAGTGGGATCTTGACAGTTTAGTCTTTGCACTTGTGAAAATATGAATTTGTATATGGACTGTGCAAAACACCTTCTCAGGTACATTAACCAGGGCACAGTGGAGCCCAGGTCTGTAGTAGCAACACACTGGTAATCAACAGTCCTTTTGCAATCCTGAAAAGTATACACTTTTAATTATGTAGGCTAGATTGCACATTCAGATTACTGAACAAGAGACCAGAGGTAGCAGAACCCCAAGAAGCCTTGAACCTTGGAGATTCCTCTTGTTGCTGCAGTTCTCATTCTGTTACTGTGTACTGCTGAGGTCAAGCACTGAATATGATGCTGTCTCAGTTACATCAAGTCAAGATACAAGAAGCTCAAGGAGCAGCAGAAGGGGTGTTCCCTTCTGCTGCTTCTCTCCTGAATGGGCTGGTAGTCAAAGCCTTCCCTAGTTATTCCAAATCCTATATATCTGTCCTGGGGTACTATATCAAACTTAAGCTATGTAAATTGCTCACATCATTATAAAGTCCAGCTCTCAGCATTGTATGTTGTTTTTAAAGAGCTGTTTACACTCTCTAAACCCATATACAACAAAAATACTCAGGATCACACTTGTTCATTTTCTTTCCTTGACTCCGAAAATGCACTTGACTTTGAGAGAGTTATCTTCAAGCATGGGGAGATATGGAAGTTATCTCATAATTCAGTGTAACCAAAGCTGATTTATAATACTATAAGCTCTATTTAAAAGTTCCTTCCTAACAAATAGCAGAAGCTGGAAGACACTCACAAAAGCAAGTTTGCTCTGTCAAATGAGTTGCATCTGTTTGATGAAAGCAACATTCAGTGACCTTAGTGAAATAAACTAGATTCCCATTAACACAGTGAAAATGCATTGTTCTTTTCCTCCCCATTTTCTAAAGCCAAACCATTTTTGAAGTGAAATAAATTCTTGGTAACTTGTTTCTTACAGTCAGTCATACTCTAGTAAATTGTTATGACCTTGAAAGAAAGTTCAATGAAACCACAAAGAGACAGACTATTCATTCTAACTGTTTCAGTTCCCGGAAAAAAAAAAAAATAATAATAATAAAAACAAACACCGAGCATCCAGATCTTGCTGCATTAAATAAATTAAAGAAATAAACAAGATCGTGCAGTAAATATTGAACAGCAGGCAAAAAACAAACTACCCAGAAGTTAAGCAAAGAGCTTACCCTATGCAAATAAGTACCAACTATTGTTTATTGAATCTGAATCAAACAAGGACTTCTTTTATATGCTTCATGCCAAGAATTAAATAGGATTCTCTCTGCTACAGGGTCCCATAGGCAAAGTCCCACAGAAATGCCTTTCTTCACAAAAAAGGGACAGCCTAGTTTTGACTCTGAATACATGATGAAAAGAAGCTCTTGAAAAAAAAATATACAGAGAATAGGCGTTAGGCTTGACTTCTGTTAAACAAGCAGTAGAATGAAATGCTAGTAATTAAGGATGGAGACCAGTGGTTACATGTGATAAATTATTTGGCAGTGGTTATTTGCTTTAATGCATATCCCCTTAAGGGGGTATTTATTATTCTTGAAAGCTTATCTGAGAACAAGGAGAGGCTTGGGTAGGAGGCTGGATGTAGTAAATGAAAGAACTTGCTAAATGATTTACTATATAAAAGTTGTGTACAATTTTGAGTATGTACAGTTACATCAATTTCGCAAAGCAATTGCTCTGTGCATTTATGTTGTTTGTTATTACTTTCCTGTTTTGACTAAAGAACTTCTATCTAACTTCATTGTTTCCACTTTTTGAGAGATTGCCGCTATACAGACATGAGGATGTTTTTCTAAATATGAGAAGAATGGAATGATCAGATAAATTATTTGGCTGCCTGTTACTGAAATTTGGCATGCTTCAGATCTGAGTCAGCAAAGAAACACGAAGCAGTGGAGTTAAAGCCACATTCAGCTGCCAAAAAGGTCCACCAATGGAGCAGATAGCTGGCATTCATTATGCACCAGAAGCATTTATTTCTCTTTGCTTACAAATAATATCCTATTAAATAGTGTACGAGAAGTTGCCTTTTTAATTGATATTGAAGGGAGGATTTGAAAACCAGGGAATGCAAAATATCTTTCTTATGTTCAGAGCAGTTTCTGAAGAGACACAGCTCTACATTTTTTCTCACCCCCACCTCACTCCCTCCTCATCATTTTTGAGAAAGCTGGGTCACAGTGTGGGCAGAATCACTCTTAATAATTTGAAGTAAGATAATTTCCTTACTATTACCTAACACAGAGAAGCCGAGGCTAACCCTTGCACATTCTCTGGGCAGTTAGCAGCCTTGCTTGTACTCTGCTCATGGTGGCTAATGAGGAATCCAGTTAAGCAAGGAGCTGCTTGAAGCAGCTACATGAATCCTAAGAAGTTAGGAGAAGAACAGAGAGTGATGCATCTCCACAGTGACAGGATGAGAGGGAATGGCCTTAAGTTGTGCCAGGGGAGGTTGAGGTTGGAAATTTGAAAACAAAAAGAGTGGTGAGGCACTGGCACAGGCTGCCCAGGTGGTGGTGGAGTCACTGCCCCCCCAGAGATGTTCAAGAACCGTGTGGATGTGGCACTGAGGAACATGGTCAGTGGGTATGGTGGGGATAGGTGGTTGGACTAGGTCCTTTCTGACCTTAATGATTCTATGATTCTATGATCCATCTCCTATACAAAAAATAACATATGACAAAATATCTCTGATGTTTTATCCCATTCATGACCCAGGCATCATTTTAAAAGTAACATAGTAAAACTCGATCAGCTTTTTAATTAGTTAATGTATCTGTGAATGGCACATACTAATTCTTCTCTGAATCACATTAGAGAGAGAAACTTCCACTCAACTTCTTAAAGGCTCTGAGTGGCTGATGATTTCTTCTTCCATGTTTGCTTGCCACAGAATGGTGGCAAGACAGTTCACAGAGTGTGCTTTTATACAGCATTAGCTGTAGATTTGGGGCAATAAGACATATTGCATTGTCTTTCCATAATAACAGTTTCTTTCTTCCCCATGTAATATTTTTACCATTTGCTCTCATAATGCAATATGATTCAGTGACAAGTCTTAACTCTTTTGTCCCACTGAGACTTCTGTATGTCTATTAAGACTTGTTTTCCAATTGCTACAAAACCAATACAAATCCCAAGATCCTGACTCATTTTGAACATTACTCTAATGACTGAAGTAGATACAATAATTTTCTTCTCTCCTACCTGAAGAGCAATGTGTGTATATGATCTTAAAAATACCGCATTGAGCTATGCTAATTTTACAAGTAAGGAAGCAGCTGGAAAGAATTGAACACCAAAACAGTTTTTGCTCAAAAACAGTCTGTTTATGAAGCAGACATTGTTTTGGGGGGAAAACTAATAAATTGTTGCAATGTCTATTTTCAACATTTTCTAGCATAAAAACAAACTTGCTGCATCTCTCTGTTTTTTGTTTTTGTTTTTTTTTTTCTTTTTGCCTTGAACACTGAAATATTCATTAGGAAAAAAAAAAAAAAGAGCAACATAAAAACAGAGAAGAAAAAAACATCACCAGATAGGCTAGATGTTAGGGTATCATCTCACTCTAAAGTGAGATGATATAATGAGTGAGATGATGATAAAGTTGGGTTCCAATCTTTGCTCCACAAAATATCTCAGCACAAAATACTGATAGATACAGAAATTCCAAGTGTGAAGACTCCATTTTAGTGTCTCAATCCAACAGTTTCTTCAGGTGGCTGTGAAAACCTTTCTTTTAAGTCCCTTGGAAAGGTTGTGCTTAAATTTGTAGATAAGATTTGGCTCTAAGAGCAAGTCAGCATTCTGTATCCTGTTTGCTTGTCTTTTCTTTGTGTTATTTTAAAAGAAGGAAAGAAAGTGAAATTTATTTGTTCAGTACACAGAATTGGTTGCCGAAATAGAAACAGCCATGAAAGTGTTTAGATGCAACTTTCTTAATATAGATATCCAACTGACATATTATATACCCTAGGATCATTATTCTTTTGCTATTTTGCTATTTTTCCTCCTGGCAGTGAGAAAAGAAGGCCAAATTCAACTGCTAATTATTTTTCCAGTAATTGAAATAACCTACCTCTGTGGTGGTTAATATGATTTTTTTTTTTTTTTTTTTCCTCACAGTGATATACTCTCTTTTCCGAAATATTCATTAAATAGGTGAGATGCATGCCAAGTCAGGATGCTGTACATGAGCACAGCATACCTATGTAGGGGAATATTAATGAAGAAAAGATGTGGGTAAATGACAGTACTATCTCAAATATGTAGGAAAAAAACAGCATATGTATCTCTTAATATTCAGGACAATAGCCATGTTCCTTTTGTTGTGGTTTTCTCTTGGTTCCAAAACATAAGCAACCCACTATGTAATGAGTAGAAACATACAAGCTGCGTATAAACACTATGTGGATTTCCTATTAAGGTGACTCTTTAAACTCTGACCATGCAAGTGTGTGAAAAGAGATTCAGTGGAGAGGAATCTGGAATTGTGTTAAACACATCAGGAGTGGCCCAATGGCACTTGGGTTCTATACCAAATGGAGTTGAGTTCAATTAGGAAATAGTGGGATATTTTCAGAAATCTTTTCTTAGAGGACACAGAACCACTGCAATGATAAGTGAAGAAAAGAGAGAGAAAAAAATGAGATGACAGGGAGAAGGGGAAAGAAAGCTAATGAAAAAGTGTAGTTAATATAACAGTAGATTTACAGCCTTAAAGAAAGTTAATATGGCCTTACAAAGAGCGATCATTTGGATAAGAAGGTGGAGATCAGTCTTACTGGTTATGTCTAAATTGCCAGTCTCCTGAGAAAGTGCATCTTCTTCTATCGTGTGAGTCCCGGCCGTTGCCATCCACCAACTTCTGCACAGTTTTCTTTCCAAATCAAAGCAAGCTTGGATAGGCACAAGTGGTATTATACTGAAGCTGACTTACTGCTGTGGATCCCAGAGGGCAGAGCGTGCCATGAGCTTGCTGACTAGTTGTAGGCTTAGTTGTGTTTTAACTTATACGCATCTGCAAAGGTGAAATTCATTGCACACTCCTACTTACATTGTTTACACAGTAGTGTTAGACACCAAGATGACCCACAAAATATCCAAAAATTAATGTTCTATAATAATATCAAAGATATTAGGAGAAAAACAGAATCAAAGACTCTTTATGCTAATTGAACTGGAAAACAGGCCTTAAAATGTAAAATCTTATTATCCTTACCATGAGGAGTAGTTCAACACTGTGAGTCATCTTGACTCAAGAGCGCTTCTTTTAACATTTCTGACAACTACTCTGAGAGAGCAGAGCAGAAGAAAATGAACTATTCTTAGTCTCTAACCTGAAAATATTTAGGACAAAATGAAGATGCACCTTATAGAGGCTCTTTTGAGGTTTGCTCTCAGAAAAGACCTCACTTGGAGAGGTCAGCCTTCTTGGCATGTGTATGGGAAACTGTTAATCACAGCCTGAACCTCTGATTAACCATCTGAGGCAAGTGACAGGTCAGCTGTGGGAGCACAGGTGAAGGTAATTCAGCTGTGCTCCCAGAAGGGGTGGAGCTTGACTCCACCTCTCCTAGATCCCATTTAAGGGCTGACCACCAGTAAAGCAGCATCTCTTTTGGAGATTGCTCTTGTGTGGAGTTCCTTGTGGTGAGCATCCATCCTAGTTGTGAGCCTCAGAGTGGGTGAGTTGTTCCTCTATAACCTCTGGTTATTCATCTGTTACGATCTTGTATAATAATGACTATACAGCATGGCAGTGGTTCCCTCCCCAACCAGCTATTCCTTCAGGACTGCATGGAGCTCTTTTCAAATGTCAGCATGCCACCTCCATAGCAAAAAGGTGATGCCTGCAGCCTAGGATGTAGCTAATGGTATTAGGTGTTGTGGTCAGGATTTACCGGTCTTGGAAAATTTTATAAATGCAACTATTAAAAAACATTTAGTACTTAAACAAATTATGTATACGTAAGAGCGAGATCCCAAACCTAACAATTCCAAACAGCAAAAACCTTAATACTAACTTTTTTCTTTCTCTGATTATGTAAGTAGGCCATACAATAATAACTAAATAAACTTCTAAATAAAGCAGCTTGGTTCTGACTGGAGAATGTTTTATTGATTCCCCTCTTAATATCTCACTTGGAAGGAAGTGAAGGGGTGATGCTTCTGGAGGCAGAGGCATGGTGGGAAGGGCTACAGCTGTCAAGACAGTTTGGCAAAGGACTATGATTGAACACGTATCTCAAGCTTCAGCAAATATTCAAGTGCTCCTGCCACCATGGGCCTGAGTGGCTGCAGCTCAACCCCTAACCAGAGGCCACTGTGTCCTGATGAACAGAATACCCAAATGCATGGCTCCAGAACACTGCATCCTTCCCAGTTCATCTCAGAAAACCATGCCCTCTTTGCAGTATAGCACAGTTGCTAAATATTTAACTGTGACATGCAACATGCTTATTCCACCAATAGATCTTTAACCGACGCTTGGCCCATGGGGCTCAAGGCTAGATGACCATTTAAAGAAAAGTATGCATAATTAAATTCTGTCTCATTTTATGCCTTATCCTCCCTCTCCCCTTTTATCTCCAGCTACTATTAACAGGCTCCTTTTCATTCTCCCCCTCTTATCCTTTTTCCTTCTTTCCCTTTCATCCTTGTTTGTGTCTTTTTCATTTTCCCTTCCTTTAATTTTTTTCCAAATCCTTTTGATCATCTGTCTCCTCACCACCGGTTCCTTAACCAGCTGTGTTTGCAGCCTTTTCCATTTTATATAAGCTGCTCCCTCTCTTCTTTCTTACTATGTTCCTCCATATGAATTAAACCTTATCCCGACAATTCTGGGACCCTGATCTTCAGCACTGTCTATAACGAATGTTAGTCACTGTTTCTTAATGAGTAGATCTGATTGGAAACAAAGCATATGGCCAGAAGGAACAGCATGGAAAATGGAGTGATAAAATCAGTGGTAGGAAAATGAATTTAATTACATTATCCTTATCGTTGTATCATCCAAGCGCTCATTTGCTCTGACAATAGTTTTCCCTCAGTGTGTGTGACATCTTAGCCATATATTCAATTCATAGCACTGTCTCATACAAAGATAATTTTTCTTTGTTACTAAAAAGCAGTGAAATATTTGTCTAATTGAAAACAGAGCTGCGTTCTACAAGCAGGTACATAGTCCTAGGAGAAACTGATCTCGCCAAGAATGTCTTCATAGGTCACATGTACTTGTACCTGTTTTAATTATTCCCACATAAATGCTCTTGCTTTCTGTAGCTGCACGTTAGCACATGTATAGCAGCAAGGTACACAGCAATACAGTTCAAGTTACAAATTAACCTCATTATACACTAAACTGATGCAAATAGTCATTTACTCACTTCCACATGCTTCCAGGCAAAGCACCTCTACTTTGAGTCCTCTCACGGTTTCCAGAGTTTTTAGTTCAGAAAATAACGCTTTTCAACTTAGATTTCTCATCTAGTGGTTTAGCGTCTTTTAGAAAACTACAACAATTTAAAAAGCCAGTTCTCCATCCTCCCTGGCTGCAGCATCTGCATGTTCCCAAGCCCTCCAGTTAAGCACTTTGACAGAGCGATGTGCAGGTTACTTTATGCCCTTCATAGTCTATAAACATGGAATTCAAGTTTAGCATTGAAATGCCTTCGAGTTTAACATGCAAGTCTTAACATCCACAGGTGCTTTGGTATACTTTCTTCTAATCTAAACTGACCTCTAAATCTGTTGTTTTTTGACAGAAGCAGGACTGATCAGTCTCTCCTACCACCCCAAGCTCTCCTTATGTGATAATGATATCCTACTCTCCACCGCACAGATGATGTCTCTCTGGTCAACAATGAAGAAAAAATCACCATTCTGCCACTTACTGTCTTTTTTGAAGCAAGCCAGCTTATTTAATACAGCTTCTATGCAGAATATGAACTCCAAGTATCCTCTTGGTGTACAGCACAAAGCAGACGTCCTGATTTGATAAAGTTACAATACACTTCATTGCAACATCTGAAAAACTCACCCTTTTACAACAATTTGCAGTGTTCAAAAGCCATTTATGCAAGGAAACTTATCTTTTTATATTGGATTAATCTTTTGCAAACAATTTATTGGTGTATGAGTAATACTTATTACATTCGTTAGTCTTCGAAAGAGTTTTCATTTTATTGACCGTAATTCATCATAAAAACAATATTAGGCATATACTACACATGAAAGCTCAACTTTATGATGACATTGACATTTTCTTTCACACTGAGCAGAGCCAAGAGAATGCCACTGATATGTTTTCTGATTTCTCTCACCTCAAGAACTCAGTGAATTCATAAAGATAAATGTCACCGGCTGAGATCAGCAATCATGTAATATACACATGCACCATCAGAACTTTTTGGGTCTTTCATCGGGTTCTGGCAGAGTGCTCTCTTCCAGCAATGTTTTTCATGGACAGAAAGGACTGTGAAATATAAGCAAGTCTTTGATATTTCAAATATTCTTCTCTGCATCAACCACAAGCATTTCTTCTTTTTTGTGTGTGTGTCCCTTTATTCTGACTCCTCTCCCCCTTGTACCTCTCCGCTTCATCGGTTCTTCTAACTGTATGACTGTTTACAAGTGTGGATAGTGATAGGACAAGGGGGAAAAGTTTTAAACTGAGATGGGGAGGTTTAGGTTAGATATTAAAGGAAGTTTCTCACACAGAGGGTGGTGACACACTGGAACAGGCTGCCCAAGGAAGTTGTGGATTCCCCATCCCTGGAGGCATTCAAGGCCAGGCTGGATGTGGATCTGGGCAGCCTGGTCTGGTGGTTGGCGACCCTGCACATAGCAGGGGGGTTGAAACTGGTTATCATTCAATCCAGGAACCTTTCTACCCAGGACATTCTATGATTCTTTGATTCTATTACACGTTATTTATTTACTTATTTATTTATTTTAAACTGTGCCCTTCCTTCTTTGTTTCTTTGCTCCCTTCTCTCTCCCATCTTTTGTTGTTTTTGTTTTTTTTTTTTCCCAGTGCCTCTTCGTAGAAACTGTATCACAGAGAAGAATTTAGAAAAATGAGAAAAATTGTCCTCAAGGGCATCAGGAGCAGCCCAGAAATGTTCACTTCTCAGTAAAACCTGAAATGTTCACTGAATGAGAGGGACATTTTCATTCATATTTGTCTAAGATGGATAGGCCTAATACAGCTGGAGTTCTGCTATTAGCAAAGAAAGTCTTGTGGCCACGTGGTTAAAGAAGCTGCAGAAAATCTACAGCAAAATGGTGTTTACAAAGGTCAAAATATATCTTTGGATGACTGAATATTAAAGCATTGGGTTTGGACAAGGTAACGTTAACTGGGTAAAAATACTGTGAAGATATGACAGGAGACGTTACATGTAATTCTGTGCTTTTTCTTTCTTTTTACAGTGTACAGAATGATGGTGTTCTAATATAGACATAGGCCAGGCATGACGATCATTACCAAACTGTATTGCCATTTACATTATGTTCTTGTGAAATCAATACTCTTAATATCGATAAACAAAAATATTGACTTACACCTATGGAATTTAGATTAAGAAGCCACTCCTTTTTACAATTTCACCGTCTCTCAACTCCTTTCAGATTTAATTTTAGACATATTAAATCAAAACTTATTATATTACCAATCCACTTCATGACTATTAACAGAACCCAAACACACATTTCAAAACTGGACCTAGAAAAGGATGAGAACAAAACCAGACCTTTGCTTTTTGTATCTTCAACAGCTACATCTGTGCTATCTTTTAAGAGCAGCTTCAAGTTACAGCCTTAAGGCCAAATACACTGCACAGACAATTCGTGCTGAATAGCTCCACAACCATTTTCAGACTATTATTCCCAAAGCTGATGAGAGAATAATGCAAAAAGCATCCAGATCATCCCAGCTAACAGAAAGCCTAATCCATGGCACCGCAAATCCTCTCTGCTGTAGCTGCAAGAGCACATTGATTTAAGCCTCCCCAGAGCTACTCCTGAGTACAAGGTTTACAGAGCCCCAGTCCTTGTTTTGTTGCCCAGAGCCATCTGCAGCCCTAGCCCTGTCAGGCAGAGGACATTTTCTTTGGCAAACTGGTTAGGGGCAGGTGCTCAGCTGTACCTTCTTTTCCATGACACACGAATGAGTGAGGTAAACAGTTCTGGTGAACCCCTTCTCCAGGCTCACATGGATGTTGCTGAGAAATAGGAAGCAAAACTCAGTCAATTTCCTTCTGGGACTCCTAATTCCAAAAGAGACAAAATAGACCATAGCAAGGTATCACGAGAAGGTCAGCTGTGTGGCTCTGAGGCAGCAGCAAAACAAGAGGAGACAGAGATAAGAGAGGAGTTGCTCACAGAGGAGTCCAACAGTCCTGACTTGAATTATTCTACTCATAGACGGTGTCCATATGCCTTCACTCTGACCCTGACCATTGGTGAAATCATTTTTTCACAAATATGCTTTCTGCTCAAAGTGGCAATAGAGTAACGAAGCCTGGGGTTACCCACCAGACATTTGTGATCTCTTGCGTATAAGCCCAGGATGCTCCCAGCCAGTAGGCACTCTGACTGTGGAAGTCTGACTTTCTGTTCAGAATCTGTTCCTGGATACCACACAGACACTCCTTTCTGTTACTATTTTGAATGGGAAATGCATGCAACCTTGTATGCTCTTTATATCCCTAAACACTTCATTCAAAGTATGATCAGAAGATGGCCAGTTTACAACTACTTCCAGCCTAAATCCCAGGCATTCATGCGACAGGGAGCCTCGTTTGTGTTCATTTAGCAAGGCTCTATTCCTCACTTACAGACTTTTTCAGACATTAGAGATTTTGTTTCTTCCTCTGTAAATTCAAACACCTGCCATTCCAATGGGTCATGAGAAAAGTAAAATTGTCACTTGTTTGAGTCTTGTTACTGTGAACTGTATACTTCTGCTCTTTCCATCCAGGCCAGGGATACAACAACTAGCTTACCTCTTGGCTACAAGCGTAACAGAGGTACAAAAAAATTGCGACCATGTCACCTAGCTCCAAGACAGCCCTGGGGGAAACAGGTCTATGGGGAACACTGTCTGAGCTTGTATTCAGTTAAACTGAGGAAGCTGCCCGTTGTGCTGTAACAGACATTTGTCATGTCTGTAGCAAGTTCAGAGTGAGCTCCACTGGGAACAACTTGGATGAGATGAAGTTGTAAGGAGCCAATAGTGAAAGGGCTCATGTCATTCATGCTAAGAGACATTGTCCTTGGGATATTTATCCTAGGATACATTCAGGGGGGGCCAGAGAAGAAACAGCTGTTCTAAAAGCCCTACTGCAAGCAAAAGGCACACGTGAAGAAAAGTCACAAAATGTGACTTTCTCCAAAGTGACCTGCTAAAAAATACTCTTTCTCTATATGATAGGCAAGTACTGGTCAGTAGGAAGGGTTCCTCTCCTATGTTCATGTCTGATTGGAATAAGAACCTGGGTCTAATGAACATTTATTAAAATGGGACACAGTTTTTCAGGAGAGAAGTCAGGGACTTACAGTGTTAACTAACATATTGCCTGGAACTATGGGAACAGAAGGCTTGGTCTACTGCTTTCACAATGTTTGGGGGGACAATATAAGTAAAGGGAATCCAGGAAGATACAGCAGTGACAGAGAGACTAAAATAAAGGTGTTCTAAGGAAGGTCTCTTCAGAAATCATGGCTTTCTGACAAAAAACAACAGAAAAATGCTCTGAATGAAAATGGCCACCATCATCCACTGGTCAATGGATGTCTATGGTTCGGGGATGCATTTAGGACAAAACATCTTTCTGTGCGCACAACTGAGCAGCCTATTGCTTCTTGCTCTCATCTTGACATCGTTCAGCCAGAGAGTACTGGTCATCTCCTCGATTAGCTTCTGAGTCATCAGCATGTGGTAGCACCCATAAGTCACAATGGTGAAATCATGGTGCTCAGCCTGAGCAGTCCTCAGACTGGCCTTTAGCTTCTGTCGTTGTCTCATCACTGCATAGCTGCACAGTGAAATCAACGCAGACAATGAGGAGCTGTCACAAGGCTGGGATGGTGCTTAACATCCTGAAATGCAGCGCAAATGCTGAGGGAGCTGAACTGTTGTTACTATTGATTTCACAGGGAATGGGATTTGATCAAATAGGAACAGGACTACTGGTGAAAGTATTAAGGCAGACAAATCAGGCACTGGCCTGTTCTACTAGTGTGATCATGATGAAAAAGCAAAACTATTCTGATTTCTCCTTTCTCCCCAGCAACTCTATTTCAAATTGTGTACTTTTTAAAATCTCTTCCAGGCATTTCAGAGATTTTTTAGACAAGAGGTAGGTAGAAGTGGTTACTTCCAGACATGAATACAGATTATTTCAAAGCATCGGTGCTTAGAAGGGGAAAGTTCTAACTCAGGAAACTTTGAAGTCACATCTGCAAGGCCTATGACCACAAAAGTTACAGTACCATTCTTTCAGCACCATTCTGAAGAGCTCTGTCAATCCTTGTTTTCACCGGCACCTTCAAATCCGGCAAAGACCTGAAGTTATAGAAGTGCTTCAGTCTCACAGCTTACCATTGTTTGAGTTTTAGTGGTATCCCTATATTTTCTTTGTTCGTACTATGGGAAAAATAAGAACTTGGGATGAAAACTTATAGCCTCTTTATTTTAGTGTCTGCTGTTTTCTGGAACGATATACCCCTAATTTATAACTTAGGAAAATGACTGACCAGCTCCTCAATATGAGAAAACTTTTCTCAGCAACTTTGCTATCCGGTCAGTGCATAAGGGAAAGAGGAAAACAACTGTCTCACTTACAACAGAGATTCACTTTTTGAGAGCCGTAACTGATATCACTATGTAGCTCTTTGAATTTGGCTGCTGGAGACTTTTTTTATACATACTGGTATTGTTTTTGCCCCAAAACACACCTGTAATTCTCATTAATACCACTGCAAGGAAAAAAAATAAAGAAAAAAAGATCTACCACACCGCAGTCTTTCTGTGCATAGAATTCTCATTAACTTTAATCAAAGTTCTGCACAATAAGCAACAGCAGGATCAGCACTCATTTTGAAAATCAAAGTAATACACAATGATTCATGACATCTGCAAAACATTCCTGACTTTTATTTATCATGCTTTTATTTCAGTAATCATTCTTGTCTCATCAGAATGTTTATTTAAACTTGCGAGAGAAATCTATCTCAGCATTATGTTTTATCACATGTGTTTCTATTCATCATAACTCTTAATTTAGAGTTAATAAAATAATTTAAGAGTTAGTACAAAATCAATAATTAAATAATTGATTTTTTAGCACAATTGTGCACAGAGCAGGAGAATCAATAGCATCCATGGTCACAACAAATTTCAAATTACCATTCCTGATGCCTTTGATAAATCAACTGGCAGTTGAATTCCTACTAATTTTATGTTGTGTGTCTTGCAAAAAAAAATCACTGCATGCAAATAAAGTCTTCTTTGACAGAGTACATTTCTGCTCTTACTCTCCTGTGCTGCTCACCCCTTTGCCTCCTCAGGGCCACACTATTTAAATAGGCTCCCATTATTTTCAGTGCAATGGCTTGCTAAAGGGAAATATTTGTGTCCCTTCAGTGGACATCTGCTGTTGGTATGAAAGCAATCAAGAGGAAAAAATGATGGTATGAAGCACATTTAACTTTCACGCCTCTTCATCATTCTGCACAAGCGAACACCAACAAGAATTCAATCGTAAATATATCAAAATACATTCCACCCTACTCTGAAAAAGCAGAAATATTAAAAAGAAGAGAGAACAAAGAATCATAAAAAGTACGAAGTAGACTTTACACACAAAATCTTCAACTTTATTGTGGCTCCCCAAACTCACTCTTGCCATTTACTTCCAAAAAAATTCCAAATACTCCAGATTACACAACTGTGAAATAAATCCTGCAAAAGATTGCCACAAATGGCATAATTTAATGTTGCTATCACTGCAATGTAAATCGTATATCAGCAACTTCATAGCAAAGTAAGATAAAAACCTGATGTCAGCAGAGGTAGTGGTGTGAGAAACTGTATTTACACCTATGCTCATGTGCAGCCTCTTTGATGCATTCTGCATCACTGACCACTGTGTCTGCCTGCTCAGAGCTGCCTCAGATGAGATGGTATTGCAGTGTTTTGCAAGAGTATAAGTTGTTGTGCAAAGTTGGCTTTGCAAGGAAAAAAATCAATTTGCTTTTCTTGAAAGACAAGTACAAGATACAAAGCATACTTCCTTCTATTCAACCACAGTGGTTGGGAAAAAAAACACCCTAACTTTAAGTTGTAATGGTACCTGGTTTAATAACATCTCATGCATCTCATATGATGATCTCATCAAAGTAACAGAAGAGAGTAGTCTAGAGTGCTGTTAATAACATGAAAGCAACATTGCTAAATAAGAATTAGTAATGAAGAAGCAGAAGGAACACTAATCCTATTACCAATGACTGCTTTTTAAGACTGAGGAAGAAAAACAAAGAGTCTGTGTATTTCACTTCTGTTTCAGAAACTCCTAATAGGCTGTGAACGAGTTTTTGGAAAAAAATAATCTTATGCTAAGGCACAGATAATATTACCTGATACTAATTCAGTGGTATTGATGAAAAATACATGTGAGTGAACAAACTCAAGAGACATCCCCCAGCAGAAAGAAAACTAACCTCGCATGAAAGACAGGTTTTCAATTGGCTTTTGCTCCAGTGCATTTCTGGTGGAATGAACCTAAGATGTCAGAAATATTTTCTCCAAACTGGACACGCTGTCTAAAGGGCTCTTACAGATGTGATCAGTCAACATTAGCACTAATAGCATCAAACATTACCATTTCAGTTTGTCTGCTTCACTCCTCTGCCTCACATGTGAGGACATCTGAAAAGCAAACTTTAGTCCAGTATTTCTAGGGATTATTGCTAATATGAATGTTCTATCTGATGGGAGCCTGCAGAGAAACTCACTCTGGAAAAAGTTTATATCTATGCAGTGAGATGGACTAGAATATTTTTAGCAGAAATAACGATGCAGCTCTGTGAATGAAAGAGTGGTCTCCTATAAAGCACTAAATGTTAACTTTTTTGGAACAGTTACTCACCTTGGAAGAAACAGAATTTAGTTTATTTTGCAGTGGTTATCTCCTAAATTTTGATTCTTTTGGTCTCATTCCTTGACATGGTTGATTATAGAAGCACTGAACTGAATGAAAGAAAGAACAGCAACTTGAAGTTCAAATAAGTAAGCAGAGGTAGAACACTACGAAACTTTGAAGACAATGAAATTAAGCCTAAATTTGTAATAGAAGAGGATGTTAACCCAGATGAATGACAAGATCAAAGCAACGAGTGACAAAGATGATATTACAGTCTGCATTTGTACAGACTTTGAAGACTGAATATATGAATATTTGCAAGTATTTGCATTTGATCAATCCTGAGTTTCTGTCTCTTTCTGCTCCTGACCAATCCTATTCAGCCATACACAAATCTGAAGGTTATAAACTCTCAGTTGGCATAAGCAGGTGTTTGTTTAACAGTATTAGGTATTTGAACTATTTTGCTCTTGTCTCTTGCACGTACTGCCTGATACTGTTGACAGAGACACAGCTAAGGACATAACACATTTTGAGAGAAGCCAAGAATCGTAGTATAAGAACGTTCAAAGTATTCTTCTTTGCAAAGTATGGGAAGCTGGAAGAAAGTATTAAAAGCCATGAAATGTATTTTGAGAAGCAAAGCCGAAAAGTGAGATTGCTCTGAGTGCACTAATGGCCCTGATCAGCCTCACCTTAGGCTTCCACCCACACCCTGTGCCCAGTCAGCCCTGGAGCCCCATTTCCCCTCCTAACCTACACTGTAGTAGTATTGGTCTTCAGCTGTGCCTGGCTATGGATCCTGTTGATCCAGGCTTCAATCTGCTGGCCAGCTTCTGGACTTGACCTTGGGGATGCCTAGGACCTGGCTGGTGATGAGTGAACATAATCCTCATCCTGACCTGTAGATTGACTTTCTTCATCTCAAACCTGTCTCGCTGCCATGAATTTGCCTGCTCATCTGGAGGCTTGGTTGAGTTTGGCCACAGTCCCTAGGCTTGCCCTGTTTGCCTTGCCAAGGCTAGTGGACAGATCCTTCTCCTGAAGGAGGAGTTACTGCCCTCTGCTCTTGGATCCTCATCCCTTAGACGGCAGCTGGTCCTTCTGCTCCCTGAAGGAAAGCTCAGGTTTGGAGAGGTCTGTTCTCATACACAGTATACTGCAGTAAAATACAATAATTTTCTAACAAAGAACAAAAGACAGGATTTGGCTGACAGACAACAAAATGCATCAGAACGTGAGCTGGTGTGAAGTACATACCCCTCCTTGTTCAAATAAATAATATGTGTGGTTAGAAGGAGACTTTGCTGATTATCAAAAACCTTTGCTTTCAGAAGAAGAGACAGCATTGTATACAAAGCTATGTTTTTTATAAGCTTACAAGCTTCTACCTGCCTAAGCTACACTCTATCTTATCCAACTCATTATAGAAAAATGTGAGATTATGAAATAGATATTCTTCCACAATGCAGCTATTTATTCTTGGGTTTGAACTAGTAGTAACCATCTCTGTACAGTGCATCTCTGTTACTCTTTGCTGCCTTTCTGACATTCAGATCCTAAAGGTGCTCACACTGCTTTCCTTGGATATGTCAGACCTTTTCCAAATTTCCGTTTCAACATTTTATGATTAAAGATTGTTTCACTGTAGACTTGTAAATATATATATTTCTCAAAGATCTGGCTATGTTTTCTGTTTCAGCTTCCAGTTTAACACTAAGGTCGGGAGTGATATGTAGAATTTCCTTAGCTACCATTAAAAATGACTTCTTAGCAATTCGGAATAAAAAGAAGCTTGCTTTTTACCACCAAATTGCACAGAGATCAAGTGAATAAAGCAAGGTGTCCTTGGTACAAAATGGATCATTATCATTGCTTGCACAAATCATTAGCAGTACAAAAATAATAATAATAATACAGTCACGTTACAGATGACAATATCTGATAGGGAACAGCCACAGTTGTGATTAGTGCAACTCAGTGCCAAATGAATGATCAGGGATCAATTCCAGTGCCAGCAAGCTCCAGCAGCAATAAGCAGGAAATATGATGAGCCTCTACTGCAGAGGAAACCTTTTGTATGCAGCAGATTTTGCAGCTGGTTTACATTGACCTTAGATTCCAAGGAGTTCTTTGTTACTCCTCTGAGGCAGAGAAAGACAGGGTACAGGGTGAATATGATCTTTTAAGGACACTGCTATGTCCTCACTTTACCCCTCTGAAAAAAAAAAAAAAAAAAAAAAAAAAAAAGAGGTTGATCTGAGTTTTTGAATGAATGCTAGAAGATTTATTCAGAACGCTACACCAATGACTGAAATAACTCTTTAATATCAAATGAAACTTTTACAGCATTGATGGATACACTAAACATTGTGAAATACAATATGATTTAGTACAATGCAGTCAGTAAGTCCTGTCACATAGATACACGCACTTTCTTTATGAAGCTTTGGATAAAAAGGATCAGCAGTGAAAAGGTGAAGAGTAGCGACAAAAATCCAGATGTGAAGATAAAGCTACCTAAAGACAAGTGAACATTGGTGAAGAAGAATATGTTGTTCTGTATTTAAGAAGAAAGATAGACAAATGGTAAAACCTTTGAAGTTTGGCACACTCTTCCAGGGATGGTACGATTTTGCTTGAGTGGCCCTCTTGGATTGATCAAGGATTGGCTCTGAAATTTGGCTGTAGCTGAGAAGTAGCTTTGGTAAAATAAGAATTGTCTGAATCATTGCCTTCTTTCTCACAAAGCACATCTTACTTTCACAAAGGAGCTGGCAGTGAGGTACTATAATGCGCCCCTACTCTTTGAAGAATATTACTTAATTATTTAAATAGTAGTACCATTGAAAGGATCGTGAACTTTTGTCAGTCTGAGCTTTAGAACAAGATGAAGCGGGCTAGTGATAACCATTCCTGCCCGACTAGCGCAAATAGCAGATTTGAGCTGTGAGAGAGATATTATTGGCTACTGATCCCACATTTTTGGACACTTAATCAGCATTGTCATGGGTCAAAGAAGGCAGTATGTTTGGGCTTTCCTCCAGTACTTGAATATGAGTCTTCACCTTTCTATTTGTACTGTAACATGAGCAAGAGACTATTCCTGCTTTGTACCATTATAGGAAGGGTGACCTCACGCTATGGATTATGCACAATGGTCATGATGTCTTATGGAATCTGAGATATGTTTACTTGTTCTTGTGCCAGTAACATGGAATGAACAGCACTGTGAATATCATTAATGCCTTAAAGGAAAGCCAACAGCTAAGCAGACCGATGCAGTACATATAATTGTTAAGGATAGACATATGCCTACTCTAAGAGCCTCTCCTGGACAACAAACAGTCAAGCCCTTGTTTCTGTTTCCACATGGTGACAAGTATATGGATCTCCGACCCTTTTAACCAGTAATACGTTTCTCCATCATTTTCAAAATTTCACAAATCATTTGTCAGAAGCAGCTCAGATTCAGAATATTGGGAATGGATCTGCAGGAGAGTGATTAGCAGGCACTCTCTAGGCAGCCGAGTCAGTCAGGTTTGTGCAATAAACAATGCAATTATTCATCATTTATCAACAACTTGTTTAATTTACTCTCAGTGGAAAATACAAAAATTCCATAGTTAAAAACAAAACAAAACCACTGCAACAAAGGTTATGTGCATTTCTTCAATGTACATCAACATTTAGAGAACAGATAGTTATGCCAGCTTCCATATTCATTTTTCTCCCTTTTCCACATTCATTTTTCTCCTTTTTCCACATCTTACTCCTCAACTGTCTCATTGTGTGAGCTCTTTTAGCAGGGGCGGTCAGCAGTCTGGGGTGGGACGTTTTATAAAGGCAGGTAGTGACAGGATGAGGGGAAATGGCTTTAAACTGGAAGATTTAGACTAGATGTCAGGAAGAAATTCTTTACTCTGAGGGTGGTGAGACACTGGAACAGGTTGCCCAGTGAGGTTGTGGATTCCCCCTCCATGGAGGCATTCAAGGCCAGGCTGGATGGGGCTGTGAGCAACCTGGCCTAGAGGGAGGTGTCCCTGCCTATAGCAGGGGATGGAATTAGATGACCTGAGAGGTCCCTTCCAAACCACACCATTCTATGATTCCATGATTGCATGATCTATTTTCCTGAGCTGGATGCGTGTGTGTGGGGGAATTGTCATCAGGTATTTTTTGAGGTGAGCCAGCTCAAGAGCAGATCATCCAAGTAATTTTTTTTGCAGATGCTTCCAATCCACTTCCCAGACACAGCTTAGCTCTTAATGAATACTCATGGAACGGCTTGGGTTGGAAGACACCTTAAAGATTACCCAGTTGCAACCCTCTTCCATGGAAAGGGCTGCCGCACAACAGATCAGGCTGCTCAAGAACTCTCCTGAAGGTTTTCCTTAGTCAAATCACACTGAACCTGTTCTATGCCTAAAGTTTTCTTAATGCTCTAGTTCTTTTTTTGTACTGTTTCCGGGATGTTTGCATACACATTCTAGTATCAAAACTCAATGAAAAGCAGCTGACTCCTGATTGACAGTGCATGACCTGTGTTTTCTGTTGTTGCCTCAGCTACTTCCCAGAGCTCTTTTTTTTTTAATTGTTTTTAAAACAGAATGGTTATGTCTTTGAAGGTCAATGACTTTAGCCCTCCTCCTGCTATTACTGTGACCACTTGTACCTGCTCTTCCACTGAACTTGGTGACTTTCTACCTCATCTTCTGTAAACTAACATTAGATAGTAATGCACATAGGCATGGAGTTTCCACTTCCCTGTGAAAAAGATGGGGGTCAGAGTTAAGGTTATATGTCTAAACATATTTTACCACATCGTGTTAAGCCCGACATTAGCTGATCTGAGGGACGTGGTTAGCGGGCATGGCGGTGATAGGCTGACAGTTGGACTAGATGCGGTCTTTTATAGTCTTAATGATTCTGTGATTAGAGCTCCATTTTTTAAATGCGTTTCTGGACATCATGAACTGAGAGAGAAGTCACCATTAGCACGAGCTAAATAATTTCTGGATTTTTTTAGTGATAAATGCAGATACGCTTGAAAATGAAATTTACTGTAAGTTAAACTTCTTATGAGACTTCATGTGTTTTGTTTTTTTTCTTTTTCTTGAAAGCGTTGTAATTACACGGGTAACGCTTTCAAGACTAGTTTCTAATTTAGAGATGCTATAACTGCAGCTTTAGAGAACATATAATTTGCTTAAATTATGTACCCAGAGGAAAAAAAAAAAATAAAAAAAATTAGTATTGGAAAAAAAAACACCACCACCATAGGCGATAAAGGTTTGTGGGTACTATGGAAACTTCACTAGGGAAGCCTAAGAAGTTGCAGGCACATAACAAACGGAGAAAACGCTCACAGTGCAAAGAAGAGTCTGACGTCAGGAAGCACAACAATTAATGCTACCCTGCCCTCTTGTGTTCCTGTCTGAGGAGGCTGCCTGCACCCCGCACATCTCCCAGCTCACGTCCCCTCCTCACGCCACAAACACATCGCTAAAACCCAATGGCACGGCACCGTGACAACAGGGCGGCTGGAGAATGGCGGGAAGCAGTACAGGGCTGAAGTGTGAAGGGGATGGATTATATGGAAACGCAATCGAAAACAAGCACACATCTTCAATACGTGTCATCACTTGCAGCGCTGTGGGGGTGGTGGGGGGGGGGAGCGGTATGGGACTTAAGGCTTCACTTTGCAATGAAACTGAAGCTGGTAACTATGTGTGAGAGTGCTGTAAAAACAGAGGGCCCGTTCTGGAGAAAGCAGAACCCGAACCTGAGCGTTTGCCAGCTCAAACACTTCATTTTGGCATTACTTCGATTCTTGTTTTCACTGTTTTATTTATAGCCCTAGGGGATAACCAGGGATGAATCTGGCCTGACGCCTGCACCTGAAAAAAAACAACAAAAAAAAAAGACAGCTTTCACTGCAAGTGATAGCCAGCAACACTTCCACGTGCAGAGGTCCAAACACAACAGAACTGGTTTAGAACCAACAAACACTTCTTTGCGGCGTCTGACAGGAGCCAAATCCCCACAGCAAAAAGACAGACCGCTGCACTCCGAGGGGCACACGACGAACAACGAACGCGCACTGCCACGCTGACGTCACGTCCCTTCCCTCGCTGGGTGCCGGTGACGTCACGCCCCACACCGTGACGCCACATCGCCTGGGTCGCACGAGCAGCACGAGAGCCCCGCGGGAGGGCAGAGCCGCCCAGGTTTGGCGACGGTACCCGATCCGGAGGCGGCCCTTCCCGGAGCGGTGCCCGCAGTCCGCTCGCAGCTCTGTATCCCGCTCCGTCGGTGCTGACGCTCCCGGCGTTCGCCGAACGGCCCTTCCGACAGCGCCTGTAGAAACCATACAGAACGATTACGAAACGCACAGCGCTATCCCTCTCTAACATTCACCCTTTCCTGACCGGCCGCCTCGGGGCCGCCCATCCCCGTCCCCGCGACGGGCTGTGATGAAGTTACCGAGGTTGCTGGCTGAACTTCGGGCCCAACGCGGCTGCTCTCGGGGCGGCGGGCACAGACCTCCCGTCAGCGGCCCCCGCCGCGCCGCGAACGGCCGCTTCGCCCTCTAGCGGGGCAGCGCGGCGGCGCCGGCGGCTGGGCGTGCCTTCCCCGCTCCCTCACCCGCCCGCCCGCCGGGGGGGACCGAGAGTCAGTCCGAGAGCCGAGCGGAGCGGGGCCGGCGGCGGCAACGGGCAGGCGGGGAGGCGCCGGGATCGCAGTTCCCCCCTTGGGGGAGGCGGCCGGAGGGGACGGCGCGGGAGAGCGGAGCTACTCGAGGAGCCGTCCGCACCGCTCTCTCCGCGCCTCCGCCGGCGAAGAGAGTCCGAGGGGAACCGGGGCCGCGGGGCAGCCAGCGGGGGTCCGGCTCCCCCTCCCCGCCGACGGGAGGGGGGAGAAGAGGGCCGCCACCCACTTTGGCGAACACTTTGGCACTTTGCTGGACCCGGAGCAGGAAGGGGTGGAAATATGGGGAAAGTTGGAAGTTGCCTGGTGACTTTGGCCGGACTTTTGCTGGCAGCGGGAGCGCAGACGTTCACAGGTAAGGGGCCGCCTCGCCTGCACCGCGGCTCCGGAGCCGGCGGGGCTTCGCCTCGGGTTCCTTTCTCTCTCCGTCCTCCCGACGAGGCTCACACTGGAGTAGGTGGGGGAGAGAAAGTCCCCTAAGGAGGCGGGCGGGATGCCGCGGCCGGGCCGGGCCCCAGCTCCCCGCGCTCCCCGCGCTCCACGCCGCCGTCTGCCCGGATTTCCCCGTTGCCCCGTCCGGGAGCGGAGGGGCTCCGCTGCCCCCGGCTCTGCGCGTGAGCAGCGGTGCTTTCCGCTCGGTGTGCAGACGGTTACGGTGCGTTCGGACCCCCTGGCTGCTCCCCGTCCTGTTTCCGTGCTGAGGAAACCCGTACTTTTAGACGGGAACGTGGGTTGTGAAATAGTTCACCGCGCTCCGTTGCAGGGAGTCACATCGGGGCTTTTTGTTTTGTTTCTCGCACGAAGTTAGCGCGGCTAACAGCAGTGGGGGACATCTGGTGTCGGGCTCGGGCTCCGACCCGCTCGGTAGGCTCTGCGTCCTACCGCCCGGCTGCTGAGCGCCGTGTTTGCAGTGCGCTGCGCTGCAAACACCGTGTGTGCGTGGTGTGCTCCTAAACTTTGCTGAAAAACTACCGAATTCCGGTTTTATGTCAGGTTCCGCAGACCTTCTGCGTACGCTGCGTTTCCCTTAGATTCTCCTCGGTGTTATTCCCGTGGATGAGAAAGAGGGTTCCTGAGCAGGAGGATGCTTTGCACCGAGATGATACATAAGAATGATTAAAGCTTTCCCTAACACCCGTGCTAGGTTGAAGCTATGCTTCGCAGCAGATTATGAAGCTGAACTCATGCACATTAGCCCTATAACTCCTTAATATTGGGAATCTGGTGTCCAGGCTTCAGGGAGAGCTCTTGCTTCATTCCGATGAATCCCAAACTCGTTGCTGCCCCGCACCAACTGTCAGGCTTCTTGCTTAAAGTTGGACTAGAGCAGCACTTCTGAAGTGACTTACATACGTGGTACCCTGATGCTCTGCTAGAGTCAGCACATAAGTGCCATTCATGTATTCATTTCCATAGCCGCACGCTGTGGCAGCAAACACACAGTGACAGAAAGCACAAACGGTTCAGTGATGTCCTTAAGTGGATTTAATGACCTGTGCATAGGCTTGTGGCAAAAGGGGCGATTCCACGACTTCCAGTGCACTGAGTGAGGGATGCTGCGATCCACGCACCTCAGTGGGGCTGTGGAGGATGTTCTGGGGCACAGGATCTGGCCTGCCCTCTCCCTGTGTGTGCGCATGTGTACATGTGTGTGAAACACTGAATGGAAAGCCCATTAATGGCAGGGCAGGTACAGCTTGTTCTTTTTTAAAATATTGATTGTTGGCACTCCGTTTTTGCACTCCCCTTTTGAAGTGTGTGCCTGGGAGTCGGTTTTGCTTAGGGGGAGAAAAAAAATGCTGTTGCTTTTGTTGAAAGCATGATGCATCAGTGTCATAGAAATTAAATCACACAGAATTCCTCTCTCGGTGCTCGCCGTCCCCTGTTGCTGATGGGGGTTACATGAATAACCTCTAAAAAGTTTGAAAAACAAATGAAGCAATAAGAAAAGAAAACCAACTCCACGGCTGCTTGAAGCAAAGAATAGAAACGAGCGCGTTAAGTCTTCGGTGTTTCTCGTTCTGTTTTTATTTTTACCCTTTCCTAAAGTAATTGATCTATTTGGCAGAGATTAGTTCTAATGTTACCTTCAGTCACTGTTTTATTTGCATTTCTTGTTTAGAAAACAATCATACCGAAAGATCAGATCTTGGCTTTCTAAGGCCTGGAAGCTTTCAAGTAATCTTTGGAAAGCAGCTTAACAGTTAATAACAATGAGATTTTCTCTGAGTCCTTAACTAAGGAATTTAAAATTCTGCACTCATCGGTTCCAGAAGCAAATGGTTTCAAGAATTTGGATTCAAGACGTGTTGCTGAAAGCGTATTATATGGACAATGCTTATTTGAAGAAGTAGCTGGGGTCTTGCTGCAAAGCAGATTGCTTGTTCCTGGGAAACGCTTGCATACCTGGGTCGGCTGATTTCTGTTTATAGTTTTAGCATAAATATGACAAAGTGGGGCCATGGGAAGGCTCACACTGTAGACTTCCTGGATCGTGTGGTGTTGCTGTCACACAGAGTGTCACCTGGCTCTACGGTGCTCCTTCTCCTTCCCCTGGTGGGTTTTGCAGCTCAGGGGTAGCGGTTCATCCCTGTAGGGGATCTGGGTCAAACCAGAGATGTGGCAAGTGAGAAGGGACATTGCGTGCCTAAATACTAGGTCTTCCATAAAATGTAGAGTCTGGATGTAATGAGTTCTGTCAAACACCGAAATGGGTGGCTGAAATTGAAGGCGAAGAGATGTGTAATAGAATGCAGAAACTGTGCTTTTATAAGGGCATCGTGTTCGGGTGGATTTACATTTGCACACAGCCTGAATTCTGAAATTGGTGTTTCTTGCTTATAACCTGACTGACCCAGAGAGGCCTGTTATTAGAGCACGCTGTTCTCTTTTGCTGCAGAAAGCAGCAAGGATGTGTATTAGCACATTCATTTTATGGTACTTGTGTTGAAAGTTTTTCTTCTCTGAGAAGGGATGGGCCCTATTGCAGTGCTAAAGAGAGGGGGGTGGCATGGAAATGCTCCTGGGGGGCTCTTCCCAAGTAACTTTGTGCTGGCACAGGAGGCAGCTGGGAGGAGAATGGGAAGGAGGGAAGGCACTGCACAGAACTGGAAACTGCTTCTCTCTGGGTCTGGTAAAGGTTTTACATAGAGCACAGCAGTCCTCCAGCTGTCTCATGGAAGGAAAATACAAACCTTGTGCTCTAAATAGATGCCGTGCCTTCACGTTCATCTGTTTCGGTTTTGGGTGTAGGCACTCTTGAAAACAAGAATCACATTTTCCAAAAACAGTAACGAAGAAATGTAACATACTGAAACTTCCTGAACACCACCGTTGTCACAGTGCTTGCAAAGAGGGAGGATGGAAAGAAAGAAAGGAGAAAGGTGAAGGCTCTGTAGGGCTGAAGGGAAGTTCCTGGCATTCAGAGAAATGTACGGAAAGTAAAAACTTTCTGCTGTAATATACTGTGCTTAAAGAGGTTTCTCAGAGTATTCAGGATCTGTATCGGGTAGCCTTTGATAGACACTGATTGCTTTGTCAGCAATGATCTCTATGCGTGTTTTGTGATGTATTTTAACATTTTCTATGTTTGCTGGCATTGCTTATTTCACCTGCTCTCCACCTGCCTGCCTGTGGTCCCCATCCCTGTGCCATCTGAGGGAAGAAACGCTGGTGAGGATGCGGTGATCTTAGTGCCTGGAACAGCTGTCAGCCCAGCAGCGCATCTTCGGTTGAAGTGTTAGCATGGGCTTGGCGTTATGAGCAGAGCCAGCTGTGGGAGGGGGTTCTCAGGCCAAGAGCCTGCGTTGTGCTGCTCCCATTTACGCAGGTGAATGATTTGATTTGTGCTCTTCACCCGAGATTAATTGCATTTAAATGGATCCTGCAAATTAGTGGAAGAATGTCAAAGAATCAGCTTCTAATAGGTCTTTATTTTTTAGATGCTTTCGACAATTAGAAGCAGATGAAATAAAGTTTGCGTTTCGCTATAAATTGGGACGTACTCTGGAATGCTTAGAACAGAATGAGGGTCTGGACTTCGGGAGTGTCAAAAAAGAAACTGGGTGGTGAATTTTTGCTTTTTCTGTTGTTATGCCGTCATAAGTTTACAGTAAAGAAACCACACCAGAAATTAAAAATAAGCCTTCCAAAAGATTACAGGGATGTAATAACGCTGAAATATTCCTGTGATTTCTCTTCAGTCTCACAACTTAGTAGTCATCAGAATCCATGAGGAAAATAAATTAGCATCCAGAAACAATATAGCAGCATATAGCTCATGGAAAATAATCTATTTAGTGCTCACGGAAGTGATGGATTGGCAGCTAGAGAGCAAATCACAAAATGTGTCGGGGTACAGCAAGTAAGCTTCTGGTCTCTGTCTCACTAACATCATTTGGGTCTGACCTGAGGAGATGTGGAATTTATTTTTCTTGCTCATATGCTAAGTGGGTCAGTGAGTGTGCCGTACTGTGGGGGTTACTGGTGGCCCGGGCACTTGTACAGGTTGCTGCTGGGACATGGCTTCGCTTTGCATCGTTGGGCTCAGCTGGTGGAGATAACAGGCTGAGACCTGGTGGAACACAGTGCTGTTGTTGGGTCGGGACCTGTGAGCTTGATCCTGGGTTTCATGTGTTGCATTTTGATTGTGATTCACTTGAATGGTTCTGAAAATTTCACCGGGAGTAAATTGTTTATTAATGTGTGAGTGCATCTGAATTACTTTGCTTCTGCTCTGTTTTGGTAGGGAACATCGAAAAGATCCTGTTTATTTCATTTGATTGTGCAGATAATTTCCAAATGTGCGTTTCTCATTTAATGTGTATTAAAAGGGATTTCAGGAAGCCAAAGCCAGTTTGGAGCATGTGATAATAAATACAGTAATAAACTTTTTAAAAAGAAATATTACTGTGTCGCTTTCCTCTCTTCCCGTCTCTGTGCTCACATGTTTATTTCTGCTCTCCTAGCGCAGGAGCACTTCCTGAGTCTGCCTGCTGTGATCTGCTGCTGATCACTAGGTGTAGCTGCATCTCTAAATCCACTTTTCTAAGTGTAAAAAGGGGCAGGGCTGAAAGCTGGGCTTCGAACTTGGGAGGTCTGGAAATTTTTGTCCCCTAAAGAATTCTAATCTATTGGGTTGTTTTGTGGGTTTGGTTTTGTTGTTGTTGTTGTTTGTTTGGGTTTTTTGTTGGTTTTTTTTTTTCCCCCAGTTTGCTTATAACGCAGATGAACTCTCTGTCGTGTGTAAAAGTGCTGTTTTCAGTATCGTTGTTACCATTCAATGGAAGGATGAAAGCAGGCTGTAATATAACAAACTGCATGGAATTGCAAAGAAATTGTTAGTACTTTCCTAGCAGTTTATATGGAAGGATTATTGCTGCAGAGGTGTGATAAGGTTACATCTTAACCATCTTGATTGACCTGTAGATACGTTTTAAAGCAAAGCTGGAGTGTTATGAGTGTATATAGCTTCGTAATGCATTGTGAGGAGACTTCTGCTCTGCTCCAGGTAATTACTTTCAGGGATGATTTTGCTGTCGGTGGAATCCTGCACTGATTTTTGTAAGAGTGTTTTGTAGCTTCTTAAGCCACATCCCTTCTTTCAGTGTTATGAGGAGTTAAGCAGGGTGAGTCCCCGCACATGCTTTAAAAATGAAGGAAAGATGTTTTTATGCCCGCATTTCTGAGAGCGGTAACAACAAAAATAAAGGTGTATTTACACCTCTGACAAGTACGTTCAGTAGCTGCGAGGAATAGGAAAGGAACGATTCAGCCGTTTCACTCAGCCTGACCCTTTGCCACTTAAGGAGCAATGGTGGCAAACAAAGTAATGACCACAGTTTGTTCAGATGAAAGCATGGGAGTGTTAGCAGGAGGGAGTGCTGTAGGCAGGTTGGAATTCAAGTGTTTGGGGAGGAAGGTGTGAAAGAGTAGAAGAGATGTATCTTGCTGGAAGAGAAAACGTCCCAGGAAAAGCTGAACTATCAAGGCAATTAAACTGCATCTGGAAAACATACATGGATTTATAATTATTCACATTTTCATATATTTGCCATCTTAGTTTTGAACACACTTGTCTCCTTATATGCGCAAGGCTTAGGTCTTCTGAATAGGTCTTCTGACAGCTTTACGTAGCAATAGTTGATTATCTTTACACGTATGATTAAGTGTAACGATGTTAATGAACCTTCAGGTTTTTTTTTTTCCCGTGTGGAATGGTGCAAAACCAACATTTCTCCCGTAAGCTTTTTTCTTTTTTCTTTCTCTTTTTCCCTTAGATATTTGTAGCCTGCCTTGATTTAAACAGCAGTCGGGATCTCTGAAGAAGAGACACCCCTTTCTTTTCTTTTTTTCTTTTTAATCTCCAGTGTTATTGTAAATATCTTTTACAGCACTACTTTGTTGATCACAGGAGATGTGGGTTTGCTCCAGAATAACTAATAGATAATTACCTCTTTCATAACTGTAGCTCGTCCATCTTTTAGGAGAGTGAAATAAAGCATCACATGCCTGTATGGAGGTAGTGCTGCTTTTCCCACCCCCCAAGGTTTATGGCACACTGGGTTTGGGAAACTTTTCAGAAAGACTGTGTTATTAGCTTGAATCTTAAGGGTATCTTGGTTAGGTGAAATAATGCTTTTTAGTTGTGCTGACAAGATTGTAACGTAAGATTGAGGAGGATATTACAGGGGTTTCTATGCACTTCCAAGTGGATGGATAGTGGGCCGGTAGTGCCTTAAGGTTTTGTAAAGGAGTTGTTCTTGCAGGTAAATGAATAGAGTGGCTTTTCACATCTCTGCTTCCAGTGAATGTAGACTAGGCTGAGTAAATAACTCTTGTCCATGGTGTGCATTTCTATACTTGTGTGTATGCTTATATTATAAGTGCTAGTTTATATGTTTATGTTTTAAAAAGTTGACGAGTTATTGCCCTTTAGTGGGCTACTGCATTTTTCATGGTGTTCTCATGCAGAGCCTGAGATTTGCTTAACAGATTTACGTTGTCCTGCACCTACAAAGGGTCTCACCTGTGGTATTTTCAGGTTCATGGCTTTTCCAAGTTTAACATCTGGTTCAGCTAAAAATTAAAAACAAACATGCAAATCAGTTTCCATCTCCAGGAACTGTGTTGGGCCCCAGATCTGACTGTCCTTGCTGTAGCTGCTTGGTATACTTATTCTCTCTTCTTAGGGGTTTAGTGAATTTCTTTTGTTTGAATAGAATTTCATTATTATCTGTTCCCTCTTGCTCCTACTCCTAGTGAATAAAATCACTGCAAGAAGTCCAGTGCTTTCTTAGAACTTCACAGCCTGCTGGAAATAGGCCCACACACTGGGTACAAACTAGCATGAGTGAGGAAATCTATCTGTGTCAAGGTTTAACTCTATTTGCGTATCTATATAGGACTGCATGTTATTTATTCTAATGACGGTGATGTTTTTATCAAATGGTGTAATTCAATATCAACAGTGTCCGAGGATTACAATTTTTGGAAGCTGCTGGTATTTTGATAGTGTAAGATCTCTTTTCCTTCAGTGCTTTAAGATGTCCCATATAATCTTACCCAGGAAATGATGTCCTCACCCAGTGGAACTTTTTGAGCCTGGAAGTTTTTTCTGGCTCCATGTTGGGATGACATAGTGGAACATGAAGCGTACCGCTGGAGCACAGCATGCAGAAGACAGATGTAGATTTTAATTCCTGTTGTATTAGCCAGTTGCTTAGTGATCAGATCTTCTGCCTAGTGGGAAGCCTGGATTTAAGTATACGCCCTGGCATTTCACTGTGATATAGGTGAGTATTTTCATAGTTAAGCTTTTCTAATCTTTTTTTTTGGGTGGGGGGGGGGGGGGGGGGGGGGGGAGGGAGGGGTGTTTAGTTTTGACCATGACTGAAGAGTCTATTTTTTTTTTTTTTTTAATTTTTATTTTTTGGCTGATGTTTAAGAACCCCTACATTACCTTTGGTAAATATTATTTTTATGGCATGAAGAAGTGAATGGGGAAGGTCAGGTTGGATATCAAAAAAAGGTTCTTTGCCAGAGGGTGGTCAGGTACTCGAACAGGCTTCCCTGGGCAGTGATCATGACACCTTTGTGGAGCCAGGAGTTGGACTCAGTGATCCTTCTGGGTCTCTTTCAGCTCGGGATGTTGTGTGATTCTATTTGGAGAACATTTGCAGCAGCCACTGACCGCCACTTACAACTCCAGTCTTCCCCGAAAACTCGATGGTGTACTTAAATATTGTCATGTATTTAGGAGATAAAAACAATTGTGGACATTCACAGGAAGTGTAGTACTCAGTGGTGTAGTTCTTATGCTAATTGCTGAGAGCTACTATAGCCTTTTTTCCTTTAATGTTCCATTTTCTGAATTGTAGATGAAGATTATTTTACAAAGCACTGCACACAATGCAATATAAGCACTTTACATAACACATCACTTCAGCTGTTTTTCTTTTTAACTTCTGCAGAGGCAGCTATTCCTGAAGTAATTTCACAGCTATGTCAGATCAATTGTTGTCCCAGTAATAATTTTAAGTCACCGTGCAGCTGATGCCCTCTTTACTGTGTCTGAGAGATGTCATCTTGATTCAGTCCTAGCTCAGAACTTCTCAAAGTTCTCTTCTCGCACCTTTCTCTGCTGCGAGAACCTTCCTGAATATGAAAGCAACCTGTTGGGGTTGGGTCTGCTATTGTTAAAAGAAACCAACAACACTAAACACAATTTAAGTTAATATTTGTTTAAAAACCTCAGAGGTTGGAAATGAGACAGGAAGCCTGTACATTGCCCAGCATGACTGCTCTGTTTATAGTGACAGCAAAGCATGTGGGTTGAAGACCACACATCAAGCTCATGAGGTGTGTTTTATTTATTTTTACATTGAGAATTGTTGTTAGGATTTCCTATGTACATCAAGGCTAGTAAGGGATTTATGTGAATTAGCCTAGCACTTTTGTTTCAGCATTTGGAAATGATTGCACTTTCAGAGTTCTATTTACTTTCAGTGTTTGAGGAAAGAACACACCCTTTAGGACAAATACATGGTGAAATTGTGTAGGGCTCAGAAGCCCAAGACAAGTTGAAGTATATTCTTCATAAATAAAAAAAAAAAAAACTGGGTTCCACAGCAGCAGTGCAGCAACAGCAGAAGTGGATTTTTATTTTTTTTAGAGTCTTGCACTAACTTCAGAGCTGAATCTTTCCTCTACGAACCCTTAACAGTAAGTCATTTTGTTCACTGGAACGTTATTTATTTGCATCCTGACTACTGGGGAGTTGGATGTTAGCCACATTAGAAACTTCACACAGCTGCAGAAAAGAGGTTAAATGACATTGAAATTACCCCTTATAAATAATATTCCTCTGCTACCTCTGTTGTATTTGCAGGTGTAGACACGTGTATGATTGTGTGTTTGGGTTGAAGTGATGGATCTGCTAACAAACAGTGCACGCTTCAGCCTTGTTCAGCTGTACCACCCTCTGTCATGTAGTGGGTTTGGAGTCTTGAGTGTGGATAGGAACTTGAGTTGTCAGTAGGGCTGAAGCCTTAGTTGTTGTGTTTTTAAATGGAGAAGTTTAAAGTAAAGATTGGGCTTGGTGTCACTGCATCACCAGGGTGGCTTCAGTGGGAGTCAGTCTGTTTCGACTGATGCGCACTCACTTCCTGCTTTTGATATGCCTTCTCTCATTTCTTACAGAGAAACATTCAGTCTTTGGATATCTAAATTCTTACTTTAGGAGCTACCTGTTATGACTCAGTGAGGAATGGAAAATGTAGGCAGTCGTGTGCTTCTTCTGGGGTTAGGCAGGAGCTACTCAGGAGGTTTGGTCATGCGCTGAGTTGCATCATGGAAACTTGCATTTTGAAAGCTATTGCTCGCCTGTCAGTTCTGTTGTGTTTGTTGCAAAACTTCAGTCAGTTTCTGATGTGTAGCCCAAACTTGAAGACTTTGTAATGAAAACTGTCCATATTTGTGAGGATCTCTATTTCAAAAATGAATGCAGACTCTCAGCTTCCTCAGTTGGTACACAGTAAATCTGCCTCACTGAAGTAGCATCTGACAGACTTGTTCCCTTCAAATCCGTGCTTATGGTGGGTGGATGGCAGGAGCTTTGGGAACCACTCACTGTAAGTGAGAAATCTCACATTTCCAGAACTGGCTCTGGTAGTCTTCACAGTCTGCAGAGAGCTGTGCTAGATTTACAGCCGTAAAAAGTTAATTCTGGCTTGTGTGACAGAAGATGTGCATTTCCAGACTTTGTGAAGTGGAACTGCAGAAAAATCAGATCTGTATTCTAGAAACTGCCGTTGAACAAATACATGATATTCACCAGTAGCCCCATTCACATGAATGTGAATTCAATGCTTTGACTCTACACAGTGGTCTAGCAATAAAAGAAAGAATTGGCCAATTACAGTAATCTGCTAGAGCTCTCTACTCTAGAATTTTGTGTAGAGAAAGAGGGAGGGCTCTTACCTGCTCTCACTTCTGTCTAAAATTGCACTCTTAACGCCATCTATTCCACAGCAAATAACACACATATTTAACAAAGCTGTTAACCACAGGGCCACCTCTAAGGTTGTATTGCTCAGCTGCCACCTCTCACGCCCTCTCCGCCTCCTTCTCCGTGTTCCTGTCTGCCCCTCATCACCACGTTCCACGCACCAGAAGGCACTGTGGCCTTCCTCTGCCCCCTCTTTCTTCCCAGTTTGGAGATTAATGTTCACATTCAGGTAAGGGCACATAGCCTCTGGAGGACCACAACAGGGCTTAGGGACAGAATTCCTGACTGCCTAATTATTTTTCCTACCAAGAATGTGGTGTTTTTTTTCCCTTTCTCCTGTGGCAGATTAGATCAAAGTGGTCCCATGCATATGTTGTGACATGTGCCAGGAAAGCATGTGCTTATGTGTGAATAGTGTAAGTGAGCAGGGCTGAGGTTTTGCTTAGCTTTGCACTTTGCAGCAACAGCAGGCAGTGCATGTGGAGAACAAGATACTGAGGCCAGATCTAGGTTTCAGACCAGATGGACATTATTCATAATAATATTCGAGTGTTAATGGTTTTTATCGGAGTGTGAAGTAAACTGTTGTCGTTCTTGTTCTTCAAGCTGAAGAGAATCGCTTGGCACTATTAGTACTGCCACTATTTATATAAACACAGGCTCAAAAATTAAAAATGAATACAGTCAGTCTTGGGCATGCTGTAAATAACTCCCAAAAGCTTATGATGACATAATAAGTACAGGTGGGCAGGTATTGCACAAGTAGCGTGAACATCCCAATGTCGCCATTTTGTAGGGCTGCAGCTACAAGGACATGGACAGCCTTCAGAGAAATTCATCTAGAACTGTTTTCTTTGTGGTTGAAGTGCTGTTATGTGCCATGTGGGAGATATCATCTCTTCTCTGAATCTTCTGTTTAGGTGGAGAGGAAGATGCAGAATCTTGTGTCACATAAATCTGCTTCCTTTCTTAATATATACAGAATAAACATTGTATACGAACGTTTAGAAAAAATGTTGCCTCTTTATTCAACTCCTGCAATTAAATATTGTTATATTGGTGCTTCGGCTTAATGTGCATTTCGTACAATGTTGACAGGTTAATTTTGGCTGTTATTTTTATGTGCACTTCTAATGCATGTAAATGCACATGGAGCATGCTCTGTGCTATCTTGAAAATGGAGCAACAATTCTGTAGCTTCATATTTCTTCCTACCAGTTTAAATTGTGCTTTAAGATGAGCTTATAGGTTCCTACTCAGTGTGGAATGTGCAATATATTGATGTGGTTCCTGTTGATGAAGGTTCAGTGTAGGAAGAGGATGCCAGCCATGCTCATTGCTGCGTACAGCACAATGTGTGCTCTCCTGGGCAGATGCCGAAGAGGTTTATTAAAGCATTCAAGTTGTTTCTTCATATAGGGAGTGAAAGATTCCTTCTTAATCCTCATATGGCTGCTGTCGCTGCTGGAGTGTTAATAGATAGTCTAATTTGTGAGCTAAATTACTAATTGTATTATGAGTCTAAACCTTATTAAGCCTTTTGTGTAGAATTAGATCACAGAGCTTTGGGAAACTGAATCCTGGTTGGGTTCAGGTCTCCCCTCTTCAAAGACACAGGGAAGCGTTCCTGGCTTCAGAGCTGCAACTGAGCTCTGTCACTGCCTGCTCCGTTATCGACAGGGTCAGAAGTTGGAAGCGGGGAGGCTCTGAGAATAGACCCTAAGTCTCTGTTACATGAAAGCAACACAATTCTGTAGACAAATACAAACTCTTTATAACGTAAGTGGAGTGAGTTACAGAAGTCCGTTCCAAAGAAGTTCATAACCCACCCAGAGATGGGCAGTCAGTCAGCTGTGCTGTTGAGTGATGAGCCCCTTCTCAGCTATTGCATTCCAAGCTCAGCTGGGTCACCTGAGGTGGCTCTTGCTCTTTACTCTGTCTTTGCGTGGAGTCAGCCTGCTAATGCAGCCCAGCTGGAGACGGGGGCCCATCGCCTCCAGCAATGGATCAGTAATAAATAAACAAAGTGGGGCTTAATGGATTTTGACATCCCTTTCAATAAATTTTTATGTTGGTCTGTAAGCTTGTGAACTCTTGTGCCTTTGATGTAGGAATGTTGTACCCATGGCAATTCATGTTCTTTACAAGAAAATGTTCAAATTTACTCAATATATTTTCCTGTATATACATGAGATATGTTCCCGATGGTATTAAGTTTTTCTCCGTGGTTCTGCACTCTAAACTGCTGTGAGGAACCTCTCTTCCTTTACATCTGAAGTTATCGGAGACTTAATACGTTCCTACCTTTATTCCTTACTGCTGTAAGCTAATGGCATTTGAAAGTATAGACAATAAACGAAAGTAACAGGGTATGTATTTTGTCACATCATCTTTGTATTTAAAGAGATTTTTCTAGGGAGTCTATCATTAAATGTGACACAAATAGAGTACATTAATATAAAGCTCCGTGTGTCTTCTGAAAGAGGGACCTTTCAGAAGGTTATCCACACTGTGCATTATTACATTTCTGTGAACAGAGCAGCCCAAAGCCCTGCTGAAAGGTAACTGCCTCCAGGTGTGGCCGTTGAGTAGGGGTCTGTTCAGCTCCCACACTGATTATTATGCTTACTGAAACACTTTGGGAGATTTAGTGTTGTTTTTTAGGGTGTTGGGGTTTTTTAGGGATTTTTTTTTTTTTTGTATGTTTAATGTGAATTTTCTAGCATTTTCTTATTCAAGCACAGTACACCTGAGACCAAAGTAGCTGCTGTTTCTCATTGGTTTAAGTGTGAGTTGGCATGATTGCCCACTTGCCATCTGTCCTGATTTCACCTGGAACAGCATTAATAGCACACTAGTAATGTTGCTGGGTGATGGGAGCACAGCTGGGGCCGGGCTAGGCCTCGGGGTGGAATGGGGCCAGCACGTGGGCCTGAATTGGACTGGGTGTCATTCTGTACCACTTGACACCATGCAGAAGGGTATAAAGCTGAGGGCAGTTTATGGGCTTGCTTGCTGCTTGGGGGCTGCTGTGCATCAGTTGGTAGAGTAAGCCTTGTGTTGCTGGCAGGGTGTCATGTTGTGCCATGCATCGATGAGTGGTGAGTAATCTTATTGCAGCTGTATATATGTGGTTATTGCTGCCTTTTTGTTTCCTTTTTGCTCTTCTGTCTTAGTAAGTGGTTTCTAACTCAACCCATGAGTTCTGTTTTGTTTCCAGTTCTCTCCCTCATTCCACTTGGGCGGCATAGAGCTACAGCCATGCGGTGCTGAGTTGCTGCTGGGTTTAACCACAACAGTGCCTTTTTGTACCCAATATGGGGTGGGTGATATTAGCACAGACTGGGTCTCTGTTGGAACTGCAGGGCCTGTTGTGGAGGTTAGAGCAACTTTCCAGCCTCAGAGCTGACTCCTCTGGGGCAGTCAATTCCAGGTGTACCCTTACAAATGAAAGCAAACTGTGGCCTGTACTCTTCTGCCAGAGGCACTGAGAAAAACATGTTGGTGATACTGGTTATGGAATGTCACTTGGCTGCTCTCTTGACTCGTTGTGTTTAAAACAAACAAAATTGATTAAGTGGGTCATTCTACTTTGATATTTGTGAAGTAGTCTTGGTCGTCTTCTTAGCCTGACCTTGGATGGCTTTATTTATTTGTGGGATGTCTTGTACCTCCCCCACTCCCTGAAGAATGACAAGTGGTAACTGCGCATTCCTATGGTTCTTCTCTTGGTTTTCATTTGCGCAACAGTCCGTGTTTTCAGTGAAAACAGGAGGAGCAAATAAGAAGGACCAGTATTATGTCACATCACTAGCAAGTACAGGTATCCCTTACTGGGGGTGTTACAACATAAACCAGGGCCTCAAGTTTTAGTTTGTTCCTGTTGGTGGCAGTGGCACAGAGTATATAACAGCTTCCTTTGTAGCTGCTGACTGAAACAAGTAATTAAGTGACCTATTTAATTTGGAGAGTTTGTATGCTTGAATGTACTGTTGCACCTTTCCTGGTTATACGGAACAGAATATGGATCTCGTGTCTTTGGATGGCAAAGCTTCAGATTTTTATATTCTCTTTGGTACTCCTTAAAGAATGTCAGATGTGATGCCTTTTCCTCGAGGCATATCTGAAAATGACTAATGAGATAATAAATATAAATAAATATAAATAAATAAGCCTCCTCCATTAAACACCAAGTAAAGTCTGTGCCACTTTTCCACCTTTCTGGGGCTAGGAGAGAAACAGGTCCGAGTAAACAACTGTGGGAAGAAAGTGCTGTGGGTATTCAGCCTGGCAGTCTGTTGGTCATGAGAGTCACTGTCTTCATTGTGTTCTATGTGACAATTTTAGCTACTTGGTGACCTGAGTTAGATGCCCAGTGGTTTTTGGTAGATACACCCTTCACTAAAACTCTCAACACAAGCTGCTGGTGATGTTGAGAGGGTAGGACGCTACCATAATGCTGTTAGAGCTGCAATGAAGTTTGTCCTGAACTTGGTAAACACGTGCCCAACTGGACGATGGTGGTGTCTGCAACCAGTCTGTGTTGTTTATCTTGATTAGTATGTTCCCATCTGTAGTGGAATTGTTAGGTCACAGCTTGAACCAGTGATTGAGCACCTGGTGGGAGGAGGCAGGGCCGACCTGGGGGAGCTCAGGTGCATGCAGTGCCACTGAGTGACTGGAAGGGGTGGAGACAGGATCCACCCCTTCCCAGACACCAAGTAAGGGTTGGCAGTGGAAGCATGGGTGTCTCACTGGAGATCCCTGCCTACCTGAGCCCTTCCAAGGGTAAGCAGATTTTTTTCCTTTGTTTCTGTGCCCATGGCTGCTATGTTAAGCATATTCTCACTTGCTGCAGCCTAGGCCTTTGCTATTCCACTATCACTGCTGTGCTTTCCATTGCATTATAGCATTACACCATCTTTGTACGTGAAGATGTAGATTTTAAGATCTCTTGGTGAGCAAAAGTTGCTGTCACCTGTTCTGTCTTTTTACAGAGCATCTGCTGCAGTAAAGCTTGCTGCTTCTTCTACCTTGCTTCAGCAGTTTTCCTTATGCTTTTTCCAGCAGCAGCCTACTTGCTTTGTACATACCTTCCTTCACGGTAGGAACAGTCCAGCTGCCTGCTTTGATCTGCAGAATCTTGGTAGAGCAAATCAAAGAGCAAGTTGCCTGTGTGCTGTTGGGTCATGCCCATCCAGTGGGCCATGGACACTGATTTGAGTCAGGAAGGAAGAGTTTGAATAATGTGTAAGGTAGTTTTTTTTTTTTTTTTTTTTTTTTATTTTTTATTTTTTTATTTTCCCCTGTAAATAAAGTTTCCTAACTCTGAGGAAGGGGGTGGGAGGACAGTTGTGAGATAATTACCTGCTTTACAGTGCTGATGATGGGATGTATTACACGTTAATAAGGAACCTTCTCTTGCCACAGGTAGAATCTCCCAGTGGGAGGTACAGATAAATTCTGTTTCAGAAGTAGAGAGGGAGATGGGAAAACCTGGCTCTCAGCTTGTGTGTGGCAGCTTGGGAGCTGGAATTGTTATCTGAAGCCAGGAGAGATGCATTCCAAACCTGTGGAAATCTTGTATGGAAGCTGGAGTGGGACTTGGAAGCCAGGTGGATCCCTTCCAGCTTGGGCTGTGCTGTGCTTCTCAGGAGCCTGAGCTGGCTTAGGCAGAAAATTGCTTCCAGAATTTTCCTGGGGTTAACTGCTCTGTTGCTGTTCGAAGTATGGGGGCAGTTTGTGCATGGACAAGAGGCATTATAAAAGCAAATGTGAAGTAAGAGCATTTCAAGGTACATTTAGTTGCTGTGCTTTTCTGCTTAGACTTGCTTATGGTCTCTATATAGCATTTGTGTCGCAGGAGTTAGTGTTTATTCCTAGAGGAGGGAACACTTGTATGCTTAGGAAGGGTGGAAAAAAAAAAAAAAAGAAAGAAAAAGCATAACTATGCAGTTGTTATGTTAAATGAATTTTAAAGTTGGTGAGAAGAGGCATTCAGAGATGAGAATGCTTGGGGGGAGAAATGAAAGCGCACTGGAGCCGTTTCCCCTTGAGGGCTTAGGCAGGATTGAAGAGAAGTGGTGCATACTGAAGCCTTGTTTATAGTCTTTCACTTACTGTTAATAAAACAGGGATGTTCTATAAAGGTTTCCATAATTAAAATGCAGTCCTTGAGTGTAGTGTGTTTTGAGAATGGGCTAAAGGCCTGCTGCCTCTCCGACTGCTTAAATCACTACTTATGAAATGCTGCAGTGGACTTAGCGTTTTGAAGTTGTTTTCAATCAGGATGATGTTAGAAATGTGGGGTATTGAATAAATGAAAACAGAACTTATGGGGAAGCTGATAAGTGTACAAATTGACTGATTAGTAACTAATTAACCAGTACAGAGATTTTTTGCCTTCTGTTTTGTTGTTGTTTTTTTTTTAATTGGCTGAATATTAATAAATCTGGCTTATTTCTGGGAAACAGCAAGTTCTAATGGCCTACCAGAAATTCATAACAAAAAAGCTAAGGAATTAGCATAATAAATAATTATTGCTTCCAGGGTTTTTATTGTTAAGATAATAAAATGTTAAAAAGCAAACCACTTGAGTAGAAAGTAATTGCACTGACAAGCACCACACAGCAAGCATTCACAATAAAGTAAACCTTCCCTCAATGTCAACCTGATTTGCTATCCACATAAATGCTTCCTCACATTATGGAAATGTGCTTTTTCTATCAACAGAAAAGAATAAAACTCCAGGCATCTAATTAATCTTGTCTGACGTATGATTTCATACTCAGGTTAAAACACAAGGCAGGTAGGTCTATTTTTTTCCTCCCTCTTTGTGCATGACCACAGGCAAATCTCTCCATTAATGTCAAAGCTGCATCTGCGTGTCTCCATCTCTGCCACATGTCAGTCATTAATGCATTAGTTGCCTGTATTGGATTCATATGCATCGGTTTTTTTCTGTCTGAGGGCCTTGTAAATAGGAAGCTGCAAGCCTTGTGAGCTGTACATCACAGGCTTGATGTACACACCTTGACCCTATCTGTATGGGAAGAGGGACTCTATAGGAAAGGGATTGGATACAGTAATTTGTAGTGGAATTTCCAAGTTAGCATGACCCCAGTGGGGGAAAGGAAACAAAACTTGGCTTTGATACTTTCTTTGATTCAGAATGTTCTTGTTAAAGTCAAAGAACTTTTAATAGTGCCTAACTGTGTTACCGGGTAGTATTGTAGGCTTGTTGATGGCAGAACCACTTTGAGAAAATGCACAGACAAACAAAGTGTCTGCATTATGGGTGGTTTTATTTTCTGAAATTCTGCTTAATGGTTTCTGCCGGAGGCAGTGCGCGACACTTGAAAATGTGGTGGTTTGACCTCGAATGCTAAAAACCTGTGCAACTCTGCTATGTTTTTATGTATGTAGGTAGTACAAAGGATACTGATAAGAACTTGAGTCCAAATAACAAAACCTTGGCTTGTTCTTGAAAATGAAAGCAGTAACCTCGAGTTACTGTAATGAAAAGAAAGCTAGTAAACTGAGAAATTGTTTTAGGAGCACAGTGCATGTATTAAAATATTTTCCTGTACAGTTTACATGCAGAATCCCATGGCACTGGGAAACAACTATTTTCTTACAAAGTCCAAAAGTAAGAGGGAGAATGTTTTTGTTTTACTGACTGAATGCAAAACAGGAGTGTCACTGGTGAAGGAGATCCGTGGTTTTGTTTTCAAAGTTATCTTCTAGGCTTTAACTTCTGTTTCCAAAGTTTGTCTTCTACTTCATACTAAGCGAGTAAGTGTTGTGACTGAAATTGTTATTCTTTGTATTCCGAAGACAGGATTGGATCCTGTTTGGAAGAAGTGTTGCACAGTAGCCCACAGCTGTAGTCATACAGCACTGTTGTCTAGAAGCCCATTTTGTAAGTCCCTCAGTGAAGGTGCTGAAGAATCCTTACAAGAACTGTACTGCATCAGGCAAAATGCTTACTTATTTTGCATAATTGTGAAAGCTATTGGTTATACACAAATAGCATGACACCAGGAGAAGTCAACCGGCGAAATCATAAATGAGAAATCTTTTCCAGAGGACAAGCATTGTTGTGTATATGGCTGCTTTTTGTGTTGCCTGCTTTGTATGTTACCTGCTTCTGAACAGCAACAGGTCTAAGCCTTGTCAGATGAGTTGGCTTTATACCCCAAAAGATTTGTGATTGATCTCTTGGCAACTGTGGCTTTCACCAGTCATTGTGGTGCTCCTTGACTGGGGCTTGGTTTAGTGTAATAGAATCACTGTGTTTGGAAAAGACCACTAAGATTACCCAATCCAGCTGTCAGCCCACCCCCACCATGCCCACTGACCATATCCATCAGTGCCACATCCACACGGTTCTTGAACACCTTCAGGGATGGTGACTGTACCACCTCCCTGGGCAGCCTGTGCCAACACCCAGGCACCCATTTTGAGAAGAAATTTGTGGCTGTTGGGACTGTCTTCTGGTAGCCCTGAAAGACAACCTTGCTATATGGAGGTAGAAGCTAGAGCCAGGAAATTAAGTCTATGCCCTGACTACGAGGTTCTTGCTGTCTGCTTTTCCCTTGATGTTTCCTGGCAGTTTGCCTTTGAGAAGCGGAACTTCTCAAGAAGTGCAGTAACACAGCTTTAGTCCACATTTGTAACTTTTTGCACCTCAAAGACTGGCAGTTACTGCTCTTAGAGTTTTTAAGAGCTTGTGAAATGTAGATGTGAAGTAGGAGAATGTCTTTCTGCTCAGTAACCTGTGTAAAGCCACAGATCTCGTTCAGAGATCAGTCACAATGCTCTGCATTTCTGTGCTGCGATTTCTTTTCAGCTGCTTGTAGGAGGGTTGAGTGTTGCCGAGCCACTCAGGCAGGAACTTCTGCAGATCTCTTTGCCTTGCCCCTGCTCAAAACAGAGTTGACTTCAAATCTGTGTCACGCTGCTTGGGGCTCAGTCTCTTCAGTTCTGAGCGTCTGCAGCGATGGGGATCCACAGCCTCTTTGGGTTATGTAAAACAGGAGCTCTAAAAATGTCCAATATGCTAGGTTAGTACTTCCGTAGAGGAGAAAAAAATTATCAAAGAAAAGGCATTCCAGAGTATATTAAAACTTAAAAGGTGGGAGCTTAAAAATTTTTTGTTAAGGCTTCTGAGTGCGTGTTGTTTGAAACATGTCTCCCGGGTTCTTCTAAATACCCCTCTGTTGCGTTGACAAATACTTTCGAGTACTGAGAATGTGAACTTCTGTTGCTTTCTGTCTGGCTTTGGACAAAGTATTCATACTGAACAGTATGAGCATGGCCTTACCAGTAGCTGCTTCACATGGGTGCTATTTCTCAAATAAAGTGACCTGTAACGTAAGATATCAGACATTCCAGAAAACATCCTAATTTGATTTTAAAAGTCACATGGCTTGAAGGCGTGCACTTAGACCTTTCATAGCAGAAATGTTCCTTGCATGGTGCCAGCATTCTCATCAAATACTGGAGAACACTGGAGCTCTTTCTGGAAAAGATTTTTATTTTTTCATTTAAAAACTTCAACAAAGACAAAACACACTGATATTAAACAGAAAACAAATTGCCAAACCTCTAAAAGGGGGGAAAGAAAAGAGTATTTAAAAATTCCCCACAGAGGGAAATTAGTCGAGGGATAAGAACAGATTTTTAAGTGCTCTGTCCTGGATAATGCTGGCAAGGATAGAAACGATGTTTCTTATAACATTGAGACTCTGTGGGGAATTTAACAATGCTGGGAGGAAGGAGAAGTGATGCCTCTGGAAGTCTGTGGAAAGAGAGAACAGACACAAATGTGTTTTCCTGTTGCAGGGGACCAAGAGGTTCTTACCTAAATAGGTTTTATGGTGTTTTCTTTTTTTTTTTCTTTCATGCTTTAATTTAACTGTTGGTGATTTTTAACCTTGATTGGATGTTATTTGTCCTTAGTGCTGTAGAAATCTAAACTGTCCTGATTTGTGTGGGTGTGTATTTAGCATATGTGAGAACCAGTTATTATAAAGAGTAATTGAAATGGGCCTGGATGTGCTTTGGCTCCCAGGTGTGCTGGTATTCCCAGACGTGTTGGTTTCCTTGAGACTTGAGCAACATAGGTCTCCATTGCTGTCCTTTTTTGTTGTTTATCTTTTTAGCAATAAATGTTTTTCTTGCCAGCAATACGCTAAGTAATGAGATGACACATGCTGGTCATTTCCAGGGGATTAAAGTTCATGTTTTGAGAGAATTCTAGAGTTTGCAGTCACAGTAAAAACATCTTTCGGGTAATCATTGAACAGTGAAAAGGTTATAAGTTACTCCATGTTTAACTTAATTACCGTGTCAGGCTTCTAATTAGGAGTTGGTGTGCTATAGCTGGAATTTCATAAATGCTTAAAATAAATATCTTCTTTCTGTACTTTAGGAATCTCAACGTGCTCTGCAGAATCAACACCTGAGAATTTTATGTTCCAGATTGCATTTTGAACAGCACAAAAATTCTTTTTTTTTTTTTTTTTTAAAGTTCTCCAAAGACAGTTCTTTATTCTTTTTATTTAGCTAGTGCTGTTTTACCTAGTAGCGTACTGAATCTGTCTTCTTGGAATGCAGTGTAGAAGGTTAAATAGCCGGCTTCTGCATTCAGTCACATAGCTGCTGTTATCATTTGAAGCCCTGTATATGTACATATGGCACTTAAGTGCCAATTTGAAGAACCATCAGTTCTTAAAATCAGTTGATCTTCCACAATGGACTTCACATATATAAAATGTATCCGTGAACATTTTAACAGAGCTGGTCTATTTGACTCAATCCAGCGATAAAATGAAAAGAGAAACCTCCCAACTGTGTATCTCTTTTTGTTCCCAAGTTTATTATTTGACACTATGAGAATGCAACGCAGTATATTTAGCCTTTGCTTTTTTCAGCATTAACTAATACGCTTTTTACCATCCTATTCTCCAGTTGCAGTTGTGGCTGTTTTATTCTGAGCCGGCAGCTAATCCTGCTGCAGCTTGAAGCTTCAAGTTCTGACCAGTTTTACAGTGGTTTTATACCACATCCTCTTAGTTGCTTTAAAAGTGAAATTCATCCTTGCATGGGAGAACTAGAATAGGCAGTGTAAGGCAGTTTGTGTTTCCATTTTACAGTTCCTGTGACTTCATGTTGGTTGTTGGCAGCCCAGATGTCCTCACCAAAGAGGAGTGGGTTCACTTAATATTTGCTGTGCTTATTTTTTTTTTTTTTTTTTAGCAATGCGTTTTGCTTTTGTGCTGTCCCTGTGTGAATGTTCTTGAGTTTTTAGTTCTTGGGACAGAAGCTTGAGAGCTTGGGGCTGAGGAAGACTCAGCTGGTGACGAAGGCTGTGCTGGCAGAGACGCATGAATTTCTGAGCACTGCCAACAGCAGTTTCATAAGTTTTGGTTATAATTAGCTTATTTCAGAGTATTTTAAATGCATTTGTCTGATATAAGGTTACAGTTGAGGCACTGTATTTGAACCTGATTTGAATGTGTAGATATACCACCGAGAGACATGGTTTAGTGGGCATGGTGGTGATGGGTTGATAGTTGGACTAGATAATTTTAGAAGTGTTTCCCAACCTATGATTCTGTGATAAACTACTGTAAGTTAGGGGTGGTAAGGGAGAAACAGGATAGTAATCCTGGTCTTGTTGCTGTCAGGGTGCTTAACTGAGGACTCACAAGGAAGGCATGCCTCATCTTTAGAGGTGAATTAGCAGAGACGTCGTGAGAAGATAATGGAGGACATAGAAGTAGCAAGGTGAAGAGACAGAAAAATTCAACCTTGATCTTTCACTGATCTTCCTGATTGTCATGAGCGGAATGCAATCCCAGCCACATGTGAAATTGGCAGTTTCCCAGTGGAAGGTATCACTGCAAAGAAATGTTTGTAGTTGAAGAGCTCGAAACCATGAACTGAATGCTAACTTCTGCAGAGATGCTCAGCTTACAGACAATTGGAGTTCCTTCGCTGCTTTCTCTTTATAGGTGGATGTTAAGCACAGACTGATTTTAGTGCGGCGCTGTGGGCACCAGTGGTGCAGCCAGTTTTCAGGTCAGTTCTGCTAAATTAGGAACACCAAAGCAAGCACAGCAGTTGTTTATTGTGAGAAGAAAACTAAAGCATGCTGGTAGTGCACTTCTCTCCTAAATGCTGGAGGGCTGTAAGAACAATGAGATGAAGGCAAGGCCTTTTCCCATGTCTCTTTTTCTTAGAATTCCCGTAAGCTTCCCTTCTCTTTCCTTTTGTAGTTTGCTTTCCTCAGCATATCGTTATCTAGGTAGATCCTATGTTCTGTATTGCTTTTTCCTCTTAGCTTTACTTCTAAAGTGGGTATTAGTAGTTGCCTTGTCCTAGTTGTGAAAAGACAAATGGAAGGGAGGGACTGAAGCTTTTGAACAGAACTGGGTAAAAAGTAATAGGACATACAGTATGACAAACCTTACAAAGCAGAAGAGTGAGAAATTGTTGAAAACAAAGATAGGGAAGAGAAGAGAAAATGCGTGGTAGTCTTTATCTCATTTATTACATACAGAAAAGGGAAAAATGAGTGAAAGAGAACCAGATGACAGACTCAATGTTTTCAGTTTATTTAGGAAAAAATACTTCCCGAATATTACAACTAACCAAGTCACATGCTATCTGATGAGTTTTTTTTATTTCTGGGGCACCTTATCGTGCATGCATTTTTCACCATAGCAGGTAGATCTACTTCTGTTACACATGTCAAGTTGATTTTTCTCAAGTTCTTGTATGCATGTCAGTAACCAGTAGGTGTGGTGGTTTTTTTTTTTTTCTTCTTTGCAATGAGGCTATGTGATAGTTTGCACAGATAGTTTGCCCTTACATTTTTTAAAATTAGGAAACTTTTGTTTTCTGCACCCTTCTAACAGTCTGGCCAGCCCGCTGTGTTTTCAATTGAGCACGAAATGAACGTAGATGTAGTGTTTATTCACTTAGTTGGTGCTATCTAGGCTGTCAATAGCAACTAAAGCACACTGGAACAAAATTGGGGTCTACTCTGTTGCTCGTCTTTCCTTAAATTATAATTGTGATTATAAGTAAAGAAACCAAAAACTTGATCAACACAAAGTAAGCAAACAACAAAAAAGAAAAAACAAAACCACAGTGAGCTTGAAAAAATAATGCAATTATTGATGCTTAATCCAATGCTCAAACATGCAGCCTGTACAAAGCAAATAGCTGCAGTTTCAGGGTGGCCTGGTTGTTCTTCATGTATATTTTTGTGTTGTCACTGTTATCAGGGAAGCTGAGATATACTACTGAAGTGAAGCTAATACATTCCTGTAATCATACCAATTTTAAAGAAATGTAACAGCTATTTACATTATGAAAATAAACTGAATTGCTACAGATTTGTGTCTTTAGTGCACGTTAAAGTTCTTTAGGCAAAGCAAGAAAGCACTTTAATCTTATATAATGTCACTTCATTGGAAAGGTATTCATTTATATATATATATTTAGTGACTGAAACAGTTTTGGATGTTATCTGACTACAATATACAACATGTACAATTACACTATGTGCAATATAGATGATATGACTTAATTGCTGAGGAGTGTGTGATTGAACTGTGCCTTTAATATGAATAGATGCTGCATATGGCTTTTTATGGGTACATTTATGTGGAATGAATTATTTAAAGTAGAATTCAGCCTTTTGCAGAAAATGCCGTATGTATTGTGACTGAATTGCCTTTTGACTTCAAATATTTATTAAGTATGTATCAAAATTCCAGTACCTCCTTCGTTTGGCTGCTAACACATAACATGGTGTAGTTTAAGACTTGAAGGAGCCACCGGATCACAGTCTTTTCTGATCTCTGGGGCATAGCCCAAGAAATGAGAATGTAGAACAGGGAAAGTAAGTGTCTGCACAGTATTCGGTGTACTATATACTGCCAGCTCCTTCACCTGGGATTTTTTGGTGTGTTTTATGGTTTTTAAATGGGTTCAGAGTTGTGATTTCATTTGACTGTGTATTGTACTTCATTTTGCTCTATCTTCTGCAGCAGACCAAGGGAACCTTTTGAGTTGGCTACGTGCATAGTGTTGTATATTCTGCCTCCCTCCCCTGCTTCTGTTTCCTGGCGTCTTGCAGTGACTATTCTGAGGTTGGCATCTTACTAAAATGAAGAAACAATTACCAAAAAGCAATAGTTTGAGAGAGGTATATGCAGAAGCATGTCTGTTGCTGTTGGTGTGAATTACATTGCCACAAACTGTTCAGAGTTAGGTGAGAATGTGTAAATAAGCAACTGATGAATTATTACCATTTTTTTTTCCATGTTTAAACTTCATTGATACTTTTCTCCTTGTGTTACTACTCAACCCAGTTCTCCTCTCCTTTTCAAGTGCTGTGGCTTAGCACTCTTAACATCGTCTGGTACACTGCATTGTTCTTAGATTTGTGCCAGTATGTTTCTGAAGAGCGAATTAATGAGTAAAACATAAGCTCTGCAATGTTCTTCATTTGCTTCCTCAGAAGGTATCCTAGCAGGACTATTAACTATACTCATCACCTACCTTCCTTTGAATTTTGGACATAAATGGAAGCCAGCTTTTTGTCCTTTAATACTAGCCAAATACCAATCCATATGGTTTTGATTTTGTATATTTTTAACAGGCTCATAACAGCTGGAAAACTGACATTACTTCCCCTCATCGTTTTCTCTCATATTGTTGCTTCTTTACAGACATACAATGCTTGCTGTGTGATCCATTGCTGCTGGTTTAAAAAAAAAAAAAAAAGCATGCTCTATTTGTATAACTTAAATATTTGTTTATTCTGTTCCTGTTCAAGTTAGGCTGGATGCAGTGGGAGAAGTTGGCTCTCTATCAGGATGGTGATTTGGGGAAAGCAGAATCCCTTGAGGAGTCCCTGTAAATATCAATTTCCGAAGTCTACAGAAATGGCTTTTAATTATTTTGACTGAGCTAACATTAGCAACTAAATTGCTGTATTCTGAATACTTCTTAAATGCTGGCAATAATCAAAGAAGAGAATGGTGGTGTCTTGGTGCTTTCCAGTTCTCAGATGTTTTGGTTGTATTGTTCCAATTAAGGCAGATTGTGTATGCATGGGCCAAATATGTGTAAGTGTTTTGAGAGCTGATATAAGTGAAAAAATGAAGTATGTTGCTATTTGCTGTTATTGTCAGTGTCTTTGTGAGTTCTTAATTCATTAATAATATGATTATAAGGGTTAATTTTATAAAAAATATTCTTACTTTAGAAGTAGTTAAAATGATGTATTAATAAGTGCTTCTAGAGCAAGAAGTGTAAATCTATTGCCTGATTTTCAAGTTAAAAATCGAAACAGGAGGCTGTGTGTATATCAGGCTGAAAGGTTCTCAGATCATGAGTCAACTGATTTCATTTGCTTATTCCCTCCACTCTGCTGTCTCTTCAGTATCTTTTATCAGCAGATTGCAAAGCACTTTACAAAGGGAGATGTATTTCCTTATTTTATGGAGGGATCTTGATCTTTTTATAGATTAATGCAGCACTTTTTCCCCCCTTCTGTATATGTCATGAAAATTATGAATGCCTCTTGAGCTCTGGGAGGCTGCAGTAATGGTGAAGCCAGACTTTCTTGTGTGCAGGTACTCTGGTACACTTTCTGTTTATGTGATCAGATACAGCCTTTCTGTAGGGCTGTCCCTTCTTCTCGATCCATGTAGAGATTGAATGGAAAATGGGAAAGATTTGAAGTTTTTGTGAATGCTACATTTCCGAAAGTTCATATGTTTGACCTGAAGAAAGCTCCATCCTTATGATGATGAGCAGCCATCTATGCAGCTAACCCCTTTTGTCATTCCACAGTGCAGCTGTCTCCCAGAACAAACGAGGAAGCTCTTTGGTGTGCTACTTGTGGGGGCTCTGGAGGAGGCTCCATCTCTTTCCCTGTCTGTGCTCAGACTGGGCTTTGGGTTCTGTGTGGTCCCGAGTGCGTAGGAGGCCATATGATTCCATGCAGTTACAGCTTCTGCTTGGGGGTAAAGCTTGTAGTATTACTTTTGTGATGTGAGTGATAGGCTCTGGTAAGCCAGAACGATCTTTGGTTTGGATTGTAATTGGTAGTGACTTAGGGACTGGTTGTGAACATGCAGCACAGAATGTTAATGTTTGTACATAAAACAAAGCTGTCTTTCAGCTGGGAAAGTACAGATGAGGATGGAGCAGGTTATGATGTACTTCGAAGGCGTAGGATGGGACATGAAGGGGGGATGGATGAAGCAGCTAAGAGTTAACAGCAGGGCGTTTTAAAAGCGTTTCAAGCAGCCTTGAGCCCTGCTTCAGCAGTAGCGTATGCTTCTCTAAGCATATCACTTTGTATACTCAAGTATTCCAGCTTCACTTATTCTCCAGCAGAATCAGTTGGTGGTTCACAGATAGCTACCTCACTGCTGAGGAAAACTGGGTGTCTCATTGTCGAAAGGAAGCAATACCACATAATTCTGTAGGATTATTTACTGTAAGGACAATTGATTTCATGTGGTTGAGATTGTGAAGGAACTTAAACTTCTCCAGGATGCTCAGTGTGTGGTCTGCCAGTTGCTGGGTGCTTTCAGATGTGTGTACTGTTGGTTCAGCCTGACTTGTGAGAAATGGGTGGGAAACAAATCTAGTAGCAGTGAAAATAAGTGTGTCTGTGTCACAAACAATGCTTATCTGTTCCTAAAATAAAAGGAAGGCATTTGTAACAGTACTATCTCATACATTTTTCCCCATTCAGCAGACATCTTCTGTCTGTTTAGCACAAAGTCATGTGATATAAACTTTCTCAAAGCAAATCTTATTTCTAGATTTTTTTTCAAATCCTCTCAACAAATACTGCACAAGGTAGATTAGAATTACTGCACAAGGTAGATTAGAATGCTGTTCTGTTGTGTGGAGTGAGCTAGGGGAGTAGAAGAAAAAAATGAACTTAAATTTTGTTTTAATTAAGCAGGATTTGTATAAACTATGAGGCTCTTTCTGCAAATAATCTTTTAAGTATATTTTTACCAGCCTCAGTTTAAACCATCATGTGAAATATCACCGCGTTGTAATGCAGCTAACGTATGTTCCTAAATTGCCATGAATTCTCTATTAACATAATGACAGAAAGTTCTAATAAAGTCAGGCTGATATTAACAATTTATTATGGCTTGGGTGCTCTGTGTCAGTCTATAAAATTTGTTGCGTTCACTTTCTGATACAAAACTCATTAAGATGATGTTATATGTAGAAGAAAACAGCCACTTCTTTGAAGAGAAGTTCTGTAGAAGTATAATTAAAGTACTATTGATTTGTCTTATTTGAAGTGGGATTATACATAGAGATGCTGGCAGTAGAACAGTGATGGTTAGAAAGTTTTTCTCCTTGCACTGTTTGAGAAAGAAATCTTCCTGTTATTTCTGCTCTTTGCCTCAAAGAGTTTAAGCTGGGGGGAAAAAGAAGAAGCCAATAAGCCAACTCCTGGCTCTGCTGCATGGTTCTACTTCTGCAGAAAAGTCTGTTAAATTCCTGTTCTTAGGAGTATCATTGTTGACTTTAAAAGGGACGGTAACAGTTTATTGAAAGTACTCAACAATGGGAATACCTGTGATGCAGTTAATCTAAATAAAGCATTATGCTTAGCAGTCAGGCTGGTTATGAGACAGTTTTGGCACAGCTGAAATTCTTGATTCCTTTCCTAAAGTAATTGGTACGCTTGGATGCGTGGCCTGTGTGTTGCTGCTGCTCTTTAGAAATACATTTGTCAGATGCTCTAGACGCTGCAAAATATTTGCTGTCTTTGCTGTAGGAACCTTTATATCTTATTTCACGTGATGTTTTCATAGCAGATAAAGAATTTTAGTTGTGACTGCCTTAATGGAGAAACAGCTTAATTATTGATAATTTCCAAGGGTGGTACACTGGCTGGATTTCACCCTTGTAGATTTACTGCTGCCTTAGCGACAACTCCAGTGTATCATTTGGTGCTTAGGCTGTTTGTGGACTATACAATATCATAATTATGAAAATAAATGTTCAGATGTAGGGCCTTGACTATAAATGAACTGTGCCTCATATGGTCATGAATTATTTTTGGAGGGATGTATATGATGTGTTTGCATCTAGCACTCAAGTTTCTTGTCTCTCTGTGTTTGTGGCTTAACAGTGCAGTCGATTACTCTACAGGATTACTACATCTAACCACTAGGAAGAAGGACCGTGGAAGCACATATAAAGCAAGGAAGTTGCCCTGTGTCCTATGTAGGACTATGCTTCCCATCCAAAAGCTCTGCAGTGCACAGAGCTGAAGGGAAGGGGTGAGGTTAAGATGGCAGTGAAGAAAATGGTGATCCTAGCAGCTTTGTTAGAACAGCTTCTGAAAAACTGTGCATGCAAGATGTTGTGTAGCTTTGTGTCATATTCATAATGTAGCAGAAATCTGTCAAGCAGTAAACTTAACAAAAATTAATGTATGTCAAGTGTGTATCAAGAGAAATACAGGTAAGTATCTGTCTGTCTATAGATGTTCACAAAGATCTTTTTTTATTACTCTGTGCTTGACTGCTGTGTGGGGGGGAAATATGTTATCATATCGTGCGGTGATTTTAATTCTGTTTAGATGCAGAAAATGCAGTATGGAACTTTGAATATTTTAAAAAAAAAGTGCGAAACATTGCAAATGCAGATAGCTAAGATGTATAAATGCATATAATGAAGTATAACCCATTCTACTGGTGCCTACCCCTTCCATTTCTTTTTGCATGAAGGACTTTACACATTTATTCCACTTACTGCTGTGTCAAGTGAAGTCAACAGCTTTTTCTTGTAAACTTTGCTAATGAACAAGCTCCTCAGTGGAGCAGTACTTCTCAGGAAGGATAATGAAAAACTTGAGATACAGTAAACATATGGAAGAATTCTCAAAATACTTACCTAAGCATTATTTCACACAAATCTTTATTAGGGCTTTTTTTAATGCACGGGGATAAGATGACATTAGCTGTATTTTCGCTCTCTTCAAAAGGTAGCTATTGAATGTGCTCGCATACTGTGTGTCATATTAAGCCTCGTTGTGGAGGAAGTACGGGTTAAAACAACTGATGTGACTTAGAAAACAAAAAGAATGAGACTTTTAATGCCTGATTTTTTTTCTTAGAACTTTTTGAAGAGTGGATGTAAAAGAAGAGTGGTGACTGCTAGGGTGCTAGCTTTTAGTCTGCTGTTCCACTCATAATGTATTCCAACATTAGCACCAAGCAGTTTCCTTAGTTCTACTTTATGCGCAACCGAGGCATCTGTAGAGGCTTGGCATGGTGAAAAAGCTTACAAGTAATAGAATGGCTGGACTGTGTTCATTTCTTAAAGCAGCACACAACTGAAAAAGGAATTTATTATTAAAGTGTTTATGGAAAGAACGAGCATTTTTAATGTGTGAATGTGTAAGGAAAAAAAAAAAAGCCTAATTGAGTGGTGGGGAAAGCTGCAGATTTCCAGGCTAGTAGTGGCTTTTATTCACTCCTTACATTAAGTTAGGAAGATGGCTTTCTTTTCCATTAAATAGCATAATTAGTTCCACAATAGCTGAATATCTTCCCATCTTGTTTGCTTTCTTAACCTGCATACTTGTGCTAAGTGTTATCAAAATGACTGTCTGGCTCTGGTCCCTTAGAGAGGGGGAGAACACTTAAGAAGATAAGTATAATCGAATGACAGTGTGATACTTTGTTCCGGGAAAGTTGTTTCTAAATTCCAAAGCAAGCATTGCTTTTCAAGGCTCTGAATTTTGGGTTTGACTTTCTCAGTGATGACCAGTCCCATGCAAGTTAGGTAATTCACAGTATGTGTCTTCCTCTTCTTCCTTCTCTGTAAAATGGGGACAATTTCCAACTGAATCCTCAGATGTGTTTCATTGTCACTAATAGTATGGATTGTTCCAGATGTGCTGTATGTAAATGTTTTTTTGCTGTTTTGTATGTTGAGTCAAAATCCATGAAATCTGATGAGCAACTAGGATTTAGCCTTTTGTTTCTAGTGTTTAGTGGGTTGCCCACAGCCTGCACATTAAATTGGGAATTTCTACAGTCTGCTTAAATAAATCCCTGAACTTAATGTTAGCTCAGGTTTTGTCTCCAGTGCTGCATAAAATGGCAGTTTCAATAAATGTTTGCGTGCTTGAAAGGTTGTCAGCTTTATGGGAGCTTTTTTTTTTTTTTTTTTTTAAAGTATTTTAAATAATTATTAGGTCAAATACATTTATTTTCTCTCCTTTTTATCCTTACTGTGTATGAGCATTTGCACTTGTTTCAGTTTGGATCAGGAATGTCCTGAAATGAAGGTAGGAACTGTCAGATTTGTGCATGTTAGATCATATTGCAAAGCCCTCCTGGAGCTCTGTCATCTGGGTTCTTTTGGGACGTTACTAAAGCAGGAGGTGCCTCGCAGGCGTATACCCAGTACGCTCCAGTGGTAACAGGGGTCCAGTCCTTGGGACTGTAATACAATGACTCTGAAGTCCAGATAGAGTGGCTGATCGCTTGTCTCAGCTATTCTGCTGTTCCCACCCTCAAAACTCCACATTCCTTATGAAACTGCTCTAGCTGTGATGCTGCTGCAGCCACAGCTGTGACAGCTTTTGATATGAATTGCTGCTTGGTGATGTCCTTGCTCTTTCTGTCAGTTGGTGACTGCTACAGCAGAGTACAACTATAGGTTTGTTTTCATTCCATTGTTATTCTTCATTTATGTTGGTTCACAGCCTTTTGTAAAGAATAAGGTTTAGGCAGTGAACTAAGGCAGTGAACTCAGACTGTGTGGGCAGGAGGAGCACTTTACACAACTGAAGTTTTTCCACTTCTGAATGAACCCGACGAAAGGCTTGAGATTTTTATTTTGGTACAGTCTGGTGTGTACCTGAGAAGCTTTCTGCAATATTATTGCATATGATTAACATGCATGTTGCTAACCCAAAAGAAAGTGTTGGGGATGTTTCTGCTCAAACAGGCTTGCTCAATCGTCTTTAATCCAAAAAGAGACAGAGGAGTCTATAGCTTTCTTTATTCAAATAAAATTCAATACAGGGGTATTTCCCCTGTAGGATCTCTCAACTCATCAGAGGTCTCAGCCTCCTTTGGTTGTCCCCTGATGTTATAGTGAGCCCTCTACCTTTCCCCATTGGCTAAGGTACTCAGGGTTCATATTCATGTTTTTCTTGGTTTGCCTACCATGTGCTTATCTCCCCCCCCCCCCCCCCCTCCCATTTCCTTTGTTTACATGTACTTTGTAATCTGGATTCAGATTGTTGTTTTACTCAGCTCGAGTTGTCTTTGCGTCCTTTTTGCCTATCCCTCTTTGTCCTGTCAAGCAAGCAAGTTTTACAAACAGGTTTTAAGTGAGCATCTCCTGCCATATATGTGCAAGATAAGTTTGTTTAACCAGTTTGTCTCAGCCTTCGTTCATCAGCTTTATCTTGGTTGTTTTTTTTTTTTTTTTGCTTTTTGTTTTTTGCAAGGACATCCCTATCTTTCCTTTGTTCATCCCAATTCCAGCTTTTCTTGTTTTGCAAGGACATTTTATCCTTTCTTTGTTATCTCAAAAGCTTATGTAAACCTATATATGTAGTAAAAGTAGAGGTGCTGGATTCTGTAATAGATAAATTTGTTTTCTCTTAATTAAAAAGAAAAATGTGTTGGCAGAACGAGTGGATTAACAACTATTTTGGCTTACCTTAAAATACCATCTTGGAAAAAAAAAAAATAACCCCCCAAATCCTTGTGTTATTAAAGTTGCTACTGCAAAATCTCTAGTGTGGGTTATAGAAAACAGTTGTTTGCTAACCAACTCTGTAGCCCTTATTAAGCTTTTTCCATTCTGTAAAGGCAATAGCTCTGAAATACAGAAGTGATTGCATTAAATCCTTGGCTGGCAATTTTGTGTGGGATTGAGTATTGAAATGCAGCAAAGCAAATAATGAAGGCATATGTTTACCTATAATTCTTTTTACCTTGGGAGAAGGATTAAATAGGAACAGTTTGGTTGTTGTCAAATTCTTAACAGTTGCTTTCAAGCATGAAACAGTCCCCGGGCTCTCGGAGGATTTACTTAGCAGTTTGAATAGAGAGGTCTTTACTGCTAATGGAACTGAGATGGCAGGCTTAAGCAATGGGGTGCTTTATAGCCTCTTTAGCCACTTGAGAAGATGTAACATCAAATAGCTGAAGTAGTCTGGGTCTCCACTGGTGTTTGGGAAGTTGCACAAAGATCGGTGAATAAATAATTCAGAGTTGTAAGAATGTCTTGATGCCAGAGTGTTGCAAGAATCTAAAAGCTTGATTCACGCAAGGTTTGGTACCAGGAGACATTATGTAGTTTTAACGTGAGCCCTGCCCCAGGGAATGCTTACTGATGATTCAAAAAAAATAATACTGAAATAATTTCTGTTAGGATTGACTGGAGGTTTCTGCAGAAGTATTTAAGATTCGAAAGTGTTCTTCATGAAAAGGAATATTTTTGTCTTTGTGCAAATGGCTTGCAGTTATATAATTTTATAACTTTTGATCTGAAAGTAAAGATTTGTTATCAGGAGATGCAGTCTGTGGTGGTAGACTCATCCTCATTTCTACCTGTAAGTCAGATTTTTGGTTTTGTTTTCACGCTGGGTTTTTCCTCCAAGATTTCTTTAGTAAATGAAGTCAGCGGATCCTTTCTTTGAAAGGTGGGAGCAGCAGGAAGGTTAATAACACTGGAGGAATATTAGGGTTACATATCTTAGGATTTCTTTTGTTTTCTGCCAAATGGAACAACAATATTTAAGATTATAATTTTACAAAGTACAAACTCTTCTACCTTGATACTGTTTTCTCCCCTTAAACTTATTATTAAAGCTGCTAATGGATTGTCTGGTATTCAGAAGCTTTAATAGCTACAGGAATTGGAGTGTAACATGAGAGGCTGTTTTGGTTCAGTCCCCACAAATTTGGGATAATTTTCCATCCTTGAAGAAAGATCTTCACTTTCTCAAGTCATGTAAATTCTGCCCATGCTAGTGGTTATGTTGGTACCAAAATCATAACTTGGAGCAATGCTGATTTTTAATTCTGGAGGCTGCTGAGTCTGTGTTTCATCTGTAAGATGATCCAGGAGCCGAAAGATTAAAATCTATGCATTTATAAATGAATCTCCTCTGACTGCGTGAGGTTTCCCATTGTTTTACTGTTTTTTTTGGGCTTTCATCTGGAAAGATACCACTACAGAGGAACTGTCCGATGGCTAATCAGCTGAGTCTGAGATAAGTTTTTGCAGTAGCAGATATTATCACTTGGAGGGTTTAAATGGATGCCTATTTCTAGTATGAATTTGTCATAGAATCGTAGAATGGCCTAGGTTGAAAAGGACCACAGTGATCATCTAGTTTCAATCCCCCTGTTACATGCAGTCCCCAGCCACTAGGCCAGGCTGCCCAGAGCCACATCCAGCCTTGTCAAAACATGGAGATTCTTCCCTATTGTATCTTGTTTTGCAAATTTTTGTAGAAATCTTATTTCCATTTAAGCTCTTTAGACTATGAGCAAATTGCATCTTGAACGTTTCTGTAATAAATAATTTTTGGACTTCACAGCTATCTTATCAAAGATGGATTTTCCAGATCGCCGTGAATGCTTGCAGTTCATTTAGTGATTCTTTAATTCTGCCAAAAGCATCTCTTCTACTCTGAGGTCTGCTAATTTATCTAACCACGGAAAGTGCCACTGGATTTTTTTTTCTTGGTGAGTGCTATGGTTGTAATAGCAGTAGCTGTTTCTCTGACTGTGCCTTCATGCTTTCAGTACTCTTAAGGCTGCTAGTGCGGCTTTCTGAAGGTTGGCGTGCTCTGTCTGCCACTGTTCCTTTACTGTAGATGATAACCTACTCCCTCACTTAACACATTGCTCTGCAGTGGAGCCAGAATTACTGTGGTAAGGTTCCCTTGAGAGTGAAAAAACCATCTACTCTGGTTTGGTCTTTTTCTGCCTTCCTCGGCAAGAATTTTTATGTGGGTTTAGTGACAAGTATCTTTTGACTTTGTAGCTAAGACAGTAAGATGCTGTTATTTTTGAGCAGAACTCACCTCCAAGGAGACAAAAGCCACAGTGTGTAATGTGTATTAATCAAAAGTATTTTGCTTTTTTTCCTGAGAGAAAGCCTTATCAGTGTGTGTATATTGGGGGCGGGGGAACACGCCAAAGAAAAGCCAGAAGCTTTCCTTAAAAGACTTCCAGATAATGTCTGAAACATCTAGCTGTACGGGCACTCTGCTATAAGGATTCTGTCGAGATGGCAGATATTGAATTCACACTTCCCATGAGAGAATGGGAGAATAGAGTCCCTCTCCCACCGTCTTTGTAATGCTAGCTTTTAGTCGCCACCCAGCTTTTTTTTCCCCTTTGTCCCAGAGCTTCCTTCGATTAACAATCCATTTAGTGGCCTCTTGCTGAGGAGGTAAGGGCACTTTTGTTCAGGTCGGTAGACCTGGCCTTGAGATATTGTTACATTTAGCTGCCTTTTTTAAAACTGAACATCTCTTCAGGGACTTTCTCTGCTGAACTTTGAAATGCTCTTTGGAACCTGAAGCCTGGTCCCCTCCTGTTATCCAAGAAATAGTGTGCTTAGAATTCTCCTCTTGTTTTCAGGCATGGCCAACTTTTATAAGCTTCTCCTTCCGGTTGTAGAAATGCAGGGCCATCTTCTGGGTCAGGCATTCGTTTTCCTCAGCGGTGAAGTGAGGCACAGAAAATCGAGAATATGTAGTGAGGCAGGCAGGTTTATTCTGTTTGAATCTTTTGGGAGCAAGTGTGGTGAGACATCTTTTGTTTGTCACTATCGCTGCCAAGCACTTGGGGGTGAATTGCCTGTGGATTAGAGGCGTGGTGACGGGTGGAGGCAGCAGGAAGGCAGGTGGTCGATGCTGACCTGCCAGCTCGTAGGCCAGGTGTGATTGCGGAAGGGCAAAAGGTCAAATTACTGGTGAAATAGCTGGACTAACAATAGGAAGATGTAGCAAAAAAAAAAAAAAAGGTAACGTTTCACTTGCTGTGGAAGTACGAACACAGCAGGGAGTTCAGTTTCTGTAAGAAATGTGGACTTGTGAAATCTTGATCTTACAAGAACAACATTATATGTCGTCATGTTAGATTGGGCAGTTTGATGATTGGATCGTTAAGGAGTAATGCCTAGATTCTGTCAGTTCCCCCATGCTTGTAAAAGGTGGGGGGGGGATCTGAAAGCCTCTGGCAAAACTCCAACTGTACATGCTGCTGTCATTGCTGTGGATGTGGCAGTCTGTCATAATCGTGACAAGCAGTGCTACTGAAAGGAGCCAGTTAATTCAAATATAGCAGCTATTTAGTTAAATCGGTGCATGAATACTCTACAGCATGAACAAAGTTACAAAAGGAGGAGCGTTATATTAATTAACATAAATGACTTGTTCTTCACTCTGGCAATGTAAATTGCTGGTGTGTGCGGGTTAGTATACCTGCTCTTGTTAACACTGGGCTCGATGACTCCCTGTGTTTCTTTACAGCACCATAAATACAGCTTGTCTGTCTGCTGGTAATCACCAATTAGGGTAAAATTTCTGTTTACGAGTTTTGAGATGCTGAGTCTCGGACCATTTCTGCCCACTGTGAATCACAGTGTCATGAAACTTTCTTCACATCAGCCCATTCTTAATGGCTGTTTCCTAAAGGAGTCTTCCAGACCTCCTATGGATGTGTAGAAGGAAATTTTGAGCTCAGGGTCACCTGTGCACCCAGCTAGACTAGCTCAGAGTCCTCTGTTTGTCACTATTTGTTGATTTATAGTCTTAGTGTCATTCAGTTTTCCTTGGTTACTCTGTTGTTTCAGTAAGCTTTCCGCATATATTTGTTTTTCCTGAATTTAAAACAAAAAACATTGTTTTGGGTGTCTTTTTACCTGGAGTTTCAACACATAAGTGTTGTCTGGCTCATTTGTTGCTGAACGTTTTAATGCTAGTGGAATAAGGTCGATAGTTTAATGCAAGGTTTTGTTTTTTTTTTCCCCTTCTGCATTAGTATTTTTAAAAGGTCTGTGTTGGTATTGCTGAAGTCTCATTACAGACAGGAAGAATGCTCAGAATACTCGGAAGCATGTATTGCCATCTTTTTCCTGTATCCTTTACAGTCATCATTCACACATCACTGCACACATACCAATGGAGATTCCCATGCCTTGGAAACTTCTGGTGGTTAGGTAAATATATATATATGTAACTGTCTTTTTGGTAAAGCAGAAATTTATGCATGTACGGTAATGCATACTTAGTGCTTAGTTTTCATCTGTCACAGTGGCACAAGTCTTGTTGGAAGCTGCTAGAGCTCATAAAAAATCCAGTGGATGCCAATTATATTCCTGCCCATTGCATATGTACGACCTTCAGGGTTGCCCTCTTCTGTAGTTTTTCATTTTTCTGTATTTTCTTGCTTTAGTAGTATCTACACGTTTGACCTCTGCATCCTGTGTCATGACTTCACTGATGTTTTGTGCAGAAATTCTTCCATATATTTGCTGTAATGAAAACCTGTAGAGATTTTATTATTGTTATTATTTGGAAAGCCAACATAATTTGCTGCTGTAAAAAGTTGTTATTTCTAGACAAAGACCTTTCTTGTGTTTGGGGTTTAACAGTAACCTGAAACTGAAAAGTGTCTTTGAACAAGCAAAACTAAAGGCTGAGGGGTTATAAATTGCTTATTGAAGATCAGTTTCCTCCTTTTGTTTCTCTTTCCTTTCAAAGGAAGCTAATCTAGTTTTGGGGGTTGTGGAAACTTTTGCATGGGTTTTCAGATGACATCACCAGGAGGGACAGTGGTAGGTTTGCTCCAGTTACCCGTGTCCTCAGGCCAGTAGCAGTTCCAAAACTAAGTCCTGCCTGAACCACAGAATTTGATGCCGAAGTAGTTTACTCCCTGCTTAGTTTCTCCTACCTCACTGTTCTATGAAGAATCCATGTTCATCTAACTACCATGTTTGGCTGTTGTAGTTATTTTGAAATTTTTTATTCTATTCATTATTTTCTCTAGGTTCTTCCTTCCTGTAATGGTGGTTCTCATTCTCCATGCTCATCCCTTTGCTTCTAAGTGCAAGTTTTTTATATGTGCTTGTAACAGTGATCATGTACAAGCCCCTGACTTACTGAATACGACTGAAGTTGCTGTGTAACACCCTTTGTTATTTAAATGTTTCTTTCTTAGTCTCCGGACTCAGCCTGGGTATGACGCAACTTTCTTTGAGGTTGCTAACACTTTCAGCTCAGCGTTCTTGAATACTCCCACTAAAAGAACACCCTGGTAGTGTGGGTTGGTTTTTTGGTGGTGTTTGTTTTTTTTTCTAAATTGCTCTTTGAGATGCCTCGCTGAATAGATCTTAGTTGATTTAATGTGGCGTGTAGTTTTCTCTTTACTATTCTGACCTTCTTGATGAGATATTTGAAATCCTCATGAAATAAATGCATTGCATCAGAACCGTAAAGTTTTGATTAAATTTACGTTTAAGATTACATTTCGGTCTTTCAAGGTACTCTCCATAAAAACTGGCACTGATTTATGGTCGCTCGATTTAATCAAACTTTGAAGCAGCTGTTACCTCACTGGGTATTTTTCCAGGATCTATACAGACACAGAAACCACTGAAGTTGTCAACTCTCCTGGAAATTCTGAGCTGTATGATCTCAGTGCTCTCTTTGGATATTAGTCATTGTTTAATGTCCTCCTTTTCTAAAAACGTACTTCTGTATCTTATGAGAAGGATCCCTCTTGTGTTTTATGACATAAGCAACCTACCTGCAGGTTTAGCTGCTTCTCCTAGCACTCGTTATTTAGAGGGGCTGAAGCAAGTCTATAGAACTGAACCTTACTTACATTGCCATTTAATGAACTGGGCAACATGGCATTGTTTTCTAGTTTTGAGCTCCTCAGCCCCAGTAAGTTTTACTGATAGTAGTCAGTAACTTCTTGGGGTTCATCTGGCCATACTTGTACCTTAGTGATACAGTGGAGTAATTTTAGGTGAGTTTCTCTGCAGTTTGACCCGGGAAGTGCAGTAGAAGCAAATGCAGGTACATGGGGCTATACCTGTGTGATTAATGCTGATATAACTGTAATGAGAACTGCCTTGTAATCTTGTACTCCGCTGTCACCAAGTGTGTTATTTGAACACAGAGGTTGGGAGATCTCAGATGTACTTAACAGTTGTCTATCTTGGCTGTGTACTCTTTGTACAAAACCTTGAGTTAGAAATGGAAATTTAAGCTTTGCCGGATGTGTTACATCTTTACTGTTCTAAGTGTTGAGGTTCACCTGCAATTACAGCAGGGTCTGTGTAAATGCTGCTTCTGCGACAACTAAACACTGGTGTGTTACCAACATTGTTGTCATCAGAAATCTGAACCACAGCACTGTACCAGCTGCTGTGAAGAAAATTAACTCCTATCTCAGCCCAAACCAGGACACAAGGCTTCATATAAGTTTCACAGGATTAAATTTTGAATTAATGATCTGGCTGCTAGATTGCTGTGACTTAAATGGGAAAACAGAATTCTGTGTTGATGAGTATAGTACCACCTGAACCCTTTGCCCTGATGGAGCTTTCCACCTGTATGCTGCTTCATTGTTTTTCATTGCAGACTGCAGGGCAGCTGGTTTAAGGATTGGACTTTTTAAGTTTGCTTGTTTTAGTTCATCCATGAACTGAGGAACTGCTTGCAAATCTGGGGGCTGTGAAGTCAGATTTATACAAAAGAAGAAAGGCAACTTTAAAGTACTTGGGGAAAAAAAGAGTATCCTGCAAATATTTACCTGACCAATGATTTAATGCACTGTTAATGATATGTAAAAAAAATTAAATAAAAATGTACTAAGAACCACTGTTCTCAGAAAAAGGACCAAAACCTCCAGGCCCTCCTGATCTCCTTGCACTTTAATAACCATTCTCTACTTGAAAAGTCCTGGGAGAACCAGGGTGTTTTGCATCTTTTTGTGAAGGTCAGCATTATGCATTTTTGCAGAATAAACCAATTTCGGAGTTAGGCATCCCCTGCTGAAAAGCCCTGGTGGAGTATAATACAGAAAGGAAAATGTTTTCTTAAGTAGCTGACTTCATAAATTAATTTCTGTGCTACCAATCTCCACACCTCCACTCCTCTGCCTCCCAACAAGTAACTTGCTGAATCCTTCGAAATCACTTGCCATGTAGCAGAGATCTGAGATGGCATGAGCCAGCAAATGTGTCCTGTTGTGGCCAGTATAACACTGTGACTTTTGTAAGAGCTGCATTATGTAATGGAGAAGAGATGAGAAAATAAAATGTTTAAATGAGATTCTGACCAGGAGAGCAACAGCCACAAAGATGACAGAGAGCAAGGGAACAAAGAGCAATATTCAGTGTGATGACCTTGGTAAGACTACCAGTTGCGGAAGTGCAGCTTAATGCTCTCTGCTGTTACTGGTATACTTCTGTCCTTGTTACACAAGAAAGCATTTCATCTTTAAGAAAAGCAGAACAAGAATCTAAAAAAAAAAAAAATAAGTAGGCTACCTACCAACTACAACAGAAAGGAAAATCCAGCAAGTGAACCAATAATTAGACATTAATTGGGGGCACTAAGCTCATCCATTAATAAACTTACCTCAACAAAATAATCAGTAGATTAAAATCCAAATAATTAAAACGTTAGGACTGCAGTACTAATTTAAAGCTCTAAATGAAGCAGAGATGTTACTATTGTCTCTGAAGATTCATTCAAGGTATATATCCTCAGAAATCAAATTGAATTTTTAAACAGCTTTTGCTGGTCTGAAAAAAAAGGGGGAAAAAAAAAAAAGAAAAAAAAAAAGGTTAATCTGCATGTTTTGTTGTTCAGTTTTGCTGAATAATAGCAGGTTGGTTATATTCCACTCACAAAATTTTAGAATCAAGACGTGACTGTTTTCGTTGGGGTAGATGTAATATCACAAGTGTTACTCTGGATTTTAGTAAGCGATACGGTTGCTCTGCCAGAACAGTAGCTAAATAAGAAGAAATAATAACTTTTTGGTAGTTCACAGTTGGATATTGACTAATAAGAGTTTCTCAGTAGAAAATGTATTTCCATCATAGGGCCATCTGAAAGAGAATTATGGCGAATCATGAATATTATTAGTCTTGAAAATAACTTGAAAATCTGGTCTTTGTGAAAAGATAGGTTTGCCATGTTTGGCTGATAATTTCAGCTAGAACTACTGCTTTATTAGATGGAAAGACTGAGCAAAAATGCAGTGACACCATTTATGAGTGTTCTACTAATTTATTTGTTGAATAATAAAAAAATGAGCTTTTTGAAGCAGTAAAATGGGTCGTCTTACTCAACTATTGAAAGTTACAAAATTTCACTTTAAGTCCTTTTAAATGACACTGCAAAATGTCACTTTTCTAAGGGTTTTTTTTCCCTTTTTTCTTTTTTTCTGAAAATTTGTCTGATCATAAATTTTTTTTCCATTTCCCAACTTCTGTGTGCTTTGTCATTCATTGTTGCTATTGTTTGTGCCACCAGGCCCACAGCAACTGGCATAGAAAATTATAATAATTACTACAAAAAATAAAGTCTGGCAAAAAACATCCCAGTTGATTGTAAGTATTGAAGTGGTAATATTTGGATGTGGGCTATAATGTGAATTAGAAAATTGCGAAAATATCTGTAGTTTTTTAAGGCTAAATGCATGAGGTTATTGACTGCTTTCTTTTTAGAGGTCAATGCATCTAAAGTATCTTCAAGAGTTTTCTGTTCCTTGCCCTTCAGTTATTGAGGCTGCATATCTGTCAGAAGTTCAGTGTGGTACAAAAATGAAAGTCTTATTACTTCAGAATCCTGAAGGTCTGATAAAGAAGAAAGTAACAGGATAAAACCATTTGTGCAGGTTGTCCAACTGCAATTTCCAGTCTTCCTGTTTCCTGCCTGAGTGAACCCGGGCCTGGGTCTGATTCCTGCTCCCACGCGTGCTTCTGGTGTCCCCTCTTGAGTGCCTGGTGGACTTTGGAGCTGCCCGTTGATTTCTGCAAGTTGGTTTCTAGCCCCATGCTGCATGCGTGCGAGTGAGCAACTGCATTTGAGTGCTCTGGTACCTGCTGGGTCTCACACGGACTGCAAAGCAACACTACCAGGTTGTTGTTAAAGCAAAGGCTTGGCCTGGATTGCCTGTGCCATTGTTGGCAGAGCTGTCAAAGAATAAATGGAAACCAAAAACAGTGTACATATTTAGGAACGCTGAATTAGATTAAGCTCTGAAAGCAACGTATATTTTGTTAAGTACAAGTTATATGTATGTTAGCACCCTGATTTGTGCTGCTAGCCAAGCAAGCTGCAAATGCAGCAAGTCCTGTGCTGTAATTTAAGTTGGAGCTGCAGCATATGCTCAGGTTTGCCAGCTGTTTTCTTGGTGCTCTGTTAGCGCTAGAATACTTGGGGAATAATTCCAGGTGATTAAGAAAAAAATAAAGGATCACTTAAGTTCAAACCAATTTTCTTGTGATGCTGAGTTTGATGTACTGCTGAGTATTATCTGATGATCTTATCTTCAATACTCATCTGTTTTCTGAAATTCCTTTTGTAACATGTTAACTTGTATTTCGAAGCAACATCAAGAAATTGTGTGACTTGGACATTATTTACCTCTGGCAGAAGGCTGCCTGCTGTAACGCTGCTGGGCATCCTGGTACCCAGAGGTTGCTTCTACTGCATTGTTTCTAGGCTTTAAAATTTTCAGGAATATGTATTTAAAAAAAATGAGTTGTTTGAAGCTTAGTTATCATTATAAACATAAAAGTAGAAATTCAGGCTTTTTGAAAACTTTTTCAGCCTATTATGGTGTGTATTCAAAAATGTGGTACAGCAAGTATTTGTACTTAAGCTTTTTTTTTTTTTTTTTTTCCCCAGAGGAAAGCATCTTAATCCTTTCTTAATCTTCATATAACATCTGTTCTTGCAACAGATAATTTCTTTGATGTTTAATTGATTTCTAAGATGAACCCTCATCGTTGTAGGAACAAAAAGTACGGCAAAATATGAGTGTAAGGGCATTTGAATAGTATATTAGTAGAGGGGTGTGTGGCAAAATAAATTAGTCAGAATTTCAATATACTCCCGTGTTTGCATTACTCACTTTCTTGTTTTAATCTATGGACCAATTATGTTGGCAAACACTTTTTCCCCCTGTTCCACTTAAAATATTTCTTCAAAATGCTGTTGAGAAGCAGCAACCTCCAGCCTTTACTGTGTAGTACCACGAAGAGGTGGCAGATCTTATTAGTACCACTTTTTCTGGAGTTTTGACACTTTTTTTGTTTAATTCCATTGAACGTTCTTTGAGATGAAGCAGGAGTGCTGTTTCAGTTCTGTTGTTAGATTTAAATTCTTGTGTTGGCAGGAGTGAGATTTCCGCATAGTAATCCACTGGTGATGGAGGCTAATTTCAACCACTTGTGGTAATGAAAAACCACTAGGATTTCTGCAGCAAACCACGATAGAGGTGCTGATGAAGGATGAGAGACACCCAGGCTTTAAATGCTGTGGTTTGTTTCGCTACTTCACTTTGCAAAAGCAGTTCCACGTATTAGACTTTTAAGTTCTTAAACCTCAGGTCAGTTGAAAGCCCTTGCAGGTGGAGGCTACGATGTGGCAGTGCAACATGCAGCCACGGGCTCTTCTCTCTTCTCTTAAGAAATGCTGCCTTTTGCATTCTGCATCATTTATCTGGCAAACACTGGCAGTTAGAGAGGTTTCTGATTTATATATTTTTTTTATTTTTATTGTTGGAAATCCAAAACTGCCTGTGGTGCTGGAAGATGACTGCTATGTCAGCGTCAGTCATCAATTGAGATTTAAGAGGTGATGTTTGTGTGTTAAGGTTGTTGCATGAAGTTATGAGGAATTAGCTGGTATACATATTTTAATAATTATTACTTACCTTTAAATTTGAAACAGCCCACGTGTATGTTAGATTTGTGCTCTTCAAAATGTTGTCAAGTCTCTGAATGTAGTGTGTTGCTCTGGTTTTTTTTATTAGCATATTTTAAAATACTTACACTTCTTGGGTGTGATACTGATTTGTTTTTGTCCCAAGAGTGATAGCTGTCCATTCTCTTCACCTATATAGTTGTGCTATCCCAAATGAAAATGCATGTTAATGTGTCTTTGTAATTGGTGTTACCAATCATTTTGTGAAAATGATTGGTATTCTTTAAACATGATGTAAACTTGTTGTATACTTCCATCAAACATGTAATTTCTTTCTTTCTTTTTTTTTTTCTTGGTATGGCATCTTATTTAGGGATTTTAGTGCAAGCTTGATCTGAATAAACAGAATAATACTGGTATGTATTTAAGGACTTTTCCTGGTCATTGTCTCAAAACAGAACAACTCTGCCTCCTTTACAGGTCTTGACAAAGAGCCATTGCTTTTTGGCTACGTAAGCTGAGATTTTTACTGAATGAAATTCTGTCCCCCTGCCTTTTTTTTTTTTCCTAATATCAAATGTAACTTTATGTCAGTAAGTGAGCCTGAGTGTACCTATGCAAATTCTCCTGCGCTTTTTTCTAGGGATCATACCCTAAGTTTTAGCTAGTTTAAGAGTTATTAGCCTCTTGTATTTCACCCAGTTTTGTAGGAAGTGAGAGTGGAAATTTTTCTTTGTTCTTCATCTTCTGCTTTGTGTCAGTGTTTGGCTTCTTTGCTTGCTAGTAATACAGCTGTTTAAACCAAAGAATAGTTAATATGGAAAATACTTGCTTTGTTTGGGACTGAGTGATAAAGCATATGTTTGGTGGTCTTTCACAACAGGCTATAGCACGGCTGATTAATGTAGTGTTGAAGGAAGCTAGGAAGGTTCTCCCTCTCTCTCTGTGGTTTTGTATTCCTCTGATTGCCTCAGTGCCCTAAATACTCCTGTGTCAGCAATTAGCAGTAGCAGTGTTTCATTAATCCGTCAGATTTCTGATGTGGCACATTCTAAGACTAAGAGATAATAGGGAATCATTTGTTTAAACCTCGAGATTAGCTTTGGGTGCATTGGGTTGCTGTGTGTTGCTAGCAAGAGCAGCGGTGCAGCTGTGAACTAAAGCAGTGAGTGGAGTGTTGCCCATGCTCTGAAATCAAATGACAGTTTTGCTGTCCTGTGCCTGAAATTAGAATATCTGTTTACCTGTATTTACTTGTAGTATTAAATAGTTATTGTAGTTTACATAGTTTTAGTAATAGCTATGTATTTTGAAGGTATTTATTTCTGTGTTTTGTGAATCCCTTAATAACAATGCATTCTCTAAATATGTTTCATTATGTTGAAATAAACCTATATCCTCAAAGTAGCTTGACCAAATGACTGTATACCAGCAGACTGACCTTTCAGAGTGCTTCCCAGCATTCAAATTTGAAAATTACTATGGGGATTAATTCTAAACAGTTTATGTGTACATAAGCAAGAAACATAGGTGGTTATATGAAGGAATTGTTGAGATGGTCACAGCTAGAGGGTTGTGTTCAACAGCCATGTAGTCCATGTAGAAGGCTGGCCATGAGTGATGTCTCCTGGGGGTCTGTGTTGTGGCCAATACTCTTGAACATCTTTATCAATGCAATAGACAGTGGAAGTGAACGTACACTCAGCAAGTTTGATGGTGACACCAAGCTGAGTGTTGCAGTTGACACAGCATAAAAAAGGGGTGCTATACAAAGGGACATGGACAGGCTTGAGAAGCATGCCCACATACACCTAATGAGTTTTAAAGAGGCCAAGTGAAAGGTGTTGTCCTTGGATCAAAGTAATCCCAGATATGTGTATGAACTGGGAGAAGAATTCATTGAGAACAGCTTTGCTGAGAAGGTTGTGGGGGTTCTGATGGGTTGGACATGAGCCAGGAGCATGGACATGAGCAGTGCTTGCTGCCCAGAAAGCCAGACTGTTTCCTGATCTGCATCAAAAGAGGGGTGGCCAGTAGGAGAAGGGAAGGGGATTATCTCCCTCTGCCTCTGTGAGGCCCCATCTGGAGTCCATGCCTGGGGTCCCCAGCACAAGAAGGACATGGAGCTGTTGGAGCAGGTCCAGAGGAGGGCCACAAAGGTGGTCAGAGGGTTGAAGCACCTCTTTTGTGAAGATGGGTTGAGGGAGCTGGGTTTGTTCAGCCTGGAGAAAAGAGAAGGCTCTGGGGAAGCCTCATTGCAGCCTTCCAGTACTTGAGGGGAGATTAGAAATCAGTCTCCTTCCTGTTTATAATGTGGCCTGATAGTGGTAGGCCAAGGAGGAAAGGCTTGCGACTAAGGGAGAGGAGACTTAGGTTAGTTGTTAGGGGAAAAGGTCTTGATCAGAAGGTGGTGAGGCAGTGAAACAAGCTGGAGGCATTCAAGGCAAGGCTGGGTGCATCCTGGTCTAGTGGGTGGTAGCCCTGCCCTTGTAAAAGGGTTTGGTACTGGGTTAGTATTTTAAGGTCTCTTCTAACCCAAACCATTTTATGATTAAATGTAACAGCAAAACATTATCAGATTTATACTGATCTTTAACACATCAGTATAACACAACATTATCAAATTTATACTGATAGTAGTTTTATTTTTCATAGTTGTCAGTGCATCTAGTTTATTATTATTAATGCAAAATGCTTTTACAGTGTCTGTTCATTATAAAACACAGCAGTAATACTAAAGCAGACCAGGTTTTATATTCCTTATGAGCTTTTAGAAGAATCTGTTTTATTTCTATGCAGAAGTACTAGCTTCTAAAAATGAGAGCTCTTCAAAATTCTAGCAGTTGATTTAATTTGTAACTTACACGGTGTATTAAACTTGCAACTTATTGTGCCATTACGCAGAGGAATTGTTTGGCTCATGTGTAGAGGTAGATCGCACGGAAGTAAATGTTAGGTAGCAACTTGTATACAATGTAATCACAACTAGATCTAGTTGGTGTGGAGTATTAGGCCCTCTCTAAAGAAATCCGAGTTATGTATAACGGTATTATTGCATGGTCAGGAGAGGTCATTCCTCTATGGCCAGAATGCAGCTGCCTAATTTGTCCATAGCCCAGAGTCTGTCAGCACTGCATTGGGCTGCAAGCCTGCTGGCCTCTTCCTACTTTAGGCTGTTGAGGTTGAATGTTTGGCCGTCCAACTCCCTTTGGTCTTACCTGAAAGATACTTGATGGCCCCAACTAAATGGCAGCAAATGAAAATTACTGTTTGCGGTCCACCTTCTTTTCCTGTTAGGCCAGAAAGCATGCAAGCGAAAATTATGCACAAAGCATGTGTAGTGCAAGCCCTGCTCATGTCTGCTTCTCAGAAATTGAGGAGCTGAAGGCTTCTTCCTCGTTCTCCAGACAAAATGATGTAGCCTCAAGGTCAGCCATGACCTATAAATCAGCTTGTCTTAATGTACTTGTCCCTGTTCTCCCCCTTACTGGGGGAACTGTGCTGACTTAGTTGAGGACTGTTCAGTCCTCTTTTGAACAGAATCTCAAAGCTTGGGATTTTATTGTCCCTTCTGACATCTCACAGAAAACCAGAAATCTCCAAATGAATTGGTCAGGGTCTTTAACTAAAACTCTTGTGTTGCTTTTTGCCTTAAGTTTTTCTTTATGCTTCTGGTTCACGTTTGGTATGTTTTTTACGCGCTAGAAATTGGAACTCTTTTCTGTTGCAGGTTTCCTTAACCTTCTGATTTGAATAGCCACAAAAAGGGAAATAATGAAGAAAATTAAACAAAAAGCTTAGGTTTTAATTTAATTTTTTTTTTCTTTTTTCTGGCAGACTCATTTCTTCTTAAAGAAGAAATATAGATGTAAGCTTGTATAAACGGATACTGGGCTTAAGTATTTTATAACCCGATTATAGTTTAAATAACAGATGCACTTTCAGGAAATAATTCTTGAAGTTACGTTGAGTCAGCAGAACCTAGGTATGGCCAGAAGCCTTCCTGATGTGCAGTGTTTCCATACCACGTTGTGGCTGTTTAAATCAGTGAGGCTTTTCTGTCTGGAAATGATTAGTGTATTGTACTCATCTGCTTGTCTTCAGAGTGACTTTCTTTGGTTCTGGTGCAATTGTGTGCTTTCAGATAATTGAGGCAGACTTTTGGAACTTACCTTAGTGGCTGCTTTTACTTGCATGTTAGTATCGTTTGTCTGTACCACTATGTTAGAATATTAGAAAACATCACTAAATGTAATTATATATTAGAATACATTATGATTATGATTTACAGTTGCAGCTCATGTTATTTGGCTTGCTTTTGTGCTATTTCCATATGGCAAGAAATGTTTTAAACAATGAACTCTGTGGTGTTGGAGGGTTAGATGCAGCACAAGCATGTGGAAGTCTGTTGGGAAGAGGTGGTCGTTTTGCTGATCTTCAGCACGAGCATGGGGAGCTCACCATCACAGGTGATAGTGGCTCTCACAGTGTGTTCTTTGCTGTTAGCTTGGGGACTGGGAAGGTGAGGTTTCTCACAAATGGTGTCTGTGTTGGGTGCTCCCACTTATAGAACAAAAGCCATTCTCTTCCCCTTCCTGCTGTGGCATTTGCAGAGCTCTTTGCAGTGGCCCAGGGGTTTCTCTGACATTAAAAAATAAAGGGAAAGCCACTACTGAGTGACCTTTTTATTAACTAGAACCTTAAGCAACTAATCAGAGCTGCTGGGCTAAAAGCAACTCCAAATTTAAAATCAAACTTAAAATTGGTACGGTAACATTTCCGGTTCTTGAAGTGCTACTGCATCACTTTGTGCACTAGCTTGCTATAATTTTCCTGATTGACCAATTTGCTAAAGCTTTGGAGAGGCTGTCCCATCTTGGAGAACAGTCGAGTAATAAGAATGCTAAAATAAATAACAAAAAAATTAAGTTCTCAATAAAAATGAGCAGAATATTTTTATGATTGCAATCTGCATATAGCGGAAAAGCTATCAGGATTATTTCCCACTGGGCCAAATAAAAGAGCAGCATTTCCTGTTTGTCAGTTATTTGTGAACCTTTTTTGGCTTGCTGTATTGAAGCTGGAGAGGGGAGCTGTGCCATCCAGCTCTCATTTTGCACTCTCTTGCTGTCTCAGAAATGAGCCCTTGTTTGTGCGGTTGCTGCATTTAGAAGGAACAACTGGGCAATTTGCTGCTGTCTGGTATCTTCTGGGGCTTTCTTTTTTCTTCAAATGAAAATATCTTAGTATCATAAGATCACTGCAAATTCATCTTACCTGCGGCAGCTTGGAGCTGGTCGGTGATGATCATGTTATTAAGTTTGCTATATAATTGTGGTGGGATGAGGGTGAAGCCGAATAGCTGAATTACTTTTGAATTTTGGATGCTATTTTCTGCACCTGGGAATAAGCCGCTAAATAAGAAACAATTTTTATTACATATATTCAGTAGAGCTCTATAAAGCTATCAGGCTTAAAAAATAAAATAGTCCAACCAACTTCTCTCTGATGGATGGCGAATCAATAATCTCCTGCTGTATATGAAGTGTTCCGTAAAGAAGTTTCATCTTAGTAGAGTAAATGGAGATTAGTCCTGCTATGAGAGAAATTTTATGTCATAAGTCATCAAGGCTGCTTATTTTCTTTATTTTTCCCATCCATGCCCCCCATCAACCCTGTGTTCGTCCCTTCTTCCCCGTAGATAATATTGTGCTGGCAGAAGGAGAGTGACAATTCTAGCCACATCACTGCATTCAGCCTTTTTTATTATTATTATTTTTCTTTGTGAAAGTGATTATTGAGAGAGTGGTGAGGAATTCCTGAAAAAAATCATTTTGTCTGCCAAAGACTCCCCCCTCCCCAGCAATGTTATCATGCTGCTATTCTGATGCTGTTACTTGGTATCGCAACAAATCAAGGGTTTGGAGGTTGAAGATATGAGTTTGTGCATGCTTTTCTAAGTGCAGTTTGCCAGGAAGACTAAAAATTGCAAAACTGTCCAAGTATTTCATTAAAAAACAAAGAAACAACCTTAAAAATGATTGAGTTGGCACCAGTCTTCAGCTGCTGTTTCTAGTAAGATCAAATAATAGGCGTAACACTAGAAAACCAGTATGTAAATAGCCCTTTTCGAAAAATTAGACTCAACTTAAGCATTTTTCAGATGTCTAATACCTGTAAGACGGTTGCACATTCTTGCATTGTATGTATAGGAGCAAATTAAGCTGTACCGTCTGAACACATTCGTACCAAACAGCAGCACTGGAGGAATCCAGAGTAGATGTTCATGCTGTGTGATGGTCTTCCACCAGCGGTTTTATTTCATGTTTGTGTGCAGGTCCTAGGTCAGAAGCAGTGCTCACCGGGTGGGGGAGAGGGTGAAAACAGCCTACCTTGGGACAGAAGCTTGTCAGAATGAAATACACAGCTTCCAATGACTGTATTGGATTCAAAGCCTGTGTCTTTGCCAAGGTGTAACTTATGCCAGCAAGCATTTAAGACTCTGGAGGTCATTCAGGAAAAAAAAAAATCTTTTGATTCAGATGCAGTTGTCTTAATGATGGTAACTGCACGGGGTGTAGCTTGCCTAGACTCCTGTTTAAAGCTCCTGGTTAAATGGGCATGGATCCCCAAAGCTAAGGGTGTTCATGCCTGTGCGCTTAGCATCCTTTTTGCGCATTCTATCTGTTCCTGACTTGTCACCATGTTTGCCTGGGTTTTGTCGATTTCTCATAGATTATGGGGAAAACCTCAAGTTTTGCAGAAAGGTAGCAGTAGGCTACTCTTGTAGCAGTCCTAAACACACTGCGTGTAAACTCCAAAGGCCAGAGATCCTCCTTGCCACGTGGAACAGTTCAGATCTCAGATGCTTGAAACTGTGTTGCCCCTGCGCTCATTGGTACTCTTACTGTGGAGTTAACTTTAAAAAAAAAACAACAAAACACAAAAAAACACACAAAAAAAGTAGATATAGGATGATTCATGAATAAAAATAGGCTTGAAATAGGGTAGAAAACAAAAATGAAATGGCAAAATTCAATTGTTTCAGGTGGCTATGTAGTAAATTAATGAGAGGACTTTATGTATGTTCAGTGCGAGACCCCAGTGGGGTCCAGATTTCTGTAATGGGTATTGTATCTGAGGATTTCTTGGTAAAATGCAGTCAGAGCTGTGCTTTGCCTTAGTGGCTGTGGTTACTGAGGGATGACTTCTTCCATGATTTGTGATACTATTGTAAACATTCCAGGATATTTAATATGAATAATGTGCTTTCATTTATAAAATATTCTCAGCAAATGTAAACATAACTCTTTTAAATCCCCAAGTATGAGAAAGATTTAATGAAATAAAATCTAAATCACTCTTTTCTGATGAAATAGGATATAATCCTCTCAGTGAGTTTTCATGCTGTAGAAGCGGAATGACTGTTCTAAAATGCACGCTTGTACGGACTCTTCTGTTTGTCAGGTATTCAGACATCCAGTATCACATGGAAAAATAAAAATACATTTAAAATGAAAGCAAAAACAAAAAAGCAGAACTAAGGTAAGCTGGGATGTGCATAGCATGCTTGTGTTGGCATAGTTTGTAGCAGTGGGTGCCCTGTGGGCTTTTAATCAATATTATTTTGTTGCTCGTCTCAGAGAATGATGGTGAGTATACAGTTTATCATCTCTTTGCCTGTTACAAAATGAGAGTGGAACCGACATGCAGGAACTTCAGCATGTTTGTGTGTGTCTCTGTTCTCATTTTTTAACTACTTTGATTGACTTCCTTCTGTTATTCCAGTCCTCTCTTAGTGACAGTAATGACAGTGCTGTTTCTCTCCAGTTTACTTTTCCGTTAGGACTTCCTTTCATGTTCTAGCCTGCATTTCTATTTCATGGTCAGATGGTCATTTGGGCCAACCACTTCCAGTCATCTCTTTCATCTCTCAACATCAGTCGGAGTGAAAAATGGGGCAAACGGGTACACTGCAGTGCACGTCCCCTCCCATGCTGTGATCCCCCTTGAAGATGCCTGTAATCATTGTTCTATCATTTCAAAATATGTATAGTCTTTATTTTTGAAGGCTACAAGTCACATCGGATTTCAGCTCCCAAATTTCACATTGACAGGAGGCAGATTGCAGTGAAGACCATAAACTGACAGTTTAGGGCAAGCATGCTATTGCCTGAGGCAGTCAAGGATGTAGACCACTCCATCCTTCTGACTTAGGACATTCATCCCTCCTGAGGTTCCTTGTCCTTTGTGATGATAGATTGAGAACGACAAGCAGCACACGGGTAGACAAACACCTCACCCAGGCACTTGGTGCCATTTAACAGTTTCTTCCTGCATTTGACATTTTCATTTCCCTTTTTCACCTCACTCATCACTAACTGTTTGGATCTTGTTTTCTGTACACAACACTAATGCAGAATGATGGAATACAAATATAAGCTCCATTACTCATTTTACGTGCTGTATGTTCTATTAAATTATATAGGAAACCTCACTAGCTGAACCATGAAAGGGACATTTAAAATTTAATTGACGTTGACCTTATGCAAGTATCACTCAGCATTAAGTGTTTTTAGTTTTTATTTTTACACAAAGCACAGATATGCAGGAATGTGCAGGTATTCAATTTATTGCTCCATAATTCTTTTCTGTTTTTATTACAGTCAAAGTACCACTATCAAAATATGCTTTGCACATGAAGTAGTTTCCACATTCTCATGTTTAGGGTGCGTTACTGCTGTATTTTACACAAGTGGGATCTTAATGAAGTTGGAAAATTCAATGCAAAGCTGAGTCTTTTATAGACCAAATGTGTGCATGTTCATGTGTTTTCCAGAAGTGCTGTGCATGCTTCCAAAGATCTGTGAGAAGATAAAAGCTCACATGAACACATAAAGACTCTTTCTTGTACAGTTTCAAGAATTTCTGAGGTCTTCCCCATGCTGCATGTTCTGTACCTGAGACATGAAGGAGAGTATCAGCCTCTCCCTCCTTCCACTACTTCCCTTAGAGGTTATATTCAGCACCTCTTTGCTGCTGCTTCTGCTCAGAAATAAGACTTAAATAGATAGGATCGTGGTAGATGTAACAGATATAAAATGATGTTAATGGTATATATTAGTGTAGGGTTTTGATTAACTGGGGAAGATTAACTAAGACTGCTAGCTGGGAAAGAGGTGTCTAGAGGTTTTGGGTAATTCAAATCTCTGTCCATTTGTATGTATTCAGCTCACACTGGATTGAGGCTTTCTTTTTCATTTGCATCTCCAAGGACGGCTTCCTTTCAAAAGGAAAAACTCAACTCATCACAAATCTGCAGCCAAATGTTCCATCCTATGTTGTTAGAGTGGGTGTAGAGCTCCAGCCTTAGTCTGGGAAGGGAAAGTAGTTTTTTGGAATAGGAAGTAATCTTTATCTACTCAAACCCGCTGAAAATAAAATACAAATGGCACTGATAAGGGTGAATTAAAAGAAAATGAGTCTTTCAAGTGGTAATGCACTGTCTTTATGCAGTTCAGAGGAATTTAAATCAAGTTCTTCTGGATTCTTTAGGGAGAGGGAGCCCACCTGCAGGCTGCAGACAAGATGAAGCCTGCTCAGTTGTAAAGTGTGCGTGGTTTTTCTGTATTGTTTTATGTTGCTGGAAATAATGGGAAGGGAAAGCTCACCAACTGCAGATTTTGATTGTTGAAGGACTGAGCTGCGTATGTTTGTTTACTCATGGACTGTGAAGGGCTTCAATCACATCATTCCTTAGAGGTAGGGCAGATATGAAAGCATCTGTTCCCTTCTGTCATGGCCTCCTGAATGCGACATGGGCACGTGATGCTAAATTGAGCTCTGTAAATTTGGTAAAAGTGTTTCATTGACTGGAAGAGATTGTTCTTCCTTCTTTGTATACAACACAAGTTCAGTATTTTGAGGGGAGGAGAATGGGGAGTTGATGAGTGATGAACTTGGTCTCTCTGGCTGGCTGTTCATTCTTCAAGTGTGTATGTATTTATGCCATTTTATTCTCCCGTGCACTGAGCTACAGTGAGAGAGATCACGGAGGCAGAGAAAAGTTCAGACATTGCACAGATATTGTGAGCGTCTGCATCTTTCATTTATCTCTAATCCACCATTCTCAAAAATATGAAATTTCTCATATCGTCTATGATTACATTGAGAAATTCATTATTCTAGGTTGTGAAGCTCTGCTGATCAGTGGGACTGCTTTGATTCACCAACTTATTCTGTGGGCATGAGATGTGTAAAGCACTGTACTTTCCCCAAAAAGATGCTGCTGTTACATGTTTAGCGTTAATATGAAAACTATAAGAAAGCTGTCATGAGGATTTGCAGATACTTCACTGTGAGTTTAAAAAGAATAGGTTGTCAGATTCCTTCGAGGGGAAAAAAAAGTAAGGTTAATTTTTGATAATGGTCTATAATACTGTTCATAATTTTTCCAATTTTTCTGCTACTTCAGTACATTATTTAGAACATAAAAGATACTAATTTGAGAGTCTGATCTCTAGAGATAAGCCAGCTTTCCTTTTTAATAAACAACTGAAGTTACAGGGTGCCTAGCAAGAGTTGTGCAAATAATGTTTATGATTGTATTAAAACAACTACTTATTTCAGGTTGTATTCTTCCAGACATTTGTGCCCGGAGGAAGTGTGTGTGACAGGGTATAGATTCCATATTTGATGATGTTGCACCAGATTCCTGTACAGAAAATCCAAATTTCTTCTGGTAAATTGTTAGAGTTTTTGTTGTCTTGGTGTTTTTGCTGCTTTGTACCACCGTATTTATCTGCAAAGGTAATGTGAAAATGGGGGGTAGTAAGTTATGTTTGCCTAATCACAGATACTTCAGTGTGCCTTCTCTATACACGATGCAGGTATGCTTAACTTTCAGAATACAGAAATTTGTAGAAGTTACTCTATTAGAAGATTAATATCTGATTAAGAAAGCAAAACTTATCTGTACCCAAGAATGAGAATTTGGAATTCTTGTGGAGTTAGGAAGAATTGATGGTACTTCATACTCCATGGAAGTTTCAACTCTCCTAGTGTTCTGTAGACCCATGAATCCCAGCAGCTTATCCAAATAAAAGTTCTGTGATATCTTCAGTAATCAGGAGTTGGCAGAGTAGAACTATTCTGTGACTGCCTTCATAAACAGATCCCTTATTTGATGGACAAGTTTTATGTGCATTTATTTAAGTTACTTCCAACAAGTTTCGTGTTACCACGCCTAGAGCATTTCAGATCCGGAAGTGTACTACTTTGCTTGCCCTTCTGTGTTTCATTGCTGGAACAGATTGTTGTTTCCCCTGAGCGTGCTCAACTAATGGGTGGCACTGAACTGGAATATTTGGTGACCTCTGTTTATGAAATGCATTTATTCCCTTCTGCTTGCTAGCACAGGAAATGGAGGGCTGGCCAGTGCTTTTTCTTAGAGAACAATATAATATCAAATAAAGAGGCAGTTTAGTGGGTACTCTCAGTTTTATGTGAAATACCTAAATAAGTGAAAGTCCGGTGGTGCTTCCAGGGTGGTTTCTTTCTTGCTGTGCTGAAGCCTTGGTGAGGTGTCAGACATATCTTCCACTGGATGGGTGGAATCCAGTTCCCAATTTCTTCATTCAAAAGTAGCCCTGTAGCAATTGAACGGATCAGTACGATGGGAAGGGTGTTACACCAGAGGTATAATGATGGAAGGACCAACACAATAGAAAGGTGCTCTAAAGGAAAAAGATTATTCACCCATATCAGAAGATCCTAGGTTTGCAGGGGGAAGCTCTGCTAAGAAGGCATCTCCAGAAAGAGATCCTTCCCCAGTTGCAGTCAGCCCTTAAGTGAGGACTAAGAGAGGTGCAGCCAGACTCCACCCCTTCTAGTCACACAGCTGAATTACCTTCACCTGTGCTCCTGGGGCTGACCGGGTCCTTTCCCCAGGTGCTCAAACAATGGTTTAGGCTCTTACTCAACAGTTACTGTAAAAGCCCACAAGTAAGTGCTAATAACTTGGCTCCTCTCTTGTGATTCCTTGAAGATAAGGGTGAGGAGATGTGAGTTGGTGCAAGTAATGGGAACTAGGCATACCTGAAGAGAGGCTGGAGGCATCACATGCTTGTTGGGGAAGAGCTTGGTTTGTACTTGGACAGATTGGGTACTGCAGTGGGATTTTCAAAGTTTTGTTTTCTTCCAAATTTTAAGACCATTCCATTGGAGCATATGTGCTTGCTAACTATTTTTTAACCTAAATTGTTTTAAGATTAATTATTTCTGTAAGAAGTTATACATAAGTTGGTACCATCTGTGTCTTATAAAACAGAAAGCGTTTGACATCATTTGCTCTGTTTCCCGTTTCAGTTAAAATTTTGCAGAGCGGTATGAGAGAAACAGAGATAGCTTTTTCTGTCTATGTGAGAGATTTGCCTTTCACACAAAGCTGGGCCAAACTCGTTTGAATCATCTGTGCATTTAATGCTCTTTCTTTTAGTGCTGGCATTTGCTAGGACGTGGCAGAATCTGGTGGTTATTGGTCCTGCCGCCTCTCCTCTTGACATGCCTGTTCTGCCAGAAGGGTGGGTAGGAAATCAGCCTAAGGCACTCTGTCAGTAGTCACTACACAGAGAAGTAACTCTACTCTTCTTCACTCACTGAAGATAGTACACAGAGATATTCCGCCAGTATTTTTTTTTTCCCAGTTATTATATGTATTACTGATCTTGCTGAAGTTTCTTGTAGCGTGTCACTAGCAATGGATACCTGAGAAGGTTAGGTGCTTGCACTGCTGATGCAAAATTCAAGTATGTGGAGTCTTTTTTGCAACTTCTGGCCAAAATTAACTCGCATAGCATTTCTCTTAATTTATATCCTAAGTATGTTTCTCCCCTTCTCATCTGTGAATGGGTCTCTAAATTAAGGAACTTGAATGTTTGTTTAATTTGTAGTGAAGAGGATGCTACAGCTGTGATTATGAAACTAGTTAGTGTACTTTAATATTATAAGCAACTTGGTTATGACGTAACATATGGAAGGAGATTTTTATGTGAGTCATCAGTCTTGAAGCAAAATGGTGAACAGTGAAAGCAAGAAAGGATGTTGGGAGTTGTGTTCTCTGGCCCGTAAGCTTTACTTTTTTGTGAAGGAAGTTGATGAACTTTTCAAATGCATCAACAGCTTCCAAGTAGGGTAGGTCCACTGCCTTTTTCTGGCAGGAGTAATGCTTACTAAGTTTTGTCATGAGTCCAGTACTAACTTTGTTTATAAACATCAATATTTTTAGTAGCTGCTCAGTAATTTAAAACACCAGGGTGGGAGCAGCTCTAGATGAAGGTAGGCAAAGAGGTTCATGCAGCTCTCTCCCGTGCATTAGAGAACAGCGCAGCCTCTAAAAGCCATGATTTTGTTGAAGGGGATTAAAAATAAATGGCAGCAGGAGGTGATGGAGGAGTTTAGGACAAAGGAAGTTATTTTAAGGAGAGAACATGGAGAAATTTTTTTGCTGTTTTGACTAGGAGCATCATTTTTTTTTTTTTTTTTTTCCCCCCCCCTCTTCCTTCCAACTTTGATGTCATGTTTTGTCTCCAAGCCTCCCTTTTTCTGTGCAGAAGGAATACATGTGGTAGTCCTTGGCATACAGTGCAAGTATGAAGCACATGTAATCTTTGCACCTAATTGAGCTGGGATTTCGTAGCTGTAAACTCTCAATTCTCCTCCCTCCAGGGGTTCTCTTGCTTACTTGTCTTACTCTTTCCTCTGGCATGCTGACAGTGTCATCTGCTTCCTTCTCTGCCTTAAGAGAGCTGAACTATTGAGATATAATTAGCAAAATGTGGTGGGTGGTAGATAGAGCTATATTACTGCTTTGGGTGGTTTTCAGGAACCTTTTCCTTGTTGGCTTTTTTTTTTTTTTTAATTTCAGTAGAACATCATAACGTACTCTGAAGACATCAAGTGAAATATGGCTAAAAAGATCAACTTCAGCCCATGGACTTAAAATGCACAGGCACACAGTAGACATACTTTTGCAGAAAAGGAAGAACATATAAATTTACGATGATTATGAAAATAGATTTTCTGGTGGTAGCTATTGTTTCTTTTGCATCTTGGGAAAAAAAACAAAACAACAACAAACTACTATGAAGACATTAAATGTGTTAGAAACAGACCAAGCCAAAAAGTTTTAACTTTAAAAGCTAACATTTATTAAAAGATGGCAGTTGCGAGTGGATAATTTATGCACGAAGATTGAATTGTGTTTTGCAGCGAATACTTTGTTCTTGTTTATCTCTTTGTGCAATACTCCTCTAGTCATGAAGTAGAGTTTTCTTTGCTGTGAGACAAAGTACTGCATGTTTACAAATCTGAACAATGATCTTGAGAGAAAAGAATGTGTAGTCCTATTGTATCCTTGGAAGTGGCTTTTTAATCTTGGATGACTAAATTTCACTGTAGACAAAAAAAAAAAGGGGGGGAGGAGGGGGCACAGGCGGGCTGTTGGGTTTTATTTTAGTCTGCGTACCATAAACTTTTTCTTGGCAAACAGGAGCTTCAATGGAGAAATGGTGTGTAGTTTCCAGTGGTACTCATATGTTCTTCTTGGTCAGAAAATAAAACATTGGTGTTGTGAGTCAAGTTTTTGTTTTTGAAATGTTGTATTTTTAAAACCAGCGTGGGATATTAGGAGTGGTTTAGGTTTGGGCTGCGCACTGTAGTTTATATGCTGTTGAAAAAAAGAGGGTATTACCTTTACCAGAATGTCGTTTTGAGTGCCTTAAAATTTAATTGCTATTAAGATCAATATATAAAGTAGTTAGCCAATATTTCACAAAGCTTAAAGGAAGTTGGGAGTTACAAGATTGTAATGAATTATTGAGTGCTACTTGAGGGAGAGAGATTTAAATGAACCAAAAATACTACTTTTTTTTTTTTTTTTTTCTTTTTGCATGCCTTGCTCTGTTAACAGAGGCTTGAAGTATCCTAAGGCTGAAAGGCTGTTTGTGCACAAGTCACTTACCAGGCATGGTTTGCCCTAGAATTATTTGGAATGATCATATTATAAATGCATAGACTTTCAGGGCTACATGTAAACTGCATGCAATCTCATAAATTATTCACAATAGCCCACAGGTATAATTATTCAGAGAAGTGAAAACGAAGAAAATTATTTCCTATTAATGTTTGCTTATTCAGATAATTATTTTACTTATTTTTATTCAGTTTTTTTTTAATCCTAAATTATCGGAGTCTAGCTTGCGCTTTCTCTGTGACCTAAAAGCTTTGAAAAGCACGAAACTTTCGTGTTAAAAATTCTTCACCAAAATTTATATTTTATTTCATTCTGCTATGTTGTGTTTTTAAGCAACAACTTACTTTGTCTCGAATGGGGAATACAGACTTGCCATATTCTGATGTGGGCAGTAACGCATCGGAAGATTTCAGAAGTGCCAGCACTGACAAAAGTGGGGCTTTCCAAGCTGCCATGTTTAAAATGTGAGTGTGGCATATGGAAATAAAAGCCCTCTGCTCGAAACAGCGTGCCAAATAGGACAGAATTGCATTAGGTTTCATTCTGCAAACAGCCTCTTGTACAAGCATTCTTATAGACATTAGTAGCCTTGTTCAGTAAAATGGTGTGGTGCTCAGTGCAGGTATAGCACAGAAGCACAGCATGGCTGAGGTTGGAAGGGCCCTCTGAGTCTATCTGGTCCAACCCCTGCTCCAGCAGGGTGCTCAGGCCTATGTCAGTGTTGCTTCTCTGTTCTTGTAAAAAGCACTTATAGATAGATAGATAGATTTTGGTCATTCTGTTCCACAATTTTTGTTGTATTTCTGTGAATGACAAAAGCTTCTAGTTGTCAGGGTATTTTTTCAAGTACAGGAAAGCTAGAACTGAATTTTAAATTGCTTTTTATAATCTAGTTTTTACTTCTTTTGAAGCTGTTTCTCCTTTTTGTAGGTAGAGCTGGTCACAAAAGTAAGTTATCCTGTGCTGCAGTTAACAACCACCTACTGTTCAGCCTTGTGAAAAGGGAACTGAATTATTTCTTCTCACTTGGTCTCTTATAGTCAGACACCTGGTGTAACCCAATTCCTAACGCATCTCCAGTTCTTGGTGGCAAACAATGTCTGGCAATGTCTCATATTCCTCTCACTTGCCTTGGATATCTTTCTAAGCATGAGATATGGATTGCCTGGTTGAGTGGTTGTTACTTATTATAGACCGTGTGTAAAAGGTTAATTTAGAATTGTAGAATCATAGAACTATAAAATCCTTAGAGTTGGAAGGAATTCTTAAAAGCCATCTAGTCCAACTCCTCTACAATGAACAGGGACTCCTACAGCAGATCAGGCTGCTCCGAGTCCCATCCAGCCTGACCTTGGATGTCTCCTGGGATGGGGCTTCCACCACATCTAATTTCCTATAAATAGACTTTCAGAGCGCTGCAAACCAGTGAGTGGTTGCATTAGTGTTTGGGCAGCTGTGGCCATTTGGAGTTTCTCATCAAATAGAGCCTTCAGCAGAGGAGAACCTACATGAGGACCAGACAGGCTGGCATGATAGAAATCCATCTGCCCCTTGCATCTTTACCTCATCAATTATGAACCGTTTGTGCTGGCTTTGGGGGTCTTCAGCCCCCCACACGATACATCTCCAGCCTGTACTGTCAGCTCTCATTTATGTGGACAAGTCCATGCCAGCTTCCATGGTCTGAGTAAAACTGTACGTGTCACATTGTGTGACAGTTTATCCATCTCCCTTTTCTCCATAAATCTCATTGTCACTACTAGACGGCTGTCATCAGACTTAGACATAAAAATGAGAATGTAAAGTAGTAGAAGACTTGCAAAATGTCCTGTTGGTGGTGAGGTTCAGAGACTTTCTGTAGAAGCAGCTTCATACTGTTGAATCCTTAAATTGGCTGACTGGAGCCACTGAGTCCTGAGCCCATGAATCTTTGGGCTACTTCAGCCCTGAGTTCCCTGTGGGAATTTCTACAGCATCTTTAAACTGCACCCCAAAATTAATAGTATTACAATGAATTGGGTTGCGCTTGCTTTACAAGCTCTGCTCCACTGCTCCTGGAGGTCTTTGTGAATAGCTCGTGATGCTGCCTTCTCTTTAGATTTCATGACCTTTAGCTGATTTTTCTTCTATGGCTCCACTCCCACTCACTGCTTTATCATGTTACATATTTCTCAATTTGAGGAAAGCCTTAAACTTTAGCAGAGTCTTCTTAGCTGTTCCTGTATTTGAACTGCATGAAGTTATGGTGTGCAAGAGGCAGCTCTTTGGCTTACGCTTCTCATGTCCATGTAGGTGGAAGTGGGCAAGCTGGCACATAGTCAGGTGCTTGATATAGAATTATTATGTTTATATTATATTCATTTTTTTTACCAAATGTTGAGGTTTTCATTGATCACATTCTCTTTTACACGTTTTTTAAAGGATTCTCAATATTAAACAGCTCTTGAGGACAGTGTTTTGTGAACAGTGACTTTGTAACTTCTCTTATTCTTTTACTTAAGCTGAGATGCTGAAGGATATTACTAAATTTGTTTTTCTTAAATGAACAATGTCTTATTTTTCTAGTTGTTTCCTGAAGTCCAGTTTAGCCAAATATTTTACTCCAGTTTGTTGAGTTGATTGGGTTTTCTGGCAGAACTTTATGAAGATGCGAAACTTTTTATGAAGGTTCAAAAGTTAAATAAATAAAAAAATCTAGGAGGTGAACAGAAACTTACTGTGCATCTTTAAAGTAAATAATAACTTTGAAACTCAGTCACAAGTTTTGGAAAGGAAGTGGTTCCTCAGTTCTTTTCTCCCTGAAGTTTTTTATTTGAAGAAAAAATAAACTCTGATATTTAAAAAATGCAAGGTATAAAAACTGGTTTTTAAAAGCTTCTAAACTTTAATGAAATGTGAAAGTCCATCCTTAGGCACTAAAATCTTCTTGTGCCTTGGTCTGGTATCTCTCATTTTGTCCACTTCTTCTGCTTTCCTCTTCACTTTAATAAGCGTTCACATGTGCACCAGCTAAATGTCTGATAAATCTCCAGGCAAAGCTGGGTTGACTTGTGTGGAACTGACTTTAAAAATATTTGATGGAACATTGCTTCAGTCTCTGAATACTTGTCAGCTTAGATTTATTACAGCTGCTCCCATTACAGGGATGTGCACTTTAGTCCTTAGGGATCTTTCCCTCTCTCTTGCGGTGTAGCCCAGGCTCTTCTGGTGTCACAGCCAATCAGTTTCTCACTCTGATGCTTTCAGTCCATCCCAGTGCTGTTAGAGTGACTTAGCACCCCAACTTCATCTTTCCATGGAGGAGCATTTTCTTGAGTGAAAGCGCTTTTTGTTTTTATCCTTTGCTATCTGTTGATGAATCGTGTTCTGTGTATCTTTGAAATACATGAATCAAATGGCAGTAATTCTCCTTAATGTGTATCATTTATACATTCGACTGTATTTTATGTAGACTCATCCTGGGTTTGTCGTTGCATAGGTAGATAACTATATACAGATTTTGTGGGAATAGGAATGATGGAAGATAATGTGTTTATTACAGATTTCCAAAATCAAGTTGATAAAATTGTTTGTTCTTAGAGATGGTTGATCCTTTATTTTCAAAACTTGAACAAGAAATTCGGAGCTTGTTTAAAGCTGTAGCTGGCACTCTGTACAGCTGTCTAACTATGACTTGTAACAATATCCTTAAAGATGCTTTGTGACTTTCTGAAGCAAGTGTGGACTCTGCTATTGTTAGGAAGCAGTGATTTCTTGCAAATGGGAGTGAGATGGTTAGCAGTAACTTAGTTACACATCTTCTGTTGGTGATGCTGCAAATAAATTCTTGTCCAAAAAGAAAAAAAAATCTCCTTTTGAAAATGCTAGTGACTTCTGGAGTGGAGCTCATAGGAACTGACAATAAATTAACAGCAATATTAATTAAATTAGAAAACACTGAGTAGCAGCATGCCAGAAAAAAAACCAAAAAAACTATAGCTAATCTCTTTCCATATTTGATTCTCAGGTGGCTTGAGAAAAACATGAGGACAGCAGCCAACCTTAAACTTGAAGTAAATATATTTACTGCTTGCAGTGTCGTGAATTTCCTAATGCCTTGGCTGAAAGTATGATTTCACATTTCAATCTGTATCTCTTCTCTGCCCTCAGGACAAAATCCCCCCCCCCCACCCTCTACCTGTTCATGCATTTTCGTGGTAAAGTTGTAGGTCAAAACAGCAAAACCTTTTAGTGTTACTGGTCATCTGTGCTATTTAAAGTTGTTCAAAGTGGAGCCCCATAGAGCTGATCGTTTATCACTTTAAAGTGGACTGAGTTAACACAATGAGGTCAGATAGAAGAATATTATTGAAAGAGCATTTGTTTTCAACCCAGTGGTAAAAGCATGCAAGCTGGCTTGCTACCAGCCCTTGTCAGAGAAACGTTAGTTGACAAACTTGAACCCAGTTATATCCTGACTCGCAGTGCTGAGCCATCCTCTGCTTTGTGAGCCACTGAGCTTCAGATTGAGACACTTTATCTGGCAAATTTCTGTTTTTCCTCTGTTCAAACTGAGCAAATTGAAAATTCAGTTTCAGGAAGAAGATAGGTATTCTTTTTCTTTTTTTCTTTTCCTGGAACCAAACAGTATTGATTGCAAACGGGAATCTCAGATTACTTTTCTAAAGCTGTTCATTCAGTGCTCTAGACTTCTATCCCATGAATAAAAGCATGAGCACAGAACAAATATATATTAAAAGATTAAAAAAAAAAAAAAAATTGGAAAAATGTCCCAGCAAATATGATAAATTCAAGGATTTCAGTCTACGCTCTGAACCTCAGGTGAGGTGGAGAAGGAATTGGACTTTATGTATGATCTGTAAGGCTGTAAGAAGAAAGCTGTAATGCTAGGAGTGTAAATGGAGGAAAAAGTACCAACATTAACAGTCTTTTATGGCTGATTTTCTCATGTTCCCTCTTCTCTAAGGAAAGGGTAATTGCTACTAGAATGCATCCCTTATCTCAGAGGATGCTGAACTGAGGAGCACATATGATCTCTAAGGTAACTAGACCATTGGAGTTTTTCTGGTAAAATGATGTTAATAATTTGAATTTTAGCTGAATGTGTAATGACTACCTGATGTTCTGAATGTTATAGTGTGGGACTCTTGTTAAGCAGCTGGAGCATGCTGTTCCAGCTTCGGTATCTCTGCTGTCTCAGAGCATAAGGAACTATTGGATGTTGTGTTGAGGGACATGGTTTAGTGGGAGCTATTGGTGATAGGTGAACGGTTGGACTGGATGATCTTGTAGGTCTTTTCCAACCTTGTTGATTCTATGATTGAATAACTGGCTGAGCCATCTTGGCATGGGTGGCCAGCAAGGCCTGGAGGCTGCAGCCATACCCCACGCACACGTGCTATGTGCTGGTAGTGTGCTCTCTGGGATGAGCCTTCATATCACTGCTGCAAGATTTTTTTCCTGCTGCCTTCCACCCACAGCTGCTGTCTTATAAGGGTATTAAGTTGAACACTTTGTGCTTGGCGTGAGACTGCTTTGTTTGAGTCAGTTTCCAGTCTTCATTGTTAACGTTTCCTGTGCTTTTTAAATTGGTTCATTGTCTTTTACACGTACCAGTTTTTCTGCTGCATGAAATGCACTTCTGTTGTGTATTTCATACCAGGCCTAAGAGCAGCATAACCTGACCTACTATGTTATGTTTACATTTTACTATTGTCTAATGTTGCCACTAAGATTTCGATTGAAACTTCTGTACTTGCAAGGCTGTATTAATCTGTTCAACGTCGACAGACATTTAATATGGCAAACATAAAGCTTTGTTATGAAGTTGCTTTATCTCATTCTCTCAGGTGACTTCAGATTACTATTTGGTGAAAGTTTTTCAGCCACCAGGTAGGATCTACAGTGTGGGATATTTCCTTTAGAGAAAACATACTTTGTATATTCATAGTATTGGACTGGAAGTCGTAAACTGGATTTAATTTTTTAAAAAACTTCACATTTCTCCATTGTTTTCCTTCATCTTGGCTGTTTGTTATTGCTTTTTTTTTTTCTTAATTGCACCTAATCCACCTTTGGGAGATAGATGATGTCTGGTTTAGCTCCAACCACAATATTTGTATTTATTTATTTTACTGATATGGAAAAGAAAATAGTGGATTCAGATCCAACTAAGTGATTCCTGAAGACAGACATTTTCTAAGATTTGAATATTACAACCCAGATTTGATGGTGTCTTGAAATTTACCGGTTAAAGTGCTGCGAGCTTGAAGTTATTTAGAATGCATTTAGTTTCTTCAGGATCTGGAACTGCTATGTTATTTTTAAACCACTATTTCAAGCCATTAAGGGGCTTTTTAACTTGTCTCTGTAGTGTTGTTAACTGGCCCCAGCTTATTCCAGTTTTGCAGATGTAGTTAGTAGGCAGCTGGTAGGAATGGTGACAGAAAATATTTAGACATTCACGAGAGGCAGTAGTGCTATTTGTAGCTAGACAACACCACATAGACAAAATTTGCTATATAAACGTAATTTTTCTGTGATTTTGGCTCTTCACTGTGAGAAGCAGATGCTCAGAGCTTCTTCTGATATGCTTGCAAGGCAGACTTAATTAGATAATCATTCACCTGATGCTTGTGTGAAACTCCATTGATTATACTGTGGGTTTCTGTGCTGGCAGTGTGTTCAGTAAAGTGTTTGCTTACATCCAATTTTGTACCTCCGTTGTAGGTTTCAGTTGCTTCCTACCTAGCTTAAAAATCATAATTAAGTAAATCAATTTTGTATGCAAGCTGGGCCAATGTCTGGATGCAGTACATGGTTCAAAAAGATCAGTGCAGTCTGACTACATCTTTTGTAATGGAAGTGACCAAGGATGTATGTGCTGCTTGATTTCGCTTTGAACTTTGTGTCTATTTTGTCCATTTCTCATCTCTTAACACCTCCCTCCCCCAGTACTGAGCAATATACTTGTGGTTTTAACTAAGCCATTTCATTTCAAAAGGAAGAGCTGCTTATTTTCCCTTCTATGGAGCACCTTTGGCCTTCCCTCAGAAATCAGTAGGCTGCCTATCGAGGAGCAGGTGCCCAACTGTTAGAGCTGTCTTTCCTGCTTGGTGGAGGGGCTAGTCCCTGTCTTCAGGGGTCCTGCTAGGTTGTCACATTCTGAGGTGGAAGAGCGGGCTTGTCCATGACTTTCAGTCACTGGTAGTTGGGATGTGTTACTGGGATGTGTTTGTTCACTGATGTTGTGTGGCAGTATGTTGCTCATTCATTTCTCTGCTATATAGTGCCAACCTTACCTTATCCTGATATCTCTTTGTTGTCCCATGATCTACCAGGACATAAAATATTTCAGCTTAGCTACATTCTTAAATTGGCTGTAAGTGCATATGGGTGAAAATGAATACTGTGAGACTGGAGTCCCATTCAAGCACTCTGTAGGGTGCATAAGTAGCTACAGGAAGAAATGCTTGTCCTTAGAAAAGCAAGATATGAAACAAAATTGTATCTGATGTTTTGAGGGGTTGAAAGGATCGCTTCTGTGCACAGCTCTCTCCACGGAGGGCAAATCTGACTGCAGTGCATTTCTCCATCATTATAAAGCTCCTTTCATGTCTGTTTGGTCATAAATCAGTTTGTAGCCTTTTCTTATTCTGAGTTCATTCAGGAAACAGCAAGAGCTGCTGGGAGGAGGATATCTGAGTTTTTCTTTCCACAGTGTTGTAGGTTAATCCCGGTAGCCACTAGCACAACACATCTGCTTGCTCACTTCCCTTCCCAACAGTGGAACCAAGAAAGAGAAAAGAAAGAATAAAAGCAAAAAAAAAAAACCAAAAACCTCTTTAATAAGTGAAAGAGAAATGGAGGGAGGGAGAAAACAAAAGCAATGGAAAAGACAATCATGCCCCACCTCCCATGGGCAGACCAGTGCCCAGCCAGCTCCTGAGCAAATATTTCTCCCTTTAATGATAGAAACTCAAAGTATGTAACTTCTTGGGGCACATTCTTTCCTAATGTGAGTCTCATGACTTTAGTGTTGTTGCATGATGGATGAATTTGGTGATAGAAACAAAGAAAGCAGTCACTAGAAGTCTTCAGTGTGTAGACTGCTTTGCAGTGGAAATATGCTAGGTAATCCTATATCATTTTGAACCACTACTGAGTCTTTCATTCTTTTGGGCTACCATTTGGTATTGCAGACAACGAGATGTATGGACGAGCTGTATTACCAGAAAATGAGGTGGAAAGAAGTTTAGAATCACCTTCTCTCATACTATAAGAGAGAAAGCAAATGCATGCTTTTGTTCTAATAAATCCAAATCAACGTATTTATTCTAACCTCTAACGGATTGCGCAGAGAAGTGGTGGATTGCACTGTCCCTGGAGACACCTAAGGTCAGGCTGGATGGGGCTCTGAGCAGCCTGATCTAGCTGTGGGTGTCCCTGTTGCATTGCAGGGCAGCTGGACGAGATGACATTCAAGGGCCCCTTCCAATGTAAATCATTCTGTGATTATATAGCCAGTTTATTCTTCAGTGTTCAAGTGCCAATATCTGGTATATGTGGAGTTAAACTGAAATTGAAGTGGTTTGCTCACAGTTTATTTCCCTTGCTGAATGGGTTTGAGTTATAGGGGCTTTTGCTGCCAAAGCAGAACTTTCCTCTCTGGTTTTCCTGGTGGGACCGGAGGAAGCATAGAGCAGAGGACCATATGGAGCTGCACTTCCTTGAGTCCCCAGTCAGTACATGTTATTGCATGTATTCTCTGTACTGTTTGAAAAATCAGTAACAACAAGTGAGAAATCATTGACTGTGCTGAAAGATAAATGTGCTTTGTCCTTGTGTGTGAGTTGCAGAAGCTTGCTTATATATTTAGTCAGCTGAAGATTCTTTGCCTACTTAAGATCTTGTACGCTGTCCACCTCTGAATCTGAATTTAAATCCAGCACTTAAGGATATCATACAGATTTGTACACTTGCTGGTGGATTGCAGTTCCATAAAACAATGAAAAGATTATGCTTAGCTGTGATTATTCCATCTGTTACAGATGTAATATTAATGATACTTTTTTTTTTTTTTTACTTACCCAGCTATAATCCACTGCAAATTAACTGAAATTAGAGGTGTTCTCTATTGTGGCATTTTGGAGCATCTCAGGCAATGCATTGGAATGAGTATCCGTTGTGAAGGATATTGGGATAGGTACATTCGTTTTTACAAGTGATGTATTGTATGCTGAAATGAAATCACGTTATAACTTGTTCTTTCCACTGAGGCAGACGTGCTGACCAAAGTGTCCCCTTTATGATTTTCATAATTCTTTCGTGATGCAAAATCTGGGGCTTTAAACACATAAAATTGTAGTGATGGGGTGATGTTTAGGTTCTTACTTAACTCTGTGAAAAATTCCCTTAACTGTGCAGAATTTATCAGTAGTAAATTGTTAGCTGTTGTTTCCAGCAGGCTGATGACATGGTCAAGGTTAAGTCTGGCTGACATCCCACATGTACTTTAAATTTCTTACATGTTTCCACTTATTTGTAATTGAAAAGCCTGAGACGCTCTTCTTCTTGCTTAGATAGATCAGCAGGGTCAGCTGAAGTTGCTCTTGCTTTTTTGTTTGTTTGTTTTCAGATGCAATTTTATAACTAAATAACCATCTGTGGGTTTTCGTATTGAAGCACCTGCAGAATGAAATGTGGTTTGCAAATGCACATTTTTCCTCTGTTACTACATCTGATGGTTAGACAGGTCTTGGACATTAGCACAGACACATATTATGGTTAGCATAAACCATTTAATTACTGTCCTAAATTTCCAAATTGGTCTATAGATGGATGCCTTAATTCATCAGCAGCTGAAGTGAGGTAAAGTGAAAGGCTGGTACAATAGGAGCACAGATTTCTAACTCTGTAATACGAGAATGCTTTTCTCAATTTATTGTTTTCTTAAGAGGATTTACTTTAGAAGTAAAAATGTAAGTATTACTTGAACTATATCTTTGAAGAGCAATTATACAATATATCTAAAAAACGAACAAGATTTCAAATGTACATCTGTGTGCTGTGCTGAGAGTATGATTGTAGCTGTCCACTTCTTGTAATAGGATTGCATATATATGTAGTGAATGCTTTAAAATAATCCTTTTTTTATTATTTTGCAATATGATAATATTTCTTTTTAAATGAACAACATGTGTGTCTAACATGCATTTCTCAAGAGTCAACAATTTCCATGAAAGCTATCATGGTGTAATAGCATTGTATGAAAAGCTGCTTTTCTTCATAAACCCTTATATTTAATCCCTCAAAGCAGCAAGCAACATGCTGGCCAGGGAATTAACTTCAGATTGAAGATAAAGAAGAGGGCAAAGTTAATGACAGCTACAGAAAGCTGAAAGATATAAAATAATTCAAGTAGGAGCATAACAGCTTGCAAAACAGGTTGTAACATTTGCTTTATGAGGAATAGCCTGTACAAAAGTAAGTGTATTTTCTGCATCTGGAGAAAATGACTTTTTTAGTAAATATATTCTTAAGTTAATATTCCTGTGAACATACAGGAAATAAGTTTGGCTGTTTTTGTTAGGGATGACATGGGCTAGCTTATAGGCATCGGTATATAAATGATAACTAATTTTGCATTACACAGTATTATAGTGCTGGTGCTTAAAGTTTCTGTTCTACATTATGAGATACACAAAAGTAAGCCTGTTTACGGGGAAACTAAATGAATGCATCTTATTTTCAGTTGAAACTCGTAATGAGAGGTACAAAATTATAGAAGCCCAAAAATATTCTGTTTCTCATTACATTTCCCATGTTGCCACAGAAACATTCATTACAAATTCTGTAAGGTAAAGATACTCATGAGTTGTTTTTGAGTCCTGTTTCATCAGGTGCTTTATGTATGAACCTCATTTAGGTTCTAGGAATTGATGTGATGTTTCAAAACATGCCAGAAGTTAAAGATGATAAATCACACAGGAATTCACAGCTGACTTGATTATGTTAGAAAATGTTAGAAAAGTTGAATTTCTTCCTACAGTGGTTTAATTCCATCTGATTAGGGTAATATAAAATACTACATGCATTTCTTAGTAGTCAAGGTAAAAGAACTGATGGGGTATACAACGGACAGTTTAAGTATTGTTGTAATTTGAGTGTTGAAGGATCACAGATTGTTGACCTCTATTCTGCCTTCACATCATACCCAGAATCCCAGCATGGCTGAGGCAAGCAGGGCTTCCTGGTTCCCTCTGGACTGTCCCCAGCTCCAGCAGGGCCACCCAGAGCAGGGTGCCCAGGCTCACAGCCAAGAGGATTCTGGAGACCTCTAAGGAAGAGACTCCACAGCTGCCTGGGCAGGCTGTGCCAGTGCTCTGTCACCTGCATAACACAGAAGTGCTGCCTGCTGTACAGAGGGAACCTCCTGTGCTCCAGTTTGTGCCTCTTGTCCTGGCATTGGGCACCACTGAGAAGAAGACCTTGGCCCAATTCTCTTTGCACCTTTCTTTCAGGTATTTATAGACATTGGTGAGATCCCAGATGAGCCTCCCCTTTTTCAGGCTGAACAGCCCCAGATCTATCAGCCTTTCCTCATAGAAGAGATGCTCCAGCTCTTTCATACTTCGAGGGCTTTCATTTATACTCGGTACAGTGTGTTGATATCTCTCTTGTAACGGGAAGCCCGGAAGTGAACCCAGTACTGCAGATGTGGCCACACCAATGTAGATTAGAAATAAAGGATCACCTTACTTGAACTGCTGGCACCAGTGCTCCCAGTGCAGTCCAAGCTACTATTAACTTTCATTGCGGCAAGTGCACATTGCAGGCTTGTGTTCAATTTGGCATCCATCCCCCAGGTTTTCTTTTGCAAGGCTGCTTTCCAGTTGGACAGACATGGCAGAAAGTGCTGCTTTCAGGAGGAATGGTGCCTCCATAAGAAAACAAACCAACCTTCCCACCAGTTATTTTTTCTGACATGCCCACGATTTCGGAGCTGGATGTTGGTGGTATGGCAGTAGAGGATGAAACTTCTCAGCAGTGTTCCATTACATGTTGTTGCCATGTGAGAGATGGCAGCAGGGGGGGCAGTCTGACATAATGGTGTCCGACATGAAAGTATGGATGAAGCAAAGGTGTGTCACTGAATTCCTCCATGGCAGAAAAAAATTGCACCTACTGACATTCAACACTTGCTGAATGTTTGTGGAGACCAAACTGTGAATGTGAGTGCAGTGAGGCAGTGAGTGGTGCGTTTCAGGAGTGGTAACAGTGACAGTGGGTCACCTCTACTGGTGCAGATTTTTATGAGTGTGGCATGCAGGGTCTTGTTCGTTGCTGGAAAAAGTGTGTAAACTAATGGTGGTGACTGTGTTGAAAAATAGTGTTTTGTACCTGGGAATTTGCTCTGCCAAATGGTGCTATTGTGTTCTTTGTATCTGATTTCATTTCCATGGAAATAAGTAAGAGGCATTACTGTAGGAGTAACCTAGAGATGTTGAGGTTATTCATCCAGTGGAGAAGAGTAACATGAGCTACTTCATTTCATATCTGTATTGTGTGAATTCGGAGCTACGTATCTGAGGCCTTCTATACTGATAAAACCCAGTGCTAGTAGAACAATAACAGTGTAGCAGTGTCTCATGTCCTTCCTTCTCAGTGCCTTCCTCTTGCCCGGTCTTTGCTTCAGTTGGTCAGCATTACTTCTTGTGTAACCTGAGTTGTCAGATTTCCTGTATTTTTGAAGATAAGTCTAATATGAATAGTAGGAGATGGAGAGAAGAATGGCTGTTTCCAGCCTGTTGGGATTAGTGTTGTGAGACCTCTGCTTTGCCCCATCTCAATGGTTTACTTCTGTTGTGGTCTTCTAACCTGAAATTTGGAAAGACTGAAGAATTTTTTTTAGTTGTTTTTGTATGTTGTTTTTGTATTTGCATCTGATTCTTGCTTGTACTGAGAGTCAGGGCTGCAAGAAAGGTTAGTTACAGTGTATGTGCCCTGCAGTCCTTAGGTGTAGGTGTAGTATCAGCAGTATGGGGCTGTCGTATACCCATTTCTCCATGGGCCTTCGAGTTTGACTTTGGTTATGTTCTCCATGCTTACTTGAGGGGGAAATAATGCAAGATTCCCTGCACTGAACCAGACTTGTTCCTTAAAACATAGCACAAGTACATAGTAGCAATGCGCAGCATGCATGGATACAATACTGCCAGAGTGAAAATGAAATCAAAATTTTATTTGAAAAACGTGCATAGAACTCTATGATGATGTAAATGCTACAGTAACAATGCTACTGTCAAGATATTTTTACAAGCAGAAGGAAAGACACTTTCATCACTTCTCCTAGCAATTCTTTACATGACGCTTGACCAAGAGTACAGGAACTTTGGATAGAGTACTATTTATTCTATTTAGAATGTAAACAGGGCATTTTACATTTCCATTGGTTGTACCATAGGTTGCTAGAAAACGCATCATAAATTAATGCTACGTCTTAATATGTGTTAAAAATTATCTGGCAGTTACATGGTTTAACAGGCATCATCTGAATCTCTTGAACAATGAAGCTAATGCATTCTTGAAAGTTAAGTAGGGATGTTTATTGAAACAAATGGAAGTTATCTATTCCAGGCTTTCCCAGTCTCAGCCAGATACTAGAGCAGGAATAAGCACCACATAAGGGAACACTTTAATGACAGAATCCTCTTATCTTGGAAACCAAGTAATAAAAATAGTTATTATTGTCTGGATACAGCTAGCTTAGCCTTGGCATTAAGTACAACAAATAAGAATCTGCCTTCTTAAGGAATGGCTGACTGGGGCTCTGCAGGCTGGGAGGGAGAAAGCTGCAGCTTTGTTTTGTGCAGAACTTCCTACACGGTTCAAAAGGTAAAAGGCCAGTAATGAGATTTTTGAAGAACTCATGAATATTTCTTTTATGTATTTTTCATACCGGCTTACTCAAGGCTTCTTACCAAACTAGTTACTATTGTTATACATGGTCACAGAAGATTGGTATGGTTTTTATTTCAGCAAATTCAGAATATTTTTACTGAAGAGCAGGTGGAAGCCTGGTCTTGCTGAATATTGTACAAGAACAAATAAAACTAGGTTGTCTCTGAGTTCATAATGTTCTGCTTTCCTCTTGTGAAAAACCTTGTTTGTGAAGTGTTTCCATGTATGGCATAAGCCACCTGTTTCTTCCTGATGGATTTCAGGATGATGTGTACTGTCTTCTCTCTGGAGAGCTCTCTTAAACCATGATGTTTAAGCTATAATACTAAGCAATTTGTAAGGAATTGCAGAGTTTTTAATAGAAACTTTCAGCTGTAGAAATTGGTGACTCACCTCATTCAATTTACCTACAGGGAGTACGGTGGCATTTGTGCTTTTTCTCTCATTACTTCAGCCTTTAGATCCCAATTAAGCAAAGTACTCTAGTGCAAGCTTACTGTCATGTGGGTAGCCCTCTTATAGAGGCTCTTCAGATCCCAATTAAGCATGTGTTTATATGCTGCTTTGAATTTGGGCCTATGTTAGTAATATAGAAGGCTCTGCTCAAAGGACAGAGAGATGAAGAGGGAGTTCTTTAGCTGGAGGGAGTTCTCTGAGAGAAGGCAAAAAATAATACTGTAGAGCTGTTGGAACTGGTTTCATTCACACTATATATTAAAATTTACATAATGTTTTTGTGTTTTTTGCAGTGTAACCATTACCCTTGTCTTTTCCCCTGGCTCTTTGCAGCTCCCTGTGGAAGGGAAGCAGGGGGAGATGCTGGGCTCTGCTCTTGGTCCCTGGTGACAGGATGTGGGAATGACGCAAAGCTGCTAGGGGAGGTTCAAACTGGATGTAAGGAAAGATTTGTTTACTACGAAGGTGGTCAAATGTTGGAACAAGGTTCCTAGTGAGATGGTTGGTGGCTGTTGCTGTTCAGGAAGCATTTGGAAGATGCCCAGAAAAACATGCTTTAGCTTTTGATTAGCCCTGAAGTGGTTAGGCAACTGGACTTGATCTCTGAAGGTTCCTTCCAACTGTGCTATTCTGTCCTTCTCTTTTAATAATAGTTTTATTTTCTGTAGTGCAAATATTTCAAAGAACAGATCAGTGGCCTAGACTACAGCAAGCCAAAGCACTGTACGTGCCTTCCGTGTTTTATGTGCTGCTACTGTGAGAAGTTTAAGATATTCCTGTCCACAGAGTATCTTGATGAGTTGTACAGATTAATGTGGACAAAGGGAAAGTTTACCTTTGAATTTCATTCGCTAACTTGTTGGTTTTGGTTTAGGTCTGCGGTCATTCATCTGAGAGACTTGGAAAAGGCCATACCTAGTACTGGACTTCACTTTCTCCCTTACGTGTAGCGGGATGAATTCCTTTGTGAGTTCAGACTGACTCAGGCAGGCTGTTAACCTGTATCAGCTCTTTCATAAGGTAGTCTTCAGCCAGATTTTCCTGGGGGAAAACACAGGGAACATAATCTGTTCAGTAAAAATTCTGGCTTAAATATGCAGCATTATTTTGTATTTCTGAGCTTAACAATTGTCTGTGTAGAGACAGGTATAGCAATAATGCAGGTGTCTGCATTAGACACTGTAGATGTTAGCACCCACCTGCTTGAACCTTCTGAATTACCAGGAATGTTTGATATGCGTCTTCTAAAATGTCCTCTTCTGAAGTAGTCCTCATTTTCTAGTGAAATGATTCCCTTGAGCTTTTTTTTTTTTTTTTATCTTTCCCCTCAAGTGTTTTTCTTTTGTATCCTTGCATTCTACAAGGAAAAGAATAACCTGCCAAGTTATTAGCAGTGTAGGTTAAATGAAATCACCTTATCTTCAGGACATTTCACATACCTCGTTATGAATGACAGCATTGGCACTGGTTCACTTCTTTTGCTTAAACACTGTGGTTCTTGTTAGCAGAGGCCATGTGATTAGGAGCTGAGATATTCAGAATTGCAGATAATCATCCTCTGACTTCTCTTCACCTTTCTCTCATTTGATGCCCTCGTGTATTCTTCTAAGATATTAAAGTTATTTTTGTAATGTGTGAGCCCCCTTGAAACTTATATGTCCTTATTTCTTGGAAAGCACAATTATAGTTTCATTAGTAAACTAGAATCATGAGAATTTACTGTGTTACCACAGTACCAGTTTTCTTATTTGATTATTAACTGATTTTTGTTGTTAGCAAAAATTTTGCTGACTTAAAAGCCTACAACTGCTCAAAGAAATTCAGAGCCATTAACTGTTTTGGATGACTGCGGGTTCACAAAAGCACATAAGCACATCCACTCCTTTAAAAGATTATCTGGCCTGGTTTTTTTTTTTTGTTTTTTTTTTTTTTGGTCATGGGGATGGGTGGTCACATGCATTTGTTCATGTTTATATAAATAAAATACTCAGTGAGAGGGCATTTTTATTTCAATTATTACTGCCAATGTGTGTTTTGATAAAGGATTTTCAGTTATGGTACTGCAGAATGAGTCTCTGTGAACAGCCGTAACACTGATTGTGAAGCAGCCTATTTCATGTACTTCGTGTATCCTGTAGGGAAGTTCTTCCATTTTTGCATGTGCTGACTTATACATGATTAAAGTGGTCTGAGCAACTTTGGCTTCATTTTGGTCCCTCAGAAGTCAGCAGTTAAAATGATTTTCACCTTTTTCTTTTATTTAAATGAAAAGTTGTTTGTGCTGATGATTCTGAAAGCTATTTCTAAATGGTGGGGGTAAATGTTGCTAGGCATTCTGAATTAATCAAAATAATACTTTATGCAATTTATGGGAAAGCTATTATCACTAAGATATCAACATTATTTGAGTAATTTATCTGAAGCAAACTACTGTAGACAGGAATAATGACATGACCACAAGAAATATTCTTAAGTAATACAGAATTAACTCCTGCTTGAATTCATTTCTATGTGCCCCATACAATACTGATAACACTAGTAGTATTTGAAATTTCAGGTGACAGGAGTATCTGTGTACCAATCTAATCATTTTTATGGTTAGCGTCGACATTCAATATGATAATTTAAAAATCCCAAGAAAGTAGTGTGATCCAGCCTCTTCCTAAGCAAGCTTATGTATCAGTGTAGAAACTGTTCAGGTCTTACAGTTTACCTTCTAGAATCTACGTTCACTAACTTCACATCTGCAAAATAGAAGCTTTTTGTATGCAAATTATTGAGCCAATTTTTTTTTTTTTTGGCATAAGCACTTTGAATATGCCATTCAGATAATGATATTATTACAGATAAAGATATGTACTGGATCTTCAATTTTCAGTTTAGAAGTTCGAGGGTATGTGTTTCTTCTTATATCTTGTTAGCAGTCCCATTGTGTAAACTTAATTTTGATTCTTTGAAACAAGAAAACAGTTATATTCTAATGTTTTTTATTTTCTCTTTATGTAGTCAGACACACACACACATATATATGTATATGTAATATAGAGTATTTGAAAGTGCATATTTATTGGTGGAAGAATGAAGCATGCTGTATAACTGAAAGTGTTCTCACAGGAAGTTATATTTTTGTATTTATCCTGTTTATGCTTATCATGCTATTTCTGTATATTCATTTTAGCAGATTTTCATTCCGTGCTGGTTGAAGTCACTGTTTCAGCTTGGTACATTTTATCTGAAGATGATCCATAGAAATACAAACAAGGAATTGTAGCAGCAGTATTTCATTACCAAAGCTGAGGGATGTCAGACGTAATTACTGAGACTAACATCTGGAGTGGTATATTGAAGGGAAACCTGCCAGGATTGTTAGCCTATACAAAGCAGCATTATCCATATGTATGAAGCTTTATAGCTAGAGCAAGTTGGGTGAATGGTGCAAGTGAAAGGTATAAGCCACAACAAAGATAATTTATGAATGTGCCTACTGCAGTGACATGTTGGGTAAGCTACTCCAAGATGCTGCATCTCAGAGCTTTCCAAATAATGTATGCCATCCTTCCACAGAAGATATTGGCAAAATCTTTGGATTGCAGTCTGAATTTGCTGCCAGGAGAAGTTTTCAAGGTTCCAGGGTACAGGTGTCAAGTTCTTCCAATGGACTCTACTTGTGTATTCACACAGTGAAGTAAATTCTCATTCATTTGCCCTTTGGCTGCATGAGAAATTTGGAACTCTTCAACACGAAAAATGTCCGTGACAATGTGTGCTTGCAGAATGAGCAGTTAGACTTTGAGGACTTTTTGAAGCACACTTCGACTTCATTAACATTTGCTGTAGGACAGTTTTGGAGTGCTGAGGTTTTTGCTACTGATGCTGCTTCTGCGAGGAGCTTGATGTTGATCGAACAGCTTAGAAAAATTGCTGTTTGTAAGATTCAGCCAATGTCTTCTCACATGTTAGACCTTATTACTCTCTTCCAGTACCTGTAAGGTGCTTACAGAGAGAGCGGGGCTGGTCTCTTCTCAGTGGTGACAGGTGACAAGAAGAGGGGAAATAGCCTCAAGTTTTGCCAAGGTAGGTTTAGGTTGGACATTAGGAAACACTTCTTTACAGAAAGGGTGGTTAAACGTTGGAATAGGCTCCTCAGGGAGGTGGTTGGGTCAGCATCCCTGGATGTGTTTAAGAGTCGTTTGGATGTGGTGCTTGGAGATACGATTTAGCAGAGGGTTGTTAGAGTTAGGGTGCTATGGTTAGGCTGCGGTTGGACTTGATGATCCTTGAGGTCCCTTCCAACCTGAGTGATTCTATGATTCTATGTGCTTTTTCATAGTCTTTCCCTTTCATTTGAACGGGAGCTAAAAGCTTATGAGTATTTGATAATTGTAATCAGCATCACACCTGTCATGGGGGTTGGACTCTGTGTTCTCTAGAGGTCCCTTCCAACCCCTACAATTCTGTGATTCTGTGATTTATTTTTGATAAACGGGACATAGGAAGTGTTGAGCTGGAAACTGAGAAGTCATGTTCTGCAAACTAGGAAGTTTCCTATTATCTTTTAAATATTTTCTGTATGTGGATTCCGATAATGGATGGGATTCTTTGCAATTTTTTTGAAACACAGTGCTTTGTAGCAGATTTGTATATTACAAATTCAAGAGAAACTATGCATATATTGCACCTGTGCATGTTGTTTTACAGTATCATGGTGATGGTTTATACTAGTAGTATTCGTTAAAGGGAGTATAAAGAAAGTAATAGCCCCTTAATCTAATGTCTGAGATAACTTTACTGAAGTAGAAATAGTAATTTTTACTGATGTGTAAGTCAGTAAAACCATAGTGGGCCAGCTTTTGTAAATAATCACAGTAATTCCGAGTAATATTGAGGATATCACCCATGGGATGGCAGTTCCATATACTTAATTTTTGAATTTTCTTTTGGGGATGCAGTGAAACCTGATGATTTGCAATGCATGAGAAAATCCCAGCTCTTTAAAAGATGTTTGCTCAAATGAAGAGGTGTGTTTACTTCCAGCAGTAAGTGAAAATTAGAGGCTACAGTGGATTTAATCTTGGTCAGCGGTTAACTTCAAAACTTATGCATAATGTATATAGATGATGTGTATATTAATAATAGTCATTTATTATAGAAGTAATAAACAGCATAATTCATTACACTGATATGTATGTTTTTCTGTTTTTTTTATGAATAGAAATACCAAAAATGCGGTGCTTGACAGTCTTATGGATATATAATATATAATAATATAGTATATAATGTGCCAGTTAGAAACTGAAATGTCCATTTAATGAAGGTCTGCCAATGCAACAGATTTATGTTGCAAACAAATCTTCCTTGTGCATTTGAAGATGAAGTTAAGCACTTGTTTTATTTCCTTATATATTACTCGTTTGTTTTTGCTCAGAAGGGAGTAGAGCATTTATTGCAAAAAGTTGAATCCCTATCAGAATACAAACATATCACTTACAAACATATCGCATTTCCAAACAGAATGATGATCTTCATCAGTATTTAAGTGTTCCCCCTTCTCCCCTCCCACCCTAGCCCTTTAATAACCTTCTTGTAATCCTTTAATCCTGTAAGCTTTATCCGGGTCTTTGTATATATTACCAAAGCAACTTTCTTTCATTACAGCATCATCAAAGAATGGTTTTCTGATGTTCTGTAGTGTACAGGAAGCATTAAGAATTATTTCTGAAAAAATCAATTCTTTTCTGTCACAGCTTTGCCTTTTTATGCGTAGCAAGCTATTTTCCTCCTGCGTTTCATAATGTATTTGGAAGGCTAAGTGTTAACAGTTTGGAGGTGTACTTATAAATATCTTGTGATTTACATCGTAATATTTTCAATGAGGTTTTCATAGTGGGGGGATAACTTTTAGAGCTGATCAGGAATGTCGTATAACTCACTTTGATAGTTTATGGTCTGAGAGTTCTTTTCTTTTTGTATAACAAGCTGACCTTTTGCAAATTGTCAAGACAGAACTAATAAATGACATTGTTAAAGTAAAAAAAAATTGTAAAAAGTGAGTGTGGTATTCTTAGTTTTGAAGGCTGAAAGTCTGGTTTTGAACTTTCTATCAACTATCAATTACTATTCTGATGATTGATGAATTTCCTAAATGATTTGATTAACAGAAAAGCTCCACTGCAAATATGTACCATTTATATCAGTGCTTTGATCTTTATTGAAGACAAATCTTTGAGCTGTCCAAGCAGTTACTTGAAATATAATCTGTAGGCTCTTTTTATTTGTGACAGTGAAGTTAGCAGTAGTGCTCTGCAGCTTTCATTAAATAAACTGCAAATTCATCTATTTGTTTTATACCTTATAAAAGGACCTTTATTAATATTTATTAATGAGATGTCTCAGAGGGGTAGGTAAAGTCCAGCATTTTCTTAAACATCAGATGATAGATTATTCTTACAAGGAAACACATATTTTGTAGTTATCTCCAGTGATTGAAATTACTTCAGAGAGGTCTGATGTAGCAGGACCTGGATATAAATGCCTCATCTTTGATTGTTACTGATGTCATTCATTGGCATCAGATGTACACATGGAGGAGCATCTCTAGTTCTTGCTGTGTGGATATTAATTGTTTGAAAGATTGATTCTGACATTTTAACTGCCTTCTCTGTTAACATATATGAAAGTTTCATACTTAACTACATCTTAGGAGTTTCTGTTTGGCTTTAAAGGGGAAAAAGAAGTATCCTAGTGGCTGGACTGACAGGAAGTATAGATTTCTAGGGTAAATTTGATACCTAATGTGATGGTGACTTATGTTTAACGTAGAGTCATAGAATCACTCAGGTTAGGAAAGACCTTAAAGATCGAGTCCAACTACAACCTAACTATACTACCCTAACTAACAACCCTCCTCTAAATCATGTCCCCGAGCACCACATCCAAACGGTTATTAAACACGTCCAGGGATGGTGACTCAACCACCTCCCTGGGGAGCCTATTCCGGTGCTTAACAACCCATTCTGTAAAGAAGTTTTTCCTGATATCCAACCTAAACTTCCCCTGTTGAAACTTGAGGCCGTGTCCCCTTGTCCTGTCACCAGTGAGAAGAGACCAACCCTGCTCTTGCTTGTAAGCACCTTTCAGATATTGGAAGAGAGTAATAAGGTCTCCCCTCAACCTCCTCTTCCTCAGACTAAACAGTTTATTTAGTTGCTAGGTACATTTCAGTGATTAGTCATTGAAGGTAGGAAAGGTACTTGCTGTTCTCATTCCATCCATATCTTGTTCTTTCACAAGCTCTATTTCAAGGCTTACTCAAACTTACCTAAATCTATATGATTAGAAGTTGGAAAGAAACAAGATCATTTGATATAATTTTAAAATGAATTACAAATATTAATTATGCTTTAACACATTTTCAGTCTATGTGGTAGGTTTTACAAATTACCATTTCTCTGACAGTTTCTAAGAAACTGCTTAAATTCTTGTTTTAACAATTGCTGAATAATTGGTTTGCATACTTGACTCTTTTGATCTCCCTTTGCATTCCTAAGTTTCTTTCTAAGAAAGGGAAGGTCTGAGGTCTTATTTTTAAAGAGTGTATTCCTTTCTGTGCATAGATTTTTGAGCTCTGGCAAGAGTTCTGTTATCTAGCAGTCTTGAAATGAGCTTTCTTACCAAAGAAAGCGTGTCATTTCCTGCATTTCCAGTTACGGAAAGATTTCACTTGTATTTACTTTTATAAGAGGTCTTTCTGTTTCTCCCACTCATGTTTTTCAGAACAGATAGGCTTAGTTCCTTGATACTTGAAGTCCAGCAAAAGTGATTAAAAGATGTTAGATACCACACAGCTGAGTTTTCTGGGTACGTCAGCAAGGTGCTGGGCCTGGGTTTGCAGGCTGTTCCTGATGTGTGGGAAGCATTCTCTATGGGATGTAGAGAAATCAGGCATTCTGGAGTGGTTGGCAGTACAGGCAGGCAGCTTGTATTACCAGACTTGCTGAGATATGACCAGCAGGGAAATGCTCAAGATAAGTGAATCCTCCAAAAACCAACCTTCAGTGATTCTCTTGGTATGTGCATCTACCTGAGAGTCCAGAAGTTACTTTTTCATGCAGTTGTCTACTTCCACGTTTCTTGGTTATATTTACTTTTCCGATGTCTTTTACTACTTAGGATCATAGAATCCTTAGAGTTGGAAGGGACCTCTGAGGGCCATCTGGTCCAACTTCCCTGCAGTGAACAGGGACACAACAACTACATCAGGAGGCCCATGGCCTGATCAAGCCTTGCCTTGAAAGTCTCCAGGGACGGGGCATGAGTTGCATCACTGGACAACCTGTTACAGTGCCTCACCGCCCTCACTGTAAAAGATTTTTTTTTTCCTTATATGTACCCTGAACCTCCCCTCTTTGTGCTTGAAAATGCTTTGATTAAAGCTTTTCACCTTTAGGGTAAGTTCCTTCCTCATAAAACTGTAGTCTTATCAGTAGTCCTTATGTTCCCTCTTCTCTGCACTGGTAAGTGTTGCATCCTTTTCTGAATGGCAGTATGTTTTAACAAGAACATTGGATTGACAGTCTTTCCCTCTCAAGAATTTAGGTCTTGTGTTGGCCAGTAAACTGTGGTCTGATCTGTCAGTGTAAACATGGGGAATGGGCAAGCTCCTACTGCTGCTGCTTTTAGAAAGGTGTCCTCTGCTGTGTTGCGTGATTTTCTTCACCTGTGGCTTCTATCAGGCATGGCTTGTGTTGTTAAGTAGTGAGTCTGCAGTTTAAAAATGCCTCACTTCTTGAGTGCTGGTAGCATCTTGCCCAGGGTGGGCTGGCAGGGAGAGAGTGACAGGGCTGAGCTGGCACCTGACAGTTCATTCAGTTGGGCACTTAGGTGTAGTCAGACTGGAGTGAGGAGTCCAGTGCCAGTGTTTCATGGAACCTGGAGACAGAGTTCCAGGCCTGGAAGTGCATCAAGGTTCAGGTGGTCTGCGAGTGCGGGGAGCTAAACAAGTATAGTCAACAACAATTTTTTTTTCATGTGTTTCTCCAAATTGTACTGAACCTAATTCAGTTTTTCCCCTGACATGATAAGTGCCCCCACTGATATCAGAACCTGTGCTTTCAAATGCACGCAGAGCTTTTATCATCAAAGTGGTGGAACAAGAAGGTACCAATTTGCTTAATCATTTTTTTTTTTTCTGCAAGATCTCTTTATAACAGATTCTTATCTTTGCTCTTTGAATATGAACATCCGTAAGGAATGAGAGTTTGTTTAGTCAGGAGAAATCAGAGTTGAGGAGGCCCATGTAAAAATACATAAATAAATGAAGTGCCTCTGCTTTGGATAGGAATAGCTCTCCCATGCTTTAGTGTAGCATCACTGCTGCTGCACTCTATAATTACAGTGTCACTTGAGTACAGCTTAACAATCTTAATGCTTTAAACTATGACAGGCACAATTCTGTGCCATGTTATTTTAGTTCTGTGGCACTTATGGTGGTGCTCAGTGGCTTGCGAATCCTGAATGTGCATGGCTTTCCTGGTGATTGGAGACAAAAAGGAATCTGAAATGATCTGTCAAGCTTCCGTGAGGGAAGATGATTCAGATCTAACCTTCCAGGGGAGGTGGTATTGCTCGGGATGTATGAAGAATTCCACGAGATGCATTGCCAGTTTCATGAACTGGAAAACACATTATGTTTAAGATAAAAATGCTTTTTGAAAGCTCCTGGCAGACTCTAACTGACAGTATAGATCCTACGCTTTAGGATTCGTATCATAATAGATCAGAATAAGAATCCAGAACAATATATTTAAGGAAAAACAAGGTACAATGAAAGGTAGTACAGACTGAATTTGTCCCTCGGGTTTTTTGCTCAGGAATCTTGTAAATGTCACATTTCAGGTTTTGCAAACTTTACTTAAAATAGGATTCCTTGTGCTGCAGTGTGTAACTGTCAGGATGCGTTTGCGAAGCTGTACACCTGTCAGTCAGAATGCTTCTCTAAGATCTGACACAGCTGCTCCTTAAGTCTGCACTTGCATAAACCTCATAAATCCCCTCTTCAAGTTGAAGAGCCTTTCCAGTCAGTCGTTTTTTGGTTTTGTTTTTGGTTTTGTTTTTTTTTTTTTTCTTTAAACTAGCCATTGTGGGCTGAGTCCTTTTCCAACTATGTTTGATGAAAACCTGCTGTGGAAGATAACTCAGGTTGGTTGAGTCCTACACGTAATGCCGTCCTTCTGCTGTGTTAAATTATACCTCACCAACAGTTAAAGTAAATACCCTGTAATTTTTGAAACGCGTGGCTCTTAGTCAAATCAAATCCATTGGTTTTCTTGGGCTTGCTTTCTTTTACGTAAGCCTGTATATTTGTTTTTAGACTTGTCTATGGAGGTATAGCAACAAAAGACTTAACAGGCACAGCCCAGCACATCAGAAGACAGATGTTGTTCCCATGAACTTCCCAGTACATCTCTGTCAAAGATGCTGAGTTCATTAATATGGAAGTACATATCCGGTTCATAGTATGGAGATGTAGACCGTCCTTTTCCTAAAGAAAAACCTCTGTATTGGGTGTCTTCATTTTCATTAAATAAAGTACAGTTTGGTTGAAGAACATCACTCCAAATGCACAGGCATTCTCCTGAAATGCTACACCGATAGAGCAAGAATGCTGAGGTGGGTAGAAGTCAAATGCAGCCTTGTGCAACAATTATCGCAAGATAAAAATCCTTGGAAAAAGTAGATAGTATGGATTTTCTTTTCTTTTCTTTCTTTTCTTTTTTCTTTCTTTTTTTTTTTTTTCCTTGAAGTTTAGTGCTCTGGGATTCTGTGGTATTCATTAAAATGACAAACTGCATCCTGGGAGGCTGAGTGCTGGTGTTGTCAAAGAGATGATAATTACCAAATGGCTGCTCATGTGAAATTTTCTTAGAAATGGTTACACTTAAATGTATTCCTTGTTTTTCTTATGTTAAAAAAATAAATCCTTTCATGAAATAATTTCTAAAATGGTATTGATACAAAGTTAGGCAGTTACTTAAAAAACAAAAAAACAAAAAAAAAAAAAAAACAAAAAAACACCCCCCTGTGCTCCCCCAGCCTATGCTTTTTTCAGTTTTGATTCATTCTAGCTTTCCCTCCCCAAAGGTTCTTATTATAGTGCTAATAACAAATGTTTTTGACAGGTGCATGTTCAGTTACTTTATTTCGGATGGAGACAGGAGGAAATGTGATAGTAGTTGTGTTATAGGCATACATTCATTGTTGCTTGTAATGGCAAGGGACTTTGAAAAATTGTGGGCCTTCATCTTCTTTATCATAATTGTAGACTGCCTTATTGTTCTGGTGGAGATGGATTTAAACTATTTGTTCATTGGATGATTTTCATAAGACAGGAGTGGTGAACACAAAGCGTGCACTGAAATGCAGTAATGTGCATAATTCATCTATCATCATTTAACAAATGGAAAAGACTAAGACATGCTGCCATCCATCACAATTATTTAACTACACTCCAGGGTGTGTTAAATTGTATTAAACAACTTTTGACTTAACAGATTTGGAGAATTGTATTGAGGAAGTTGCATCTTTTCCTTACGGCTGCTGTACAATGATATACAGTTTTGACATTTGTTACAAAACATTTTGCTTGAACTAGAGATTTTTCAAAGCTGTTTTAAAAACAAACTTGCACGGATAAGGCGTTATATGTCTAGTACGTAAATAGCAGCAACCAAACCTAAATTGGAAGCAGTAGTGCTGTGAGTCTGAATTGTTTTTCAGAGGTACCTGCTTGTTCCTTGGGTTTGATGGTGGGGGCTCAGGGCCACATGGGCATGGGGTTTCCAGTCTAGTCTGCTCAGTCCAGGGTCAAACAGAAGTCAGACCTATTGCAGTCCTGAGAATCTTCAACCCTAAGGTTCAGCTGGTGCCTTCTTTCTGGTGTGGTATTTTAGTCAAGCTGGATTTTCTCTCCTTTAATGAGAAAGTCAAAGAAAGATGAGATGAAAACCCAATTAACCAAGTAGTAGTGCTTTAAATAATGGTCAATTAGACAACTAATGAGATGCACGTGTCATTTTTCAGTGAAAAACAGGTACTGTGTTTTTCTGAGTCCATAGGACTCCACAAGAAACTGCCACAGGGAAGTCCAGGCCTCGGCATGCAGAGACTCAGAGCAAGTGTTACCTTCTGGACCATGTCCCTAGTTGTGAAGACTAACAAAATTCAGCACCATTTATTGAGAGGCTACACAGCAGTGCTGATGGTGACTCTATAGGGCACACTGCACTGGCTCTTAGACACAGCTTCAGGCTGCAGCTTATCAATTGATATGTTGCAGCGGTGTTGCCTATGGCAGGGGAAAATCTTTGTCCTTTGCCCAAGTTAACAGGATGCAAAAAAAGACAGATCTTGGTGCCATCAGGTGTTCTTTGAGGTTCTGGGATGTGGCTGCTGGAGTACCTAGCGTGTCAGCCTGGAGCTCCTGTCTGCTGCAAAGCCACATTCTTGGCTGTCACTCATTGCAGCTGCGCAGGCACCATTCAGTGGTGTTGTGCTGCACAGTTTGGCTTGAACAAGCCTAGAGCTTGTCCCTAGATGTCCTGGAGGGAGGAAACTGCTGGACAAAATGCCCTTGGGGATTCTGCTGGAAAGCTGAGCTTAGCACAAACCTTGTATCTGGAATGTTACTGTTTTCAAATGAGTTCATAATTTTGAGTGTAGGACTGAGGTTCTTCTCTCACTGTCTGCAGGGCCTTTTAGTTTGGGGAACAAAAAGTGCAGAACTAGAATGTAAGTTTACCAAACTCTGAGCGTTCTTGGATATATTAAATCCATAAACTGAAATTAACATAATTTTGTTTCATTTTAATAATAAAATGTAATCCCCACAGATTTGCCTTGGGGTATTAGAATCATCATGGAGTCATAGAATGGCCTGGGTTGAAAAGGACCACAAAGATCATCCAGTTTCAACCCCCCTGCTATGTGCAGGGTTGCCAACCACCAGACCAGGCTGCCCAGAGCCACATCCAGCCTGGCCTTGAATGCCTCCAGGGATGGGGCATCCACAACCTCCTTGGGCAACCTGTTCCAGTGTGTCACCATCTTAACTTCATCTTAATATCTGACCTAAACCTCCCTTGTATTAGCTGAGGATCTTCGCTGTACTTACTGTGTTGATGAGTAACTGTAGAATTAGCAGCATTGCAGATCCATCCTGTGTCTGTGAAATGCTCTTGTGCATTCTGCAGAAGTCATGTTAAGAGTTGTGTACTGCTTTCCTAAATGCATAGAAATCCTTAGAGTACTTCCAAATGCTGGAATTCTTAAGTCACTGAAAATATTTTTAAAAGGTGCATTGTGTTTCTTTTCTCCTAAAGTGTAATACCGTGACATAGAGGTAATAGTTCTAAGGCAAGAGAAAAGAAAATTGAAAAGAAGAAAAAAGAAAATGAAGTTATTTTTATCTGCTTTTTCCTTCTCTCATCCTCTGTCACGAAGTTTGCTCTTTGTACAATGTACAAGAGTCTGAAAAGGCTTCCATTCTTAATCTAGTCCTATTTTTTTATTCTTTAACAGAACTTCTTAGTGCCAAGGAGGCAATGTTGAGGCTGTCTGAGGTGACCAGGCAATTAGCTCTTCTTAGGTGTTGTAAATGTTATCTCCACAGTTCTTTACTATCACTCATTGATGCATTAATCTTGTTGCCTTTATTTAATAAATGTATTTATTAAATCTCTTCTTTTTTTTGACACATACATATATACCACCTCCAGATATTTTTGTGTACTTTTATTTAACATTCTTAAAATCTTCTTCAGTGCTTTCCTTTGCAGAAAACCCTTTTGTATGCCAACTCCTGTATTGCTTGAAGCAACATCTGCTGATGTTCCCTTGTATGGTGCATTTAAAATCCAAAGTCATATTCCTCATTAGTGCATGAAACTGTGTATGTTCTTCATGCTCCAGCCTTTCCCTCAACTTGTCATCTTCACTAAAATCTTCCCGATAACAGTTTTTCTGGATTATCACGTTTTGAAGTTTGCTATTCACTGCAGCTGCAACTTTTTTCCTCCCCCATTCCTTTTCTGACACAAAGTAGCCAGCTCTCCTTGTAGCTGTCTGCCGGCTACCATGCTCCATAGGCAGACTTCTTCCTCTCGTTTATCTTCATTCAAAAACCACCTTCTAACCTGAAACTGAGATTATATGCAAGTAATTAGTCAACTGATTAGGATGATGGGCAGTGAAAGGCAGCCTAAGATGATACTAATTAAGGGCTTTTGGTAATGTAGTGAAAGATGAACAAAGATGATTAAGGAGAGATGGGCCTTAAAGGCAAGGATTTACAGTTTTTAGTAAAGGATTTGCAGTGCAGAAGCTGTTGTTGATTTGCCATCTGTGAGAACTGCTCCTGCAGTGTTAATTTGAGGTGTTATCTTGAGACCGTCATCGTGGGTAACTAGGTGTGGTTAGTGGCATTCCTTTTATAAAATAGCAAAGACTTCCCTTTTGCTTCATTTTATGTTTGCTTAGGGTAGACCTTCATAGTGACCATTATTTCCTGTACTGAAAAGACCTGAAGATTTCTTTCTTGTCAGTTTTGTTGAATGTCGAATGACTCCAGGTTGTGCTGAAGAAATTGTAACCTGAAGATGAGCTCACTGCAAATAAAATGCCAGAGGCAGGTCATTGCCATACATAAACTGTAAAGTAAACAGCAAGAAAGAACATGTACATACTCTGGTGTCTTTCTTTAGCAAGGCAGAATGTGATCAAGAGGGCAGCTGTGTGAATATGTAAAATCCACTGTTGTCATGCCCTGTATCTACCTGGCTTTGCAGTATGACTTGTTAAAAGGACTGCCCATAAGTATGCCAAGTTCTTGTAATTTCTTCTATCTTAATGTGCTTATTTTGAGGAGAAAATCAAAGTGGGAGTGTGTGAGTGATGTCTTTTGAGAATCCACATAGGGTCACGAGGAGAAAGACCTGTTTAATGAGCTTAATCTTATTCTATGACAAAGCTGCTCATCTAGTTGACTTAGGGAAGCCAGTTGATTTAGTTTTTGAATTTCATTAAAGCTTTCAGTAATGTCTCTCCCAGTACTCTTCTGGACAAAATAGCCAGTACAGAGCTAGACAAAGACGTAATATGATGAGTGAGCAGTTGGCTGATGAGTTGGGCTCAAAGGGTGATAGTAAAAGGTTGGCAGGCAGTCATGAGTGGACTTCTGCCCCCGTTTAAGGGCCAAGTTCCCTTAATGTTTTCATCAGTGACCTGGATGCAGGACTTGGCTTGCAGACAGCACTAAACTGGGAAGAGGCATTGACTCCCTCAGGGGCAGAGAGGCCTTGCAGAGAGATCTTGGCAAGTTGGAGGACTGGGCAGTGACCAGCAATATGACGTTTAACAGGAGTAAGCGCTGTATGCTGCACCTGGGTCGGGGCAGCCCTGGGTAGATGTACAGACTGGGGACAAGGAGCTGGAGGGCTGTCTTGCAGAAAAGAATCTGGCAGATAAGTTGGACCTGAGTTAGCAGTGTGCCTTGGCAGCCAGAATGGCCAGCTGTACACTGAGGGTGTATCAGGCCTAGCACCCTCACTGGGTGAGGGGTGGGACTGTACCGCTCTGCACTGTGTGGCCTCACCTCCAGAACTGTGTGAAGTTTGGATGCCACAGTAAAAAAAAAAAAAAAAAAAAAAGTATAAGAAGGGTGCTTATTAGGGAACGTCCAAAGGAAGACTATGAAGTCTAAAAAGGGTCTATGAGGCAAGACACATGAGGAGCGGCTGAATTCTGTAGGTTTGCTCAGCTCAGAGCAGGCTGAGGGAGAACCTCATGGTGGCTGCAGCTCCTCACAGGGAGTGGAGGGGCAGTGCTGAGCTCTGCTCTCTGCGATAGCGACAGGGCTCGAGGGAACGGCATGGAGCTGTGTCAGGGGAGGGGCAGCTGGGGTTGAGGGACAGGTGCTGCACCAGAGGGCGGTGGGCATGGAACGGGATGCCCAGGGCAGTGGTTGTAGTACTGAACTGCTGGAGTTCGAGAAGCATCTGAACAATTGTCTCAGACATAGGGTTTGAATTTTGGGTGGTTTTTGTGATGCTAAGAGTTGTACTTGATTATTCTCATGGGTCCCTTTCAACTCAGGATGTTCTACGACTTAAATATGGATCTACCACTGAAAATCAGTGTAGGAGGACAATGACTTTAGTATTAGTATTGCTTTTGCCTTTAGATAAGTCTCTAGTGTACATGAATTTGAAATTAGGCTAAAATACATTCCTAAAATACTGGACTGTTAATGCACAAGCAACTATCGTAGGAATAAGAGATACAAATTCCATGTCACCGTGTATGCTTTTCTTTACTTCTTGGGTGTTCTTGTGTTTACTTGAAAGTTGGAGAGGAAATAAACAAAAACTACCTAACAACAGTGTTGAAAGTATGCCTGAATGTAACTTGTATGCAGAATGTGGATTGCTTGCTTGTAAATGAGACAATTTTCTGCAGAAAGGAAATTGCAAATCTGATAAAAATTAGGCCTGGTCTCATCAAACTACAGCCATCCTATGAAGATCTTTAATACACTCTTGCCTTTATCTCCTGGAAGTATTTTCAGAATGTTGTGGTAGGACTTGAGGAGTCAGAGCTCATTTAAGAGGACGAGAGATCAAAGGGACACATTTTCACTGTTCATGTGACACACAGCTGGCAAGGGTTGGCAAGATAGCTTGTGGAGCCTCCACTCTCAGAGGTGTTCAAAGCTCACCTGGATGTGGTCCTGGGCAGCCTGCTGTGGGTGACCCTGCTTGAGCTGTGGACTGGAACAGGTGACTTCCAGACGTTCCTGCAAACCTGAACAAAAGCGTATTGTGAAATTTTCTCTTGGAAGTTCCCATGCACATTTCCTGTCTCTCTGAATGTTTAATCAGTTACTTGCTACTTTTGAACTCCGGCTTTTGCAGGCCTATTGTTTGCAAATCAATGCCTTTCTAAATAAAATACCATAATTCCCAGAACGCTAATAATAATTTCATGGCACAGGTGGGCAGTATTACAAAAGTTAATTCCCAAAAATAAAATGAAGTGTATGAAAAAGGAGAAAAGGGAGTATTGGGAGCGGAGGAAAGTTCCTAGAAGTGTCAGCTGAGGTTAGTGGGGTTTATTGTAACGGCAGTGACTCAAAGGGCAGACAATTAAAACATTTTTTGTTATAGGTAGTTGTTTGGTATTACTATTATAAGTGTATTGCTGAATATATTCTAACTCCCCTCCTCCAGTAAGTATATATCTGGTATATATCTGGTATATATATATCTGGTAAAGAATACCCCCTCTTTGAATTCAGAACTCTTTTAGGTTAGGAGTTGCCCAGTGCTACTCTCTAGCGCCATTGGTAGTTTACTTAGTAGAATCATAAAGCTGCATGAGTACACTTGTGTATATACTTGTTTCTCAGATCAGTAAGACTTTATTTTCACCAATTTATAGATACTTATGGAAGAAATCTTGATGTAGAAGTGGTAGAGGCAGAAATAATAACATTATATTCAGATTAATTGCAGTTTGAGAAAGGTTTTATCTTTGTGATGAAGGGAAGAATAGTGAAATAAGTTACACAAATGGAAAGAAAGTGGGTGGAAAAGAGGAAAGGTGAATGGATAGCTGTATGCATTTAGAAAAAAGAAAAGTTAATAATTGTATTGAATTGGTAAGGCAAAGCATTAAAAGAGTGGATGGAACGACCAGGTAATAATAAGTCTGTGAAGACAGCATTAATTCAGTGCAAAATAATAGAGTGACTTCCTGGGAGTCAATTGTACCTTTAATTCTTCCTTAATTAATATTGATCAACACAACATTATGGGAAGTATATATTTTCTCAAGGTAACGTGATGTCTTAAGAGAACAATTATGACTTTCTAAAGATAGAACATTCTACAGGTATTAGGTACAAGTGGTACAGAGTCAGTGTAGGGCAGCTGTGTTCTAAAAAATCTGGCTAATAGGTCTCAGTAACGTAACTGTAGTCAGCAATCAGTGTGGATTATGTAGTGGTCCCCTGAGGATTAATTTTAGATCTGACAGTGTTTAACCTTTTTATTAGTGGTGAGGGAGAAGTATAAAATCATTAATGATAAAAGTATGCAGCTGACAGCAGGGCTAGTGCCATGGTAAGTAGTGATCAGAGGAGAGCTAAGTGATCTAGAAAGGTGGAGTGCAAGAAAGCACTGTGTGTTCTGACATAGAAACAAAGACAGCCTAAAGAAACACTATCAAGGAAGCAGTGATTGAAAAAGACTTGGCAGCCATGCTTTTTGATGTTAGATTAGAGGTACCTGAAACAGGAGGAATACTTGACGTTGTAATAATGTCTTTGAACTACCTTATTCAGCTTATGCAGCATCACAGCTCATGAAGGACGAAGTCTTGAGGGAGTGCAGAAGGGGAGCTGTGTTGAGCCACTAACTTTTTGGAAAAACACCTTTGAAACATTTTTATCTGCCACTATAAACTGTATAATAGATCAAATTTACAGGTCTGGGTCTGAAAGCATGCCATAGAGAGCTGCTTTTTGATAACTGAGGGAACCCAGTGAATAGCAGACCACTATCAAGCCAAGCCTGAATGAAAGAAGTGACATACTTGTTTGTTTGTTTTCTGTAAAACTTTCAGAGTTCTTATTGGATGCTCCTTTGATGTATGAGATCCTGATGTGCTAAGGGAGCTGGCTGGTGTTATTGCGAGGCCATTCTTAATATCCTAGGAATTATTATTTGAGCAAACAATTTGAGTAGCTGGGAGAGATGCCTGAGAACTAGAAAGCAAATGTCATTCTGATGTTCAGGAAGATCAAGAAAGAAGACCCTGGGAATTACAGGCTGGTCAGCTTCACCTTGATACCTAGGAAGGTGATCCAACATCTAATCCTAGGAAGCATTACCAGGCACAGAAAGTCATCAGGAGCAGTCAGCGTGAATTCACCAAAGGAAATCGTGCTTGACCAAAATGATAACTTTCTATGATGAAATAACGAATTTGGTAGATGAAAGAAGAGCAGTGCATGTTGTTTAACCTAGATGTCAGTGAGACTTATGAAATTGTGTAAGGTTATCTTAGAAGCAGTTGACACGTGGGCTAGATGAGCAGCCGGTGAGGTGGACTGAAAACTGGCTGAAGCCGCTGGCCCAGAGGATGGTGATCGGTGGCATGAAATCTAATTCTGGAGGCCAGTAACTAGCAGCATACTCCAGGGCTCAGTACTGGCTTCAGTTCTGTTTAACATTTTTAATGATCTGGATGATGGGATAGAGTATACGCTTAGCATGTTTGCAGATGACAAAATTCTTAAGAGAATACACCGGGGGTTGTGCTGCCATCCAGAGAGACCTTCAAAGGCTGGAAAAATGGTCTCACGGGAACCTCACGAAATTCAGTAAGGACAAGTGCAGAGTTCTGCACCTGGGGAGGAACAAGCCCAGGTGCCAGTCTGTGCTGGGAGCTGACACGCTGGGGAGCAGCTTTGCAGAAGAGATCTTGGGACACAAGTTGAATGTAAGCTAACAATGTGTCTTTGCCACAAAAAAAAGGCTAGTGGTGCCTTAAGCAGTTTTAGGGAGGTGATCCTTCCCCTCTAGTCTGTATTGTACCTGGAGTACTGGGTCCAGTTCTGGGTTTCCCAGTACGGGAGAGAAATGGGCATGCTGGAGAGAGTCCAGCAAAGGGCCTGAAATGTTGATGGCATTCCTGGAGCACCTCTCCCATAGGGAGAGACTGAGAAAACTGGGGGGCTGTTCTGCCTGGAGAAGAGAAGACTCAGGGGGATCTTTTCAATGTGCATTAATACTTGAGGGGAGGATGCAGAGAGGGTGGAGCCAGACTCTTCTCAGCAGTGCCCAGTGCCAGGACAAGAGGCACAAACTGGAGCACAGAAGGTTCCTTCTGAACAGCAGGAGCACTGCTGTGCTGTGCAGGTGACGGAGTGCTGGCACAGGCTGCCCAGAGGCTGTGGGGGTCTCCTCCTTGGAGGTCTCCAGAAGCCACCTGACTGTGGGTCTGGGCACCCTGCTCTGGGTCAGTGGTCTCTAAGTTTCTTTAATCACAAACTTGTATCAGTAAGAAGTTTTTAAGCCTACAGGCCTAACATATGTGTATTTATAACTCATATACATGTACTAATGTACTATATGCACAATAAAAGATGCACACAAAAAGGATGAAGATGAAATAATGTTTTGTTGTATTGACAGTACAAACATTTTTCTCTGTTAAAATCATGCTTTTAAGAGCATATTTTTAGCAACAGCTGTGTGATTCAGTTTGCTTCCTTATTTTTTAAAATCTTGGTTTAACACTTCATGCAGCAGTTTGAAGGTCTGGATCTAAGTTGATCTTATTTCTATACTCATAATTTCAAAAATTTTTGTCCATGTTCTTGTCAGACGTGATTAGGTTATCATTTTTTGCTTTGCGATATGGCTGACGAGTTTGTACTAAGAAGAAATGTCAGGAGTGCTGTTTCCTTGTTGTTTGCTTGTGCGTGCATCATTGCTATTATCTTCAGTCTACAGGTTTGGGGTTTTTTTTGTGTGTGTGTGTGTGTGTGTATGTTTTGTGTTTTTTGTTTTTTTTTTTTTTTGTTGGTTTTTTTTTTTTTTACTTTTTAAGCCACTTGCCCATTTCATGAAGCTTAGTTAAAACTGGATAGTATGATCCATAAGCATCCTTAACCGGACATGAACTGCAGTGCATTGTAGTATATGGAAAACGAAGGAGCAAGTGCAGGTGCCATAGTCACCCTGCTGTGTTAGGGACACCCACTCTTTTTGTACGACTTACTGTTGCAGTGTTTAATGCGTAACCACCTAACACATGGATCAAGTAAGGGTACTAGTGCCAAACTGCATGTTAAACACTAATAAACCTTGATTCCTGCTTTTTTTTTTTTTTTTTTTTTTTTTTTTTTAGATAAAACATGAACACGGGTAGAAGTTTTAGTATTTTCTTTTCCCCCCTCCAATGGTTTATCAAGCGTTACCCCCTGCGGTGCATGCACCCCACTTTGCAACTGGTGTTTTAAGTGATCCTGTTTGGGGGTGAGGGACGTGAGATGACCTCCAGCAGTCCCTTCCAACTTCAGCCCATCTGGTTTTGTTACTCCAGAAGCTAAAAGTGTTGAAAAGTATTTTTCACTTTTTACTTTTTTACTTTTCAGTGCCAGGTTTGAGATGCTGATGTGGTAATGATTGGACTACTCTGTCTAAAAGTTTTTTTTGTTTGTTTGTTTGTTTTTTAAATCTTAGAAATTGTAAATATTATGTGGAGAAGAAACAGGTGATCACACTGACTTATTATGTCAAACTTTTATTCTGGTTAGTCTGGATAAATAAGACTTTGCTTTTCCTAGCTATTTTTGCTATAGGCTGTCACTCCTGGCTCCAAACAGAGCAGAGTAGCCACAGGATGTGCACAGGTCAGACTGGCTGAGCACAGGGGACTGCTGCACTCCATGATTTGGCATGACAGAACAAGAAATACCAAATTCCGCTCATGAATGGAATTGAGAACTAAGACCCAAAGCGGTGCTTAAATAGATTACGAACAAGGAGAATGCAGTTAACTCAGTAACTCTTGACATCTCTGTGATTTAAAACAGCTAAAATCTGTGCTTGCCCGTGTCGCTGAGAGATGTACTCTGGTTCAGGTAGAAATTAATTATTTTAAGTCCTGAGGTCTGTGCTGTACGTTGGGTCAGGCAGCGTGATGACAGATTAAGAATGTCTCACATTGCATGATGACATGTAAGAATGTCTCACATGCAGCTGAAATATCCCCATATTTGCAATGCTCTGATGCTTGACACAATTATTAGCATACCTAACTCAAAAATAAAGGCCAAACGTAACTTTTGTTAAGGCTTTTAAATACTCAAATTAGATGCGTTTAAATAAGAAGAAAATTGACCCAGAATTTCAACTGTTCATTGTTTTGTCAGTAATTGATTAGAAGATAAACTAAGAAAGATTCTTAGAGAGTGTTTGCAAGTAGTTTGCATACAGTGTATGTAACAGGAGCATGTATGTAAGTGAGCACTTTAGTTATGCGGAAGACCCTGAACTATAATAATTTACCATAACTTAGAAATACTGACCTAATCTATACTACTTGTAGACATGACAATACAGCTTTTGGGTTTATTGGGTTATCCTATTCTGAAGCAGACTTTGGCAATTGAAATGGCAAGACCTTCCCAATTTAGTGATGTATCTATGTCTTATGAATGTGAGATCTTTTTCCCAAGGAGTCAGAGATACTCGTCCTAGTGTTACAACCTGGGCAAAACCACCTTTTCATTAAACACTGAGCAGCTGAATTAGCATAGTAGAAAGCAAAACTAATTCAAATCAATGCAACAATCTTTGGATTTGCTGATACTTGGGTACAGCAGTCACTCACGTAGAATAGAACAGCTCAACAGCTGGAAGGGACCCTCAGAAATTGAGTTTGAACTACCTGACTACTTCAGAGCTAACCAAAAGCTGAAGTATATTATTGAGTACATTGTTCAAATACTACTGGAAGACTGACAGGCATGGGGTACCAGCCACCTGTCTAGGAAGCCTGTTCCAGTGTTTGAACCGCCCTCACGTTAAAGAAATGTTTCCCAGTGCCCAGTCTGACCCTCCCCTGCTGGCAGCTCTGTGCCATTCCCCTCCTGCTGTTGGTTCCCACGAGCAGAGACTGGCACCTCCCTCTGCTTCCTCTCCTCAGGGAGCTGCAGAGCAGTGATGCTGCACCTCGACTTCCTCTCCAGACTCAAAATCCCAATGTCTTCAGCCTCTCTCCGTATGACGTGTCCTCCAGCCCTACATCCAGCTTTGGTGTCCTCCTTTGGGCACTTAAAAGGGCCTTCACATTCTTTTTATACTGTGGGGCAAGGTGTGGCCAAACCAATGCTAAATGTAGCAGGAGAGTCACCTCTTTTTACCAGCTAGCTGTGCTGTCTTTAATGCATCACAAAATACAGTTTTCCCCGTTGATGCCAAGGGCACAGTGCTGGCTCATGCTGGGCTGTTGGTACCAGCACACCTTGGTCCCTTCCTGCTGAGCTGGTCCTGCCATTCATGTTCTAGTCTGTGTTTGGCATTACTCCATCCTGGGCGCAGCACTTGGCATTTTCTCTTGTTGAACTTAGTGCCGCTGCTAATTGCCCAGTGCTCCAGCCTATCTTGATCCCTCTGTAAGGTCTCTCATTCCTCTAGGGCAAGTGTCATCAGTGGGCTGCTGAGGATGCTCTCCACTCCTGCAATCCGTATCATTGATAGGAGGTGAAGTTCATTGCATGCGTATAATGGTTTCCATGTTAGAAAGCATGAAGCTTTGTGTGGCCTCCATTTGTCTTTTGCTTGTAGTACAGCATTTCAGTGAGTGTTGTACCTATGTAATCTTCTCAGGGGCAAGAGTTAGAAGGAATTATTTTGCCTACATAGTGCAGTGGTAGTGCTCTGTTCTGTGTGGGAGAGTCAGGAGTTTGCTCCCTGACTCGTGTAAGCTTGGGCATGTTGATGTTGCAACACTAGTGTTTTTAGCATTCTCAAATGTGGGTCTCATAAGTTGATAGGACCTTGTGAAATTGTCAGAGGTTTCTAACATTAATTATTTATTCTCCTTCTGGCAGGAGGTTATAGATGTGATGAATGAAATAAAGTATAATTTATTGCAAGAGATAATGACTAAAAACGAGGGGAAAAAAAAGCCATAGCTAACTACATTTAAAAATAGAATGTTATTTATACCTGTAGCACAGGGGAAAGCCTGTTGTGCTGCCTGAATTTAACAAGCAGACCTGGGACTCAGCTCTGGTGCTGCTAACGACTGGAGGCGTTATTGATGTGGCGAACTAATTACCCGTGTGATGAAGTTGCCTGCTGGAGGTATTTGACTGCTTCATCACGATGGCACCTCCTACAGGTTAATTCATTGAGCAGCGCAGGTAAAGCCTCCAGGTGGAGGTCCTGCTCTCTTTTCATCCAGACACAAAGAGTTGTACTGACAGCAGTAACTAAACAGAGATGAATATTTTCCTGAATTATTGATCAAGGAATGAGAGTTATATCATAGAAGCAAATGGTTTGGGATGCAGCTATAGCCGTCACCGAAAGGAAAAGAGCGTAAACAGTAGCTTTAAAAAGTGAAACAGAATGAGGCACCTGAAGGGCAACTCCTGGATTAAAGGAGAAAAAAATACAGAGGAAAACCAATATGGAAAAAAAAATAAGAGGGAAAGGAAAGGGTGGTTCTTCAGTTAGCAGGTAGGGCAGGGGCTCAATGGGCTTTGCTGTTTGCATGGAATCATAGAATCATAGAATTGCTCGGGTTGGAAATGACCTTAAAGATCATCAAGTCCATCCGCAACCTAAGAAGAAACATGAAATAGGCATTAACATTTTTAATTTTACAACCATATTTTGAAGTTGCAGGATCCCTTGTACAGCAACGTAAAGGGTTTTGAGCCTTCTGACTGTCGTATAAATCAGGAGCTTCCTAGACGGGCAGAGGTTACACTGCCTTTGTTCTTTACTTAAACCTGGAAGTGAGTAGTAAATAGTCTGGATTCCTCATCCAAGCTTAATACACTGTTATCTAACAGGATGCACTAAGTGTTCTGGTACAGCTGCAGAACTCATCAAGCAAATGGAAAGATTACCCGTGAAATCAAGCTTTAAACTTTTATTTTCTCACAATCAGTGGGAAAATAATGCACGTTAGATTTATAATGATATTGAGATTGACTGCTTAAATCCTTTTTAAAGTTCAAAGCTTGAAACAGATTGTGCTTACAAGCAATCCACAGTAGAGTTTTTAAGCAGGGGCTTGCGATAAAGAAGTGAAATTGGGTTTGACTGAAATGGCCCATCAGTCCCATGTGGGTTTAGCAGGAAGATTTCAGACTCAAAAAGACAGTGCTTTAGAGAAGCATCAAGCATTGGTTTCACATCACCTGAGATTGCTCTACGGAGTCTGTCTTCTGGGAGACATGAAGACAAGAGGCTCATTAAAAATGAGCAGCACCGGGAAGGGTGATTGAGCTTCAAGTACACTTGTGGTTTTTTAGCTTGAAGAGTTTAAAGGTGAAGATGCATTTTAAAAGCTCTACTGGCAGTTGAGGAGAATGCTGTCAGATTTCTCAATGAAATGCCTTTAGATATAGATAAATAGCATGGTGCAGTGTTTTTTTTTTGACATCAGAAAAAAACAACCCTACAAAAACTTTCTCAGCTCAGAGTGTCCTGATGGTAATTAATCTCTTAGCTATCAAAATTGAGTGTGATGAAAGAGATTGTCTTCAGTTCTGCTGTCTGACTTCAGAGCCAATATTAACCTTCTTAGAAGTTGAAGAAGCTGGAGGAGAAATCTTGGGGATCACTTGAGGGACAGTCTTCTCAATGCAGTCTAGTTTGCTTTGGGTCCATTGACTTAGAGCTGAGCTTTTACCTGTTCTAAGACTTGGAGCTATTTTGTGTTGTTTTATTTATCGAGCTTATAAAAATGTTATGATATATATATGGTATATATACCAAAATTTAAAATAAGAGATTAGCTTACTTGCTGCTCGTTCTTATCTGACCTGAGACACATATAATGTGCCAGGTTATATCACCGTGGTGGGTACAGTCATACAGGGGGTGTACAGTAGGTAATGTAACATATGGTCTGTTTAGTCTGTGACAGCATAAGAGTTATTTGTCCATGTCTGCCTGTTTGCTTAATATTGTAATAAAAGGAATGAACAAAGTTACTTTGGCCTGCAAAGTAAAACTTCACATTCTTTTTTCAGCCAGAGATCCTATGGGGGTTGGTCTGAATGGCCTATAAAGTCCTCTTCCCACACGAAGCATTCTGTGGTTCCAAGTGTTCTTTAACTTGATCTGAATTATCAGTTCATGTGAAAAATCCGTTGAAGCAACTTTTTTTTTTTTCTTGTAGTCTTGTGCATGAAAATTAACTGAAAGCTGATTTGTTTGTGAAAACTTCTGTTGCTTTTGGCAGAATTACAGACAATAGAACAGTGGCCTCTTAACACATCATTTATTCTTGCCTCAGTCTAAGCATGTCCGTTACACATCACATAATGGTTGGACAAAAAATTTTTAGGGGAATAAATAAATCACATATTAATTTCTATCTTGAGAATGAAGATGTTGAATTTCAGTAATTCAATAAGGAAAAAAAAAGTGCTGTTTCTCAAAATCATTAAAAGGACCACGGTGGAAATTGGGGTGTGTCAGGGCCATGTGCTTATGGCCATCTGTGTGAAAAGGCCACCAGCACTGGTGGTGCCGGACTGGCTTGGGTCAGGCCGCAGTTCCCACAGCCTTAGGGTGGATGAAGTGTGGTGAGGCTTCTCTTCCTGACAGACTGAAAATCTATTGCAGTGTTTCCTGAATAAGTATTAGAGAATGGTCCAGTGTGATCCCATAATCCCAGTCTTGGTGATAGTGTCTTTCTTAAACTGTGCCTCCTTACAAGTAAGGTGAAATTGCAGGAGTGAGGAGACCCTTTGTGATGATGGATTTTGGATGTCAGGTTTGTATCTTATACCTTTCTTCCAAGCTTCTAGCTGGAAAAAAACAACAACTAACCAAAAACAAAACAACTAACCCAGAAAGACTCAATATTTCCACCCTGTTCCTTCTTTCTGAGTTGTGTTTTGTTTCATCTCAGATTTTTCCAATCCAGATGTTTCTTGAATGTAACCTGTGCACTTCTGCACTCTTTCCCAAATGCCTTTTCCCTGTTTTCCTCTTCCTCTCCCCTGGATAAAGCCTTCATGAGCAGTTCCATTGTGCTGGATTTTAATGATATACAAAGATGGACTGAGGTGAGGTAAGCAGTTCTTCAGCAAATCAGTTTCTGAAGTGCAATTAATTTGGAGCTTGTGAAAGCTTTATTTCCTATACTTGCGCTGTGTTGGGTATTTTACTATCCTTTTCAAAGCAGAGGTGTGATGTCTAATCCATTAAGAGGTACTTAAGGTTAACTCATCAGAAGAGAGCTTCACCTTTTGCGTATCTTACTGCAATGTGTATTTCTGTTCCCCTCCCTCCCTGTATGTCCTTCTCCATTCTAAGTAAATGGGGAAAAAATAGCTCTCGCTCAACTCTCTCTCTCCTGTATCATCTGTTTTTTTGGTTTTTTTTTATTTTTTTTTTATTTTTGTTTTTTTGCTAACCAAGATGAATGAATGGTTTCACACATTTAATAAATATGGGCCTTTTTGCACTCCTAGGAGGGAGCTATAAAATAAACTAAGTGAATTGTACAATATAAACTATATGAACGTGGTGTTCATTTGCTTTTGTTTTTCTCAGATTTTTTCCACAACCACGTTGTCTTTTGAATTTTTTAATTTTATTTTTTAAATAAAGGCTGTTTTTTTTTTTTTTTGGTTATTTGTAGGCCAAAGGTTTATCTTGAGACATTTCAGGGAGGTTATGAAAGAGACTTCTATGTTTTGAAGCGTAGTATGGTCGTGCTTGAATGAAATGAATACGCAAAGCAGTATTCATTTTGGTAGTGGTTTTGATCACTTTGAGTCAGCTCTGAAGCATGGCTGCATCACCTTTCTTTTGAGACCAGTATGCCCAGTTGGATCTTCGTAATAAGCTACATATGTGTGGTTTAATTATATATGTTAGAAATCGGCCTTCTAGTTGTTCTCAAAAAGCTATTCTGAAGTACTTATTTAATATCCTGTGGAGACTTTTTCTTATAATGAGGGACTGTTTAGAGATGTATTTAGAAAACCTTACTTTCGCAGATTGAATGTTTGACTGTGTCTTTTGGGTAGACGTTTTCTCACTGTTGGCATCTACGCCAGGGATATGGTTCATGTATGTAAGCATATATACCAATGTAAGCCATAACATAAATTAAGAAAAGCTATCAATAATATTGCAAAATTAAGCAACTCGACATTAAAAAAAAAAAACAAACAAAAAAAAAAACAAACCAAACACCTGAAATAAGTCTTTCATTGTTAGTAAGTTGCATTCATTCTTCTGTCTTGGTATTTAAAATGTGTTTAAATGCACATTTTCAGAGGAATTTCCTCTTATTTCAGAGGAATTTCCTCCCTGTTTTGGGGCTTTTATGTTAAGTGTCTAGGAGTCCATGTTTTGAATTATTCTCGGTATCTGTTAGGCAGTGTCATTTTGTAGAAGGTGTTCTCTTCAGCTAAGCTTGGGCAGGTTGCCAGGGGAAGTTAGAACCGACAGATATTTCTTCCTGAGAATGTAACTTTGCTGTAGTATCCTCTGTCACTAAAACTGAAATGTTTCTGGAGACGTTTGTGTTGATTCAGTTGCTGTCAGTTAAGCAGAAGGAGAGAGAACAACTGTAAATGTTTTATGAACATACAGTGAACTTTTGAAGTCTCGTAAATACCAACTTTAAATGTTTATTTGCAACTGTTCTTTTTTTTTTTCCTGTATCGTGTCATTATTACCTGCGGTACTGCGGAAATCGGGTCTGCGAATTCAGGAATCTCAAAGATGACAACATCTTCTACACATCTTTGTGAAATTATGTATCATTTTCCATTTGTTACTTCTCCCTTACACCCAGAATTAGTATCTGGCCTTCTTTAGTTGCAAAACACATTCTTTTACATCATCGTCTTTGCTGTGGCTCGTGAAAATTTTTCCAGGTAATTTTTACATCTTCTACCTTTTCCAAAACCCCTTCTGACTGCATGTATGCTAACTTGACAAAATGGGCATCAATTCTGTTTTAAGTTGGACTAACTTTGTGCAGCGTGTGGCTTTTTAAGTTCCCTGACCACTGCAGCACTGTTTTACTGCTCTGAACACTTTCCTCTTGTACCAAGCCAGAGCTCAGTATGTTTGTGTGTGCTTAAAATCTGTCCACAGAACAGACTCCAGGAAGGCCATTTTGTCTGGTTTTAAATAAGTTCTTAAAACCCTCTGTTTAGGCAGCTGTGTTTAGTTCACTTGGAGCTTTATGGGCTCCACCGCTTATTGATTTCACAGAGGTGAACGTTTTTATATTGGACAATGTTTGTCTTCATCCACATTTTGATAAAAGTAATGCAGTGAATTGGGCCTGTAGTACTTGTTTAGAAATAGCCCTTTCAGTTTGTTACGTTAAAAACTGTCTGCTGATTCCAACCTTTGCTTTATGCGTTAGCCAGTCTGTAATTTAGACAGGCACTTTATTTTCCACTTTAGGATTTCTTCTTCACTCTCAAAGGAGCTGCTGTTTTTCTTCCAGTGTGGTGGTTTGAAACCTGGTTGTCTCATCCCCTGCTTCTCAGAGCAGCTTTAGCTGAGTGTCAGGGTGCCAGTCACCCCCCAAATCCACAAGGGAGGACATAAAAGCAAGCATAGTATACTGTCACCATCATCTTCCTAAGCAGGGAGCCCTGAGCCAAATCTCTTGGGGCTGAAATCTGACTCATGCACAGCTTAATCAAGTGTTAGCAGTTGTGTTTTGTGGCATTTTCCAGTTCTTTCAGTGCCTCAGGCATTCACCAGGACAGGGGGATGCTGAGGGCTGCAGTTCTCCTGGGGGCTGAGGCTCCAACTGTTGTATGCAGAAAGAGGAGATTTATCACCTAATAGGAGATTAATGTTTCATAATCAGAGCCCCCTCATATCCCATGTTTGAGACACCCTGCTTTCTAATCAGATTTCAAGACCCTGAATTCAGCTTTAGAGTATAGCTGTGTTGTACTTGCTATGTAAACACATTTCCAGTATAAAAATACAGAGTAAACAGAATTCAAAATACTTGTGAGATAAAGAATAGTACTAATAAGAGGATTGAGTACACTCATGTTCTGAGTTCACTGAGTTCATCGTGCAACAGAATTCACAGCACCTTAGCACTGTGGCAGACCAGAAACCATAAGGTTTTGCTTTTTTTTTTTTTTTTCCTTCCTAGGCAAAATAAAAAGCCCTTGTATCTGGCACAGTAGCCATCTGCTCATGAGAATTGCAAGCTACAACACCTGTATATTTGGCAGCAAACTTTTGATGGCAGCTCTGTATTGACCAGAGATCTTACATTATTTAAGACTGACAGAAATAAAGTGGCCAGCATAACTTGAACTTTTTCTTTTCAAATTTTTGTCACTTAATCCAAAGTTTTTCAGAGGGTTTCATAACAGATTTTTTAGTTATACTCCGTAATACTATGGTATAGCTATATTGAACTGGATTCAGTGATAGAGGATGATTACATCTGGAAGAACTGTAGGTTCTAATGGGCTTTGTTGCTTGGTGTATGTCAGTTCAATTCCTCCTAGGAATCCCAAAATATCTATTATGTGCAGAATAAGTCAAAGAACCCAAACAGGCTAAATATACCCTGGACTGGCCTTCTAATACTTGAAAGGAGCGTATAAACAAGAGGGGGAACGGCTGTTCACGAGGGTGGGTAGTGATAGGACAAGGGGGAATGGTTTTAAACTGAGACAGGGGAGGTTTGGGTTAGACACTAGGAGGAAGTTCTTCACTCAGAGGGTGGTGACGCACTGGAACAGGTTACCCAAGGAGGTTGTGGATGCCCCATCCCTGGAGGCATTCAAGGCCAAGCTGAATGTGGCTCTGGGCAGCCTGGTCTGATGGTTGGCGACCCTGCCTGTGGCAGAGGGGTTGAAACTGGATGATCATTGTGGTCCTTTTCAACCCAGGCCATTCTATGATTCTATGATTAGCAGTAAATATTTTAGTCAGTCTGAAAATCATCCTTTAAAACACAGTTTGGCTACCCAAAGTGTAATGCCTGTGTAACAAGCAAGAAATCTGCTTTGCTTTATTAAACTATATAACAAACATCGTGTATTTTAGTTGTTAAATCAAATTATAATAAATGGCTAAAAATTAGCAGATTTTCTCAAGTATTCTAGCTGATTATAAAAAAAAAACCACCTATTATTATAAAATAATATAGCTGATTATAAAAAAAACCAACACAGTGACTAGACAATAGGCAAAGCACTGCAGAGAAAGGCAGGACGGCATGAGTAGATGCAAACACGGGGTTTGTCAGGTGTCCAGACCCATCTGTAAAGAACTTTGGTTCATTTGTAATTGAATTTGTCCTGATTCCAGCAGAAACAATTAATTGTTAATTATTATTAATAGTCTATAAACTTACCTGTAGATACTGTCAACGCATATGTAACCACGTATACTAGTTTAATATACAAAACACTTTCCAAAAAGTCACATTTGTGCGAAGTCTTCTTTACTATTCATCTTCTTCTTAGTGCCGAAACAGCCATGGCTTGGTGTCCGAGCCATTAAAGATGTTATATATGCTGGCTAACACAGTTTGATTACCTGTGACAATCCTTGTTGGTACAGTTCAGTTCTTAGTTGTAGGTGGAAGTGGCCTAGGATTAGAAGGAGTTGTTCGAAATTCCTCAAGAACTCTTCCTAGAGCAAGTGCGAAGATTTGATACCCGTTTTAGAGAGAGCTATAAAATAGTAAATTCACAAATGCTTCAAGGATGTAAATGGCAAAGAAAAAAAGATGAAATCCTGACAGAGCGATTGAGCCATTGACTTGCAGGAGAAATGAAGAAAAACAAGCGGTGAGAAGCAGTCCTGTGTTGACATACAAATATTCAGACAAGTATTATTTATATATTCAGACAAGTAGCAGTTTGTTATCATCCATCATCCTCTTTATCTGTGCGTTTGAGATCTTCCTAACTAGTGAGAAGGGAGAAGCCTCTAATAACCATATTGGATCACAAGCCCTTCCGTTTCTCTTGGGTATTGGACATTCTGTAGCACCTGGCTCATATTTTAGAGTAGACAAAGAAAATACTGTAAACTTTTTTATGGCTTCATATTGCTAGAGATGTGTGTGATGTAATGAGGTAATGAAGCTTGTGCATAAACTCATTGGTCCTGTGTTTGAAATGTGAACTCAAATCTGTAATTGTTATTGAGGTGTATATTTTTTGCGAAACATTTGCAAGTAAACTACCTTTTGCTTCACCTGTGATTTGTTTGGTTTTGTGGGTTTTTTAAAAAAAGCAAACCCAAATCTATCCCCTGAAAGTTATGTTTTGTGTCTGAAAGTTACTCTGTGGCACATTTCAACTGTATCAAGTACTATTTATGTGGGAGTTAGAGCAGCTGTGCAAATGGCTGTGGAAAATTCTAACTCTTCCCCCCTAGAAATGTTACAGATGTCACTTTGATATACTATAAACCTACCTATTTTATCTCTGAATTTGTTTAATTTTGGAAGAGAGAGAGCTTACATCTGTTGCTATCACTGAGGTGAAATGTCAGAGCACGGAGCTGTCAGTTCTTTCATGGTTTTCTGTTCCCGGTGAGCTTGCTAATTGAAACCTGTGCACCTATGAGAGTACAGAAAGGTGCGGTAGCCAGAGGTGCTAATTTCCCTGACATACCTAGAGTTAATGAAGACTTTCTATAGAAGAACATCTTAGAACAGAGAACAGTATAGAATAACCTTTGTTCAAGCCAGTGGGGCAAATGTGTTATGTTTGCAAAATGAATTTCCATTAAAAATTATATGCCTGCAGAGTACTTGTCATGAATGACAACTATAAGCTAGGAATACTTATTAAGAAGGCTGGACTTTGGTTAGGTGAAGCTTGTCAGATGTAATGATATTTTGTCTTATGTAATCCTATTTTCTTGATAAAATATTCTCTAGTGCTGTTTATAATGTTGAAGGAAACCTGAATTTATAATGTTCAAATCTCTTTTAAATCTAGATTTTGTCTTTTTCCTATCTTAGTAAGAGCTGGCAAGACTGAGCCTGCTATTTGTACGGACAGATAGCAAAGATGATGAATAGCCCAGAAGTTTAGTTTTGTTTGAACAGCTGCAGTATTTACTTTAATATGGACTGAAATATCCACGACTGGGGTTATATTTGTTTTCCTGGATAGGCAAGATGTCATTCTTCACTGGAGTGAAACATCGGACATCAAAGAAAATGTACAAAACAGAGCTTATAACCCTGTGTTAGTCTGCTACTAGGGGAAAAAAATCTGAGAAAGCTGGACAAGTTTTCTTGCTTACAAGGAAAGAAGTGAAGTTTTTCTACGTCCTTGTTGGTAGTGTTAGAGTCCATTGTCCTAAATTCTTGCAATTAGATTTCTCCCTGACCCAGCTTTTATACACCTGCTTTGACCCTTGAGATTGTGTTTTTACGGCAAGTTTTTTATCCTCTCAGAACTGAGAGTGAATATGTTTGCTTTTACTAAAGGACATTAAAAAAATTACACAGCCTGCATTGAATTGTGTTGAATTTGTTGAGACTCATAATCTGTTATCTGCATGTTTTGTTAATTTTTTCTGTGTTTATTTTGCAGGATGCTGTACTTTCGATGAGCCATTTAGCACCTGTGGCTATAGTCAGTCAGATGATGATGATCTTAACTGGGACCAGGTGAACACACTGACAAAACCCACCTCAGATCAATGGATGCCTTCTGGTTGGTCTTTTATTTTGCTTTTTTTCTCTTTGATGCTAGCTTTTGTATTTATTTGGCATTTTTTCACAATATTAGTATTAGAATGTGACTCTGTCAAAATCTTTTTAATTGTAGTACTCAAATCTTCAGAACAGTTCTTGTGAGGGATGTTCTGCAATGCAAAGGCTTTCTTTTGCAGTGCGGTTTCTAAAGTAAATGTCAGAAAGTAGGAGTAGAAACTTGGTGTCATTGGGGAAAGCAGAAAGAATACAAAATGATGTCATGAAAAATGAAGATGAAGCAGTGCTAGAATGAAGCAGACAGGACTATGTAATAGGGAGACTTGAAGAGAGGGAGCAGTGAGATAAAACAAAAATGGCCTGAGGGATTTTTGTTCAAAGTGTTACTAATCAAACTCTGTTCTGAAAAGAAATGTAGAGTGAAAAGGAGTAAGAGAAGAAGGAGCGGAGAGATATACCAAAACAAACTGCCTCAGTAATTCTGCTTGTTGTGTTTTAAAGACAGTTGTGATACTCTTATTTAATGCTCTTTGTGTGTGCCGTGTGTAGGTGAACCTAATTCCGTAGCAACAGCCTTTGCATTCTGATGAACTATAAACTGTAATGCAGTCTCCTTTATCATTTCAATCACACAAATACAGACTAACCTGACCACTGATTTTAAAGTATTAAACCTAAAATCAGTTATTCTTTCCCAAATTTTATCTGGGCATGTTAAGAGCTCCCTACCGTGAAGAGGGAGCTGATCTCTAGGATAACTCCATCTCCTGGGTGCTGATTGCCTCTAGTTCAGCTCCAAATCTTCCTTTGCTTTTAGAGGCTGAGCCTAGTGTGACTCTTGTCACCAAGAATGGCCAAAAAAAGAAAAAAGGGCCACCTCGGAACATCACTGGTTTTAGCTTCTAGGAATTTCTTCTGCATATTAGTGTTGCGATTCTGCATGAATGCGTGAATACTGAGAATGCTCAAAAACTTCATGGATGTGTTACCATTTCATTAACATGCATTTCAATTAGCTTTTTAAAGGACCTGTCATGATGTACTTTGGGGTGTATGTAAAATCCCTTGAATAGTTGCCCTTCCTAAGAAAGTATTCCTTTCTTCCTTTTGAGTAAGGAAATTAGGATTTATTATTAGAATTTCACAGTGTGAAACTTGAGAAGTGACTGTATAAACTATAGGCACTAATCTACTATATGTACTAATGAGCCCTAGGTATCATTCACTTGTAAAAATCCTCTTAGCAGTTTTTATTATAGATATATCACTGTTGCCCAATGTTGTGGACAGTATTGTGTCTGAAGTTGACAGCTGAAGTGCTGCTTCCTTCTCTACTGAGCTTCCTGTGGAAAAGGTGAGGCTCTCCACTTGAAGAGAAGTGTTTGGTTTGCCTGCACTCAGTTGACATGCTGGATTGAGTTCATCACCACAGATAAAGAAGGCTCTTGCAGATTTCTTTTGAAGCAGGCTCGCATCCAGTGGTGTTGGCATGGACTGCAAAACTTTTTTTGGACTATTTCATCAGTGTTTAATACTTCTCTTAAGTTGGAGCTCATATGCATATGTTATCAGTCATCTTAGCCTGTAGTACAAGCTATACATTCCTTTTCTCAATCACACCACTGGAAATTCTCTTTCTATTCCAATTTTCATTTACTTATTACTTTCCCCCTTTGGATTTTGCAGAAGAGGTTGTCAGTATTATATATATTATTTAGTCTTCATGGCAGCTAGAAGAGGTTGAACTCTGTTCTTTTCTCTGATGATCAGAGACTAAGATTTTTTTCCACCAGAGACAAGAGTCCAGACAAAGTAAGGCCTGTTTTGATGGAAGGAAAATTATGTCCATGTAATTTTATTTCTCTGATGTCATATGGATTGTTACTTATTTGTCTTCTACCTTTTATCAGAATACTAAAATAATGTTCTGTTGATTAAATAGAAAGATGGTAAAACTGGAAACAAATATATTTAGAGCATAGGGAATTTCATTTCTGTCCATAAAGGAACTGAAATATGCTGTGGGAGTCTTAGGTCAGAAGACGAACATGTTAGTCTGATAAGGGTTGTTAATATTGTTGCCCTAAAAGGTCAAAAAAGCTCTTTGAGAAGGAAAGAAATGTTCATTACTTGTTTTGTTTTGTTTTTTGTAAAAGAGAAGCATTTTTTTCTAAGGGCATGATTCAGTTAAGTAATATCTAATTTTTCTCTCCGTTTCATTCAGACAGTTCTTTTCCTGTTCTTGTTCGAATTTTCATCTTAATGATTTTAATTAGCTTTTAGTTAACCTTAGACAGAGAGTTGTGTGATACACTTAAAACGAAATAAAAATGATTCCAAGTAGTTTGTCAGCAGTTTCTGAGCTGTGTATTTGTTGAAAAATAAGATAATAATGAATGGAATGTCTTAGATTACTGTTTAGTGGGGAATGCTTGGCTTGAAAACAAAATGCTTTCTGCAACATTGTTGCAATATTAGACTGAAACAAGTACTCCCAGTTCCGGTGTCCGTTGTTAATTGAAAGAATTAATGCACATAACATTCCTAATTTCAGAGAGTACGTGTCAGTGCATGAGTTGGTATCAGTATAACGTATTTTATATAATTTGGTGGCAGTGGGGGGCAAGAATGCTAGTTATGGCATCTGATCTTGAGAGGAGCTGTTCTTTAGTTGGATCAATATTTTGGCTTTATATGTTTATTTCAGTGAGAGAGTAATGTCATATAGCATTCATATATATGTGCCTATGTTGTTGTACGCACTATATATTGAATATTAATAGCTTTTTCTGAGGTGTGGTTTTGGATGAAAATTGGTGAATTATATAAAAAAATAATTTTTAAGTTTTCCTAAGTGTTCAGTATGTTGAGCTTTAGTCCTTTTTGGATTGTTACTCTAGTAGAAATATGAGGCTATCCTTATTAAAATAAGCAGGACATTAGCTCCCTAATTTTCTTGATAAGTGTAGGCATGACCTTTAGTGAGCACTACTAGTCTGAAAATGTACCGAACAGAGCCAAGAAAGGAATGACATGTATATATTTGTGTATATTTGTATGGATTGAATGAGACTGGTTAATCTGCTCTTCTGTTTTAGGGTCTTGTGAGCCAGCTGGTCTAACTGCTGTAGGAAATTTGGCAGTTCCCTTTCCTCAGTTCATCTTTCTCCTTTTCTTTCTGTTCCAAGGATGTGTTTATGGTATTGTTCAAAAGTATAATCTGGAAACCCTTATTATTAATATTATCATACCTTGTCCTGTAGAATAGTTAAAGCATGCACAATAAAGTTAACATGTGCATATAATACAAGTTTACAGTATCTAACTGTAACCTTTCTAGCTGTAGACCTGTAAAGATGTCTTCATAAAGAAAAATACATTAAAATGGTAGATTACTGTATCTGTACAACTAGGTTTTGATAGCAGGAGATGTCTTCAGGGGTGGCTTCTATATAAAGAAACCAGGGGCGATTTCAGGGATATCTACAAACAGTCTCCTTGTATTTGGAAAGTAGTTGCAAAGATCCCTTTTCCAAAGCTGCTTTAACTTTTTTTTTTAATTTCCACTTGTTTCTCTTTCTGCTCAGCATCAAACATGAGCTACTTACCTTTCTCCTTTCTGTCCCCTCCTTTCTTACCTTATGTTGACATTAGTATGCATGTACCTGTTTTACTTTCTCTGTGACCTGATGGCCAATCTTCTTCATCTGAATTTTCAGGGAGAGGTCTTGTTTTTCCTTCATATTGCCTCATCATTGGAAAGGTGGTCCCTATATATTTGTGTTTATATGTGACTATCTCATACTTCAATTTGCCATTATGTCTCAAAAAATAAAAATGCCTGAATCCCTTCCCATTGTTAATACTGTTTCATTATCCCGTTTAGTTAGTCTGTCTTATCTTCTTTTTATCAAGTAGTTCTCACTCTGAGATTCTGTGATAATGTAAATAAAAATAAGGTGTCCACTGGAACTTTTCTTCCTGCATTTCTATTTTTGGTTAATTCTCCAGATGATAATTTCTTTCTCTGAATTTTACCAGCTGCGCTGTCACTCTGTAAGCCCATTTATGATCATGTACAGCCAAATTCATCATGGCCTAGCAGCATTTTGCAGTTGTGGTGTTCCCACAAGTTGCACTTTGCTTTTCAAAATGCACACTGAGTGTGTGAGACTGCTGTAGAGGCACCATCTCTGTTATCTGAAAGTCAGTCAGAGTAGGACAGGTACGTAAGTTCTATCCTAGAAGGGGGGAAGAACCAAAAGCACTTGAGGTGTTGGACAAAGAGTGGAGGGAAAAATAAAACAAGGATGTGCAGGCTGGAGACTAAATAAGTATATGCGTGTGTGTGCATATATATATATATATATATATATATATATATATATATATATATATATATATATATGCATATATATATATATATATATATATATATATGCATATATATATATATATATATATATATATATATATATGCATATATATATATATATATATATATATATATATATATATATATATATATATATGTACACATACACGCATGTATGTGTGCTAGATTGCTGCTAGATTACTGATCGCAGTTTGCATGCCAGTTGTTCTCACTTAATAGAATGCAGGACCAGAGCTGTGGAACAGATGACTGAATTAGGTCTTCTGGAGTTCTCAGCTCTTGCCCTGTTCATTACCCAGAGAAAGCTCAAATGAGTTAAAAAAAAAAAACAACAACAAAACCCACCGAACTGCACCAAAACACCTCCTCCAAAGCAAAACACAACAAAAATAACAGGAGATTTGAAACTTAAAATCAAAACATATTTTTCAGATGTCGTGATGAGTCTTGTCACTGACAGTGATGCAAACAGAATCTCACAGATGACTGTGAGAAATGCAGATATCGTCGAGAGTCAGCTCTGTGCATTGCTTGCTGGAAATAGTTTCAACTCATGTCCATGCATTCGTTTTGTTGCAAAACACTGTGTTCAGATGTAAAATCCTCCTACAGTATTTCACAGTTCCAGTTAATTTCCAAGGAACGGTAGCATCATTTTTCTTTTATCAGCTGTTGGTTTGATTTCACGAAAGGGATGTCACTGCACTGACAATGAGTCACAGGCATCAGCCTTTCATTCAGTTTAGAGCAGTTCAAAATCAATTATAAATCAAATCTTCACAGACTGCCGCCATTCAGTGGATTGAAAGGAGGTTTTGAACAGTGAAGACTTTAATGTCTGATATAGTACTGGTCAAAGCTAGGATGAGGGTTCTTTTTATGCTTTATGAGATGATAATACATAATGGTACTGACTATATTTAATTTTTTGAATGACCTGTTTGTATCCTGAATATCTAGTGTTGCTAATTGTTTAGCAGTGTCTGTAGATAATGCATATAATATTTATACAAACTATTGTTTAAGATGGCCTTTTGATACATAGTTAGCAGATGTGTAGCAAGCAGATATTCCATAAAACAAGATACTACTATAAAGTGATGTTTGATAGTATTGATTATGAAACAGTCGTATGAAAAATGTACACTATTTTTTAACTGTGTGTATAGGGGATCACAACCCTTCTAAAAAGATAAATCTTAAACTGATCAATTGGCTAGTTTATAGCAAAATCAGCCAAAATGCTTTACCTTATAAAGTCACAGTGGTTTGACTTAACAGTGTGATGAGTATGTTATCATTAAATACATTCTAGCACTGTATTGTGTTCTTCTGCTAAAGGGGACAGTTTTGTTCTGTTTACTTTTGTATAATAGAGAATTCAATCTGTTTCTTATTGAAGGCTGTTTCTCCCAGGTTACTTTGAATAGCTGCTTTTCTTAAACTAGTTTGAGTGTTATCCAGTGGTAACATAAATTACTGTCAAGTACTGGGAGTTACACCTGTTTACGGTGTTCCGATTATACTTTTGTAGCCTTTTCTAGACCTCTAACACTGGTATGTTCGGCATTTTGTTACATGCCCAGGTGATAGCTGCAGACACTTAGAACATGCATACCTATTTTGTAAGCAGTGTGTGTTGATGTGTTTGAGGCAGTTTCTAATTAGCTGTGTAAGCTGGTATCAGTTGCTGCTAATACAGAGCATTGTGGAGGTCAGCTCAAGCAAACCAACTGAGTACAGATCCAGCCAGCTTTGTGCTGCCATGGCTACAGTGTGGGCACTGAATGAGTCAACTACTTTAAAAACATACCTAATAGTGCCCTTAACAGATATGTTCAACAACCAAGGCAATGCCACCAGCTATGCTTCAGGTATTGCTTGTTGTGATGACTTATTTGAACTTCAAAATCATTTTTAGCTTCTGACCCGGCTTACAGATTTCAGTGCCTGACCCAAATCCTGAGTTTATTACAAGTACTGTGCATACAGTGCTCTTGCAAAGGGAAATAAATGATGAATCGGTGTCAAAATTGCTGAGACTGAATCACTGACAACATTCCTAGCTTGCTTGACAAGTTACTTGAATGCATTTTGCCTACATGCCTATTAGTAGTTTGGGTAAAATGTTGGGATTAATGTGCTTAATCTTTTGTAGTAAATGATTTCTACATATGACTTTCATTTTATGCTTTCTTTCTGCTTTTGTGAAATGAAGTATTTGCATACAAACAGCACATTTTGTGGGGTGATGCCCAAGGTCTAAGTCTTCCAGATTTTCATTTCAGGCAGCTGGCCTGCTGTAATATTTATGGCAACTGTACGGTACCAGGAGGAGTGTAATAATAACCTCCTTATCTTTTGCATTGCAGTAGCCATCTCATATTTGTGTACAAAATTAGAGACCACGCTGCAACTGGTGGAAGTGAGTGGGAGACGATATGTTAGAATCCACCAATAGCTGTTGATTTTATTAATGTTTGACTGGTAAATGATGATAAGTTATAAACTATTTTTCAGTCTTTGAGAAATTTTTCTCTTCCAAAGAAGTCAGATGGAGCTTACATGAAAGGTCTGTGGAATTCACTGCTCATTAAACCAGAATATTCTCAGAGCAACCTGGAAGGTAAAGCTGACAGCTGAGGGTGCTCTGTAACACTGCGTAGTGCCGCACAATGCTAAGAAAGCCTTCCAGCCTAACTCGTTTACCTCGCCTTGATCACACTTTTCCTGCTGGGGTTATATATAACACCTGCAGTAATATATGCTGAGAAGCAGGTAATGTGATAAACCAGATACCGCAGCTGGTTTTGAAATAGTTTTCTTGACAATAAAAATGTTTAGGAGTGCAGTTTTACTGTTACGCATTGGAAGCCCTGTCTCTCTCTTGACTTCCAGCCACAGTGCTAGCCACTCTCCTGCTGGTTAAGTGCATCAGCCTTGTTCCAGACCTCCCTGCTAAATTAGATGTATGCTGCCTAACTGTGCTTTTGTTTGTGTGTTTGCTGCCCTCCATGGAGCGTTCATGAGGAGCTCTTTCAGATGAGGTAGAAGAATCCTGTCGGGAGATAGGGAGAAAGTTGTTTTTTGTGGAAATAGGCAGTAAATAATGATTGAGGTATTTTATCTGGGACTCAAAGCAGTTGCCTTCGTTAGATAAGCTTGGCTTGAATTGTCTGGAAAAGAAACATTCATTTCTGGTGGGCGCTCTTGGTTCAGAAGAGACCACACGGAATGTAAATCTTATTTCCTGGGGCTATGCCTGAGACATGCAAATGTACCTCAGCAGCTTTAATCTAGGTAGTTTGGGACCTCATAGCAATAGAAATGAAGTAGCACAGGCTTTAGTGTAGGGGTCCCTAGGTGCTCACTCAGCGCTGAAGGCTGTTACTGTACCTTCACTGCCCTGGGTATCTCATTGAAACTGCTGCAGTTTCTTTTCCAGTTTCATCAGACCTGCATTAAGGAACACTACATTTTTTGTGCGTGTTTGTCTGCCTGTTTTCTTCTATTGGAGAGTGAAATTACTTAGCCAGTTTGAGAAAAGCTGTGACCAATAAAACACCGATGAGCACTGTGAATAAACAGCGAGTCAGATAATTCTCCTCTAGGAGCTGTGCTCACTGCATTGCAAGATCAGGAGGAAGGGGAATAATCAGAGTATTCCTAAGTAAGCTTTTTCTTGTTTAGTAATTAATCTACTGGAGAAAAAAAAAAAAGAAAAAAAAAAAGACTCTTAATTTCTTGCAGTCTTCAGGGCTTTTCTTTCAGTCTTATGCTTATCCCATTAGATTTCTTTTCATCCATCCTGCCCTTTAGAAACTAATAAAGAGTGGATCAAAACCTTTCCTTGCATCTGTAGGCTTTAAAGGGTGTAACGTGACTGCCTTCATTTCAAAACCAGTTATTTCCTGAGTTAGTAGTTTGTCGTCAAAGACAGTTCTTCTGTATGACGTGAAAATGGTCATTGCCACAGTTAATATGCTGGTGAGATGGAGATTAACTCCATCACTCTTCTTCAGGAATGCAAACATGATTCTTCAAGAAATTGGGTTGGTTGTTTTTTTTTTTTTTGGTGTATTATCTTAAGCCTTTTTGGTGAAATTAAAAAGGGAGTTGTAGTTTAAATTATGTTTAGGGAGATTTTTTCATCCCTTTTCACAGCACTTAAGTTGGCATCAATGACGGTATTTTTGTTAGCAGCTTGATCATTGACTGTAGTAACAGTGGCCAGAAAGTCATTGATTTGAGGCACAGATCATTAAATGCTTCATTGAAAAGCTGTTTGACAAACTTGTCATTCATGGAGTACTTGTTCCTTGGGGTGAAATTACTCAGAAGGACAGGGCAGAGATAAAGAAAACTGTGTGTCTCTGCATGGCTAGACTTTTTAAGACTTTCACTTCCCTGTTGAGGACAGTCATGTGGATGTCAGGTGGCAAATATGGCTGTGGAACAAGGTTATTATACAAGCAAAATGAATGGATTTTGTTTTGTATTGAGTTTAAATTCTCTTGTATCAGATACAATCATTTTTTCCAAAAATACCAGACATGCTCTTAATTCCCTTGTATACATGTTTGCAGAATCTGGAGTCAAAGAGGAGGCAATTAAAAGGCTTTCATGAATTCCGTGAGCTGAATTAAAGAGCTTGGTACTTTAGTTATCAGTGTTAAAGCAATATAGTTATTTCTCTCACCAGCTGAAATAATGCATTCTTCATCTAGAAGTCACAACATTTCTAATCAACTGCATTTCAGTTACACAAAGAAAAGAAAAAAAAACTGTCTGGACCTCATTGAAAATTTAATGATGTACACAACCATTTAATTATGAGAGAAACAGGTGCACATCATTATCGAAGTCATAATGTTTCAGCAGCTAATAACATCAGATATTTCTGATAATTGCAAGCATCAACTGATCACAGTTCCGTGCTTCTCACGTGACGCGTATTTAAAAAGCACTTTAGAGTGTGTGCATATTCGTGTTAGAACATGGAGGCTACAGATGCACTTTTCTCAGCAATAACTGCGCACATCATCACATTATGTTGAAATTTGATTGTATTGTTCCTTAAAATTCTGCTATTTCATTTCCCCATTACCTTAGAGAGGAGGAATGTCCTTCATCCAGTTTCAAGTTCCTAGTTTCCCCATACTTGCACATTCTTGGGTTACTCTGGTTCCTGCTGGAGCGTGGCTGTCCTTCACAGATCATTTGTTGCTGTTGTGGCATTTGGCCCTATCCAGCATCACAAACTCCTTCACATGAGAAGAGGGTCAAAGTGAGACCTATGCTTAGGAGCACTTAAAAGCCCACAGCAGTGAGTGAAATTAAGTTGCGTGAATTCCAAACAATGATTGTAGAAACTCATCTACAGAGTTATGCATGTGGAGCATTGTTACATACTCCTGGAAGCACATAAGCACTGTGTGAGTTGCTTGGTAAATAAGAGGACTTCTCCAAGTGCCTAGTATGTATGCAGTTGTGTCTTATGGTTCCAGCCCAAGCTTACGAATTATGTGTTCTTCCCAAAAATGTCCATCTCAGTGCAGTTACACAAGCAATGTATCAAACATACAGTGATCCTTAATGTATTTTCTCACTTTTCATGTGTTGAGCACCACAAAAGAAAAAAGAGCGGGGAGCAAGAGTCTGAGAAAGAGGCTCCTTTATGCTGAACCTATGTGATCAGAGCACTGCTCAAAGGAGGTAGTTCCGTGGCTTTTCCTTACAAGGTTTTGTTAATAGACTGCCACTCAACAGATGAAATGCAGCAGCCTTCAAAAGGCCCTGGCTGGGCTGATGGGGGTCCTATTTTGTTCTGTACACACAAAAAAAATAAGCTTCCTGTGAGCCTCAAATTTTGCAGTGGAATAAATTGATGGTACATGTATAAAGAGATGAGTTATCTTTCAGCAATGAAATTTTGGTCTTACTTGTGCTGTGGTGTTTTGCTTGCCATGTTTAATTTTAGCGTGAAGCGTATTTGTGAGAGCGGAAAGTTGTTTGCGGAAATTACTTTTTGTGGAAAAATATCCATTCAGGCATTTTACTCCCATGGCTTGCAAAATATAAGCAGCTTTACTGAGAGAATGGCAGTTTTTTCCCCCCTGCTTTTTAGCGTATCGGTAATAACAATTATAAAATAAGAAGTTTATTTATATTAGTTACAGTAAGAATAAACTGTATTTTCCAAGGGCATATTAAAGTGCCTATTGAATTTAAATTGCCTCTGCTAATTGTTTTAGTGTGTCTACCTCTAACTATACTTTCATCTTAACATAAAATATTAAGACTATTTTTACTTTCTGTGAAAGTTTATAAGAAAGCAAAACAAACAAGCAAACAAAAAAACCCAAAAACATTGGATATGGTATTTATTCACCACTGAAGTCAATCATTAGGACTTTAATATATATAAAATGAGTTTGTATTAGGTGTAGTCTTTGCAGGTGCACAGCACCAGCAGGATGATAGTATTCCTCTGTTGGTTTACATCAGAATGCTTTAAGGGGCTGCCCAGAGAGTTTGTGGAGTCTCCTCTGGAGACTTTCAAAACCTGCTTGGACACATTCCTGTGTGACCTTATCTGGGTGTTCCTGCTTTGGCAGGGGGATTGGACTGGTTGATCTTTTGAGGTGCATTCCAACCCCTGACATCCTGTGATTCTGCGATCCACATCAGGTAACCTTGTACAGCCTCCTCTTCACCTCCATTCTTCAACTCCACTTAAAGCTGGGCGCATCAGAAATGCACCTGACGTATTTGTCTTTATGCAGTACTGAGATTTAGGTTAGATGCCTCCTTTTCTATGAGGTCATTTCCCCTTGCAACCTGTAGAGATTATTTTCACTAAGTAGCAGTGATGTTCTGACTCAGCAGCAACAGTCATAAAAAAAAATCTTCAGGTGGGTTGCTTCTGGGATCTGAAATCTATAATGAAGATCTCCTGGAAAATATCTAGCGATGCACGTGTGAAATTATCCAGACATAAATAAAAAGTCCTGTGTTTTTCTTTCCTAGTAATGAATTTGACTTTAAAATTTCAGGAAAGAAATCCCCTGAGATCTTTTATTTACCCATACCATTGTCATCTGGGGGAAAATTCTGTTCTGGAAAAGCTCGTTCTCCACCTGCAATATGGAAATAAAATTGATACCGCAGTGATGCTTCGACCACTAGAGCACTGTTATTTATCTTTTATGTTTGACAAATAGAGCCCCTCCTGTGTAAGGGAATCTAGAAAATCCTTCTGTATTATCTCTGGTTATCTGGTTTCCTTCACTGATGGTGAATTTTTTTTTCATTGAGAAGAAAAGTGTTTCTGAAATTATATAACTTCAGGCCACTGTTCTGTGTGCTGATGGGTAGACTGCTTATCTTCAAGTGACCTCTTTTATCACGAAGCTGCACATTGCGTGTTTCCTATTTTTTTTTTTTTTTTATTCAGTTTGATAGCCATTTAATACTATTTAAGGTCAAAACCTAAAGGAAGTCCTTTTTTTTTTTTTTTTTTTTTTTTTTTAATGTTAGAATTGTTAAGCAACAACTCTGTAAAGAAAGCAAAACTTAATTGCCAAAAGGATTGTTCATTTTTTGTTACTTGGAGATTTCTGAAGTAACAAAACCCCACATTCTCTTGTTCTGTTCAGTAGTTTGTGTGCCATAATGCTTCTTGGGAAAGTGTACTTATAAATAAGAATTTAATTGTCCTTTCGTTATGCTTTTAGTTTTGTACATTACGTTTTTGTGGTCATAAAGTCTTCATAGTGATTCTCTAAATTCTGTTGAATATGTTTGCCATAGTCTTTAGTCTTTGTGCCAGCTGTCATGTTTGTTACACTGTGCCAAATTTCTCTGTGCTACCTCCAACTCTGGATGCTTTTACTGCGCATTATTAGTGTTCACAGATCTATTTCCAAACTAAAGCTTTGTTGGTATACTGCATTTTAGCATATCAATGTTGCAGAGTCCATGGAAGCACAGACTGTCAAATTCCTTAAAGGATTCTGGGATATCCTTTTTTACTTAATAGTTGCTGGAACTCTCCTTTGCCTATTAAAATGTGTTCCTTTCATGTTTTTCCTCATTTACAGAAAATTTGATGGATCATTTGAAGATAGGTCTAAAAAAGCACACGCATTAATATTTATGGCTGCATGCATTCCAGCTCCAGAAGGGCTGACTAACAATTGGATATAACCACATTGATTATTTTCAGTACATCTGCTGAGCCACAGGATATTCTGAGCAAGATAGTTGTCTCAGCTTTGAAATAAACACATGAAGAGATTCCATTTCACTTGGCTTCCAAACACACAGATGTGTTGCTTACATTCAAGATAAATGATGTTACAGTCTGCCTTATTCCGAGGCATTCTTCAGTACTTGATAGCAAGCTTCATAGCACATGCTTCTTCCCATGTCAAAGTTAAATTGTGAAAAAACACGTTTCCAGAAACTGGAAGAATCTTTGTGCAATTTTTGATTGCTAATTAAGTGCAAATAGCAGCAGATGACACAAAGTTCTGCCCTCATCGGGTATTCTTTGTCTACAGTTATGAAGTTTGTTATACAAGACATGTTAATTAGAAGTATAATTACTGTTTTTCTTTATTGGGTACATTCTTTGTTATTATATCAAAAAGCATTTTGCCTCACATATTCTTGTGAACTTAAAAAAGAAAAGAATTACAATGAAATTTCTAAGGAAATTTATAGAACATCTTTTGGAAGATAAATGTTGTAGTGAAATAAAGCAAAACTCCCGGATGGCAGCTGCTTGGACAACATACTTGGGACTTGCATGACGTGTATGGGTTATAGTAATGAATTTTGTCTGACTTGGGGCTGAAGCTTTATTACAGTTTCTACCAGAACATACAAAAAGTGTGTACTCATTTTGCTGTGTTGCCGTATGTACTAGATTGATTCTATTCATGTTGGGCTGTTCCACTGAGCACTCTGTCCATCTGCACTCTGCTGCAGAGTCTAGTTCAAGACACCTTCCAGTTAATAAATGTTGTCTTTTTTTATCTTGTGGTGGGAGCCAGAGATCTGTGCCAGGTAAACAGGTGAAAATCTTATTTTGGTTCATATGTTCTGTGGTCGGTAATATTGATAGCTGCTTGAAAAAAAGATTGTAGAGCAGGAGACATTTCAGAAATCCACTATGATCTTGGAGGGCTGTTTGCTAACATTCAATCAAATCTAATGCACATTAATGTTCCCTGAGCTTTTTTTTCCTGCTTTTTTCCAGTATTTTTTTTTTTTTTTTTTTTGCTGAAGCAATTTCAACTTTAAATAAGGCCCTTCTGAGTTCTGTCACGTGAGTCCACCTTACTAATCCTGAAACATTTTCCTTTCTCCTTTTGAGATGGAGTACTATATATAGCTCCTGCCTTTAGAAGCCTTCCAGGATCACATTATGCTTTCAGCTACTATTTTCCTGTACTATGAGATCATCCTTCATAAGAAAAGAGATGGACCGCACAGCTATTATTTTCTGTTTTGAAGGCAGACCGTATCAGTTGTTGTTTTTTTTTTTTTTATCTATCAGAAGCCTGAAGTCTAGGAGGGACTTAAAGGTTTTGCTTACAGTAGATGAAGGATCAACAGTTGTTGGAGTAATGGTAGATGTCTTCTTCTGCCAGCTTTCTGATCATAAATTCATGTAGAAGTGTCTGTCTATCTGTTGTACTGCGAACATTCAAAATGCAGTGCAAGTATTTAACTTTGCTTTTGCTGTGGAACCTGAAACACCACTGTGGTGTTTTAAAGATATTTCAGAGGGTCAGTTACAGAGATGTCTGTTTTAGCGATGTTCTGACTACCACTTCAGTTATTCCCATAATTGTCAAAGTTCTTTCCAACCGAAAAACAGTATTACGAATCCCTCAGGAAAACACATGAAGGAGATTCCCTTTGTTGTATGGGTGAGGTTAGGAAAGGAGAGCTTAGCCAACAACATAGTTAATGTTGTGTTTTGAGTCACGTTACTTGTTTTCTGTACTGAGTAATGTGTAGAGGAGTGGAGGGCTATTCTTTGTTTGGGAGGTTATATTTTGAGAAGCTGTAGTAGTATAGCTAATTTATTTCTTAACATTTTCAGGTCCACAGAATTGCAAATGTTGTTATTGAAACAAAGTTATGACAGGGTGTTTATAACTGCATGTGCTCACAGCACATTTGTCTCTAGTCTAAAAATGAAATTGCATTCGTAACTTCTAAGAATGATTGTTGCTGCTGTTTGATATGTGTTTTTTTCAAGATATCATTAGGAATTGTGAGTAATAGCTGTGTATCACTCCATACTCACTGAATGATTCATGGTGACAGGGGACCTCAGGAGGCCATCTGACCTAACATCCAAAAGCAAAGTCAGCTTCTGCATTAGGTGCTATCTATAGCATTTTGGCTTTCTTCAAGAAAGTCAAAGTGGCACCAAACAGTGGCATCTAGCATCAAAGTAGCATCTTCTTGTCCCCGTCATTGATTCATTATTACTAACCATTGCTATGCTAGTCCTCCATAGAGTTCTTTTGGTCTAATCAGTTCTGTATAAGCACTTCTCTTCATCATGGCCTGTGCAATCTTCATAGAATCATTGAATAACCAAGGCTGGAAAAGACCTCCAAGATAACCTGGTCCAACCATCCATCTGCCATCAATATGTCTGCCACCCTCAGCAAGTTTGCTGATGATATGAAGTTGGGAGGATTGGCTGACACACCTGAAGGCTGTGTTGCCATTCAGCGAGACCGGGACAAGCTGGAGAGCTGGGCAGTAAGAAACCAGATAAGGTTTAACAAAAGCAAGTGTAGAGTCTTGCACCTAGGGAGGAATAATTGCATGCACCAGTACAGGCTGGGGGATGACCTACTGGAGAGGAGCTCTGCAGAGAGGGACCTGGGTGTCCTGGTGGACAACAGGTTGGTCATGAGCCAGCAGTGTGCCCTCGTGGCCAAAAAGGCCAGTGGCATTCTGGGGTGCATTAAAAAGACCATGGCCAGCAGGTCAAGGGAGGTGATCCTCCCCCTCTACTCTGCCCTGGTAAGGCCTCATCTGGAGTACTGTGTCCAGTTCTGGGCTCCCCAGTACAAAAAGACGGGGATCTCTTGGAAAGAGTCCAGCAGAGGGCCACAAAGATGGTGAAGGGCCTGGAGCATCTCCCCTATGAAGAAAGGCTAAGTGAACTAGGTCTGTTTAGCCTTGAGAAAAGAAGACTGAGAGGGGACCTGATCCAGGTCTATAAATATCTTCTAAGGTGTGGGGGGCAAAGTGGTAAGGCCAGACTCTTTTCAGCAGTGTGTGGAGACAGGACAAGGGGAAACAACCAGAAACTGGAGCATAGGAAGTTCCACATGAATGTGCGCAAGAACTTCTTTACGGTGAGGGTGATGGAGCACTGGAACAGGCTGCCCAGGGGGGTTGTGGAGTCTCCTTCTCTGGAGATATTCAAGACCCACCTGGATGCCTACCTGTGCGACCTGGTGTAGGGAACCTGCTTTGGCAGGGGGTTGGACTCGATGATCTCTGGAGGTCCCTTCCAACCCCTATGATTCTGCGATTTCCTCGCTAAACCATTCCCGTAGTTCAGCATCTAAATGTTTCTTGAACACCTTCAGGGACAGTGACTCCAGCTCCTCCCTGGGCAACCCATTCTAGTATCTGACCACTCTTCCGGAGAAGAAATGTTTCCTAGCTCCTCTTCCTTCACCTTTCCTGAGCACCTCATGTGGATGTACAAATACAATTGTTTGCTTATTTGTGCCACCTCATCCAACTCCTCTTTGTTGTGTAAGAACTGAAAAATGTGTAGCAGAGGAGTTTCTGTGTATTTTTGTGCTACAAGGAAAGGTTGACTAAGAATGTGGGTTTTCTTTAATCTGTGTGTTCTTAATAAGAAAATAGACTAATCTTGATCTCTAGGGTAGCAGCTGTTTCCAAGTGGTGCATCATTCACTGTATATATTAATATCTGCCACTTCTGTATTGATGCATTGGACTTAAATTAAATGAGAATCTGATTCCAATAAAAATCATAAGCACCTGTGGAGTGATGCATCAAGCAATATTCACATTCCTTTTCAGAAAATTATTTGATGCTCCAAAGCAGTTTGTCAGTGTTCTGAAGTGGACACTTAGGGGAAATGAGTAGTCATCACCATTACTAAAGTTATAATATAAAAGTTATAAGAGTGCGTAGTTGTTCTGATGTGTCGTGATTAAAGCTTCGGATTTACTGAAAGATGCACAAGTAAGTTACTAAGGAAATACAATCCTCCATGTATATTTATCTTAGAATACCGTTTGCTTGATCTATGCATATTCAAGGTAAGCACAGGCATGTAAGTATATTGATCCAGTGAACGTATTTGTTACGTAATGACTGCGAGAAGTACCACTACATTCAGTGGTGGTTAATGCTACCAAATTTGAAGTTTTTAAAACATTATCTTCATTTGTTCTCTCATGTTGATTAGCATGTATTCTCTCCCACTCTGTTTAATATCCCTTTTACAGAATCACAGAATTATCGAGGTTGGAAAAGACCTGGAAGATCATCCAGTCCAACCATTACCAATACTTCCCAGCTAAATCATACCCCTCAACGCCACATCCAAACGTTTCTTGAACACTCCCATGGTCGGTGACTCCACCACCTCCCTGGGCAGTGCATTCCAATGCCTGACTACCCTTTCCGAGAAGTAATACTTCCTAATGTCCAGCCTGAACCTCCCCTGGTGCAGCTTGAAACCATTCCCTCTAGTTCTATCACTGATTACACGAGTGAAGAGGCCGACCCCCAGCTCACCGCAACCTCCCTTAAAGAAGTTATAGAGAGCTATTAGGTCTCCCCTGAGCCTCCTCTTCTCCAGGCTGAACAATCCCAGCTCCCTCAACCGCTCCTCATAAGGCCTGTGCTCCAGACCCCTCACCAGCTTCGTAGCCCTCCTCTGAACACGTTCCAGGGCCTCAATGTCTTTCTTGCAGTGAGGGGCCCAAAACTGAACACAGTACTCGAGGTGCGGCCGCACCAATGCCGAGTACAGGGGGACAATTACCTCCCTGTTCCTGCTAGTAACACTGTTTTTGATGCAAGCCAGGATGCTGTTGGCCTTCTTGGCCACCCGGGCACACTGTCGGCTCATGTTCAGCCAAGCATTAATCAGTACCCCCAGGTCTGTTTCCTCAACACAGTCCTCCAGCCACTCCGCCCCAAGCCTATAACACTGCCTGGGGTTGTTGTGGCCAAAGTGCAGGACCCGGCATTTGGTCCTGTTGAACCTCATCCCATTGGCTTCAACCCAGCTCACCAGTCTATCCAGATCCCTCTGCAGGGCCTCGCTACCCTCAGGCAGATCGACACTCCCTGCCAATTTGGTGTCATCCGCGAACTTACTGAGGATGCACTCAATGCCCTCATCCAAGTCATCATAAAATAAATTTAGGAGCAGTTATCCAAACTTCACTATGTTACTTAGATATCTAAGCTTTAATGCTTTTAATATTTTTTGCACTCATAGGGTTGTACTGGAAAAAGTAAACATAAGTAGTATATATTATAAGCTAGTTGTCTATGCAGTCAGCATAATAGTTAATGTTGTAGTGCTTCTTCTTAGAAATATAATAAGTGTGAAATGTAAGAAAGTCCTTGGAGACTTTCAAGGTGAGGCTGGATCAGGCCATGCGCAACCTGATCTAGCTGTGGTGATCCTGTTAATTGCAGGGGAGTTGGACTAGATGGCCTTCAGAGGTCCTTTCCAACTCTTAAGGATCCTATGATTCTGTGAAAATAACCCCTGCAAGGTTTTTTACATGTTATTCTAGCTTGTGTTGGGTTACATACAACTGGGACAGTAAGCATGAGCTATTTCATATTTTGTCAGTATTTTAAGCAGATTTCTTTGGTAATATTTGGAGTCAGTGTTATATAGAGTATGATTCTTCTCTTCAGGAAGCAAAAAAATTAAGGAAGGACATAGTAATGGTAGAATGTTACTTTATTTTTTCTAGCTTTTCTGAACGGCATGAATCCTGAATCTCATTTTTGTAGATGCCACACCCCCATTTTTGTTTCAGTTCTTCTGCATGAATTGACAATTACAGTCCTTGTTTCATGCCTTTCTCCTTTCATATTTAGTGTACAAGCCTGTAAATTAAAAAAAAAAAAAAAAAAAAAAAAAAAAGCCATCAAAAAGCCATCACAGGGATTGAGAAAGGTGAAGTTCACCACTGATGACTGTTTGGGAGAAAATAACCAGAAATGGCACATAGCATGTCGATTGCCCTCTTGTAAGTTGATCTCTGGTTAACAGGCAGTAATAAAGCTCGCACTTCTTATTTATCTAAGAATGTCAAATGTTCTTGTAGAACTGAACACCTTATAACTACCGTGAGGCTGTGTGGTATCCTGCATAATTTAAAGGTAGCCTAATTGACCTGGGGAGGTTACCTGACTCACTTGAGATAAAAAGTCAGTGGCAGAGTATGAGATACAGCTGAGGTGTACTCACTCTCGTTCCTAGCAGTGTGCATGTATAGCTTTCCATTCTAAAAGATCAGCGCTGACTTGAAGTCTATGGACTGCTACTCTAAAGAAATATCGTAGAAGCAATGCAGATAAGGTGACAGATGTTTTTTTTTTTGTGTGTGTGTGCGTTGCATACCTTTCTCACTGGAACTGTGAGCTTATTCAGACAGGGTTTCTCGTTATATTAAGGCAAAATTGCCGAACATTCTCATTCATTAGGTACATGGGTTTCAGAAAGCCCAAATACACCTCTTTAACCTTTAACAAGACGTGGAACATCGTATCAAGTGTGCCACGTTTGAGGGCTTCTCTCTGGAATTGTTTTCCTTTACAATTTTGCATGATATTAGTAATCTTATATTACTTGCCAACAGTACTATTTTTTCTTCTCTCTATTTTTTTTTTTTTAAAATATTTCTAAATGTTACCAGGTCAACTTAAGCATTTACATTTTACTTCGTGAATAATTGGAGCAGCAAGAATGCCTTGCTTCTCTTTGTTATGCAGATTGATTTTGAAGGGCGAAGATTTGCTTTGACAATTGAAATCTCTAAATCTCCATTTCCAAGTCTTCAGTTTTTGTGATCGAGTCTGCATGCAGGTATACGTGGACACTAACCTTAAGTTTCAGTGGCTTTGGCGATGATCTACAAGACACTGGAATCCCTTCTTAGCTAGGATCAATTTGTCTGTTTTAAGGTTAGAAGCTGCAGAATGTTTGTGTGAGGTTCTGTGACAAAACGAAGCACAAAGATCAGGAAAAAAATATAAATGTAGAGGTTTCTGTAGACTGTTCAGTGGAATTATTTCCACTGGCTTTTCTACTAAAATGCCAAGTAATTTTAAAAAATAGCAAATGTTTTGTGTCAGCCTATTATCATACTGTCTGTGCTCTCCACACACATCCAACCCTAAAATACTACTTAATGGTGCTACTTAAGTATTAAGGCCATTAAGTAATTGTAGTACTAAGTATCCCTTTTCCCTTACTCTCAGGCATTAAAAAAAGAAGAAGATGGAGAAGGATTGAGGATTGCAGGTTTTACAGGTTTTTGTCTAGGTTTTAGAAACCTTATTAGAGTTGAGTAGTATAAGGGGGGAAATTACTCACCCTTTACTTGCTTTCCTACCTGAAAATGGTGAAAAATAATAAACGATAGTAGAATGATTAAATGCTTTATGCTAGAAATTTGTAGGGAACAATAAAATACGGAAAAAAAAAAAATACAGATTTCAGTCTTCCTGTTGATATAAACTAAATATTAGAAAATGTTTGATATTTCTGGGGAAAAAGCACAGACAGTGTTTTCTGTCTTTAAAAATGCTCTGCATTGTTGAAGGGAATAAAATATTTTCTGCTTTCTTCCTCATGCTTGATTAAAAAGTAATTTCCTGGTAGTGATTTTCTTGGGTGTTTGAGGACCCTTAGGCGACATTTTCACTAGCAGCTCAGAAAATCCTCAGCATTTTCAGAATTTCTTTCTTTCTTTCTTCTTAATTGATTTGAATGAGTTTATTACTCTTGAAAAGGAAAAGTAAAAAAGCATTCTTTCTGGTTGCCATGAAATAAGAGTGATGCTACAAAAAATTAACGCAAGTGCTGAAGTTTTGGCTCAATCACTGTTTTTACATTAGAAAATAATTTGATATTGTAAAGATACTAAATATTGCAGTTGTTTAACACACTGTTAAAATTAGTTCATCTAGAGGATAATTTTCTCATGTACACGTAATTGGTAGATAGAGAACTGATGGATGTAAGCATATGAATGCTTTCCATAGCAGTCTAGTTTAAGATCCTGATTGCATGTTTTAGATTAACCAAATAATGATTCTGTTTTCATTGTTTCCCTTACAGTCCTAATTCTATTTGAAGGCTCCATCAATCTTACAGCAGTATATCTGACACACATGAGGTTAGGACAAACCAGACAGTGTGAATGTATATATTTAAGGTATATTCTAGAAATTCTGAGGGTTATGGATGCTATTAATAGAAATTAAAAAATTAGGATTCAAGGTGAAGGAAACTGCAAAATTCAATAATTTATTTCATTAGCATGGTAATGTACTGAGCATTCTCTTCCAGTACTTGAAGGGAGCATATAAACAGAAAGGGGAATGACTGTTTAATTGGTTTGATAGTGATAGGACAAGGGGAACAGGGGAGGTTTAGGTTAGATATTAGGAGGAAGTTTTTCACACAGAAAGGTGGTGACGCACTGGAACAGGTTGTCCAAGGAGGTTGTGGATGCCCCATCCCTGGAGGCATTCAAGGCCAGGCTGGATGTGGCTCTGGGCAGCCTGATCTGGTGGCTGGCGACACTGCACATAGCAGGGGGGTTGAAACCAGATGATCACTGTGGTCCTTTTCAACCCAGGCCATTCTATTATTATTTCAACTGATATAATTGAGTAAAGAAAGAGAGTGAGTTGTTTCATTCTGGGAGTTGAACGTGCTGAGGGGGAAAGAGGAGGAAGAGACTGATAAGGTTACATCCGTGATGGATATTTGGGCAAAGTGTGGCATGACAGGGAACTCTAGAGACTTAAAAGAATTAGCCCAGCAAATTGTGAAAATTTAAAGTTGGATTTTATAAGTCAGAAATAATTGTTGGTTCACGTTAGTAATAATAAAATGTGAGCTGTGTTATATTCAAAAAACTTGCTTCCCTAGGTGCCAAAGTTGGTCACAGAAATATGGAGTTCTTACAGATTCTGTTTCTTAAAGGAATTCAATAGTAGGATTTGCTTCTTTTCATAGGCCTTTCTTTCTTCCTTTTTATTGTGAAGGATTTCAAAATAGTAGTTACAAAAAGATGAAATGTTCACTCAGGTTGTTTCCAGACAGCAATTTTTCTAATCAGGTTTAAAGATTTTTAAATCAGTGAAACTAGGCTCATAAATCATAATAATTTCAGTTAGTTTTTGCTGCTGATCTTGTTACATTCTAAAATGCATTGAATGAATAGGAAAATGAAAGAAAGATAAGAGTTCAAGATTATTCCTATTTCTTTGCTTGAGCTAGACTTGCAAAGTCATAGGTAGATCCTGAAGTAGCCATCGTTAGAGCACATTCCAGAATTTTCACCCTTGTCTATGGAGAAATCAAGGAGATTCATTACATGTTCTTCTCATCTGCCAAACAAGGTGGAAGTTAAATTACTTTGTATTAGCAATATTATCAGCCCCTACAGCTAGAAGAGGTTCTGGAAGAAGCTTCTTCCAAAGTGACAGTAAGAGCTTGTCTACCATTGACATTTTTCAGTCATTGCTTTTTCACTTTCCCAGTATGACCTCTGTGAAATGTATTGCTGAAATACAAGAAGAGGTGACGGAGTATTATAAAAAGATAAGAAGAAGCAGTGTATTTGTAAGAGAGGACTGATTCATTCTCACTGACCTCCATTACAGTAATGATATCAGCCAGTCCACCTACTGAAGTGATAATGAAGTAGAACTAATTAGGATTTAATAAAAATCTCCCTTACATTATTCTTTCAGGAAATTAAGTTACATTCTGTTAAAGCCTGGTGAGTTTTACCTCCTATATCATGACAGGCCTTATGAAAATATGAGCAAGGTGTAGGAATAGCCTGTGTTCATTTAACTATTAATTGTTCATCATATGGTGACATCTGTTGAGTTGAGATCTGCACAGAAAATCGAGTTTAAGTGTGATGAAATAGAGGATGTTGCTGCCTACCTGGAAAGTTTTGTTTCTTTTAAAATAACTACATTTCAAGTAATAGAGAGACTTACATAAAGGGATAAAAAGAGGATTAATTTCCATCAGTTTTTTTTTTAATTAATGAGTCGGTGTGAACTTTAAATAAAATGAGAAAGAGTGCACAGCTTTATTAGCCTGACAAATAGCTCTGTGCCCACATGGCGTTCAGCACAGAGCCTGTTTGTTGTGCTTCACATGGCAACTTCTGTGTCTCAGTGGGCTGTTTCAAAATATTTGTTTAAAATATCCACACACTTCAGGAAATATGCTTACAAGGATATTATTTCAAATGTTCTCAGTGTGGTCTTAAATCCTAATCTCTGAACTTGTACAATGCGTACTTGTATAACATATGAAAAAGATTGCTGACATCTGCTAATGTAAGTGCGTGTTTGCTTTTTGGTAGACTATTCTTGACTTTCCTCTTGTGTTCAGTAGGTGATAAGAAGGAACAGAAGACAGATGTTTATTTTCTGCCTTTCTGAAGTAGTAACTTAGGAATTTGGGCTCTTAAGGAGGCTGGGACTTTCCCAGGCCATCTACTTCAAAACTAGTTGACTTCCAAAGCGACTTCAAAAAGTTTATTTATCATTGTTTTTGGTTTTTTTTTAGTTTTCTTTGTTTTCCTTTTTAATATTCCTCTTCCAATTCCATCCTCGTTTTGCTTTGGTTACATACATCCAGCTTGAGGTCTGGATTTTGCTATACGCCAGGTACTGTCTAATGCACAAAAAGTACACTGCAAAATGGGGACTGTATTATTTTTACCTTTGCTAAGTATTATAACTGTAGGTAGTGTTCGTGATCGTAGCTAATAAAAAAAAATTGGCCGATAAATGAAACTTTTATTTTGAATACGTTCGGCCACTGACGTGTTTTCTCTGAAGTGATTTCATCGAAAGAGGTGATCTTAGACTATTATTATTGTTTTTTCAATTAAGATGTCCAAATGGGAAACTAACAAGTGAAGTCAGCGTTAACTGAAAAACTCCGAAAATAAATCTGCATAAAAGGTGGCTAAAGGGGCTTGTTAGTAGCCAACTCATCAACTCCTTTATGTAACATAATCGTATTTGGCAAAAGGAGGAGGTGGCAAATGAGATGGGAAAAGGGGAATGAATTCTATAGTCTCTTGGTAAAGCCAAGTGATTCAGTTACTTTCCTGAAAATCAATTTATGTCAGTATGTTTTGTGTTCCTGCTTTTGACACCAAGTTGTAGTCTAAATGAAACACTAAGTATTTATTATATTGTAAAGGATAATTGAGTCTAGCAATTATTCATTTTAGCGTTTTCAATTTTCCTTTAATGTTTTCATGTAATCTGGTTCATTATGATAATGTTTCATAATATTTCTGAAGATTTTTGTCTCATTAAATGCTACTGAAGTATATTTATTTGGTTATGTGAAGCAGGCTTTGAAAATAACAAAAAAGATCTGCAGTATTTCAGAAATTACATTAATATGATTCATGCTTGCAGACAATGAAGGGAAATGTAATGGACTTGAGACTTAAGATCATATTTTAGTCAAACAAACTAGACTACAGGCAGACAGACACAATAAATATAAGTCAGTTTAAAAACAAATTTTTTAATTAAATGTTAACCGTACAGAGCCATTAGTCAATGGTATGGCGTACCTACAGCAAGACTGTTTCCTGCATAGCTGTTTTCTTGGTTACCTAGATACATGGCTTAGCTTAAGGCCGCCTGCTTGTACAGAGCAATTTGCTTTTAATATAAGGGGGTAGAAGTAAAAAGCTATTGATGTGAAACACATTAATGATGAGTGACGGGCAGAAACTTTAAAGCACATTTGTGTTAAAGCCGTGCTGCAGCTATCATTGCTGCGGTCAGCCTTGAGCTCCCCGCTGCAGCGTGTTGGCACGGGGACAGGGCACTGGTGGTGTGCCAGCAAGGGCCGCTGCTCAGCAGCATTTCAACAACCCCTACATAAAGGAAACAGTTGAAAGGGGCATTTAAAAAAGTAAATAAGTCAATGGAATACGTGTAACATCCTAGGAGTGGGGAAGGAAAGGAAAGGGGCAGGCAGTGAGTGTGTCACATGTAACCGTGTCTTACTTCCTCGTCTAAGTGCAGGCTGATGGCCTAGTGGGCACATTGCAGGGGCTGGCTGCCACCCACTTCATCCCCCTATCCTGATTCAGGGTCTGTTCTTCTGCATGGGGAAACACAGACTTTGTGCTCTCTCCCTTGAGTCTTTGAGCAGCCTTGGACTCCTGGCATCTCCACTGGCTACTGGGGGACTCAGCTTAGTGTGATGCTTCTTTGTCCTTCCACCACTGCACTCAGGAGCAGGAAGAAAAGAGCAGCATCTTTATATGATGGCTTGAGGCTTACCCAGCAAACAGCTCTAAAAGCTGCCATGGGAATGATTTATGGTGTCAGAGCAGCGGAACAGGCTGCCCAGAGAGGTTGTGGAGTCTCCTTCTCTGGAGATAATCAAAATCCACCTGGACACTTTCCTGTGTGACCTGCTGTAGAGATCCTGCTTTAGTGGGGGATTGGACTCACTGATCAGTAGAGGTCCTTTCCAGCCCATGCAATTCTGTGATCAGGGGACACAGTGGCATCTGCTCTCTCTCAGATGGTGTCTTGAGTTGGAGCTGGAGTTCGGAGTTAGAAGCAGTGGGAGAGGGGAGCCTTGTGAGGGTGTCAGGGTATACTGTACATGCATAACATGGGGAGAGTTGGAACTGCCCTACTGGCACAGCCGTTCTCAGAGAGGAGAGGTGTCCGCATGGGCAGCGTGGAGAAGCAGCTTGTGTCATGAGGGCTACCTGCCTTAAATTATTTCAGAAAGGGATAAGGAGATCTAAAAGCATCACTTTTATTCCCTAGTTTTCTTTTGAGTAGTGCAAATCTGGGCATTTCTGCTTTCATGTCCAAATTTCAACCTAACAACTTGAAAGGTAGGAGAAAGAAGAAAAGGGCAGAGTATTTGTTATTTCATTTTTCTTTATCCTACAGTATCTTTAAAATACATGTAAATATACATTCCTGTGTGACAGCACTGAAAACAGTCATTTATCCTTCTTGCTGCCTCAGAATGATTCAGATTTCCAACTGTTCGTTTCAGTTTTAATATTTAACACCTAGATTAAAATCTAGGCTTGATAAAAATTTTCAGGAGTTTAAGTCAGCCTTGTCCAGACTCTTTTTGACTTAATCACTCTTACCAAGCTTTAATGTTTTTATGGACCACTAGACGCTCTTAGAAAACACCATACAATTCACTCACTGAATATGGTCCTGCATGGCTCATTGACTCTGGCTCATTTGGGAGCTACAGGTCTGCTGAGAAATGCCTAAATACTGTTCAAAAGCTTCAGGACTGAAACTGATTTTTTTTTTTTTTTTTTCCTGAATTAATTAGTGCTTGCTTCTGGGGGCAAGAGTTCATTCAGATACGCTACTAAATGTGTGCAGTATATTTTTGTGCCAATATAATTTTACAGCTTGCGGCTTCTAAATTGCTGTCTTAAGGTACTGTATTCTATCGACAAACTAGTTCTCACAAAATCAGCTCCAGGTTTTCTGAATCAGGTATATCTGAAAACTGTATCCTTAAAGACAGTGATATTTCAATTAACATTTTTTAAAGGGGGTGTGAAACGTCAGGCCCTTGCAATAGCTGTAAGTTACGACTACAGAAGGCATCAATGCAGAAATATTATGCAAGTACGTTCTCAATTTTTAATCCCGTTGAAGTCAAGTTAAATGAGTGCCTTTCTGAATAGTTCTTAAGCACGTCCTTAAGCTTTTTGGTTAATTAGAATCTTATGCTTTCCTTTTTTGAAAAAGCATCAACCTCATTGTTCTCTACAGTGACAGTCAAGTTCCTGGGATCATAAATGATGAGGACTGGAGCTCTTATTTCAGTGAGGAATCAGGCCCAAGCGAATGTTTTTAGTGCATCTCCAGCTCATTGGAATGAGAAAAAAGGGATATCAAGCAGTATCCCCCACTGGGACTGCACACAGGGGAAAAAAAAGACCCTTACCCTAATGATATATTTTTTTTCTGAGATAAGTACGTATGTTATTTTCATTATGCATTCTGGTAAAACAATTTTGGAATTTTTTCTACTGTATTTAAGGTGGATCCAAGTTGATACTAACAAGGACATAGAAAATAGCTGCAGTGGTATGAAACTTAAAAGTGGGACTTGGGAAAAGTCTCTTTAAAAGAACAAGAAGTGAAATTCCCTCATTATCAGTATTCAGATGGTTTGGAATGTCTGCCTGTTTCCATAGGGAAGGCAAGTATTGTATAAATAAGCACAGATAAAGTGGCAAACTGCATAGCATTCATTGTTTGTGATGTAGTCTGTGACGTAATCTGTTCTAGATAAGAGCCCTTAAAAATAGATTCTGCTGTAATGGTTAACATGTCCAGAATAAAATAACCAAGAGAAAGGTTTTTTTGTGTTTTTTTTTGTTCTCGGAATGCCATAACATTGTTTGGCTTTTTTATGAAGAAAGGTTTCACGTTAGAGATTTCAAGTTTGTGGAATTAAAGTGAAAATTATATTCTTTAGTTAAAATCATCATATCTTAAATTATGATTCTTTTTTATAAGATTGCTTATGTGGTGTAATGCTTTTGTGGAAGTCTGTAACCCTGCCATGCAACGTAGACGCTTGGTATCGTGTGCACCTGTAATTTTACTTGCTTTAGAATTTGTAAGTCACAGAGGAAAGAAGGAATCAAAACACTTAAGATACATCATTTTTGTCTCTATCATCGTTAAGTTTAATGGAATCACTGGAGGAGAAAGCCTAAGACAAACACAGCTTTATCTACCAATTTTTAGAAAATAATATGAGCTGCTTCTGCGGTAAAGCTTTTAAAAAAAAACAAACGACAGCCATCCAGGAATGGAGATGTAATGGGTATCTAATTTCTGTACCGGGCAAGTCCAAATATTGTTATATTTCAAACTGTGACATATTCACATGCATACATGGATCCTGATGTAAATGAGAGTTAAATTCCATTAAAAAAAGGAAAAAAAAAATTTTTTTTGAAACTTGGTAGGGATTTTGTTTTTGTTGTCACTGTATGATTTACAAACCCTAATTGCATATCCTATTATAGCATTGTTAAAGCTTTTTGTATTGTTATAAAATAGGTTTGACTGTGCACACTGATTGCTGTGAGACAATAAAAAGTAAATGGCTGATGTGTATAGCTGAGAAAGTGCGGTACCTTTTCCATTAAAGCATAATCTCTCTTGTAGTTGCCATAGGGCAGGCAATCCCTTTTGTGCTCATGCCTTTTAGGGCTCCCTGGTGGGGACTGAGGCTCAAGGTCCTGAGCTGTGACACTCAGCCAAACATGGGCCCTAGTATGCTGAACGTTTTCTTCCACAAGCCCTAGCTAAGGTCTCAGCAATGCTTCCTTGGGGGGACATGTTGTAAATGCTAATCTAAAATCATTTGTAGGTTAGCAGGGGAGAAAGCCCACCTTCTGTGTTTTGTAGCATCATTAAGTGATTCAGAAAAGCAAACCGAAAATAGAAGTATCTTTTAGAGAAGCATCTCTAATTGTACTTAGACCTGTGAACTACTAATTGCTGGGCAGTATTTTTTACATGGAAATAAAATAATTGATCCTGTATATGGTCCATGCTAAGAGAGCTTTCAAAAGAATGTACAAATGACAAAAAGATGGTTGCTTTGATTCAAAAGAAAAGGTTAAACACTGCATTGTAGTCTATTCCTCTTTTTTATTCCGCCCTGGTCTTTGATGGATAAGGTAGATTTCTTGTGAGTTACCTTTGTGGAATCTCGTAAAACTAGGAGTAAATTACTCCACTAAGAGAATGGCCCATGAGGCTAATATGCTCCTAAAATTACTGATATGTCAAACAAGATTTCAGAAGGCTCTGTATAGTGCTGGGATTTCGTGCTGTAGGCAACATCAGTGTTTTGTTTTCTGTATTACAGGTCTGTGACAAACTGGCAGGCATTTGGTGCCTCTGGAAGTGGAAATGAAAAGATGGATGGCATTTGCATGCACTGTTACAGCAGAATCTAAACCAGGGCAATACCTTAGTAGTAGTTTCACACACCTGACAGTGTTACGGTGACAATTTGCCTTTATCAGTAGTTGGGAAATTGGCAATTGGGCAGGTGGCATTACTTTTTCCAGTGAATACTACACGCAGAAAGTACAATGACAGTCAGTTTTTAACTGAGAAGTAACTTATTGCTGAGGTAATCAAGAATTTTGCAGAGTATGCATAGTTATGATCGTTAGTCAAACATTAACCCAGCAACCTATAGCTGAAACAAAATTGAATTTCTCTTAAAACTGCAAAGCTCACTGTCTCTGGGCCTTGGGAAGCTTTTTATATTAACCTCTGTATTTAACAAACCTTTCAACCTGTCTCTGGGAAGGGAGAAGCGTACCAATAGCACTTAACCCTGTTCATGGAGATGGCCCTTTTCAGTAAGGTCAACATGCAGTGTCAACCCATGTTCTCCTGCACCCTGCTATTATTTTTACTTCCCTAAAGCTTTTACCTGAAGAGAAAGTTGTTTATCCTGGGAGCTCACCTTACACATGTTAAAACTGATGTCAGTTTATCTCCTGGGTATTACTACTTGAATGCTGAATTGCATAGTTGAATGGTTTACAAAAATAGACTAATATTGTTGTTCTGTAACAGAGAGCGTGCTTATAAAAGGAGACTTCCTGGGCTATAGCATTAATTGTTGGCATGTGATATTTAGCTTAAGAGATGTTTATATTCAGTGACAAAAGAAGCTGTCTTGTTCTTTGAATACCAAATTATAATAAAATCTGATAGATAAAGGAATCATGGGAAACATGGCTTGGTATTTTTTTTTGCTACCCTCACTGCATGTGTGACCTCTAATGTGGAGGCTGAGGGCAGAGAGATGTAATTGGGTTTGGGAGGAACCAACATGGTAAAATAAAGTGATGGAGGAATAAAAGAGGATTACCAAGGGTGAACAGCTGACCACCTGGTATTCTTGTGTGACCATGCCTTGTGCTGCACTGCACTCTGCCCTGTGGCTTTATTAAATACTCTTTTTAGCCATTTTATGTGTGTGTGTGCATGTTCTGTCTTGAATGTGTTCGGGAATACTCGTGAACTTTAAGCCAGGCTAACCAGGGGGCAGCGTAGATGTTTTGAGGCCCAACAACTGGTGTGGGATGGTGAACGCTGAGGGCTTTTGGGTCTGGAGCCAGCACCTGGGGGTCAGGGAATACAAGCCATTAGCAAACTTCAGTCTCTTGTTACCTGGAGGGGCACAGTAGTGCTGGTGGAGGCAGTGGTTTTTTTTGTCTCCATTGATCCATGAGTCCAGCTCTCCATGTGTGTGCCGGTGACTCCACCCTATTTTCTTGCAAGCAGAAGGAACGTGTAAAAAACTTCCCTGCACATTTTGTCTTTCTGTGTGTGACAAATAAGATAGTGGTTCAAGGTATCTTCTAAAACTGATCTTTGTTTGCATGTTATATGATATGAAATTCTACCATTGGTAACTACATGTGTTTTTTGGTTAGGTGCAGTCCTTTGAAAGGGAGGGGAAGATTTCTTCTTTAAGAATACCTGGCCATGGGTGATGCTTTTCCAGGGAAGAACGGGGCAGGCAATGATAGATGTACTGACTGGAGAGCTTGCACTTGCAGAGGTTTCTTAGAATAATGGGGAACAGGCACAAAGACAGGCCAGAGATAATGAAAAGGGGAGATTTTTCTGTTGACCCAAGGGAGAACAAGTAGAGCTATTCAAAGTTTCTGGTGTGAAAAGCAGGTCTGAAGGAAAGGGCCCTTGTTGCAAAGACACGGTTGGGCAGAAAAGATGCTTGTTTTCAAATGTCTGTATTTTATCTCTTTCACCTGAAGAATCTAGGTTTTCAAAAAGAAGAAAGCTTCTTCGAGTTTATCTTATAATAAAACAGCTTCTTCAAAGCCTGTTTGGTATTTTTGGTGCGTTTGCTTTAAAGAAGAGGTGCAGACAGGTCTGCATCAAAGCTCTAGCATGTCTGAGATCCAGTCATAGCATAGAAGTTGAAGATGTTATAGCTGGTAAAAAAAAAAAAAATATTAGGCCAGCTTTAAAAAAAAAAAAATAATAATTAAAAAAAATCCAGTGCATATCTTTTATAAATCAGTTTTGTGCTTTTACAATTTCTAGCATGGTTTTTGCTGCTTACAGAAGCTGTTGCCGGGGCTGGTAGAGCTATCAGACCTTATCATATTAGGCCAAACGTGGGATGAGGGGTCTCACGGAAATTAGAACAAACAAAAATGTTGTCTCATGCCAAGTTTGCCAACTGCAGTGCACAGTTCCTTAAAAACAAACAAACAAAAAGCACTCCCAGGCAGTTGTAAACCATGACAAGTTAGCTGCCGGAGTGTTTCTTGAGCGACTGTGGCTTGTACGCAGAGTAACTTGACTGCTTTGAGGCTTCACCCCCACTATGCTTCCAAACTAAAGGAGGGTTACATTGTAGTTGCATTTGCTTTGTGTTCAGGCAAATCAAGTTGTTTCCTGTTTTAAAAATACAATAAAATTAAGTTGCTTTCATGAGTGGAGTTCGAGTTCGAATGATATCTCCTTTTCCTGTCTTTGTTTTATAGAAAGCCCACAGTAACTTTCATTCCAAATCAACAGTCTGTTGTTGACACAATAGAAAAGGGGGACAGCACTGAGAGGGTCCTGGACACACTTGAAAAGTTGGCATGTGAGAATCTAATGAGGTTTAACAAGGCCAAGTGCAAGGTGTTGCTCTTGGGTTGAGGCAGTCCCAGATATGGGGCTGGGAGAAGAACTCATTGAGAGTCCTGCTGAGAAGGACTGGGGGTTCTGGTGAATGAAGAGTTTGACATGCGTGAGCAGTGCGCGCTTGCAGCGCAGAAAACCAGCTGTGTCCTGATCTGCATCAGAAGAGGGGTGGCCAGCAGAGAGGGAGGGAATTATCCTGCTCTGCCCTGCCTTTGTGAGGTCTCATCTTGGAGTACTGTTTCCAGGCCTAGGGTCCCCAGCACAGGAGGCATGTGGAGCTGTTGGAGCGGGTCCTGGGGGGGGCCACAAAGATTATCAAAGAGCTCTAGCATCCCTCCTTTGAAGAAAGGTTGAGAGAGTTGGGCTTATTTACATTGGAGAAGAGGAGGCTCAGGGTAGACCTCGCTGTGGCCTTTCCAGTACTTGAAGGGAACTTACAAGCAGGAGGGGGTCTGTCTAAATGATCTTTAAGGTCACCTCTGTGATTCTCACAGTGCTCTACATCCTCAGTGTTGAAGTTAGAGTAGCATCTGCAAATCACATTTAAAACTCTGAGCTTTTCGTTTTCTTCCCAGTAGTACTCTGCATGATATTGTTAGTTCAAATATGTTTTCTTCTGTATTTGTCCTTTAAGTACACATAACAGTTCATAAGACAGAGACTCCTCATTTTCTGCTTACCATCCATCCAGTTGTAGGACAACACTGTTGACTTTTAGTTTTTTGCAGAAATTATTTCCTTTGTCAACTGTGGAAAATAGGGGAAACCCTTTACAATGTATGATATGTTCTATTTTGGATGTCTATATTCAAAGAATTATCTTTGTCCTTTTTTGTGTTAGTGTACTTACATAAAAAAAAGTGTTGGGAGTATCTACTGTGACAACCTCATATGGGAGAACATCCTACATCTTCATCTTGGAAGTACACAGTAACCTCTGCTAAAGGCTGTCTCACTTCAAGCTTGAGGGTAGAAATTAGTCCAGTACATTTTCATGGTATTTTGTATGAAGGAAACTATGGAAGGATCACTATTCGTCTCTAATTCTGGTTAATAGAAATGGATTATTTTGAATGTCTACCTGTTTTGTCTACAGAGTACTCAATCAACCTGAACTGGCCTTTTCCAGTTCAAGGGTGAACTCCGTTCCAAGGAGATGCTTCTGGATATCTCTGCATTTTAACCAGCCTGAGTCTCAATCTGTCTATCCTGGATTTTTTTTCCTTTCTGTCATTAATTTTTCTTTGATTTGTTTTTCCTAATACCTCTCATCCCAGTCTCCCTCACTTTACTTTCTTTTCTTCACCTCTAACTTTCATGTTTTTGTTCTCAAGTTAACTCTCCACCAGGGAATATTTTTATTTGTGCTAATTAGTACACAGTGTACTCCAACATAGAGATTCCTTGCCTTTTCTTACTTTGCTTTCTATTTATTTATTTATTTTTTAATAACAATGACTGGTTCAAAAATTGAATCTGAAACTTCAGATAGGTCTGTCTGAATTTGTCAATAAGCAATTGTTTTCTCCAACAGCTTCTGAACTTTGTATGGACTTTCTATATGTTGCTTGCTTTTTATGAAGAGGTAATGTTGGTCATATAAGAAACAGCTTTCCAAATATCCGTGTAATGTTTGTAAACGTAGAAAAGTCATGAAGGAAACAGAACAAAGACTATAGGACTAACAGTGGAATTCATTAAATATTGAAAAAGGTTGGGGAAACAAACAGCGTTCTTCAGAAAGCAGATCTTTTAGGCATTACTGGCTATTGGAAAAGTGACTGCAGAAATACGTGACTCAGAAATACATGATTTCATGTTTGTGTTTGATGAATTTATAACCAAATAATGGAAGATGTGTCTATGCATAGTAGATGAGGAAAAAAATGAAGAATATGGTGAAAGGATTATCAGACCTATTAGGCTTATAGTTCTGCTGAAACAAAAATGTTATGGGTAGAAGTGGACTGATTCACTTTTCTGATAGTGTAGAGGATTTATGCTGAAGCTGTTTAACACTTTTTTTTTTTTTTTTTAAGAGTTTTAGGAGTTTAAAATTTGGAAGAAATATCTTAAAAGTTAGGTTGATCTAACTAATAAATAAGTGATAAGTGATAAATGTGATCAAAAATGATCACCTTTTTGTTGTTAGGCTTGATAACAATGATTAAAATTAACATGAAGTCTAATGTGGGACAATGCTCAAGAGAAGGTTTACAATTCATCTGAAAAATTAAGATGAGTAACAGAATTGGTGGTTATTCATTGAGGCAGCAAAAGGAAGATTTTCAACCAGTGTGCTCTGGCACCCCTCATTTTGCTAGTTCAAATGAGGCTTTACTGATTTTTATGTACAGTTCCTTACAGCGTGGCACCTGGAGGTGCTGTATCTGAGCAGAAGTTGCTGGTTCTTCATAAGCTGTTAGCCATGCTTTGAGAGCCTTCTCAAATTACATCAACTTCATAATTTTCAAATGTTACCTGAAAACATAGTAAATAGCAGGAAAAAATACTGGAGACAAAATATCTTCTGTTTGCTGTCTTTGGAAATTAAGAGTCCAAGGCTGTCAGTCTTCAGATTTCAGGTTTTCCACTTTCTGCAGTGCTTTCAAGAGGGTCCATACAGATAACAGATATATTGCCTTTACCCTCTCTGAAGTTAGGACCCACAGTGCTTGAGCCTTGCAGTTCATCTGCACATGCCCAGAAATGCTCGTGTCTTTGATGGTCATCTTTGGTTTTGGAAACTCACAGTAGAAACAATGCCATGGTAGCCACCTGTAGTGAGTTGATAGAGTGAGGCATTTAGGGAATGCTGTTTACATCTACCTAATCAGAGCAATTTTGATAATGGGTATTTTAAATACTTCTGACCTTACGGAGGTAGGTTTCTGCACTTGAAAGGTGTAAGGTGATACACAGAATGTCTAGTCTTAAAAGCAGAATTTCCACTTCATTTAGCACAGTTTTCAAACACTGAGAGCCAAAATCATCAAGCACTGATGTTTACATAAGTCAAACTCCAGTATGTTTTTACTTATGCTTATTATTATATCAGTGAAATCCCAGTTACTGGGTAGGTTATGTCTGTTGTCACAGCCAGGAAGGAAAACTAATCATTTGTGTTCAACCATGCATAGGACTTGTGAAAAATCAACAAAGTAACTTTCTTTGCTCACGAGTCAGATTTTCTTCACGCATGAAAAATGATACCGCATTCAATTCCATTGCATTTGTCATTCCGAGTATAAAAAGCATCTCTTAACAAGGTGGAGTGACACAGCGAAAACTTATAGAAATGACTGGAAAATCTCTCTTGTGCCATTTCCATCATTTTTGTAGAAGTGTATATTGCTTTTCCAGTTGTCAGAATATTTTTTTAAACACGCACTGGGATCTTTTTGCTGTTCTTGTGTCATTCTATCTTTTGGGCAGCTTTTTGTGTACAAAACCCTAATAAGATCTGTCGTGATACTATTTATTGCTGGATAGCTGGTGGAATAAGTACCATAGGATTTTCATTTTTCTCTATGCTTGCCTCACAGGAAATTTCCATTGATGTTAATAATGAGAATTACTGGCATATTCAGTTGCCTGTTTACGTGGGACCAAATCTAGTCTGCACTGTCTCTTCCCAGTGTTGTATCTTAGAATTAGTTTTTCAGTGAATTTGCTGAACTACCACAATGAGGAATTCTAAACAACAGCAGTAAGTGTAGCAAATCCACCAGTCCCTTGATTTAAACCCTCTGGGTAAAATGATGAAATATGGATGACTTAGAAACTTCGTGACTTTTAATGCATGTGGATTCAAGAAGCCTGAATTTAATGAATTTTGAGCCCTATTAGCTACCTTAGGTTTTAGTTGTTTGATTTAAGTCTGTAGTTTTGAACTATTAATTTGCATGTAGTGCCTAAAGATGGCGTTAAACACTGCACCCACGTAAATCCCATTTAAACTTTTTGACCAAGAAAAGTCATGTTTAAACATGATAGTACTACTAGGGAAGTACATTTATTCAAAAGGGATATATTTATAGTAGCATGTGCATTTGCAGTGTCTTCTTTGGAGTACTGAATTGATCTTAATTTTGTGTTGTCTTGTTGGAATCCCAGTCTAGTTCCTGTTCCCTTGCAGGCAGCTGTTGCCTAGTAGGTACACCAGTGAATGCCTACATGTATTTCTTGCGGTGTGTTTGTCAGATGCCCAAATGTGAGATAAATATTCTGGGGTGCCAATCCATTATCTTGTTACTGCCTTCTAGCAGAGCAAGTATTATGTCAATTTTTTTCCTTTCATGGATGATGAGAACTCTTTTTCTTTCCTTTTTTTTTTCTTTTTTTTTTATTCTTCCAGTCCAAATTAGGTGTTTATTTGTGTATTGAGTTTATCCACATGCTTTAGATGTTTATATCCATCTGGCATAGTATTACTTTAGCAATCAGTTTAACAGATGACAATAGTAAAAGCTGTAAGAGAAAATTTCTACATGATTTAACATTGAAGACAAGTTGATTTGAAAAAAAAAAAAAAAAAAAGATTTTAATGCATTCAATTCACTTTTTCTCTCCTTTACACATACTGTGTGGTTTCAAGTAAGATGCACCTAATAGCCTTTAATGATTATGCCTTTTCATTTTAATGCCTAATAGTTTGTTTTTCTTTCTTGTGAGGAAATCCATAGATATAAGTAGGTGTAGAAACAGGCTTAAATTTTAGTATGTTGTGCATTATTTTTTTCTTGATTTTACAGTGTTTGCTCTTACTTTCACCTAATGTAAGGAATTACGTGGTACTTTGACCTTTGGATGTTGATCTTTATCAGAGTTCACATGAAGGGAAAAAGAGGTGCTGCCCAAACAAAACAGATTAAATTCTTTAGTTAGATGGTAGGCTTTCAAGGGTAAGGGCCAATAAAGGGTTAAGCACCAAGTAATGGTTTTCATGACCACTTGTTACTCATTTTCTTTCAGATTGACTTTATTCAAACCCCTAGAATTTTCGTGACTCCTCTGAAATTTAGATTTGCCCACAGGCTTCTGGTTGGGTGCACTCAAGGCTTCCTGTGCCCAGGCTTCACATTCTATTGGCCACTATAAGAGGCCTAAGCGTTGGTCTTCGGAAGGGCTGTGCTTGCTACTTCAGGTGGGCAGAACACATTCTTGTACCTTGAGGAAAGCATGTAATTTCGGAGATGAGTAATGTTGAAGATGTTGTATCTACATTTGTTTTTTCTTCACTGGGTAGCTTGAAATAGCTGTGCATCAAATGCACTGACATCAGATATCTGAAAGTACAGGCACTTGGGATTCTCATTCTGATGCAGGGAAACTCTCCTGCACTTGATGGAAGAAGGCTTTTCTGTTGCTCTCTGTTCTGAAGCTAGGATCTTACAGTCGAGTGTTCCTGTATCCATCTTGTGTGCCTGGTTTCTTCAGAAATATTACCTGAGCACTGTCTAGAGGCTGTACTTAGGCTTAGGACAGAAGATGTTACCATGTTTGAAACAGCACACAACTGCAGATTACTTAGCTCTATGTCTAGCACGTCAGTAGATGACCAAATGTCTTAGTTTACAGCTTTGTTCAGTGTTTGTGTGAATGAGTGTCCTGCTACAGGTGAGCTGGAACAAAAGAAACTTCAGTTTCTGAAATTGGTGGTTGGTGAGACTTTTGTGAGTGGGAAGTGTCCAAAAAGACCTTCTGGAGGAGTTTGATGGTGTTCTCATACAGCCCAGAGTTCAAACAATTAAAATGATATCTTCAGATAATTGTCTCCTACTTGTTATCTCATGGACTAGGAAGAGCTTGCCAAATACTTTATAGGAGAACAAATCCTAAGTGATGGAAGGAGTATTGGTTTATTTCCTGTCTTTTAAGGCAGGAAAAGACCCATAAGACTAAATAACATTTATTTGCTTCCTTTTTCTACTCAGATAATAATTTTGTGGATTTTATTTGAAACTCTTTGTTGTCTATTAAAGGTGGGGAAATGTCTTATTAGTAATAGAACAGGAGTATCTCTTGTTCTAGCTGAGTGTCGATTTATTTTTCACCTTTCAGCATCCTAGTTAATTATTGAGCAACAGGATCTAAAAGTCCAGCACAGCAGGATTTTATACTTTGATCAGCTCAAAACCATAAACATCTTAGGAACCACTGTACTTAAAAAAATGTGTTGGAAAGATTGAAGAGTGCTAACTTGTAGTTTCCTCTGCATACCTGAAAATAAGGAAAGAATTCTTCCCTTATTGTATTATTGCAGAAATTAATTCCATGTTCTCTGCACTGAAGTATTTGAAGATGTTTGTATTACAAGTTAAAAACACAGAGGGAATGCTACATGAAAGAGGTGCTCTGGTTTGACAGGCTGAAATGGGGGAAGAGCACACGTGCAAATTCAGAAGTAATAAATAGCATTCTTTACTGTGCCCTCACCACTAGATCAGGAGCAAGGATGCCACTGTGACTGCTGCACTTGGAATACTGAGGAGGCTCTTCTTGTCTCATCACTGGGTCCTCCAACATTTTAGACAACTGAAACACAGCAAAAAATAAAATGTGGTAGATGTATGTATGTACTGTAGATTCAAGAATGGTGTAATCACAAAATCCTAGAAACCAATCCTTGCATAGGAAAGCACTTGATGTTCTTTCTGCTAAGTTAAAAATAAAACTCAAATTGTTAGCTGTGTATGAAAAGCCAGTATTAGGAACACTAAGAAATGAATTTTAAGTGTGGTTTGAGTTTTTAATTGGAGAAGCATGTTCAGTGACATTGACTTATATTACTAATGCATAAACATTCATCCCAGTACGCTATTTTACCTTCTGGGTGGTAAAACATTCAGATTCCTTTGTATCACATTTCATTTCAGTTTTTGTAAACTTGAGAAACTCAATTATTTGACTTGATTGAAAATTAATTAGAAGTTATATTTGATAAATAATTTAGGGTAGCTGCAAAGTGTATTATTGAGTAATTAAATTTAAGATAAAGGTGTGGTCGGGACTGAAGTTCTCCTGACACTTGCACTCCTTTTCTAGAAACGACATAGAACTTTGCATCTGGTGTTGGAGGCTAGAGCACCTCTCCTATGAAGAAAGATTGAGGGAACTGTGCTTGTTTAGCCTGGAAAAGAGAAGGCTCTGGGGAGACCTCATTGTGGCCTTCCAGTACTTGAAGGGAGCATATAAATAGGAGGGGAAACAGCTGTTTACAAGGGTGGATAATGATCTGACAAGGGGGAATGGTTTTAAACTGAGACGGGGAGGTTTAGGTTAGATATTAGGAGGAAGTTCTTCACACAGAGGGTGGTGACGCACTGGAACAGGTTGCCCAAGAAGGTTGTGGATGCCCCATCCCTGGAGGCATTCAAGGCCAGGCTGGATGTGGATCTGGGCAGCCTGGTCTGGTGGTTGGCGACTGTGCATGCAGCAGATGGGTTGAAACTGGATGATCATTGTGGTCCTTTTCAACCCAGGCCATTCTATGATTCTGTGATCTGATTGAAATTCCAGAGTATCAATTCCCATCAAATTGAAAAAGACAAAAGTTGTTTTTTAGTAAGTGTTCGTGAAATGTTTCTGCTTCTGTGTTTACAGAAATAGGTAGTGATGCATTTATAGCATGCACCTCTAACATATCTGTTTTCTTTTGGCTTTTATGAAAAATGCAGGGTTTGAAATACCTTTTTATTGATATCTTAATTGTGTTCTGTTGATAATTCTCATTTGAAAGTAGTTTTGTTGGATTTTACTTCCTTCTATGGTATCACAGTGTATGTATTAGTTGAGTTCTCTCTTTTGGCTTTGGATTTGTTCAACACAGAAATATGAATGTCTTGCAAATCACTTTGCTTTTTTAGTTGCACATCTATTTATAAATTGATTATTCTGAAGTTGCACCTCAATAAAACACGTTAGCACGCACTGAAAAAGTGCCCATAAATTGACCAGATGTTCATGTGAGGGTTGTTTGAGTGTAACTTTATGTGGACGGTGCCTTTACATTTCTTCTTGCTGCTGAAGTGGATAATATTGTAACATTACTCCTCCTTCTCCTGCTCTCTCCTTTTCTTTTCTGTAGAACTTAAAATTTGCTGGGTGTTTTCTTCTTTTCTAAGCTCCTGAAGTCAGGAGACAATCAAGTGACCTTCACTGAAGGAACTGGAGCTGTTTAGTCTGGGGAAGAAGAGGCTGAGGGGAGAGCTTATTGCTCTCTTCCAACACCTGAAAGGTGCTTACAGCCTGAGCGGGGCTGGTCTCTTCTCACTGGTGACGGGGGGGGGGAAATGGCCTCAAGTTGCGCCAGGGGAAGTTTAGGTTGGATATCAGGAAAAACTTCCTTACAGAAAGGGTTGTTAAGCACTGGAATAGGCTCCCCAGGGAGGTGGTTGAGTCACCATCCCTGGATTTGTTTAAAAACTGTTTGGATGTGGTGCTCAGGGACATGATTTAGCAGGGTTGTTAGAGTTAGGGTAATATGGTTAGATTGTGGTTGGACTCAATGATCTTTAAGGTCTTTTCCAATCTGAACAATTCTATGATTCTCTGACCACACTTAATGAGTAAAAACAGTAGCTGCTGATAAGCTGAAGTGAGCGTAAAGAATCAGGAACATTTTAAACTGCATTTGTACTAGGTACAGCATCCCAACATCTGTGCCCAGATCTGTCCTTGATTTCAATGGGACTAAGCATACAAATGTGCTTGAATAGTTTCCACCTATGATTGATTCTCTTCTAATATCTATAGATTTAGTGCAGTGCTGATCATGTCAGGTTTCCTTTTTTGTTGGTTTTCTTTCTTTCTGTGTGTGAAAAATAAGGATTCTGGTACTTAATAGCTTTGTAAATAATCTTAAGATTCTTGAAAGCAATTTGAGATTAAATACAGTTTATAGAGATATTAGTAGAAGCAAGTTAAAATAATTATTTTTTAATGATGCCTTAATTATGGATTACCGTAACAGGAAAAGGAAGGTAAAATAATGAGAAATTGAAATAGTGACTTTGTTTTGCAGGTTCTTTCATGTTGGTGAATACATCTGGGAGATACGCAGGACAGAAAGCTCACCTTCTGATGCCTCATCTAAAAGAAAATGATACGCATTGTATTGATTTCCATTATTATGTTTCAAGCAAGAGTGGATCCAGCCCTGGCACTTTGAATGTGTATGTGAAAGTTAATGATGGGCCTATCGGTAACCCAGTCTGGAACACATCTACTACTGGTACTTGGAACAGAGCAGAACTGGCAATTAGCACCTTCTGGCCCAATTTCTATCAGGTATGTTTTATTTTTTATGAAATTGTGTTTCTCGTAGTCAGCACCTGGCTCTAAATTATCATTTTGACTTTAAAGTCAAAATATGTTTCAATATGTTTTATTGATCTTTATCTTAATTATGTTTTTGTGTGTAGATGATAAGTGTTTCTGCATGCATATAGCTTATATTTAAATGTTTACATGTATTTATAGAAACATATGAGATGCATTCGTACACACGCACACACTTCATATGTATGTATGTATGGCAAATGTGAGCCCAAAGTTATGAACTAAATGAATACTGTGGACAATTTACATGGATGGCCCATAGACTATAGGAATAATAAGTGTGTGCATACATATATCAATAAGCAAGATAAGTGATGGTAATTAGTTAGAATATGTAGAAATTGTGGGATGGTGATGTAAATGGTATGAAATAAGGCATGAATATTGTCTTAGTTTCAGCTGGGACGTAATTCTTCAGAGTATCTGTTATGATGCTGTGTTTTGGTGCTAGGAGAAAAACAACATTGATAACACACTAATGCGTATAGCTGCTGCTCAGCAGTGTTGTACAGAGACAAAGCCATTCACAGTGAAGGACCCAAGGAGCTGGGAGGGAACAGAATTAGGACAGCTGACTTAAACTGGCCACAGGGATATTCCATACCATATGACATCATGCAGAAGGAGTTTTGAAGGGGATGAGAGTTCATCTCACTCTCTTCCACTTCTCAGGCGCTAGCTGGGTGTCGGTCTGGGGTGGTGAATCATTGTTTGTGCATCATTTGTTATATACATTCATATATATCTATATATTTGTCATAATTATTATCCTTTTCTCTACTTTGGTAAATAGTTTTGTCTCAACCTATGAGTTCTACTTTGTTTTTTTTTAAAAAAACTCTCCCCCAACACGCTGGGAAGGAGGAGGAGTGAGCGAACAATCGTGTGGTGCTTAGCCACCTGCCAGCTTAAACCGCAACAAATGTGGAGGAAATAATCACATTGAAACAATCAAGAATTTCTTCTATTGATTCCAGTCGATCACTTTAATTTCTCAATAATAAATTCAGTAATCCTTTCAGTTCATTAAGGATGCTGGAATTGAGTGTCAATAGATTTTACTGCATTAGAGTCTTCAGGTTTGATTTAGACGACGAATACTTGTTGACCAGTGCAGCCGTAAATTGAACAACAGCTACAAAAGGAATGTGCTTCTGATTACGTCCTAAAGATTTAGTGAGAATCTCACTTGCCAGTTTCTTAAAAGTGCTGCTCTTCTGTATGGAAGTTTACAGGTTATATAGTTATTTACTGTCTCGTACAGGAGCTCAACAGTTTTTCTCCTTCCTATGAAAATGCAGTCTACATCTACTCGAGCAATTAATTTGCCTTAATAGGAGTAGACCAAAGCTGTTGCTCAGGCTTCTATTGTTTTCACTTGCACTGTGCTTGGTTTGCCTGGGCTGACATTTTTCACTAATTATTTGAACCTTTCATGAGGGAGGCTATCTCAAAGATGGGGATTCTTTAACTGCAGATATCTCTAGAAATGCAGTGTTGTCATTCCACAGTGTTTTCCGTGTGCGTGTTGTACAGAGAGTGACAGCATTTTGATTCCTGCATCAATATTCTGACCACTACTATCACATATGGTAGAGCCTTGTTTCTGTTTCTGCGTGTGCCAGGAGTGACCAGGTGTTGATTCTTGAAGTACATCCAGGGTAAGTTTATGGACATCTCAGCAAGGTTCTTGGGAAGAATTCATGGTGTGGATCACCTAAAATTGGCCATTGATTCAGTGGAGGATGCTGGCACCTCTTCCAGAAGAGCAGGCTTATTAGGAAAGTTTAGATTCTCCTAAGCATTGTAGGAGAAACTGCATACTACTTAAAACCTCATGCTTTAGGGAGGCATCTTAACCACAGAGTCCAGGCTTGGTTTAGCCATACTTCTACCTCTCACAAAGTGAAAGGGCACCTTTCTGCAAGGTTGTGCGCCACGTTACCAATTTCATGCTAGTGTCGAGAATGCCCTCCAGTAATACCAAAGAGCCTTTCTACCTTGTGCTTGACTTTCTACCTTGTTACCTTGACTGTAACAATGAACCTCAATGGGCAATAGAAGAGTGGAGCATTCCACATAGAATTTCATGGATGGTATGAGTTATAACTCTGGGTGCTTTATAACAGGAGATCTCCTGGAGGTATTTTATGAGCTTTCTGGGTTGTTCAGGAGAGTTATATGATGTGTATACATTTTGCATACACTGGGTGAACAGTGCAGTTGTATTGTTTATGCCTTGGTCTGGACCAGGTTGTCCACACTGGAGTTTGGAGTGAGTTAAAGGAGAAACTTAAGATTTAATTCCTTCTGAAGAGGAATGCATTTCAAAGCCTCACTAAAGCTCTGAAACGAACTAGTAATGTGTGCAGGGGAATTTTAGTGGAAGAAGCCCAGATTCTTGACAAGTACATTTAAGCTAAATTAAAATTCTGATAAAAATACTGCAAGTTGAGAGAGTTTAAAATCTAATGTTGGCAATAATAATAATCTGCATCAGATTTCTAACAATACGACACATCTAACTGATGTCTCAGGAATATGGATATTTGGCCACTGAGACAGAAAGATAACCTTTCTAGTCCACATTCTCTCAAGACCCGATCCCTGGACTGTTCACCTTTATTCATAGGTGAACCTGTATATGCTTGGATCAGTTACTGCAGTTTAGGAAATTACTATGCATCACCTTATGTAAAATAAACACCTAAGTTATTTTGACACAATCTACCCTTCATTCACTGAGGACTATATTAAGTCATTTTCTTTGCATTTACTGCATAAGCTGTGAAATTACTCCTGCTTAAGAATTGCAATTTAGTCAATGTGCCAAAATGTCTTATAGCATTATCTGTGGAGGTCCACGGAATCAGTTTAAAATAGTATAGCTTCACTGTTTTTGTTGTAGATGAATTAATTTTATTCTTGAGGAAGCTCCCTCTCCATTTCCATATTTTATGGTCATTGCCAATTTGTTTGCCTCTGTTTTCTTAGAAATCTCTACTTCATTTTCCTTACCTATATAGTGATGGAATTTCTCTTCGTTTCTCATGGAATCCTAGAATTACAGAGCATCCTGAGTTGGAAGGGACCCATAATATTCATCCAGTACAGCTCCGGGCTCCACACAGACCACACAAAATTCAAACCCTATGTCTGAGAGCACTGTCCCAACTCTCCTTGAACTCTGACACTTGGTCCCATGACAACTGGGCAGCCCGTTCCATGCCCACCACCCTCTGGTGCAGCACCTGTCCCTGACCCCCAGCTGCCCCTCCCCTGACACAGCTCCATGCCATTCCCTCGGGCCCTGTCTCTGTCACAGAGAGCAGAGCTCAGCGCTGCCCCTCTGCTCCCTGTGAGGAGCTGCAGCCTCCATGAGATGTAGAGCATCTCTGTGCTGAGCAAACACAGGGACCTCAGCCACTTCTCATACATGTTGTTTTCTAGACCCTTCACAATTTTTGTAGTGCTGCTTTGGACACTGTTATAGTTTTATGCCCTTCTTTTTGCGTGGGGCCAAAACTGCAGTCAGTGCTGGAGGTGAGGCTGCACAGAGAAGAGCAGAACAGCCCCTCCCCTCCCCTCAGTGGCAGCTGCCCTTCTGGCTGCCAGAACACACTGCTGACACGTTTAACTTGTTGTCAGCCATAGCCCTCTCATCCCTTTCCACGGGTCAGCTCTCTAGCCTCTCATCCCCAGGCTGTACATATATCTAGGGTTGACCCGTCCCAGGTGCAGAGTCCTGTGTTGTTAAAAGAACATGGGTTGCCAGGTGCACGGCAACAGTCCTGCATTTGTTCTCCTGCGCTATTTTAATCTGTTTGCAGACTCTTTCCTCTTCATGGAGTCTATTCTGGGGATAGGCAAGAGGTTAGCTGCAAGAAGCTGGGAGAGGGGTCAGAGGAAGCAGAGGACCCACCTGAGAGGTGTCCCACAGCAGTTCTGTTCTGTAAGCTCCTACTCTTTGGAATAAAGAAATCCTAGATCTTTTGTCAAACTTTTTCTATAAAATCCAAAAGCTCCAGAACTTTCTCTCAGGCTTTGTCAGAGGCCGGGTGACGTTACTAAGCAAATGAGAAGTCTTCTGATAATACTGTTTAAGGAATGATAAGGGCCTTTTTAACTTTTCACACATGAAGGCTGGTAGTTTCCTGAAAGCAGTGTTCAGGAAAAGGCTCTGCTTTACCAGATGAAGTGAGAAAGCAATGCAGTGGTCTGATTTGCTTTTTTTGTGTGTTTTAAGTTGCATATTCAAGTGTGTATCTGCATATCTGTGAATGCACTATAATTCCGTTCCGTTAATAGGGTACCCTACAAGGTACTTGGCTGCAGATGAAACCAAGATGTACTACAGACAAATTGTGTGATAACATTCCACAGTAGTAATATTTATATAACCCAGGATGCATAAAAACAGTGGTGTTAGTCTGTTTTGCTACTGATTCGTGAAGAATGTAGGCAAAATAACTCCCACTAATGGTAGCTGAGTAGAAATTGAATTCTGTAGCGTGGAGTGAATTTTAATCCAGCGTCTAAAGATTTATTTGTTTAAACCGCATATTAACGCACATGCAAAGCATTCAAAAGATTTAATAGTTAAGTGTTTTATTATTGTAGCACCAGTTATCCAAGCTGCCTAATACCTTTCATGTTGAGTTTCCATTTAGAATTGATTCTTTAGAAGTACAGTTTCTGAACAAAGTAATTAATTTCTCTCAGCATACACTTTTTTGTTTTTACTAGGTAATTATTTGTGTTGGTCTCACCCCATATGAAATCTGTGCGACATATATAAATCACTGTGATAACCTGCACATAACAACACTAATTGTAGTCTAATTACTGCATATTTAAACTTAAATTGTGAAGTATTCTGTTGATTAAGACACATTTAATTCCATAATTAATGGTCTTCCAAGTGCTACTGTTATCATCTGTCTTTGACTTTAGGGTATGTCTACACTACATTCCAGCTACTGATTACAGTATAGTTGCAGTAACACAGGTTCACGGTGCCAAACACCTTCTGAGGGTCAGAGATAATCAGCACAGCTTATTCTTTTCTGCTGTGGCTCCTGATCCCTGAGTTACTTGTTTCAAAGTAGGTTAGGTATTTCTGCATTATTTTTGTGTGTTACAGAAGGAGTTTATCATGCCATTGGAGATGGCCTGCAAACAAAACAAGGCTCTGCATAACTACTTTCACCCTCCTCTGTATTTGAACAGAATGTACACAGAGAAAAAAAAAAAAAAGAAAAAGAAAAAGAAAAAAAAAAGAGGGGGGGAAAAAAAAAAAGAGAGAGAATTAAATGCTGTGTAGATGTCTGTGAGAAGTGGTGAGCTTATTTTTAGGTCTTGGAGACCAGCCTCAGTAGGCTGAGAGGCTTCTAAATTGATACTTTAAAAGAGATAAAGTGAGATAAAAGTGAATGCTGGAAAGGCTGCTCCTCTAATGAGGAGAGGAGATGTTATTATTTTTGTCTCTTTTAATGTTTTGATTTTATTTTCTTTTTAAATGTTGATTTAAGGGTTGTGTTCTCTCTCTCTTTTTTTTTTTTTTTTTTTTTTCCGGGTTACTTAATGGTTCTCAGACAAGTTTGTAGTATTTGAAATCTATTTTACATTTGTTATAATGTTTCCAGTTTTAAAACTTTACAGTACGTGAGTATGGGAAATGCTACTACTGAGTATAGTCTGATGAGAAGCTTTTGTTTCCAATTTCTAACCCTGCAAGCAAGCAATTTGGCACAGCACTGTTACAAGTTACATACCATCCCCTTGTCACTTTTTATATTTTGAATTATTTTGGTTGTAATTTGCTTGGAGTCAGTCATGGCTGCACTGTGCTGAAACAAGTCTTGATTTAAAAAATACAACAAATACTGCAGTTTTTAAAATCCAGAATTGGAACTGAAAGGATTAAAAATAATTTTTACTGGAGTATGCTACTCTGTCTGCCTGTGCACCTTCTTTAAATGTAATTCCTCCGAAGCTAGCATGAATAGAGGTAAACACCTGGTATTAATTCCTCATTTTTTTCTCAGTGAAGACACAACAGAGTTACAGGGTATCACTTCACATTAAGATGAGATTTACCCTTTACCAGTCTGACACTTTCCCCTGTAAATTGGGAGTTTAGGGAATAAAAAGCAGTAGATTCAACTTGCTTTTTCAAATCTGGACTTAAACTTTCCTTCAGAACCTGTTTTATACATGCTGTACTTTGAATTTGAAGTCTGTGCTCAGATTCTCATATATTGCATTCTCTACATTAAACTGCATGCTTATGGTTCCTGAACTGCACTTTGAACTCAAACTTGGAAATGCATATTGCCTTTTGAATGGCTACTGGTCAAAAATCTTCTTCACTGAGTTGTGTGATTTAGGAGTGCATTTATTTTGAGAAAGATGTGTGAGGGTAGGCCACGTATCTAAATTTTAAAAACCCAGCAATATATAAATGTCCAAGAGTAAGAAGATGTGTTCTTGTTTACATTTAAACAAAGGTCCAGTGTTTTCTCCCATCCCTTGTTTCTAAACCAAGAAAGATGTGTCTTCAAACAGGGAAATGTTCAACCACATCTGATTTAAAAACAAAGTGAGAAGAGCATGATGTAGTAAGCCTGACAGTTTGGATCTCAGTTTTCAGTGCTGTTCACCTTGAAGAGGTTTCTTTGGACTCTCAGGTTGGCTGCACAACCTAGGCGTTGTTTAATGTGCTGAAGTGCTCATTTGAATGTTGGACAGTAGTCGTGTAGGAATGATAGATGGAGACGCACACAGCATGTGATAAATTCCTAACCTATGAGACCTAACCATGTTCTAGGTGTGGCAGGGCTGCTAAGAGCCCAAGTAAATAAGCTCTGACAGGTTTTTGTGGGTTCTGGGAAGGACAAAGTCAGAAATATCCCTTAATGCGGCTTTGAAGAGACAGTAAGAACAGGAACAGTCCTAGGACTGGACCCAAAAGGTAGAAGTGCTAAACTTGCAGAGGTTTAAGATGTTGCCACTTCCCGGCACCTTTGTGTAAGCACCGGTGTCTGGTATGACCAAGGAAAGGAGCAGCTGGGGGTAAAACACAGCAGACAGTGAAGGGAAGGCAGCAAATGTTGTCGGCAGGGTGGGGTGCATGCTGGAGGAGTCTTGGCCCGGTTCATGGGGAGCAAAAAAGCAGTCTGATGTTAAGGAGCTTTCTCAATACTCCTTTTTTCTGTCTTGTTTTTTGTAGAGTGCTATTTTTAAGTCATGTGAAGTAGAGAGTATTTACGTTAGGTACAACCCACCTTTCAACTAAAAAGCATTGTGATTTTGCAACAACAAAGGCAGGAATTTACAGAGCGAGGTTGTGTGGCAACAAAAACTATTTATTCCTATTGTTCAGGGGAGCTGAGAAGTTATCGCAAGCCACACATTTTCAGCAGTAAGCATTTATGTTGGTGAGCAGCCCCCCTTCCTTTGTTCATGCACAGAAAGGGGAAGCGGCAGGAACGAGAAGCTAATTTTGCCCTTCAGTGAAGCAGGGAGGCTCTGGGACATGCAGCGTTACGCCACTTCCCTGCTTCCTGCTTGGCAGGCCTGGGAGGCCAGGCAGCTCCCAGGCCAACATCAACCCAGCTCTTCCTGAGCAGCTGAATGTAGTGTTTTAACCAGTTGTTTCCTGCCTGATAAGGTGATGGAATAATAAGACTAACAAATCAAAGGACTGCCCAGCCTACTGTTGCTTGGATGTCGCCTTTGTTTTGACTGGAGTCTGTCGTATTGCCCACAGGTGTTGTGGCAGCTGGGAGGAAATGCAGAGTTTGGCTTCTGAAGTAGAAACGTGAAATACTACAACACACACAGCTTTTCAAGTATGAAATGTTAGAGAAAGCTTGACGTGAAATCAGATGTGAGGTTGTATTTCTAAGAGAAATTAGGGAAACTGATCCAGATCTGTGAATTGTCATAGAATGATTTAGGTTGGAAAAGACTTCTAACCCTGACAGCCTGGTCAGCTTTTTAGAGAAAAAACGAGTTACCGGAAATGTTTCTAGGTCCAGTCCTGAGCACTCCCATGCGGTGTGCAGTAAACTTACAGGGAGTTTGCAGACGTATGTCATCTGTAGAATCAAATGTGTTTTTTTAATGTAAGAGGGAACATGCTCGCTTGAGCAAATACTCACAGAATCACAGAATCACAGAATTATCGAGGTTGGAAAAGACCTAGAAGATCATCCAGTCCAACCATTGCCAATACTTCCCAGCTAAATCATACCCCTCAACGCAACATCCAAACGTTTCTTGAACACTCCCGTGGTCGGTGACTCCACCACCTCCCTGGGCAGTGCATTCCAATGCCTGACTACCCTTTCCGAGTAGTAATACTTCCTAATGTCCTAATACTGTGGTTCATAATCTTAATTTATTTATATTAATAGAACAGTACTGGATTTGGGTACAGAATTTGATAGTATTTCACAGCCTATGAACAGACAGTAAATTCTATTACTGTACTTTCAGTGTGTGTCACGTTCTTGAATATATGAAGGGAAAGGCATATCAGTGATGTCTGCTTGGCTATAGTATATCACTGCTGGCTATAGTGTCCCTTTCTATTTACTAATAAATGTGTCTTTTCTGTCAAAAAAGACTAAAATATATGGTCAGGTAAGTTGATATCAGCTTGACTATTGCATATAATGGACACCTGATTAAACCGACTGTATTTCAACTTGTATAACTTTTCTTTGGAACTTGCTCTCCTAAGTGACAACATTTGTAATTTAATAGCACATCCATCTGGCAGTTTCTTGATGCATTGCTTGGCTTATTTGTGACAATGGTATTTTTGGTATATTGTCTAGAGATACTGCAGAATATTTTAGATCACTCATTGAATCTTTCTCTGATGCCATCAGTATATCCAATTTAGTTATTTTGAGGTTGTAGTTTCTGCTGGTAAGCTGATAGAACTGGTTTATGGTCTATGCTTATCTGTGAGTATAAAGTGATTGCGTTGAGGGGTATGATTTAGCTGGGAAGTATTGGTAATGGTTGGACTAGATGATCTTCTAGGTCTTTTCCAACCTTGATAATTCTGTGATTCTGTGATAAGGAGGTACTTGAAACCTATTGGAAAATCTGTGGCTAAACTCCCCAGTTGTGGATTGCAGAAATTATTTTTGAGATCTTCTACTTAAGTATTTGATTTTGTTGGAAGTCAGACCACTCCTTGTAAAAGGCTCTCTTATGCAAATTTTCTGAAATTAGTTAAATCCCCATTATATGGCAGTAATAATTTGGCTGACTTCTTCAAAGTTGTGCATATGCAGATATCTCCAGTACTTTTCTACATTTTAGCACATCTGAAAATGAAGAGCCTGATAAAAATGTCTCTCTGCAGTGTTGGGATCATGGATCAGGTAGACCTCTCATGTGGCTTTGTGCAGATCTCCTTACAGTGAGTTCCCCGAAAGAAACTTTAGAGAAAAGAAACTTGTGAGACCAATTTCAATAAAAACAGCACTTAGAGTTTTTGTGGTTTTTTTCTTTTAACAATTGAAACTCAAAGCAGGTAGAGAATACAGGAGAGAAAATAGAGAAATTGGATTCGTTCAGGCTGTTCCACACCTCCCCGCTTGGATTCAGTTTTCTCAGTGGCTTTCTTAGTGGCATCATATTTCCCCAGGATCTTTACCACTATTTCTGAGACCAAACTGTCTAATCTCTGTTCTTCACTGCCATGTTGTAACATCCCTGTCTTTACTGCACGTTTCCAGCACTGTGCAATTATTTTCATGCCCTACAGTCTTTCAGACCTACTATGTTGTAAGTAGTCTTGGTAGGTCCTCAAGAAATGGAGCCGTCTCCTCCTTTTTCAATTTCCTTTTTTCAGTCTTGCACTGCCATTGAAACTCGAGGTTTCTCTGTGTAAGTTATCAGTTTGTGTTTTGTTTTTGTTTTTTTTTTTATATTTCCATTTAAATGCTGCTGAGGATAGTAGGGACCGTCATTTGAAAAGCTCTTTCAGTTTTTAAAATGGAAGTTATTCTTTTAAGATCTGTGTATTCATGCTTCCCAGGACAGTTCCTAAGACTGGTTCCACCAAAAAAATATTCTTTGTAGAAAAGAGATGCTTTGAAATTTTGGGCGGTCTTGGTCTAGAAGCTCTGCTGAACGCAAGGAGCCATGTACATTAACCTGACGACTCTGTTGCTGTGGATGGGCAGTATCAACTATGAGTACCATCAGGGTGCCTTCAGGCATTTAGAAGTCCACAAGCTGGGGTTTGTGATTGAGCAATCTTTGTCTTGCAGAACTTGTTTCTGCGAAAATTGTTTGGTGGATTTTCAACATTCTTCATGGCTATTTCATGTTTTCCTCTTGCTGTCAGGTTCGCCTGGGGGCAATGTTAGCACTGCAAGTCAAAAATTTTGCGTGGACAGGAGACAGAAATAGAAGGAAAATCAGATATTTTTCTTGTCAGAAAAAAACTCTGTGTGGAGTTAAAGCTATATTTATGGCAATTTTACTCCACTGATGTTGAGGAAATGGATGGAATTTAGGAAGAATACTGTGATATTTGGGGCAAAAGAGTAGGGTTGGTGGCCACTGATGAAGAAATGAGAAGGATGAAGACTGGTGAGAGGTGGAAAAGAATTTGCATATCTCAGGGTCTGTGTCAAAATCATTATTGGTCTTCTACCAGTGTTTATTCAGCAATGGAAAACTTTGATTTAATATTAGGGGGCTGTATTTTATCCTTACAACATGCTTGTGTTTGGTATCTTTCTGCTGAAATAAGTGTTGCTAAGGGTATGGTATGTAGTGTCCATCTGCATCCATTCCAAGATCAAGTGTAGCATAAATGTGAAAAGTCGCTTCTAAATTTCAACTTCTTCACAAGCTGACTTTGAGCATGAGCTTCTTTTCCATTGCTTTGGAAATGTACCTGCTGATGTTACTGGCGTATTTTCTTCTATTCCATATAAACATTCTTAGGCTATTAAAAGTAGGGTTGCCAAAGTTTGGAGATGTTTACTTCTGAGTGTGCTTAATTCAAATAACGAGAACACTCCATTTATTTTGTGACCTATTTATAGCCATTAAACAAACAATGGCATATGGATCTGCTTTTCTTTAATTCACAGTATTTGTTGGAAGATAAAGAGCATAGAAAATACATTCTTAAAAATGGTTCCGTTTTTATCTGATGCAATGTAGAGCACTGTATACTGAAGAGTGGTCATTTATTTAGTAAGAGAAGGTCTGTGTTCCACAAATGAAATAATTAAAAATAAATTATTAATTTACTACTTAAGAAGATTATTAGGTAACTATTTTGGCAGACCAAATACTAGCGGGAGTATTTCTCATTGTGAGCCTTGGATAATCACTCTAGCAAATTTCTGAAACAGTAAAAACATGAAAAATGCGATTTATGTTCTGGCTCTTTTTAATAACTCATTTTGAAGTTTTTTTCAATTGTTCTTCATTTACAAAGAGCTCTCAAATGTTGAAAGAGTTGACATATTTTTCCATAACAAAGTATTTTTATATTTCCTCTTTTATAAAGCTGCTAACAGAAATTCTCTTTTCACTTCACAGGTTGTTTTTGAAGTGGTAACTTCAGGTCACCCTGGATATGTGGCCATTGATGAAGTGAAAGTTTTAGGACATCCATGTAGTAAGTACCCACATGCTATTTTAAAGTCTTCTAAAATGTATGTGCTACTATCCTTCAGTAAATGTTAAGGAAAAGATATTGAAAATGTCAGAAAACAATGCCACTACTATAAAAATACGCTAAGTGTGTACAAAATGTTGCTAGCATTTTAGCACTGCACTTTACCAGTTTAGGAGATATATTTTATATACATTTTCTGCTCAGCATGAACCTGCGCCATCTAACAATTCCTTCAGAACAAAAATCATCACATGTTAAATGTCTTTCTGTCAACATCAAAAATTATGTACAGCTACAAGCTGAGGCATTAATGAGAGAGATGGACAATGCAAGAGCTGAATTGATGACATGTGACTGCTTTTCCAGTTCTTAGAAAACTCAGCTGGTTGAGGGCTGTGGCTTTGCTAAACAAGATTGCGCAGGGTATGTCCCCAGGGTAGAAAGTTCACATTCATGGCTAAATTCCTGAACTTTTTTTACTGCCTTATTTTCTAATATGTTTCCTTATCCCATTGGGATAAAGCACTGACCTACTAGAAGGGAGTTCTCCAAAAACACCTAGTGTCCTCGTGGACAACAGGTTGACCATGAGCCAGCAGTGTGCCCTTGTGGCCAAAAAAGCCAATGGTATCCTGGGTTACATTAAAAAAAAACGTGGCCAGCAAGTCCAGGGAGATGATCCTCCCACTCTACTTTGGTAGACGTGAGGCCTCATATGGAGCACCGTGTCCAGTTCTGGGCTCCTGTGTTAAAGAAAGACAGGGAACTTCTAGAGGGATTCCAGCAGGGAGCTGCAAAGAGGGCTAGGGGCGTGAAGCATTTATCTTATGAGGAAAAGCTGAGAGACCTGGGACAGCCTGGTGGAGATTGCATACAAATATTTAAAGGGCAAAAGTGAAAAGGATGGGGTTAGTATCTTTTCAGTGGTGCCCAGTGACAGAACAAGGGGTAACGGGCACTAGCTTGAACATAAAAAGTTACATATGAACATGAGGAAAAAAAAAAAATCCTTACTTTGAGGGTGAAAGAAGACTGGAACAGGCTGCCCAGAGTTGTTTTGGAGTCTCCTTCTCTGGAGATATTCAAACCCACTTGGATGCTTTCCTGTGTAACCTACTGCAAGGAGCCTTCTTTGCACGGGGGTTGGACAAGATGATCTCCAGAGGTCCCTTCCAACCCCAATTCTGTGATTACTGAGAACATGCAATACTTAGCTCCCCTAAGTTCTTTTAAGAGTGATGTTAAAATAAACCTTTGTCACGGGGTTATCTAGATCAATCTGTGTCCGTGACAGGGGGGGCAATAGGCCCGTGGGCCCCCGGCCCCTGACAAAGGGGAAGGGAAAAAGGGAAAGGGGTAGGGAGATGGGAGCTGGGCTCAAGGAAACAAACAGAGCAGCAGCAACGATCTAAGGAGTAAAACTTATTTTACTATAATACAATCTAATTGGAATTGAGGCTAATAAATCAAGTGAAATAAGAGAGAGAGAAAGAGAGGTTTCCGAAGACCGAGAAGCCTACTTTGAAATTGAAGGCGCCGCGGCTTGGAAGCACACCCACACTCGCTGCCAGGCAGTGAGAGAGAGAGAAAGTGCCAGCGTCGCTTCCGTGACGTATTTTCCTCTCTGACCGCGAGGTCCCCTGGGATGTGTAGTACTTCTTCTCTGTGCTCCACATGATGTTATGATGTGGAATACCAATAGCAAAAATTACAAAACCATGACAACCTTGAGAATTAAAAGTTGTATATAGTAACCCAGGTGTCTTTAACAAACCGCTCATGGAAATGATCATTTCACGTATTTGTTAAGTATCACATATTAAGGTCATACAACGATCTGTAGGTTGTAGTCTCACTGACCAAATGACTGAGTGAGGAAAATGATGCCAAATGGTGTGTAATTGTTCACTCTCTTTTTATGACATATTGTACTTGTATGCATTCTTTGTGATTTGTAAGTATGAGCTGCAATTTAAAATAAAAAGTGGTTCATCGGTTAATACTGGAACACCTCATAAATATCGTTTTAGTGTTAGTGGCAAAAAGACACAGACATTTATTCAAATGTGAAGACAGTTATGCAGAATCAGCAGCTATTATTTCTGAATCACTTAGATCCAATAAACACAGCAGGCTCTCATGTTGTTAGGCAGTATTTGCACTTGTGCATTCTGCATTTGTATCTTAGGTTTGACTAGTGAAGTATAAAGCAGCACTTTATCAGCGCTGTAATTTTTCTTACAGAGTTTTTGAGAGGTTTGATCTGTGAATTTGTTCTCAAAATCTGCAAGTACTGAGTTATATCTCATAACGTGTGGAGTTCTTATTCTACAGTGTTGAAAGGTAGAAACTTTAATGAAACAGTTTATTGATGAAGTAACTAAAATGTTAGAAATTAAAACATCAAACTAGTTACACTGTCTACAAGAAAACAGAAAAAAAAGAGAACTGGAAATAAACTATTTTGTGTATAAAGCCTTGCAAGACTCATATGTCTTGACAAATGTCTTTTCTTCCTGTTTATTGCCAGAAAGAAAAAAAAAAAGAATTTCTGAATGATTAACTTTTAACAACAATTGAAAAGGGAAAAATACGCTGAAACTATAACATACGTTCTAGGCAGTTGTCTGGGTAGCGTGGAGAAAGGCCAAGTGGGAGTTAAGACTGCATGTAGAACTGAATGGCATTTGTTTGGCGATTGGTCGGTTGGTTTGTGTGTGTGTATTTAAAAATAATAAAGCCCCTTTCTACTTAGGCCATACCTTGTAGATCAGAAAGGCCATTTTAGCTATGTTTGGGAAGATTGAGGAAAAAAACAAGTATGGTAAAAAGATAAAATCAGATGTTTAAAAAAAAAAGAAAGAGAGAAAAACTTCCTGTGAATTTTACTGAATAGTCAATCAGTAATAATTTGGTAGGTGAAGAAGATAGAGTCCGTCTGTCCTGATTCCATTGGGAAATGTTCAAAAAAAAGAAAAATGCTACGTCTAGTAACTTTGCCAAAAGGACAGCTGTCATGAAAACATCTCCTCCTGTAATTAGATATTATCTTGGGCTATTTTCTTGCGTCTTCTCCTTCTTATACTGCCTTACACTGGTTGTTAAATAATTTGTTTTCTTGAGTTCTGGTTGCTGGTTATTTGTATGCTTCTCAAATCTGTAGTTTGTCCCAGTGATAAGCTCTCCTAAGAGAATGTCATCAACATTTTAAACAGTTGTGATGCTCTGCTAGAAAGCAGATGCTTAGTTTTGTAGTTTATTCTAATATTAGCTGTTCCATGACTGAGAGCAATGTTCAGAGCCTGCCTTATCTGCTAGCATAGATAGTGCAAAAATTCTCCTTGACTGCAGTAGGATTTGAATTGCTGGGCAACAATGCATTCTCAAGGGTGAGTTTCTGTATCAAATTTCTGTCTTTTTCTGTGACATTTTTTCTTATATCTAGTAAAACAGAAACACACATGCTCTCTTTCCTTCTGTGGTGGACGTGGGTCTCATTTGAATATCTGTCATTTGTTACGTTAAATGCAGCTGTATTGCTTTCATTTTTGCTAAGGAGTGTTTTCTCTATCTAAATTAAAAATAAGCATCAGTATGGAGAATGCCTTGTGTTCTGTTTTTGTTCAGTGTTGTTGAAATTAATTTTATTTAAGGAACACAGCTGTAGATGGTGAGAAGCATTATGTTAGCATTTTAGCTGTTTCATGCTACAATTCTAAAGCATCTCCTCTAACTGTACCTGGTTAAAAGGAAAACCTGTTTCCCTGACAACATCTCTCAACTTCTTGCTGTTTTGTCTAGTCAGTAGACTATCTACTAAATCTTTATGCAGAACATCAATTTGTTTTCAATACAATCTTCATTAATACGGATTGTTATTGCAAAAGGGATGCTGAGCTAAGATAATTTACAGCAGGAATAATTAAATAGCACCCATCACTTCTGCTTTTTTCCAGACGCAAAAGAATAAAATAATAAAATTAAAACAACCTAAAATTATAATGTGTCTTTAGTGATTTGAGCCTTTTAAAGTGTGACCATTAAACGTCTTTCGTGTGTTAATCGTAAGCATTGCATTTGTGTTGCTTAATTTCAAGCCTTTTTCTTCTTTCAACAGCAAAAACTCCTCATTTCTTGCGTCTTCAGAGTGTGGAAGTCAATGCAGGACAATTTGCTACTTTTCAATGCACTGCCAATGGTAAATTCAGTACAAGTGACAGACTTTGGTTACAGGTAATTTATTATTTCCTAATGCAGTAAGATCTGGAGGAACAGGAGTTCTCCACTCTGTAAGAACTGTAAAACGTATGAAAAATGATAAAGCTTTCTTTTTGATTAATGGTAAATTGTATGGTGTCTTTGAAATATTATGTACTTGGTATTGTCTTCTAGAAACTGGTACTGGTTTTGTTACCTGTGGAGATCATGAGTAAATGCAATATGTCCAAGGAAGGCCATGTCGCTCTCTCCTAATATCTGCTGTAACTGCAACATTACACATGATATTCCTGTCTTGCCTCTGTATCTGTTAAGATTGTATTTTCCACTAAAATTGCACTTTCTTTTCAAATATAGAGAAGCCCAATATGGCAGTCAAATCTGACCTTCTGCTTTACAGCACCAAAGAATCTTACCTATATTCACTGAGTCTAATTTTTTATTCTTCAGTAATAGTAATAGATAGTAATAGATAGGTGTCAAATCTTGATTTAAAGGCTGTCCTTATCTTTGTGTCAAAAAGATCCATCTTCCAGAATCTTCCTTGGTAATGGGGTGCAAATCTAACTGTTGTCTTGCTGCTGTCATTCCAGAGGTGTCTGTTCTCTACTGCAAACAGTAGTTTGTGTTTAGATTTAGCATTAGGGATATACCAACCTTCAGTTCTCTATATTTTCTCTGTGTGAAAAACATGTTAGAACTGAGATACTGTCTGTAAGAAGGACAGGAACTGCGGTATATGGAGAGGGAGGGGTAAGAGAAATGGAAGCAGTAGTAACAGGTGGGACATCAATGTGAACTTCTCAATTTTTTGTCATTTATTCAATTTGAATTTTTTAAATTTTTTTATTTTTTATTTTATTTTCAGTACTGCTTGCCTTTCACCCTGCACTTAGTACAAAATTTTATCAAGCAGTTTGGAAATGATTCACATATGTGGGACAGGTTAAAAAGCTTGATAGTTTCAGAAAAACGGGCGCACAAATAAGTACTTCCACTTGAAAAGCGAACCTACATGTTTGCCTGTATATGCATGACAAACTGTCCAGTCTGTACAGAAAGAGCCCAATGAAAAGGCAGTGGAAATCTGTGTTTTTATTTGGTTTTGCATGGGTATTTTCAACCCATGTGTTGATACGACTGACATTTCTCTAACCTTCCAGCCCTTTAAAGACTGTATTATAGTGTTGAATTGTTAAATTAGACTCCTGTCTTCCCTAAACCACTGAGCTCTTTTGAAAGCATGATTTTCCAGTCATGAAAAGAGTTTAGCACGTATGAGAAAATAATAGGTTGTTCTTTTGTCAGTGATAACCTTTCCAGAGCCTTTGAACTTTTTCATAATGTTATTTTGTAAAATTGAAGGTAAAATTTATTATAAAAAAATCCAGATTCCATTCAGTTTTTCCCTGAGTTTCATAGAAGTGTCATTTTCTCTTTGGGGTTTGGGTTTTTTTGTTTTTTTTTTTGCATGGAGTTTAGTTGGTACATAAATTCTTTGTAAGGCTGGAATGCCATTTCTTTATTTCAGAAACTCTATTTCCTTTTAGATTTTATCTAGTATAAAATCATTCTTCTGAACAGCCATAGTGATTCTGGGATGTCTTTGCTGAGTTCAGTTAAGTGATTCCTTGCTTATACATGGTTAGAAGAAGAATTTTTTCTCCATTTGAAGGATAAGAAAGTAGTAACAGTCAGCCAACTACTTTTCAAATAATTTCATATTCCCGTGGCCCCAGTGTTTATTTAGCCTGCCCATGTAGCCGTAGCTCCCTCTAGTAACCTGTCCAAGATTGTGCAGATTCCAGGTGTACCCTTGTGTAAGAACAGTTTATAAGTTGTCAGGATCTCCTAGCTTTCATAGATTTATTTTCATACTTGTTTGCCAGTTTCCACAGATGTCTGCTTAGAGTAAGAGTGGTCAGACAGCTCAATGTGTGGAATACTGCAAATCAAGGCTATGAGATACACTTCCAAGTGGAATTGACTGTGTTTTAGTGTAAAAGATCGCCAGACCTGGAGTTCTTCATCTGTCATTTGAAAACATGTGTTTTCATGGTGTGATACTGAGGAATTTTGAATAAGCCTGCTCATGACGCTTCATGTCACTGCCACGGGACAGAAAGTACAATGAAGCTATCTATTATAGCTGCCAGAAAACGTAGTCTCTTCTGTGTTGTATGACTAGTTAAATAGACATTAAAAATCTTTTGATTGCTGGTAATAGGAGAACCAATATTTAGTTAAAAAAACATCTGAAAAACAGAGGTTCTTACGTACACAAGAGCCAGAATAAAATGAGCACTGTTGTACTGAATTATTGGTCCTGTACTCAGGTTTTAGTGGTACTGCAAGTAGTTCGTGCAACCTCTCTGATACGCCTGCATTTGTTCACTGATAATATTAAGCCCTTTCCACCATACTTTTGTTGATTGATTTCCTTAAGTTCAAAAATCCTTTAGGGAAAACCATAAGAGATAAAAACAGCTGTGTGATGACAAAAGGGATCCTTGATTTTGTCAGGGCCTTCTCAGTGTTTCTGCTACACAAATTGTGGCACTATTAGTATTGTATTTGGACATGGCAGTTCCAAAATGTCATGAGATAATTTGCTCCCAATAATTTTCCAGTGCCTGTCATTTTTTTTTCCAGATTCACGTTGTTAATCTGATGGACAGGTAAACTGCATGTGGAATCGCAAGCCCACTGCGTTCAGTGACATTTCTGATTGTTTTCAGTGCAGTCAGGTTTTCCCTTTTGTACTTTTATTTCTTTTATATAGTAGCCGCCAGCCTTTATACAGCAGTAGACATCAAGTGTAGTGGGAAATGTGTTTCTGGCAAACAAATAATTTACTTTTTACACTCTGATAGATTGTTAGAGATAGAAGTTCTTTTAAAAAAATAAGAATGTAATTGTAACTTGGTTTGTCTCCTTATCTTTGCTGAGTAGTTGTTGCAAACAACATGGATGTTCTTAGTTTAATAATACCAAGGCGTTGAAGCAAGTCATGTTTTATTACCCCCACACACACCTTTTTTTTTTTTCTGTCTTTCCTTTCAAGCCTATCCTACTGTTACTCCCTATGGAGCATTGAAGTTTGGAGTATTATAGAAGATTTTGCAATTGAAATCGTGACAGGTTACCACAGATTTTCTGCCCACGTTGGGTCCCCGAGACATGGAATTTGTGTCATTATCTTCTGAATGGTATTTACTGCTTCAGGAAAGAGGAGACAGGAGGTTTTTTGCCTATTCCAATGTGCAACCCTTTGCCATAAAAACATATTTTTCCTCATACTACTGGGCAACTGTGGACCATAGCACATGAGCAGTGACTTCAGACGTATTAGATAATTTGACAACTAGTTGTGGTTACTGTCAGTGATACTATTTCCAGTTGAAGAGAAGGACTTAAGAACTTGACAGAATCACACAAGTTTGTTTTTGCTGTTGTAACTAATGCCCAGTAAATAAGATTATTGGCCAGATTGTATATTTATGAATTCATGTGCTCATTAGCTTGCATTTTGAACATAAATCCCTAAAAAGTAAATGTGATGACACTAACGAAGGAATGTTTAGAATGAACAGATGTGTCCCATCTACTTACCTTTCCTTTATCACCTCTGTGGATAACACAGGTTACTGTCAGTATGAGATGACTCGCTGATTGAACAGAATTGTTATCTCTGTGCTGACTTCTTGTTACTGCAGGGATGATAGCAATTACTGAAACTTTTTTTTTAACTTAAATTAATTCCTGTTTGAAATTTCAAATTTTGTAAGTTGACATTAGCAATAGGATACAGTACTGGGCACTAAACAAGATGGGAACCCAAAGCAATCGAAGTACACCTCAGGAAGAGAAAAAAGGTATGCTTGTAGGTAGAAGCCAAAGATAGAATTTGCAAAAAAAAAACCCCACAATAAAACAACCATGCAAAACACATGAAGCTGAGGCATTGTCCTCTGAAAGTCTTGAGTTAGAGTTTAATAAATTGGCAGAAGAAAAAGCACTGCATAATCTGTGCTTTTTTAGAAATACCCTTCTTCTGGAGGGCAGCCTAGCGCAATGAAAAAAGAACAATTTTTATATATTAACTTTTTACCAGAACCCTTCAAGCCAGGAGTTTAAATAGTAGCTTAAAAAGAAGAACAAAGTTTCAAAAATTGGGGGTATACTTAAAAACAGGTTAATATCTTCCACTGCCAGCTCAAGATACACACATACAGGTTTTCTTCTCTGCAAGTGTATGAAGTGTGATCTTGCATGTATTGCATATTTACATACACAAAATGTTATACTCAATAGTAGCTGAAATTAAAATGATTATCAAATGAAACTGATTGAATATTAAAATAATTATTTTCAGGTCTATACTTGGGAAAATTTGTGCCTCGTCAGCCTTCGAAGTTTGAGTATCTTGAGCATTCATTTTTTAGTCTACATATTAATGTGTTTTTTTCTGTAGGTCTCCAGTCTTGTTCATTATAGCGGACCGTATGAATCATTCCTTAATATTGGGTTTCCTTTCTACTAGCATATGCTTCACTTTGCATACTAAATACTGTACAAATCAATTGTAAAAAGTCTTGTTCATGTTCTAATGGAATTTTTACCACTAATCTTAGCACATCACAATATTAAGCTATTTCTATAGGATCTTCATTTTGTAGTTGACGAACATAGGCACTGGGAAATCAAAACTTACCTTTTAGTTTTGGAAACAGTCTGTGTTATCTGTACCTGATCTTCTGTATGCGAGGCAATACATAGCTTTTTCCATGTTCAGTGTTTACTGGTGCTAGCTGCGATAGCAAGTGCTCAGCACTTCTGGGAGTTGACTTCCAAGACTTAAATCAGGCATCTGAATTATCAGTATACAGTTAGAAGAATCCTGGGAAAAGTTTTAACTGACTTGAGTGACATCTTTGACAGAGTCACACAGGTTCTTCAATTGTCTTGTTTATTCCTCAGCTTCTCAGAGCTGACTTCCACTGTTTATTTTGCACACTTCTCTATCTGCCTCTTCTCCTACTATACAGCTCGTTCATTCAGCTGCTTCTCTGTGCTGCTGGCTCCTAAAACAATATAGAGTGCCATTTTAGGGGCACTGCAGCTCATGTAACAGCCAGGTATCATGGTATTCTTTGGTATTAATTCCTAAAGCTTAGTTACAATGTCACTAAACATGTGTCAATTACACTTATCAGACCAAGTTGTGTCTCTGCTCAATGTAAGCAGCCTTTCTCGAGAGAGTGTTCCTCAAAAATGCAGTGAAGAGCTACATTTGATGAAAGTGATTAATCATTTCCATGCGTTTTTCCTGTTATCCTTCTAAAAGTGTTTGAAATTCAAATAATTACTTAAAAATATTATTGAGACACACATATTGCAGATGTGTGGACCCAAGGGTAAAAGTTCTTTGAAACAACAATAGGATCTTTTAGTAGGCATGTCACGGCCGTGAAAAGTAACAGCATCAGACTTAGGAAAAGCAGGATGCTAATGGATGTTCTCTGATTGAAGGGGAGAAGGTCAAATCTTTCAAACCTATGGTTTATATGTACAGAACAGAAGCTGCTGTATTTGCAGTCAAGAAAGAAAGAACAGTGTGACAACTGTGGCAAGTCTTCTCTACCATATGTATATAGTTTATTACCTGTTAATAAGGGATTTGGTATCTCTTCTGTCTCCTGAAAGCTGTATTTAACCTTATCAGTTATTTTAGGTAATCTGCTGAAGGTATGAAGAGGATGAAAAATAGTGTTCCTCTTCATAAAAAGCTGCAAAATCTGAATGCGTTATTTATTATTTATTCAACAGGAAATAGAAATTCTGAGTGGAAGTTCTAGAAAACGAATTATTCCCTTAGAAATACGTACACATACAAGCACACAACTGGGTGGTATCAGAAACATCCTTGTGAGGATGTAGAACCAATGCAAGAACCAACTCCTGGCAAATTATGAAAATGATGTGGGATGTTCAAAATATTATGTGCATTTGTACACTAGCGTCTGTTTGGTTATGTAAGTCTCATAAAATGTCCCAAGAGCTGAATTCACGTCCCTGAGTTTTATAAGAATTTCCTGTTAGAGTATGAACTTTCCAAGGCTTTTATTAATTGCCATTTTCATGAGTAAATGTGGAAACTCTTGAGGAAAAAACGTTTAAAACATTTTCCTAGCACTAAGTGCTAGTATGAAGCTGCATTTTACCTATTAAATAATCTACACTTAGTAACAACTTATGCAAAAAGATGGAACTTGTAACCTAAACTGAACAAACAGAAGATGTTCAGAATATTAGGTAAATAGTTTGAGTCTGATCTCTGGGTGCTTTTGTGTACTTTGGGAGTGCAGGAAGTCACTTTTCCAACACCCTCTCCCAAGACTGATAAACTACTTTGTACTTTGTGCATAGCAAAAATTCGTAAGTCCATTGATTTGAGAAGAGCTTCAGCGACATGTAGAAACTAAAGATTTTGTCATGTATCCTGATGAATGTGCATACTGGTTTGTTTTTTCAAATTATCCACAAAGATAATTTTACTGTTTGAGTGAAAATTATTGCCCTGTAGGAAGGAAGGAGAGAAGAGGGCCTTACTGCATAGATGAAAGCTAAACATTTTTTAGATTCTGGTAAGCATTTAATATCATTTCCAGTTAATCATTTCTGTTAAGTTAATTTCTTTGTGTTCCCCTTTTGAGTACAGTGTATATTTATTGACTTTCTTGCACTCAGTATTGTATCTTTTCCATTAATTGCCATTAATCACTTTTAATTTACTTACTTTTCATTTATTGTGTTGTAGTCTTACTATATGACACAAAAAGTTCTGTGAATGACAGAACACAAAGCTTGTGATGTGTCATGTCTAATAAGCTGCATACATTTATGAAAACTTTTCTTGTATTATCTGCCTTAAGTATGCATTGTCTGATGCCTGTAAAACACTCGTGTTTCTGCTGTGGGTAACCTTGCAGAACTGTGATATTTTTGCAGGTACAGTAGGAAGTGAAACATTCCTTCAAATGTGCCTGGATTGTGTCAAGAGGTTGTAATTCCTTGAGGATAAAAGAGAAACTGGGGGGTTAACACACATACAGATAACCTAATCATTTTTACCAATTTCCTAACTAACTAAGCCATATTTATGTTTGGCTAATAAAAATCTTGTATGCATGTTAGCAATTAAGGTTGTTCTTTATTATGGGTACTGTTTATCCTTTTTAATAGATACAATGCATTATAGAGACAAGTCAATTGTATTATACCCTAGGAATTTATGCTGGGGCAGGTACTGTTTAACCTCTATCACTGCCCTGTATGATAATAGAGTGCACCTTCAGAAGGTTTGCAGATAATACAAAGTTGGAGAAGTGACAGATGCAGCAGAGGGTTGTGCTGCCACATCCAGAGTGACCTTGGCCCGTTGGAGGAATGGGCAGAGAGAAACCTTGAGAAACTGATTAAAGGGAAATGAAGTCCTGTGCCAGGAAAGACTAACCCCATGATCATGTTGGAACTTGACAGAGTGGAATGCAACTCTGCAGAGAAGTGCCTGGCAGTCCTGGTGGACAAGTTAGCCATGAACTAGCAATGTTCCTTTTGCAGCAAATAGAAGACTAACAACCTTCTGGTCTGTACAGGGGGAGAGTTCAAGGGAGATGATCCCTCTCATCTGCTCAGCACTGGGGAGGCGTATCTGGAACACTGGGTACAGTTCTAGGCTCCCATGTACAGGAAAGATATGGGCACACTTAAGGATGGCTTAGAAGCTGGAAGATCTGGGATCAAGGGAAAGAGCTGGGATTTCTACAGATTGGAGAAGGCTCAAGAGGAATCTTGGAGGGAGCTAGAGTGACATAGTCAGACTCTGAAACAGGTTGCCCAGTGAGGCTGTGGATGCCCCTTCCCTGGAAGCACTCAAGGCAAGGCTGGATGAGACTGTGAGCAACCTGGTCTAGAGGGAGGTGTCCCTGCCTATAGCAGGGGGGTTGGAAATAGATTATTGTAAAGGTCCTTTCCAATCCAAACTGAAAAGTATGATTCTTTTCCATGGTACAAGAGGGCCATGGATGCAAACTGAAATATAGGAAACTCCAGTTAAATATTAGAAGAAAAAAAATATTGTTTGTCTGTTCAAACACTGTAACAGGTTGCTTAGAGAGATCAGGGAGTCTCCATTCCTGGAGATAACTCAAAATCTACCTGGATACAGACCCCCTTTTGACACTACTTTGAGCAGGACAGTAGGACTGTCTGTCTACAGAGGCTTTTCCAACCACAGTTGTTTTATGAATCTGTGGTAGTTTTTAAAAATGACTATTCCTGTCAGTAGAACTTAGCAACTTTGCTGATAAGGAAATTCTGAAATTTAATTATTGAGTGAGACATACACATACTGTTTTTCAGTAGTCAACTGAATTCAACTGTTTTCCCATTTTAACATCTTTTACTCTTTTCTGTTATCTTTTCTATTTGTATCAGTTTGTAACTTCTTATTTTATAATTTACTTTGACTATCATAAAGTAAGGGAAAGGAAATAGTCAGCAATAAGTATACAGAAGAACAGCAAAGCTATGTTGAGATGGAGTTAGTGTTGCCAAGTGCTGAGTATTTTATCACTGGCAGTACTCTCAGGGTTTGCTTCGGGACTAAATTCTCTAAATAAGGAAATAGTAGAGTGTAAAAGTATGGAAATGAGAATATTACCATCTTGCCACCCTATTGGTTTTACATCCAAGAACAGTGAAATCTTTTCCACCTTTGCAGTGTGATATCCAGGCTGATTCTTGCAAGAGGTTTCTGAATAAACTGAAAAATGGAGGCCAATTTGCTACATCAGTGCCCCGGAGCAAACGTGATTGGATTTTAGACTGGCATCTTATTTCCATCCACTTCCAGTGTAACATAATTGATGTTCTCAGAGCTTCTATAAAAGCATAGATGGAAAACTAAAATGTTTGATGTTGCAAAAGCTACTCAAAGTCTACGTGCTTTCCTTACCCTACTTGTATGAGATAGTGTCACTGTTGTAGTGAAGACAAAAATAAGCCATATGTTTCTGGTTCTTGGAAACAATCCAGAAGCCTGGGCAGCAAAGTTGTATTCTGGGTTAGGCTTTCTAATACGCCTAGATTACCCTGCCTGGCATAAGAGCCAAGTGTCAGTAACCATGCAGAAATGTCAGTGTGTTTTGTCATTACTATTAAATAAATACATAAAAGGGTAGTTGGAAGAATAAAGTTCATTCCTAACCTCAGGAACCAGTTTCACCATTCCGAAGTGATGAGAATGCAAATCTGAATTTGGAAGCTTGAAATGTTATCAAAGATATTTGATTTTTGGTGAAAATATCTGACAGAAGTCTCTATAAAGTTTTACATTATGGCATCAATCAAAACTTTTGATAAATCAAACTCTTTAGATCAAAGAGCAACGTGGACATTACTGATACTAATACCAAATGAGAAATTAGATAATTCAGATGCATGAAAACAAGAAAATTTGATGACTTTGATGAAGAAAAGTAAGTGACTCTTGATCAGCATAAGTCACTTCTGAGGGGAGAGTTGTGCATTGCTCTGTAGGGTCAGTCAGTTATCCGTCAGGCTGCAAGGAGTGATATCAGGTATCATTTCCCAGAGGCGATCCTTCATCACTTGTCCAGGAGATGTGGATGCTACTCTGCAAAGGATATGCTTGTGACAGTAAAATACACTGTTTTCAATTAGCATATTAACTGTTGCTGCTTATATATGGAATAAGGAATCTGAAGACTTGTAATATGGTTTGTTTGCTTTTTTTTTTTTTGTCTTGAAAATAGCCTTTTTATCACCAAGAAAAAAAATTGTCCAAGCTTGCAATCCTCTGTGTAGTAATCTTCTATGACCTAAAGAGATCGATGGACATATGCAAGTTAGATGGGATGGACAAGGCCATCCCTCTTCTCCATCTCAATCCATCTGCACACATATTTTCATTGGGTAAAGTAAAATATAAGGAAATTTACTTTGGGATTAACTTCAGCAGTCAAATTGTGATATTCTTGTCTGAACTGGATGGGACTGAATGAAGGGACCGAAGTAGTGTTCTCTTTTTCAAGAACCTTGCTGTGATGTATTAATGTTCCAGTTTTTCTGGAGCGTTAAATAATATAGTAAATGGTGACTGGCAGACCTGAGATAATGAAACAGCTGACCTGTGCCACCTGGGGCTGGTAAAATTCAACTTGCATCTCAACAGTGTGTTAGGTATGCCTGTTGCTGGACCCTGAAGACTGTCTTGATCTGAAGTGCTGTTCAGCAGCAGCAGAATCGCTTAGGGACACATACAAGTCAGGCAACTGATGAAGTAAATTCAATCAGCTTTCTGTGCTATGCTCTTGGACCTTTGGGAGAAAGAAGCAGTGACCTTTACAATGAATACTGTAGTTAAAATGTACAGACTTCCTGCTGGGAGGCATAGTGTTCAAATTGGAGCTGTATGGAGGCTTCTTTTTTAAGACCAAGGGCAGTTTAAGCTTGTTTGAGGCAAAGAGAACTGAAGTAAAGACTAAATTAAATTAAACCCAAAGGAAAGACAGTAGGAAGGGAAACAGAGCATTGGAGAATGTCTGTTATGGGATGGTTGTTGAACTTTGGGACTGACTTGGTAATTAAACTCAAACACCTCCAACCAGTCCCCTCTGCACAAGTTTGTCTTCTGCATAAACCAATGTGTACATTGGCTATTATTGATTATTACTGCTATGACTATCCTCAGTGTTGAGAGATATACTTTACCCATTGATGTGCATCTCTTAACTCCTCACACTCCAAAAAGGCAGCTGTTCCACCCTGAACAGGATGTAGTTTCTCGTTATGAAATGTGTATGTTTTCCTTGGCTGCTTTGTAGGACTCATTGAGTTTTGACCATTATTCTGGTTGTTTAAAACTTTCACAGGTTTGAAATTGAAGCTGTCCCCCAAGCTTGCAGAGTAGACTTGCTTCACATGTCACTTTCCTTTCCAAACAAGCTAATGCTTTTCATGAAGAGAAAATGGGACATGAGCACAGTGTTGTTTTTCTGGTTTGTTTTTTCTTTACCTGTCCTGTTATATAATTAGAGAGAAAAGGCATACAAATGCCTACTTCACTTTCCTTCATAGGTACAAATGAAAATAATGCTAATGATCTTTCCTTTCTCACTTTCTTCTCACTGCTCTCCTCCTTCTCAGTCCCTCCATATGCCTATGCCAGGCATCTGCAGAATTCTAAGCCAAAGTATTGAAAATCACGTATGTAGTCTTCATTTTTTTTTTTAACAAGGTGTTCATCCTAACTCTTAGTAGTTTTTAATACAGGTAAAAGCATGATAAGTACTTAGGGCTTTGTGTTTAAAGGAATTAAGATACAGAGTGAGATTAAATGACTTAATAAGTAGAACTGTAGGTTCAGCAAAATGCTTAGCATATGCTTGGATAGTTGCCATATTTCTTCATGAAACAAACTTATCCTTTAGAGAGAGATTTTCTAGTTCTCTGTTTTCTCCAGATGTTTCTGAGAACGTAATTCTGTACAAATGGTTTTGGATTCTGTTGTGTGCCATTAAAGATGAATAGAAAGAAGGTTTGAGATTTTTACATATTTGTGACCACTGGAAAATTGTTAGAGAATATGAACATTTCTCAATCAGTCTCGAATTTCATGGAAAAAATATAAAATGAGCAGTTTTGTTGGTGCTTTATTTTTTCTTTTTGACAACCTCTGTGTGGTAATAACAGATCTGCTGTCAGAACAAAACAGAAGAAATTCAGTACGTAAGTACTGAGTATCTGCCTTGGGTAAATTAGAATGAGTTTAGTGGCTCCAGAAAATAGAATTTTTGTTTACTTTCTGCATGTTTAATTGTATCTTCAAATAGATAATGTTGCTTGATATTTAATAATGTGACTACTTGATGTGTAGCTTCAGTATATTTTACAGTTTTACCTTGTAGCTAAAACAGTCATTTACGTTTAGTCATAAGAAATAGAGATTTATGGGGAGCTATGTCATTTGAAGAAAAGGATAAGTAATCAAACATAAAAATATTGAAACCTGAAATCTTTCCTGAACGGCAAAACAATAGCATTTTGCTTGAATGCCTATTAGTTACTCATACAGAGCACAGTTCTGGCTCACAGTAGAGTAATTCCGAACAGGACAATAATAATCTTTTTTCCAGCATGGCCTCATTACTTGAATGAAATACACTTGTTAAATTCTACAGATGGAATAAATGCAGGATAATCATAGGATCTGCGGTGGTTCTAATCTAGACTGACAAGCAGTTGTCTTGGTTATGAAAGCAATTCTGGAAATTCAGAGGTAGAGTCAACTATCGAAATTATTAGAATGAAAAGTATGAACTCTGTGAAGCAATTTTGTTGAGGTATTAATTGCTATTTGATTTAGATTTAATACGTGTTTTAAACCAAATTACTTCTGGCACTGCTGATGCTATTTGAGATCCCACTGGCATGACTCTAATCAGAATTTTATAAATGTTCATATTTGAAAGTGGGATAATGCAAACCTTTTCTTTTAATAAATGTATGAAAAGCTGCTTAATCTACCTGTATGAACAGAGGGTAACTGACCGATGCTTCCTTTTAAGTCTCTACTGGCAAAATTGTTGAAACACGCTTTGAGAATGATTAATGCAGTGGTAGTGATAGATATAACATCCCAGAACTTGAATCCCTTTGAATTACTGCTGCATTTTTGTTAAAACTATTTCTGAAAGCTTTAATATATATCTTGTTGCTACTAAATTGCTGTTCATTTAGAAGGCTTAGTGTTAGTTCATTGCCTAAACGAGACTGCAAGTCTAATTTAAATAACCATCAGCCTATTTCTTTTCACTCTAGCTTGCCTAGAAAGGAAAAATAATGTGCATTTTTAGGGTGTTTTATGCTGTCTCTGGATGAATTTAATATAGTGGTAGTAGAAGAATGGATTTTCAAGCTGTTTATATACCAAGGTTAAATTAAGATTTTTTTTAAATACCTGCATGTTAAATTACATATTGCTTAATAGAAAACGTATTCTTACCAGTGGCTCACCGATTAATTATATTCATTGTTTTGCATAAATAGCATTCTTGATTTTTGTTTTTGTTTGGCTTTGTTTAGTTGGTTTTTGTTTTGGTGAAGCATTCTCTGAACATTTGAAAACATAGAGGTTTCTCAGCAACCAGTGGAATCTGTTATGTTCATTTTTGGATCTCAGCATTTTGCGGTCCATTTTTTTGCAGTCAAAATTCTTCTGCGCTAAGTTAGGTAGCTCTGCCTTAGGGATGCAGCCTTTGTACTCCAAACAGGTATAGGATTAAATGATTAAGGCAGTTTCCTCTTTCCAAAGAATGCAGTGTCCTGTTCATGCAGTTTTCCAGGTCCCAGAGGCAGAAGGAGCTAGAAGGCTTAATGTGCATTAAAGCCTTGGTCTTTCACATGGCATAACAGAACTACTGAGCAAAGTAAAAAGAACTGTATTTATCCTGGTGAACTGAATTTAATAGGAAACAGCAACACAAAGCACAAAAACCAAGAAGACCCTACAAAGTTGCTCTGACAGTCTGAATGGTCTTTAATATACAGTGCTATCATGTTTCATTGAAAATCATTTTCTGCATTGAGACTAGTAGGTTACAGACCTGTTGATTTTTGTTTAATTTTCATTAAGATATGATGTATTTGTGAGGAATCTCACATAAAGATTATTAATTTGCAATTCAGTAAATTTCAGTACCTATCTTAAAAGAGCTGAGGTTGAAGTTTTTTATTACTATAATTGTTAAAGCAATAGATAATTGACCACATAAATGGTGTCTTTTATTTGTGTAACTTCAAAGTTTTGCATTTGAGTTTAAAAATCATTTTTGTGAATGCTACTAAATATAATAATATTTTTTTTAAATTGTAGATGTGTCTTCTGATATATTCAGTAAAGGAATGTTCACTTGGTATTAATGTGGTTTTTTTAGGTATTCTGAGTGAAATAGCCGTTCACAATTGCGTGGAGCACTTGTTGTTTATCATACAGTGTGCTTAAAGGGACCTGTTAATATAGAAAAGAAAATAGGTCGATGAACTCTGTGCCCACTGCTATTGCTGTGCAGCTTCCTGAAGATGCTACGCAGTGAGTCAAAGAGGAGAACTGTGAATCACAAATAAAGAAAGGAAAGCTGGCCGTATGGATGCAGTTAAAATAGAAACATTTCTGTATTTGTTTGTGAAATGGTAGATTTTTAGTCTGAAGAAATGCTCTTCATTGCACTTGGCAGTTGCTGAAATAACTGGTTTTGGGAGGGCTTTGTAGGTTTAGTTTGGTTTTTCTTTCCTCTGTATTTTGTGTTTAACTCTCTTCATTTTTATTGTCTCATTGTCTGTGAATTGAACTCTTCTTATGCTTGAATTTATTACTTTGATTATCACTCATTTATGCTCAAGCTTATAGCAATTAGGTGACTCTTCTCATTTGCTGAAGAGAGAAAAGACCTGGTCTCTAGAGCTATATTATTTCTTGTGGAAAGTAAACAAATTATGTTTCTTAGTCTTTCTCTATTCCAAACACTACTTTTTCCTTGGAAATATATTTTTCACAGAAAGGCTATAGGAAAAAAAAAACATATATTTTTTTTTATATTTGAGCTCTGGGAGGAAATGTCATATGGGTGATTTCTTTAGGATTGCTAGAGTTCTAACGTTTGTGATAGGAGACAGCCCTCTGTGTGGGACCAGCAGGGAGTGTGAATGCATCACACTTCCTTGGTCTCCTTTCTTCATGTGCTTGGCTCTTCCAGAATAAGACAGAGAATATCCTGCCTCATGGCATTGCCTAGTCCTTTCACTTTGCCTCCCTTTGTCAGCATCCTGTAGCCTTTGTCAGGTAGGCAAAAGGACAGCAAGAACTAAATTAGGGTGCCTAAATTTAGGGTAGTATGATGTGGTTGCGTTTGGACTTAATGATCTTGAAGGTCTTTACCAACCTGAGCAATTCTATGATTCTATGATTCTAAAACATAAAATATTTGCGCAGTTCTTCATTTGTGTTGTAATTTGTGAGGATCCCGTTAAATTCTGGCCATAGAAGTCCCACATGAGGGGTACGTGTGCACTGCAGCTGGAATGCGGAGGTTCTTGTTCACACTTGAAATCAACTGAGCTAGTGTAGGTGCTAGAATTAATCTATGTGTGATGGCAAGTTGTTCCCTAGAGAGTTGTTTACAGATTTCTTGGCAGGAGGACACAGCCCATGCAGAGCTTCCTGATGTTGCAGATAGAGAAAGGAAAAAGCTATCGTGGGTAGATGCAGCATAAGTACAAGTCTTTAAAGTGCTTTACACTTTAAAGCAATGATCTGTGCTTAGCAGCTCTGATAATTAGGACTAATCAGTCACTGTCGAAAGAATTAAAATATATATATGATTTTAAATAATGTTAATTCTCCAAAAACATAAATAACCTATTCAGCTTGCATCCTGCTATTTCCTACTGTTTTTGCTTGAATGATAATACAGTGGCAAAATCAGTAAAAACAGTAGGTTTGCAACAGTTGTTTTGAATGCTTCTTTCCAAGTTTTGTTTTCAGAATGTACCATGTCAGAGAAGTCAGTTTATCTGCAGCTTGGAACAAATTTTAAGGCATGGCAATACATTCTTTGGGCATCATATAGGTGTTTTTGTTTTTTTGTGTTTTTTTTTTTCTTTTAAATAAGCTATGTGTCACCCATGTTTATTTTTTAAGAGGAAAAAACTCTCACCTTATGGTGTTAAGAGAATGCAAACAGGATTTATGATTAATTATCCTGCTTCTTTGGCATCAGTGGTGTGATTAACTTTGACTTTAACTTTTGGTTTTGTGATTATGGATACGTTTAATTTACTGTGACTGTTTCTTGTAGTTCTCTGGTTTTACCTGGTACTTTAAGGTTACTTTCAGTACGCTGACAAGCGAAGGCCATAACAAATTGAAGTCAGTGTTTCCTTTATAGGTCTTAAATTCTGTTGGCTAAGCTATAAATTCCAAGGCAAAGAAACAGACATCACCAACTGTGTTGACAGTTTATGGAAGCTAGCCCCGGACCCTTGCCCTTCCTGAAGTTCCTGAATTCAGGAAAATCTACCAAAAATAACTGGTATATTAAATACCATGAGGTTTCATATGCCTTCCCAAGGATAACATCTTTGGGGAGGTGCTTGCTGGGGCTCTCCACAGTTTCTTACATTGCTTTAATAATGGCAGTAGGCTTCAATTTATTGTTTTGTGTGGAAAGTGCACACTGCTTGTTTGAATTTTGTGCATAATTTTTTTAACCATCTATAATAATTGGGTTATTATATTTTCTGAAGTTTCTTTAACCATTCCTTGTGGATCTAGTATATTTCATGGCCAGCTAGAGCATGAATTCAGGTGAGGGTATAAGAGCTGTCTCTTAACCCTCAGCTTCACGTCAGAGGATGTGGCAAGACATCAACTCTGTCCCTCCGTCCTTTTGCATCTACTCCTCTCTCTTTTCCTCTTCCAGACATTCATTGGGTGACAGGACACAGCAGGCCAGGAGTTAGGGGCCTTGTGCTCCTCAGCTTTATGTAGATAATTTTCTTGTTCTGTGCATGCAAGATGTTGAATTGAGTGCAAGATGTTGCACTGGATTAAAAATTGCCCAGTTCCCAGTGCTGTGCTGAGAAACTGGCAAATTGAGACAACTTCAGCCTTCCTCGTCATTCACCTGGTAAAATCTGTGGCAAGTCTCTTCCACCTGACTTGCTGATAATCCCAAGTGTAGGTTCTGTTATATGACAACCATACACTTAGATTTCCATGCAAGCTGTGCCAAATGCATATGCTGAATAGCAGATGTGGAGGAGAATAGAAAATAGAGACTGCATATGCTGTTTTATGCTTCTTTAGGAAAAACAAAACAAAGCAAAAACCAATGAACTTTAAGTACTTGTGTAAGGTAAGCCAAGCAAGTAAAATGTTACACTGCTCTCCAATTTTTGTATTAGTTAATCTATAAAGAGTTGAAAGCAGCTGTTCCACATGAGTGGTCGCCCACTGATGATGAATGTTTTAACTCGCATGGGAAGGCAATAGAGTATCACACAGTGTAAACATCTGTAAAAGTAATAGTGCAGACTTCTGCCTTCACCTTTCGTCCTCTCTTGGGGAGCTTAAGAGAAATAGAATTGTTTTTTAGTGTTTTTTTGTGTTTGTTTGTTTTTTTAAGTGTGACTAACAATATTCTTTATTTTTGTTTCTTTGCCTAGGGTATTTACGTGAGGGATGCACCTTTGAAGAACATAAAAGTGTTCAATGTTCGACGGTTTGTAGCTCTTTTTAATGTAGTAAATGCCACAAAGCGGGATGCTGGCAACTATCGCTGCATGATTCGAACAGAAGGAGGGGTTGGAGTATCGAACTATGCAGAACTAATAGTGAAAGGTATTTCACAATCAAATCACTATTTTGTGCTTGGAGTATTGAATAAGGACCTGCAATTGCTAGTTTACTGAGGATGTCACCCATAGTTCATTACAGTTGATGAAAGGTTGATTAAATAGACTGTTCATATAAATCATATTAGTTTATCCATCTGTAGCAAGGAAATGACAGAAGAAACCAGAGCTAATTAACTGGTTAGTTGTGGGTCATTGATTTAAATATTTCCATCAAATGTACTGTGCAAACGGCATTTCTGGTTTTAAGAGCACATCTGCAAGACTTTTTGGAGGATATGAATCTAATACTGGCTATTTACTTGCATGGTGGAGATAACATTTAAAAAACTTAACCTAGTTCAAAATCTGAAAACTTTACAATGAAAGAAAACATTTTCCAACGTATGGAGAGAGATTTTTTTTAAACATCAGGAAACTCTCATATGTGAATAAAATGGGCGTAAGCATGTCCTTCCTTGTAGAAAACAGTGCTAAAACTATTTCTTAATATAAATTGGTTTTGGTTGTTTCTTATGTTTTGGAGGAATGCAGTGCTATTTCTGTTCTTTTAGAGAAAAAAGATATTTTGTTGCACCGAATTTGGTAAGCCACATTATTGTGCTATGTGTCTTCCCTTTCTGGTCAGTTCTGTGCCTAAAAAAGAAAACAGTGGGATGAAGGGCTAAAGGGTATTTTTCTCTTCCTGAGAACAGTTTGATCAAAGTTGGCAAGGAGAGAAGGAGAAAAATCCACTGAGAGTGTGGATTTTTCCACTACGAATATTAGGAAGGACACAGTTGCATCTATTATGCATTCTCTGATTTTAGAAACTGTGTCACTTGTTGAATAGGATTTTTTTTCTTATAGCTCTGCAGTTATGGTAAGAACATATAACCGTTCTAATGATAATAAAGAAATGTATAGGCAAAGGAGTAACACAGGTAAGATTCTAATTCTTGAGTAGTATTTTTGATAACTCTGCTTTCCAAATTCTGCTGTAGTTTTTATCTTTTGATTTAAGATACAAATTAACATTTCTTACGATACAGTCTTATAAGTAAAGAATCAGTACATATTCAGTGTGGTTCTCGTCGCAAAAAGTATACTCAGTAAGGGGCTTTATTATTAGTTGATCTTGGATTCACTCCTTTATTTCCCCTATCTCTTCAATAATTTTGCATGCTGACAGAACTGTAGAATTTTTCAGAGCTTTTATACAATATGGTCCTTTTCCCAAATTATTTCTCATTTTGTTCAGGTAATTTATATGTAGGTTGATAAGCGAAGTATGGGCTAAGTGTTATATATCTGAAAATGTACCATAGATCTTGTTTCTGAAGACAATATAGAAAGTATGTGTACAAGTAACCAGCATTAAAGGAGAAGTTTGAAGAACAGGAGAAACAATAAATAATCCAACTTAAAAGTTACAAAAGAAAAATGAAAATGGGGCAGAGAAGAGGACAGTAGAATTCTCATGGAGGACAGAAGTAGGAAGGCTAACGGACTGTAGGTATGCTTGAGTTTTTTCAATTAGATAAAAAGCGGAGGAGGATATTTAAGAAAAATATGGGGATTGGAATAATGGAAAGATGAAATCTCTAGAACAATGTAAGATGAATGTGGGTTTAGGATCTTTTTAGTTGATTGGAGAAAAAGAAGCTTGGACTATGGGTTAGTTAGCTTAGGGAGTAATTGGTCACCAGTAAAAGATGCAAGAGATATATTGAACTTAGGAAAGGGAGAAGAAATGTACACGCCCCACCAAGAATGATAAGGCATCTTTCAGACTTTGCGGCATTGCAGACCAGTGGAATAAATGAGACTGAATGAGACAGATAGAAGATTGACTGCATCCATGACAGGAGGTACAAAAAACCAAAGTAGTTAAGTGTTCTCAATTTCTTTGATTTACGGTGCTTTAATTTATTAGTGCTCCTTTTGTGGTGCAGTAGATGAAATTATGAAGCATATCATTAAAGCACTTGTGTTTATCCAGATTCTTTCAGAAAATTTGCACTGAACACACTGAGCAATTGCATAGCCTTAGGGTGTAATCCCATTAACTACTTGTAGAGTGGCAAAGTAATTATGGTTAATCCCTGTTGCCTGTATTGGAGTTTCTATGAGAGCACCTGCAGGTCATTCCTTCTGACTTAAAAAGGGCCATTTTAAGCATTGTGCTGTAAAACCTTAGATAACTATAGTTAAATAGCAGCACTAGGAACTAATTATTAATTAGTAAATATGCTTTGTTACTGATGGTGTATAATTAAGAAATTGTATTTCCTATTTTTTCCAGCAGCTTTTCTACAATGTTATTTGGCAGAATTCAAAGCTAATGGATTGATTTAAGTGCAGCAAAATATATTTTAGATTATCACCATTAATAAATAATGAGAAATATACATATACCCATATTGCATGTAATGTTTAGTCTGCTTGGGAATTACTGATGGCTTAATAATAGTATGTGTAGAAACAGTGATGTAATTACTCCCCTCACTTTGTTGGAAATGATGAATCTAATTCTCTTCTCATTTGCACTGGGGTAACCAAGCTGACTAAGTGGAATTTCCCCGGAATTACATTGCTGTGCTAACAGGAGAGTCAAAACTAGTGTTTTTAAGTTAGATCATCTCACAGAATTACAGAATTTGCAGGGGTTGGAAGGGACCTCAAGAGATCAAGTCCAACCCCCTCTCTAAAGCAGGTATCCTACAATAGGGTTCAGATGGATATTGAATATCTCCATAGAAGGAGACTCCGTAACCTCTCCATGGCAACCTGTTCTAGTGCTCCGTCACCCTTACCATAAGGGAGTTCTTCTGCGTGTTGTTACAGAACTTCCTATATTCAAGCTTTAGGCCATTACTCTTTGTCCTATCACTACACACAACCAGGAGCCTGGCCTCATCCATTTGCCTCCTATCTCCCTTTAGATATTTATGAACACTGATCAGATCCCCTTTCAGTCTTCTTTTTCCCAGGCTAAACAGACCCAGGTTATGGTATGGTAACCATGGTATGGTTACCCAGGTATGGGAGATGCTCCAAGTCTTTTATCATCTTTGTGGTGCTCCACTGGACTCCTTCTAGATCCCTGCCTTTTTGGAACTGGGGAACTCAGAACTGGATGCAGTATTCTAAATCTCATCACATTTATTGTACTGTCTTTCCTTTGGGTTACTGAACTTGTAACACAAATTGAAAATAAACAAACAAATAGGTATATTTTTTTTTCCAAAATGTCTTTACCTTTAAGTAGAGACTTAAAGACATCTGCACCACAGAGTAGGTTACAACAGTGTTCACACTACTTCATTGTAGGCATAGTTTCACTAAATAGGAACTTCCTGTAAGTGAACTCTAAATACTTTCTTATGTAAACATCTTTAAAGTTTTCAGTTCTGCCTTGACACAATGTTGTGTAGACTGGAGGCCAGATCCAAGAGCTTTTGAAATTGTCAGGAATAATGTCAGTATCAGCCATTGCAAACCAAACCTGAAATCACAAAGGAATAGGAATTAAATCTTAATTTTGAGGATGATAGATATATGAGAAGCTGACAAATGTTCCTTTTGTTTTTATTTTTCCTTTTTTCTTTTTTTTCATTCTTTCTTTTTTCTTTCTTTTTTTTTTTTTTTTTTACCTGAACAGATACGGTTCTAACAAGGTTTATTTGCTATGAGGGGGAGGAGGGAAAAGCAATTAAAAAGCTGTCAGTTAATCCCATGTTATCTTATTAAAGAACTGTAAACATGAATATCGTCTAGTTAATGAGCAAAACCCCTGTCAGTGAACAATTAGCTGGCCTCCAAACATGAAGGAAAAAAAAGGATTTTTTTAAAAACTTGTTTCTGTTCTCTTATGTGCCCTTTGGAGAGTGGTGAAATAAAGTATTGATTGCTCTATTTAAATAAATCCCAAATGGGAGATTTTCAATTTTACACAAGTGTTTGTTCTGATAGGAAAGGCTGAAAAGACAAGTGCTTTGTCATTGTGCATGTGTTCAAACTACACAGTATCCTCATCTAAGTTTGTCAGAGAATCAGATTGAAATGTCACTTTATCTAATGGGAGACATGAAATTGGCCTTGTCAGATCACCCACTTATTGTAAAAAAGCAGCAGTTTATATCTAATAGATGACATAAAAGTAATCAAACAGTGAGCAAAAGGAAAATAGTAGGGTGGAATTGATTAAATGTATTTGCTGAAGTAGATTAGACTTCTACATACAGTCCCTGCGTTGAATTTTTCTAATAGCGGGCAGATCCAATGCAGATTGGATTTAGGAGAACAGAATGAGCCTGTCTGAGCAGACACCAGATTATTGCAGAGTTCAGACTGCTTATTGAGTTCAAACAAGGTAAACCTAGGTGTCAAATTGGTTAAAGGGAATTTTGTTAGATTTTTGAGCGAGGGCATGGAGAGGTAGCCATCTGTAATGTTGGCAGCTTAAATGTCTGCATCTTTTCAAATGAAAGATTTAACACCGAGAACAGAACTGGAGATCATCTGAACCCATAGAACAAAGACTGTATTCTGGAGGGCAAAGTCATTTTGAGATCAGGACAAGGGAAGTAAATATTAGAAATTGCTTATCTGAGGTATTGGCTGCTATCCTACATTAAATACACACAGATACGTAGATCTGTTTTCTCTTTTGCTAATGAATCTTTCATTCTGGGTCCATCAATTTGCCTGTACCCTTTTTTTTTTTTTTTTTTCTTCCCCACAATTTCTTTTTACTGTTACCTGTTATGAAGTACTGCTTTCAGATGCTCATAATTTTGGCTAATTGACTTCAGGCTGATATTTTTCAGTATGGGATTGTGTCTCAGCCTGAAGGTTTTGAGAAAATGTCCAAACGGAACAGTTGAGATAGTTCATCTGTTTTAGCAAACGTTCCGTAGGACAGCATTGCAGACACTAGGCTTTGAAGCAGGAACATAGGATTTTTCAGGAGAGCAATTGTATCAAGAATACTTCTGGTTTTTTTTCCACTTTTGTAAATACTTTCAAGTGTCATCGATTTACAGTCTACAGAACAAAAACAAACAAAAAAAGGAACCCATTTAGATATGGGCAATGGATATTCCTCTGAGTTCTCTTCTCCCCCTCACATTCTAGGTACAGTGGATGAAATTTAAATGCAGGTAGTGATCTGAGCTCCTCTGGGTTGGGTTGGATCCAGGCACGTGAATCCAAAGTTGGGAGCTTATCACTCCCATGCTTTTGGTGTACCTCCCTGAAGTTTTACTATGAAGCAAAAATGTGCATGATGAGGATCACTAGTGGTGCAAGAGCAAGGAGCTGCCCACTTAGATGAGGTTGTTGGAATTGGAACTGAAAAGAATGGCAAACTGGGAGGTGTTTTGAAGCAAGGAGAGAGGCAGATGAAAATTGGAGCTAAATGAGTGCTAAGATCTAGCATGAGCGAGAGAAAACCAAGGGTGGAACATAAACATCTATCCATGCTTATGTGTACGTGTAAATATTGTATGTGCGTGTAAGCATGTATATGTGTGTAGGACTGAGACTGGAGGCAGAGGCCGGTGGAAAAGGGAATTGGCTGGAAAGGCCCTGAAATGGAAGTGCAGGAGGGAGCAGCAGATGTTATGGGAGAAGCTTGTTTAGAAGAACAGGAGCAGACACAGCTTTTAGATACAGTCTAAGTAAAGACGCAATGAACCAGAATGGGAATTCAGAGATATTAGGAATGTGGGGATAGTGACCATGGTATGGAGAGAGGAAAAAAAAAAAACAAAAAAAACCACCAGAGCAAGTAGGAGAACAGAAAGGATAGATGGCTTCAGGCTGATCAGGTTGGCAGATGAGGATGAAGTGAGAGCAGTAAAGACTGAGGTGCTGCTGGCTTAAAACAGACAGCTGATGACCAGAGTGACTGGGTTTGGGAGAAACATGTATGGTGAAAAGAACAGTCTGCCTAATTAAGGATGGAGAATAATAGCAATACACAGTTATGCAGGGTATTTATGAATGTCCAGCTAATCAGACTGTACCTGCAAACTGTATTGTGTAAGGATGCTCAAGATTGTACCTGCAGACTGTCTTGTGTAAGGATACTGAAACATTCTGGAATGTTTCAAAATGAATTATAGCAATGACATTTTCTTAAATGACAAATTTAGAAGTAATTTTAATAGCATTAGAGTACTAGTTCTGGTCAAGTTTTCATCTGAAATGTCCTCAAAAAAAAGGAGTAGTATAAAATGGATTGATGTTATTCATCATACTGCTTATAGATGTTTAATTCCAGTATTCTTTTTTATAATTAAATACTTTGGTAGGAGTTACATAAAGACTTTTTTGAACAAATACTGTGAAAAGAATTGTGGTGTTTCAAAATCACTGCTTTTCTGTTTTCTTACTGGGAGAACTTGTTACCCTGCAATTAAATACTGCAAAATAACATTGCTCTCCACCATTTCCAAAGGACCACTGTAGTTTGCTTGGTCGGAAGATGAGCACAACAGTCTGTATGCTCGTATATAGATAAGCATAACTACACATGTAGTTGTGTGTGTACAGTTGTATATATAAAGCTGATGTAGTTGATTTTAAGACAGTAATTAGTTTAACAAGAATTGTAATTATATAATAAGTTATTAATGTGGAAATAGCATCAGAGATGATTGATGTCCTGTTTTACCATCATTTACATCATGTACTCATTATGTGCTAAATAATATTGCGTGGGATTATCATGTCATTCTCTAACAGTCACTGTTAAATTAAAATTAGCTTGCAGGATAGATATTTCTTTCCTCCAAATGTAGCATGGCTCTATTCTCCACATTTCTTACTTCAAAAATAAAGTTACTGATTCTACCAGAGTAGATTTTTCCATATTTCAAGTGAGCTCTTCTGGGCCCCAAACAATAAATGCCTATTTTTCTGTGTTTTATAAATCAGTTAAATCTCTGAGATTTACATTATCTCCACTGGCATCTCAGTGTGATATCTTTCCCCTGCCCATTAAAATTTTAAAAGAACTGCAAAACACAAAGATGTTAGGATCTTTTTAGAAAATGTTTGGAAGGTCTGTATAATTTAAAGCACAGAGCAATGTAAATAAAGGAGCTGCTATTACAAGGATGTTTGCAACTAATGTAGAAGTGCATAAGAATAAATGATTTCTATGCATCTGTGGCTTAGTTTTTTATCCTCTGTATGAGAGAGGCTGCTCCTTACCATAGGGCTTTGTCTTTTTCTCTTACTGTAATTGATTGAATCAGTGTAGGGTGACGTTAAAGGATCTGCCTAAAACATTTTTCTTATCTGCAGTTATTGCACTTTGACACGTCTGGCTTTTTGTAAGGTGGCCAGTATTTTATTTCCATGAGGGATTTTGCCCATTGACATTCATCTCAAAATCCAAGAACAGGTCACTTGTCTGTCCGAAGTGTGAAAATCATTGAATTTCTGGAAACTTATGAATAAACTTTTTTTTTTTTTTCCTCAATATCTGTTTAAAACTTATCTTTGAAGGATTTTACTGAATGGCTTTGTTTACATCTGTTCTTCTGTTACAAAAAGCAAGATCTACAAGATCTACAAGAACTCTTTAAATTAAAGGATGATATTAAAGTGCTACTGCTGTAATCTTCCACCTTCTGCAATCAGTTGAAATTTTTCCCTGATTGCACCTGGTTACAGAGAGACAGGTCTATCGAACCATGTTTATAAAGATATTAATTGGAAAACAATTTTCAGTGGTATTTATTTGACACTGCTTCAGTGGCCATAAGTGAAACTGTTTTCCGTGAAAGGTGGTGGTGATACATTCTGGTACTTTTCGTATGTGATTCAAATTTCTCAGCATCCTTAAAAAAAAAAAATACTAATCCTGACTAAAGGAAGAACCAGCTCTTTGTATTTGATATTACACCGTTTGTATAAAAGTGTATGGTCGTGTTTTTAACCAGTCACTTAATGAGGAACATCCTATTTATAGTGAAAAGTTCATTCTATGTAACTTTGATCTCCAGCAAAAGGACTACTTGTAGAATTGAACTGCACTTCTACTGTTAAATAAACTGTACCGAATGCAAGCTTTGCTGAAATCATGCAACTTGAATTAACCTTTTGCACTTTGGCCACAAAGGAATGAAAAATATACCCCAAGGGATAAAAAGATGATAAAATACTACTGCAAGTCCTTGTAATACTTGAAATGAATTGGTGTAACCACTAACCTTAGCGACCTAACTCCTGAGTTCGCATTTTGAATGGAACTTCAGCAGCCTTTAGTAGCATTTGAAACTTGAAAGTAATTAACTGTTCTTTCAGCATGGCTAAGTAAATGCCTTAGGATGCTCTATAAAAGTTCCATTTCACGTCTTGGTTCACAAAACAGCCTAATGATTTAAATTGATGCTAAATCATTTTGTGTCAAGTCAGAACGGTTTCCAGGCACACTATCATTGTATGAAGCCATCATTTCTACACTTCAGGAGCTGTTTTCAAGGAAGCTGCAGTATGTGCTGAACCAAAAGCTGGCATCGGTTTGCCATACATTGCTACTGGCTTGTAACTGTGTTTTCCTGAGTGATCTGAAAATGTAAACAAGATTCCTCTTTCCTGTATGCAGTGAAATATATTTAATCCATCATTATATCTATTCCAGTCAGTAATAATTAGTAGACATCTTTGGAAACGTTCCAGATTGTTGCCAACTGTATTGTGTTCTTCATGATGGTAATCAATTAATTTTATTAAGATGAAAATGTGTAGTGCAAACACCTGTGTTTGCAACTTTGTGATTTCATGTTTCAGCAATTGCTAGCAGGTTGCACGGATTAAAGTTTGTGTAAAAGTATACAGCGCTAATTGGAAACACCACTGTTCTGTGAAGATCGTAGGTGATCTTCAGAATACTCAGTGCTCTGTGAGTTGAGTACTCTTTCAGAGTGGGGGGGGGAGGGGGAGATGAAAGAAGAAAGTAGTATCTAGGGCAATTACGTGTTTGTTAAAATAGCAATTCTGCTATTTCTTGGGAAATGTTAATACTTATTTCCAGCGTTCCTTTCTCGGCAGTGTTTCATTCTTTTATGTTCTTTGCTTTAAGTCTGGCTCCAAAGTTCTTGGGAGAATGATGAAAATATATAAATTGATCTTCTTTTCCATTTGGCTACCTGTAGCTCAACACTTGGGGAAGTGGTTAGCAGAAGAGGATAAATCTGAATCTACAGCTTAGGGAAGACAAATGTTCTGCTTTCATTAAGTATTCTGTATAGCCTTAAGAAGGTGGCAGTGTTTGCTGATAGATATGTTAAGAATATTGGATCAAACACTGCCTTATTTCAACAGCTTGGTTTCATTCTACTTGAACGTATTTAACCATTGGGAAAGGGAATTTTATGCAGATGTGATGCTTGAAACAGCAGAGTAATTCTGTGGTTAATCAGTAGGGAAAAAGTGAATGTGTTATTTAGCTTTAAAAAGAAATGATGCCTGCAAATTATTTCTGTCGTCTTAATTTGAAATAAGATGTCCATTATATAATAATTAAAAGAAGTTTTAGAATCTTACTTTTAATCTTACTTTTAGAATGCAAACTATCTAAAGATCACGTGTATGCTTCCTTAGTGAGACAGAATGTTGCTTCTGTGTGTTAGTGGAAATAAGCCATTACATGAAATAGTAGACTTGAGAATTCCCCCAGCTCTCATTTAGAAGCTCTTTCTGCTTAACCAGGATATAGAACTTAAAAAATACTCTATTTATTGTGCTTTTTTTATTTATTTATTGTACACAGAATTCTGAAGACTAGATGTTGCAGTCCATGAAAAATAATGAAAATAATTAATTTTGTTTTCAGGCAAAAGTCACTGTTGTGTTTAAGAATAGATTAAAATATGTATTTTTACTTTATAATGTTATTTTTGAGTAGGCTTTATATTAACATCTAGTAAGAACTGTATTTTGGTAAGGAAACATGAGATCGGCTTTCATTTTAAACTGAAAGTTAAAAGATACCATTTAGTGTCAAGTGAATAGGAGAACTCAAGTCACACACAGTATGAAGTTCTGCAGCATAGACTGTAAGCTTCAGGTTAAAATCTCTAAGTGCCGAAGGAGAAGACTTTGCATATTGCGATTTATGGAAAATAATAATTATTATTAATAATAATTATAATAATAATAAAAGATAATCTGTAGTAACAATTTCTTCGTAGCTGCATTTTTATGCAGTCTTCAGCTCTAATATGGTATGAAATCCATTGCTTGTCTGAATATTTTAGAAACTAGAAAAAATGCCTGTGCAATCATAGCTGCTTTTTGTGACTTCTTATGTTTCAGAGCCACCAGTTCCTATTGCTCCACCTCAACTGTCCTCAGTTGGTGCGACTTACTTGTGGATACAGTTGAATGCCAATTCCATCAATGGAGACGGACCCATTATTCAAAGGGAAGTTGAGTATCGAACTTCAAGTGGAAGCTGGTATGACATACAACCTGTGGACTCCACAAGCTATAAGATTGGACACCTGGATCCTGACACAGAATATGAGATCAGTGTGTTACTTACAAGACCAGGTGAAGGAGGAACTGGATCTCCTGGGCCAGCTCTCAAAACAAGAACAAAATGTGCTGGTGAGTACTCAGAAGTGATTGGAAACTTGCAAGCATCACTCTGGAGTTGAAAACATATGTTATTTTACTGTCAACTTTTACTGTAAGTGTTAAACTGGAACACTGCAGGAAGTATGGCTGAATGTTTCTAAGTATAACATCTTAGCTTTTGATAGCCAGGATGACTTTGAAATAAACCTTCAGTGCCACAATATTTTATAGGTTAAATCGTACTTGCTTATGCCTTAAAGTGATCAGAGTGCTGTAGTGAGCAACTTTTACTGTTAGGTATGCAATATTCCACTGATCATTTTTTCCTTTCATTATGCTCTGCTCATCAGTGTATGTTTGGGAAGACAGGTTGGTTTCTCTTTATTGTTGTGAGAACAGTTTAGTTTGTTTTGGATTAAGTTTGTTTTTCCTTTTTTCAATGTCAGGTTTATCAAATTTGTGGATAAAGTGGAAAGAGATCCTCTGTAACAGCAAAGGTTATGTCTCAATTGGCAGATAAATTTTGGAAAAGGACTGCTTTCTTGAGTGACTGACATCATGTCTTGTCATTAAATAAGATGGTGTGATCTGTTGTGTTTCATAGCTGTCTTGGCTTCTGTTTCGGATGTTATAATTAATAGCGCTGATCTCTGAATTGTGAAAGATACAAAGAAGACCTATTATGTAAAGAAAAAAAAAACAAACAAGGAAAGAGGTGATACTAATTTGGGATTCAGCTGCTCCAAACTAATAGAGTATATTATGACCTGGATTTTTTTGTCATTAGTGTTTTTCCCCAGTATTTTGAATCCTCTTTTCTGCTGCTGTAAAATTATTAGGAGATAGAAGCATACCTAGAAGAAATGTGACTGAGCAAATGGTATTAGCTTATTGATCCTAATATTTTAAAGAACTGATGGGTATTCCTTGTCTTTTGAATGATACTAGGAGAATTTATGTGTTAAAACAGAAATACTGGTGTATTTCCATGGCGTATGGAAGTAAAGTTACTGTTTATAAAGTCACTTGGCCATCTACCCGTGGCTGAATGTCATTTCAGTTGAACTGATTAGTGTGATGCCAAATATGAAGTGAAAAGTGGCTCCTTTCAGAATCCCAGCTTTGAAGATGTGAGCTTACATAAGTGCTAACTATATGATATTCTTTGCAGTTTCTTTCTTCTTTTCGTTGTAGGAAAGCAGTATTTAATGAAAAATACTAAAAGGAAATTCAACGTATCTATCTTCAGTATTTGTCAGACTTTCTTTATTAAACTAAAGTAACAACAGTTTAGTCAAAACTAGGGCATAAAAAATTAATTGGAGTACCCTTCAGGAGCATTTCTAGGTCGCTGTGCCTTTCATAATAATGTTAAATTATCTGTCTACATAAGATATGTATATATTTAGTACTGATGTACTTCATGTATTTTAAAATTAAGCCAGTTTTTTCGCATAGTTTGATTATCTTCTTGTATGTTGAGATACTGTAACAAAGGGTGCTGTGCACGTGAGCCTGTTTGCACTAAAGGTATAGAGATGATCAGCAGCCAAGCACCCCCACAGCTGCTTGCTCCATCACCTCTGCTGCAGACCAGGAGAACATAGAAGGGGGTGAGAAGACTTGAGGGTTGGCATAAAAACAGTCTGATAGGTGAAGCAGAAGCTGTGTGTGCAAGGAAAGCAAATAAGATATTTTATTCACTATTTCACATCAGTAGTCACATACTTAGCTACTTTCTGGAAAAAAAGGTGGGGGGGGGGGGGGAGTGGGGAGGGGCTTGGCCCACTTAACTGTTACTTCAGAAAACAAATTGCATAATCCCATATGGACATCCTCCCGTCCTCCTCCTTTCATGGAACTTTTGTTGCTAACCATGACATCATACAGTGTGGATTTTTTTGGCTTAGGTCAACTGTCCCAGCTATGTCCCCTCCTGCCCACCCACAGCCTATTTTCTGCAGGGGAGAAATTGAAAAAATAGAAAGCCTCAAGGCCAGGCAGGCAAACTAGCTCCATTCCAATGGGACCCAGTATAGAGAAAGAATTCCAGAATTTTAACTGTATTTAAAAACATCATATGCTTTCTATTCACTTCAGTGGTACATACTGTTGAGTATTAAACCGTGCATTCAGCCTCATAAAACAATATGTACTGGAAGTATTTTATTACCTGGTAAAGTCTTGTAATACATCAGCATTATTTGTGTTTTCATTAGCCTAAACAGTAGCCCTCTTAAATTAAAAGCAGAAAACGATGTCTGGCTGGAAAATTTAAATTGGAAGATGGTATTAAAACAGTCTCAACAAATTGGCTTTTTTGTAGCAGAAGATACTGCTTTGAAGGTGTAGTGGTTATTGGTTAACTGTTAGCAAGTGACATGCTAATAACTGGCCCGAGGGGTTAAAAAGAGATGCTGATAAACTAATGAAGGTATAATTAAGCTGGGTAGGAGTAAAATAATGCCAGTCTCCAAAGCATACCATAGAATTAATAAAACAGGAGTCTTTAAGAGAAGAGTCATTGCACCTTTTTAATTACTGTGATAATTGTATGCTGCTTGTCTGTTCCCCAGGGGTCTAGTGAACCACTCTGAGACTTGAAGTAGTATGCAAGACATTCAATAATCTTAATAGTTCTCCAAAGCATTTGAAACATGTTTTCATTTTAGTGGAATGAGATTTCAGAGCTTGTAATAGACAAGTCCTATCTGTAACTTTAGTAAATAAAAGCATCAATAATTAGAATGCAAAGAAAATGAAGAAAAAACTTCTCTCCAGGTTTGCTTGCATTGCCCTCAGTGGAGCAGTTATGTACATTCTGAAGTGTTTTTCTTCTTTCCGATGAAAAGTAATATAAATGTAAGTGCTCTTTCAGTATAATGTTCAAGAGGGCTAAGGAATTACATTCAGATCAGATTTAGATTTAACCTGGAATGTGGAGTGCAAGTTTGAAAAAAAAAAGGGGGGGGGGGGGGGGGAGGGGGGGCTGTTTAATTGCTTTTTCACCATTGTAAACTATATTTGAATGAGACTTAGAAAAAAAGTTTGTTTTTTGCACCACCCTCTCCCCTCCCCCAGATGCAGGGTCTGAAACCAGGGCATCCCCTGGTTGCCTGCATTTTGAATTGCTGTGTTCAAAGCTCCCTCTTCCCACAGTTTTCTCATATGGTGCTATCAACCTAGAAGAGTAATGCTATTCCAAAAAAAAAAAAAAAAAAATGGGGTGAGAAAGATGCAGGGAGAAGATAGGAAGGGGGGGGGGGGAATCAGGAAATCAGGAGCTATGTGAGAGAATGTCGCTGTTACATTGTGTATCTCTTAATTACTCTGATATGCATTTTCACTCTAGTATGTTTGTAAAATGATAATTACAAAATAGTAGACCCCAGTTAGAGTTCTTCACAGTTCAGACAGCACTATGTGAGGAATCAGTCTTCTCGCTCAGTGTCAGACTCTCAGTGCCTTTCACTGCTGCAGAGACCACACTCGCCCACCACTGAAAGCAGCTAAACGGCTGCACAGATGCTTGAACTGAGGATATTACCCTGTATCTAAGCGCGGAACCAACAGTTGCTCTGCCACATGGGATATAGTAAGTTTGATGATCTGAAAGTCAGTAGTTACCAAAATAAAAATAAAAGCTGTTATCCATTACTGTAATATATTGTGAATCCTCACGTGTCTAAAAAAATACAGAACCAAAGCTTCTCTAAATCTGACCCCAAATCAGTGGAACCATCCATAAGGTGGTAGTACAGGATGGTGAGACACTGGAGCTGGTTGCTCAGAGTCACTGTGGATGCCCCCTCCCTGGAAGCGTTCAAAGCCAGGCTGGATGGGGCTTTGAGCAACCTGGTCTAGAGGGAGGTGTCCCTGCCTATAGCAGAGGCCTGGAACTAGGTGATCTTAAAGGTCCCTTCCAACCCAAACCATTTTATGATTCTATGATAATAAAACTTAAGTTGCAATGTAGAGAATTAATAAGATAAATGTGTTTTGAACCTTCTTCTTCCTTCTTGGAAGTATTCAATATATGTTTAGATGTACTAAGGGACGTGGTTTAGTGGGGAGACATTGGTGGTAGGTGGATGATTGGACCGGGTGATCTTGGAGGTCCTTTCCAACTCTGGTGATTCCATGATTCTATATCAACAATTCCATGGGTAGAATTATTTATTTCTGAGTTTTGCAACATGCACTGTTTGATGAAAATCTTGGTCAAGTTTGCATCCTGCCCTTTAAAGGTGAGACAGTGCCCAATGGAGACAGCCTTCTGGTAGATCTCAAAAAATTCACTGTGACCTCCTTTTATGCAGCTTTACTACTGAGTGATGAATTGTTGGGTTGGACCATTCCTTCAGTGCTGGTGAACAGATGCAGCTTAAAAGAGGAAGCAAAAAAAGTCTCTCTTCCTAAGGGAAGGAGGGTTTTGTTTTGTTTTGTTTCATCAGTTGTGTTTCTTTTTTTCTCTGCAATATTTTGCAGTAGTCCTAAAAATGAGCATCTGTTTCTTTCCTGAAACAGAAAACTCTACCGGAATTTAAGAAAAGAGCAATAGTAATAGTAAGCTGCCATGAAAGAAACTTCTGATGGACTACCCTCATATCCCTAAATTATGCTTAGCAGTCAGAACTCTACTTCACTGTGCTAAGATGCAATTATTGTTCTGAAGTACTTGGAAAAGCAATTGCTGTCCATGTGATCAATGATTTTCCAGGCATAGAATTCACACATGCTCAACGTGTACAAGGAAGCAACAGGAATATTTTAATTAACATTGTTCTTTTTGCTTTCTCTTCTTCCTTCTCACCTGAGCTTGTCAGAAGGAAAGCTGTTATGCCCAGTTCTCTTGAGCTCTTGAATCTGCTGCTGGTTAGGTGTAAACTGTTGCTCCTAGAAGACTTGTTACGTCTGGAAGAACAGAGCAGAGGAACTCTTTTAACTCCCACTTCTAAATATTATGCTTTTTTTTTCTTTTTTTTTCTTTTTTTTTTTTTTTTCTTTGTCTTACTGCTTTGGCTCCGGGGAGGACTTTTTGTAGGTACCAATCTTTATTCCCTGCTTCTGTGCTTACCCTGCTGCCATCATGCTTCTCCTGGCATGGTGAAACCATCTGCATGTGCCGAAGTGCTCAATAATGGAATGAGCCTTCTCTCCTCTCTGATTAATGAAATCTCATCTCGTCTTACCAGACCCTGAAAATTATCAGTCATGAACTGGAACAACCACCCTGTTTTTTACTCAAGAACATTAAGTTCCCTGTTTTTCTCCTTTTCATTGCTAAAAGGAGTGCATAACTTATGAGCATATAAGGTTTGAAGCCTGTTAGTAAACTCTACAGGAAATACAGTGTTTGCATAGACAACATAGGTTTACTGTTGAAGGCTGTAGCTTTATCCAAAGGCAAACTGTCAATCTCCCTCTAGTCCCCTACTTCAGGGAACCTGTACAATTTATACATTACTTTGCTATGATATACTCCCTAACTGCATCAGGTTGAAACAGCCAAAAATATCTTTATCCAACCATTACAGTCTGACAACTGCCTTGAACCTGCCAGCAAATTCAACAAGCTCTTGCACACACATCTGCTATGTAGCACTCTGTAACACCCTGTTTTTCCAGCCCAGTGGGAAGAAGCACTTGCTGTATCCTACAAGATGGACAGTCCTCAGGCCCTAAAGTATGAGGTGCTGAATACTCAGTCATTTTAGTAGTTGATCTTCCCCATCTTCTATCCTCATATCTGACTCCCATTTTTGTCGTTAATTTTGTATTTAATCTCTTCATTTGTCAGTGTTAATGCACTGGCCTGTCTTGAATCTCACTGATAGTGCTTATTTCCATGCCCTTCCCCTTTGCATATCACTACTGGGAAAGATGAGTTCCTTCCTAAGAAAAGTTTCACAAGGTTGAGGTGGGGGCTGCTTTTTGCAGTCTTTGCATGTTTCTTTGAATCTTTTGACCTTTTTGTCTCAAGAGAAGAAGAAGGATCTTTGTGTCACTTGGAATTAAATTGCACCTTTGTATTCATATATGTTCGGGGGTGGACTGTGAACAAGCTTAGTTTTTTTTTCTGACATATAATAGCTCTCAAGATTGCTTAGTTTTATGATCATGAGAGAACCAACTGGAAGTTATGCTGCGAGTACTGCTCTACAAAAATTAGAAGTTTCCTTAGGTATGAATCGAGGTTGTACAGCTGTGCTGTGATTGTAGGCACCTGAACTCTGAGGAGGAGGGTAGAAGACATCACCCCATGTTATTTCACATGAAAAAGTTCAATTATTTCTAACGTCATCATTCCAAACCTGATTCTATAATAAACTTTAGCAGGAAGCTGTGTTGATTTATCATAACAAATTTCACACTTAACTTCCATTTCTTCAATGTTTCTTATTACAGAGTTAAATTACATTCTTCTATTGTTTCCTAATAGAAATTTGAAATAAGGAGTAGCTACTGCATCGTCCTTTTTTTTTTTTTTTTTTTTTTTTTCTAATTCCTTTCTGATATAAATGATTGAATCAGTTTTTGGATTTCAAGAAGATAAGCTGATAAATTTTATCTGAATTCCGTGAAAATATTAACTATTTGGATATATGTTCATGTTTCCGTGTCAGTAATCCCTCAGTATTTCTTTGAAAGGGCCCTAATAAAAAGACAAAAAACTTGTCCAGCTTTGACTACTATAAGAGAGTTCTTCTTTGACAGCCACTTGCCTGGAAACAAGCATGCAAGTTGTTCCTTACTGAACTGATTTCTCTTTCCGTCTTAAAGAGCAGCTTTCCCCTTGTGTTATTGGAGATTTTGGTCAAGAAAAAAATAATCCAGATTCAAAAAAAAAAAATCAATTTTAATCCAGTTCTCCTCTTTGCCTCAGTCTAAAATTGCCCTCTGAGAGTCCTTTAGATACATAAAAGCAAAAAAACTTCTGTAAACCACAGCAAGTGCAGCTGCATCAAAAGGTGCTCCTATTTTCAGAAAGGAGGACCCAGGGAACTCTAGTCAGGCTTACCTTGATTCCTGGGAAGTTGATGGAGCAGCTACTCCTGAAAATGAATTCCAAGCACAGAAAGACAAAATGTGATTGGCAGAAGTCAGTACGGATTCATAAAGGGAAATTAGTGCTTGATGAATCTGATTGCTTTCTGTGATGAAATGACTGATGAGGAGAGGACAGTGGATATTGTCTACCTTCTCTTCCAGATGATTTTCAGTACAGCCTCCCTTAAATTCCTCTTGGAGAATTTGTTGATGCGTACGCTGGATGAGCAGACAGAGAGATGGACTGAAAACAGGTTGAATTAACTGGGTCCAGAGGGTGTTGATCAGTGACATGAGGTCTAGTTGGAGGCCAGTAAATAGCAGAGTACTCCAGGGGTTTATACTTGGTCCAGATCTGTTTAACATTTCCATTAAAGGTCTGAACAGTGGGGCAACCCGCAGCACACCCTCAGCAACTTTGCAGATGACACAAAACTGGGAGGAGTGGCTGATGCACCAGAGGGTTGTGCTGCCATCCAGAGGAACCCAGACAGGCTGGAGAATAGCTTGGCGGAATCTCATGAAGTTCAGTGAGGGAAAGTGCCAAGTATTGCACCTGGGTGGGGAGGAACAGTCCCAGGCTTCAGTATGTGCTGGGGCTGGCTGGCTTGAGAGCGTTTAGCAGAAAAAGCCCTGGTGGACACCAAGTTGAACATGGATAAGCAATGTACCCTTGCTGCTAAATGGTGTCCTAGGCTTCATTAGGCAAAGCATTGCCAGCAAATCAAGAGAGGTGATCTTTCTTCTCTACTCAGCACTGGTGAGACCACACCTGGAGTGCTGGGCCGGGTCCTGGACTCCATAGATAGCTAGGTTTCCAACCCCAACCATTCAGTGATGCTGTGTTTCTGTCCAGGAAGAGAAGCTGCCACCATGGTGTCTATTAAATTCCCCTGGACTCTGCTTTCTCAAACAAGGATGCATCACAAGATACATGTTGTATTCCTGTTCTTATCCAACTCTGTATGAACAGTGAGGTACAGCGTGATGTAAATCCTTTTATCACAGAGCCTTCAGTTCTGCTACATCGTATTAGATTATTAGATGGTTGTTCAGTTTTGTGTTTACAAGATAAGGAACAATACATGTTTCCTTTTAGAAAATGAGATGTTATCAGGGTGTCTGCCCTTTCATCCCAAAAGGATCTTTCCTTTGCAGGGCTGGTCCCAGGTCAATTTTTCTGTTCAGTGAATCTTCTGCTTGTGCTCACAAACATGTTTTATAACATCAGCAAGCAAGCTAGCTAGCTGATGCTATGTATAAATAACTAATCCCTACACTTTTGTGTCTTGTCAGTCTCTAAGTACATACATTTGCTTCATTTGCAACATCCAGAGACCTTGTTGGAGAAATGCATCATTTTCCCTCCCCACCTTGAAGGGTGGTGCGCTGGTAGGAAAATTCTCAAATAGGCCTGGGTCTGTTGGACCTCTCTCTGACGGATGCTGGAGTGCAATAGGAGCACAGACAAATTCTAGCAATGGTAAAGGACAGCATATGAAACCTAACTGTCAGCTCAGTTTGTTTTGAGGAGCTGCTCATTACAATGTGGAAGAGCATTTAGGTTTTATTTTCCTTAGAATTACATCTGGTCTGTTATAGGCGTGGAAACTGGTTGTTTGTAAACGAAGTGTCAAATGTCTTTGGTCATGTGAAAAGCAGTCATATAAATGGAGACTTACTTCCTCACTTTGTTAAATTCCCATTTCAAAACATTTGCAGAGGAAGAAATTAACCTGCTCTTTCAGACAAATGAACCTTCACCATCTTATAGCAAACCTGAGGGGCAAAATTATTAATTTCACTTCTGACAAGTAGAGGGAATGTGAAGAAAACATAATGACCCTTGAGAGAAAGTAGATAATACGATTTCTACTGTGACACAGCTCCATCTCCAGATTTGCTGCAGTCTCTTATTAATTATAAGGAGAAGTTTAAAAAAAGAAACAGAAAAAAAAAGAAAAAAAAAAAAAAGAAGAAAAAAACACTTAAAAAGACTTTACTCAGCTTTGATTCAAGTAGGCGCAGCTGCCCAGAGAAACTGGTGCCCCATCCCTGGAGTTGCTCAAGGCCAGGTTGGATGGGGCCCTGGGCAGCTGAGCTGCTGGGGGGCAGCCTGCCCATAGCACAGGGTGGGATTGTGTGGGCTGTGAGATCCCTTCCTACCCAAATCATTGTGTGGTTCTATGATGAATCCAATCCTACTTTATTTATATGTATAAACATATAATCTCTATGACCAGTGAGGATTTAGTCTCTAAGACCTCTAACATTACAAAAGCTTTTGCCATGAAACAAGGCTGGGGTGATTCTACTAAACTGCTTCTCTATGCTTCTCTACAGACTATGTATTCTGTATTCTTTCCTGTACGTGAGTGTGCAACAACAAAGTAAGTTTTCCAGCATGTCCTTTTTGGAATGCAAAGAGCTTAGGCTCTTTTTGTTAGAAAGATATCATTTTTTTGCTTAGATGGGACAGTGCAATTTGTGTTCAATTGGCTGTTGGGAAAGCGTAACCAAAAGAGCTCTTATGTAGATTGGGCCCTCTGGGATAAATGATATATTCATTTTCAGATGCTGAAGAAAGGCTGCGACCTGCCACCTTTGCAGGGTGGCAACGATGACAGCGCAGTACCGCACTGTTAACCACTGCCAGAAGCCCCACTGTGATGGGGAGCTTCAGAAATGCTGTGTTAACTCCCCAAGCTCTTTTCTGCTATGTTTGTTCTGCTAATGAAGAAAATCTCCATTAATCTGAATTTTTCAGAAATACAGGAAGCAGGTTTATCATAGCCTTCAATGAATCCCGGTGGCATATTATATGATGCTGAGATGATAGCTGTTGTGTATCTTGGTCAGCGTGTGATAGAGCCAGGCATGTTATGAAGAAGAGATGTCTAAAGTTGGTGACCTCATACTGTAATGGTTGTGGGGGGCTGTAGCAAAGGAAAAAAGGACTCTCATTTGAACACTGCTTAGCAATCAAATATGCAGAGAAGTAAATACAATGCTTGTTTAGACAGAAGCCTACATAGTTAAGCTTTACTGAGCGTCTTCAGCTATTTACCTTCTGTGCTGGGTTAAATGTTACTACCAAGGTTTTGCTTTTCTTTACTGCATTTATCGTCAAGAACACTCTGTATCAGCTGAAACAGCATTTATACTGAAGCAAGGTTTAATTGCACACCTAGGGCCAGGCTGGGCTGCTTGGGAGGGTGGGGCCAGCAAATGGGCCAGAATTAGGGTGGGGGTCATTCTGTACCATCTGACCACCACACAGAAGGGTATAAAGCTGTGGGCAGGTTTTAGGGACTGGTTGATGCTTGAGGGCTCATGTGTGTCGGTCAGGGTAGGTATGAGTCCTTGCAGTGCTGGTGGGCTGTCCTGGTGTTGCGGGCAAGTTGGTGAGTGAATGCACTGAAGCTATATATATTGTTATCATTGCATTTTAGTTTCCATTTTTCTCTTTTGTCTTAGTATATAGTTTTTATTTTTACCCATGAGTTCTATTTTGTTTCTGGTTCCCTGCTTCATCCCTTCTGGGAGGTAGTGAGTTAACAGCCATGTGGTGCTGAGCTACTGTCAGGTTATACCACAACAGTGAGCTGCTTCATCATCCGTTCTGGGAGACAGGAAAGTAACATACCTCGAAGATAGTGGAAATCTAATTCTTGAAGGATTTGCCCACTAAGTATTGCCACCTTATGATGGTGGTCCCATTTTCCTTGGTCTCTATGTCCACATGAAATGCCTGCAAGGCAAATAGTAGCACCCAACTAACCAGAAATCTGCTGTCAATTGGCATATTTCAAGTGAGCCTTCTGCTTGCCTTCCCTGAGACTCCTGGCTCAGTGTGTTGGTGCATCTCTCACCTTTTGAAATTCTAGCTGAACAATGTCAAATCAATCTAAATTCAGAAGTTACTTGGTTGTAATTTGGTGGTGGTTTTGAAGAGTATTGAGTGTTGCAAGTGGATGAACAAAGAGGCATGCTACTGTATTTCATAGAATCACAGAGTTATTACTGTTGGAAAAGATCACTGAGATCATCAAGTCCTATTGTCAGCCCACCCCCACCATGCCCGCTGACCGTGTCCCTCAGTGCCACATCCACACGTTTCTTAAACACCTCCAGAGATGGTGAGCCCACTGTCTCCCTGGGCAGCCTGTGCCACTGCCTCACCACCCTTTCTGTGAAGTTTTTCCTAATACCCAAGCTGAACGTCCCCTGGCCATTCCCTCTTGTTCTTTCACTGTTACTTGAGAGAAGAGACTGTCCCTCACTTCACCACAGCCTCCTGTCAGAGAGTTATAGAGAGTGAATTTCATTATTTTAAAGCTCACCTTTTTATCTGGCTGTCGGACTGCATAATGCCTAGCCCAGCAGCTTTGGCTGGTTGGGACAGCATAGAACTGCACAATTATGTTGGAGAAGAAAAGCAAAAAACACCCAAATTGGGTGGGAACACTGAGTCCTAAAAGTTTTGAACCTTTCAGTTTTCTTTGCAGAAAAATTGCTTACAAAAAGGGGAACCTAAGAGTTGGCAGCACGAATGGTGTGTTAATTCTACCCTGCTTTAGAGAAAAATGAGTTGTGACACCACTCGTGTGCTTCTGTTTTTGTTGGTTTTTTGTTTTTTTTTTTTGCTTTTTTTTCCATTGGTTGGGTAGCATTTTGTTTGTTTTTTTCTACAAATGTAGAATTGTTACACACAGAATTCAGTCAAACTTTATGAAGGTCTCTAGGAAAAATCGACGATGCTGTGATTTCTGGCTCTTCTCTTACAATTTTTTTTTTTTTTTTGCCACAAATAGTGGTTATAACTTTATAGATTAGGCATCTAGTTTGATAGCTGAAATCAGGGAAGATCGTGATAAGGCAATGTGCTGATATTGAAGGAAAAATAAGCTGTCTTTTTCTCATCAGGCTGCTAGGCCACTGCAGTGCTGTAGAGAGGTAATTCTGTCCTGCAGTCCAGCAATCTCTTCTAGTTAGGAAATGTGCATCACACTTCTGTTTAAAATTGCAGGGAAGGAAAGCCAAGAAATTTCAAAGGATGCCAGACCTGCATTTTACATAGCTTTAGAAGAGTAATTTTTTTTTTTTTTTTTTTGGTAATTCATCTAATTATTGCTTGGTGTGTTGGTGATGTAAGGAGGAACATTTGTGAGGAACAGAGATTCTTCCAAATTCCTGTGTAGGCAACTTAAGTTTGAGGGAGGAAGGCTGCTATGTACTATTGTACTATTTTCTATTACTCTGGGCCTTTATGACTAGACAGATTCTCACCCACAGAAATTAAAGCATTTAACTGCGAAGACACTGAGCAAGCAAATGCTTGCTTAAATATCTGAAAGGAAATAAGGAATAAAATGGAGAAATGCAGTGGGTAACATTAATGTGAAGTACTGTGTTAATAAAATGGAGATTAAAGTAGGACTGCCAATGAAGTTACGATTTAGCGCTCTTGCATTTTCATGCTTCTGTTTGTACATTCATGTGATGATCTTTTTTCAGAATGTAAGGTATGTTCAGCCATCTAAAATAGTTATAAAGCTCTGTTTTCAAATTTTAGTCTGGATATACCTATTTACCCGTTTTTCAGTATTCCCGTTCATTTGCTTATTCTTTTCTGAAAGCAGAAGTTCATCTCTTAGTTCATGATTCATAACTGTCCAATCACTCTCTGAAGGTGTTTTGGTCTAGAAATTTTGCTGTAGAAAATGATTTTTGGAGTGGACTGTAATCTTTTAGTATTATCCATATGGGAAAATGCGCTTAAAGTAAAAAAGCAATACTAAGTGTTTACTCGAAAAAAGCTTTCCATTTCTAGAAATTTCTATACTTTGGAAACAAAACTCAAACTGCCTGTCAGTTGCTATTTATTTTGACTGTTGTTGCAGATATTTTTGTTTGCAATTAGCTTCAAAAAAAAATATAAAATTCAATAATTTACTTAATTATTGTTGTACAGTGTTGAATTAGAGAGGATGACCTGATGTGTAACTGGCATGTTTCGCCAAGTAAATGAAAAATATAACTTTTAATGGCCTGAGCATAATTACAGACGACTTCAGAATGACAACTGGCAAAAAATGTACTATAATTAAATTTCCATTATAAAAGTTTCTTTTTTTTTTTTTTTTGTCTGACATGTAAGGCTAGATTGTGAAGAGTATTCATTTATAAGAGGAAGAATTAGAGAGCTATAATTTATAATTCAGGATAATCAATGAAAGCATTTCTTTTGTCAAGGAACCTTTCACTGATAAATAGCATTACATTGTTACTTGTTCTAAAAAGAAACTAAAAATTCTTTGCTTATTTATTTAATTTACTGCAAAAGGAGATGAAAAATTCTGGTGGTTGAATTGAGCCTTGCTGTAATTCAGAATAATGTTATGTAGATCGGGCTCCTCAGTCTTGTTTGTTTCTTTTTCCTTATTAACATTAACCTTGACTCAGTCTAAATCTAAGGCTCCTTGAAGAAGTAGGATATTAATAAGGCCATCTTAGGAAGGTTTAATCTTGAACAGAATTGTTTCTAATGCAAGAGGTGATCATGTATCTTTTTTACAAACTTTCTGATTATTGACTGAGATGGACCTTTTGCTCACTGATGTGGGGTCTCAGTCCCCTATTCCTTTTTACATAATCTTTCAAAGGGAGCTCCTGTACATATTATTATTTTTAATAAGTTCTATTACTGGGTTTTCCAAGACCACTGCCAAACTCAAAATCACTGATTTAACTAACAGATGCTTGATCCTTCCGTGCACTCATTTAAACTCCATGATTACTGGGATATTCTGTGTGCTTTATTGTTACCTCTGCAAGTAGGCTTAAGGCTACTCATCGTACACTAATTCTTCATATTCTACTATCTGTTTATTATTTAAACAAAGCATATATGTCAGTATTCATGAAATATGATCCTTACTTACCCAGATAATTCAGGCAGTTGACTAAGCAAAAATGTCTTTGGCTTTATGTATGAGTCTGTTCAAACCATGTATCTGTTTTTGCTGTATTAACATCACAGAATAGTTTGGTATGTATTTTCCAAAACTAATTTATTTTACTCTGTTTTGCAGTGACACACTCTGCTAAACTATTAATGTACAATGTTTTACTGGGTACTGTGCAACAACTGACTTAAAGATAAGTTATTTTCATAAGGTTTGATTTCAAAGACAGTCTACTAAAATTCGGAGTGATCTTTGCTTCCGGGTGTACAACCACCTTACTGTTTGGCTTTTCACTTGCAGATCACTGCTTATGAAAGTAGTCAGTGTCCATATCCAAAAATGTCAGAAAAGTACTGCTCTACATTCATTTCCATGCTCTGCAGTAGCTGCTTCCTGGACATTACTGCAAATTTCTGAGGCCAGTTTGGTTATTTATTTCTACTAGTTCAGACTGCAGGCTTTAGTATCAACTGACTGTTTGATACCTTGGTTTTTAGAACTACACAGTTCGACATTAAATAATGTCTTAAGGTTTTATTCTCCATTTGGAGTATTATAGGTTTTATGGTTCTCCAGCAGATCTGATGAGAGTTTTCTCTGAAAATAAAAGGGGTTGGGCCGTCTTCTGTTATGGAGAAGTTTATAGTGGCATGGCCCTAGATGGTTTCCCCCAGGAAAATTGTTCCCCTGGACAATTCCAGTCTAACATCTGTTGATTTGACACTCGCTGAAATGGAAGGGCAACACTGTTTTCTGCCTTCGCAGTGTCTTAAAGATACATAAAGAGGAAAAAGGCAGCCTTCAGAGAATTCTGTGAATATAAGTACATTGCGGATCAGCATAAACTTTTAAATATTTCTTTGTTGGGAATAGCATAGTCTCTCGATCATGATGTAGTTCATCTGGTACGCGTGTGGAAATGATTGGAGCAAATCTTTATGGAGTTCTTGGATCATACATTTATGTATGACGTGATTATTTCTCAGACTGACAAGTCATAAGTCTAGGTTTATCTTTATGAGCACAAGGATTTTTTTTCCCCGACGCATTTGCTTCTGGCACCAAACAGATATATGGAGCTGTTAATTGATGGTGGAAAACATCTTATATTGGTTGTGCTGATTTTAATCTCTTTCTCAGAAAAAGCTGAATTACATTCACTAGACTTTTCCAGTCTGATGAAAGAGGAAGAAGTATTCTTCCTCAGAAGTTCAGATTATTTGAATCAGAAGTTCAGTTATTTGAATCTGAACTGTTAGTATGTGGCAGAGTTGTGCAAACAGCTGATAATTAAATTTTTCTGATAACTGTATGCATTGCTGTCTGCAGGAGTGTACTTCTTCATGCAATTTCTCATGCAAAAAGGCCAGTTTTAGGGTTACCAGATTAATTGAGAAAATTTTTAGTTGCTTTAACATGAAATGAATCATAGAATCAACAAGACTGGCAAAGACCTCCAAGATCATCTAGTCCAACTGTCCACCTACCACCAGTATTCCTCAACTAAACCACCTCCCTTAGTACCACATCTAAATGTTTCTTGTCTAAAATAAAATGCATGGAATGTAATTTCTAGTGGTAGTGAATAACTGATTCTATTCAGTATTCAATATTAAGAATGCATGCTACTCAGGTACTCTTTTTAAAGGAACTTAGAGATGCTACCTGCCTTGGATTGTATGAGATTTACCGTATATTCAAATCAGCTCTCTTTGAGCAATTTTGTCATACTATAGTAAAAGCATAGGCCAGGTGTTGTAGAAGAGAGACGATTTTTGCCAATTTTCAGTTTTAAGTTTCCATGGACTGCAAAAATTACACATTTTGCTGTTTGGGGAAAAAAGGCTTCAACAGAGTTGCAATGCTATTACATGTTGAAATGATGTCTAGAATCACTTTTCCCAGTGAAAAACATTAGCTGAAATGTGCTGCAGCTCGACATTGCTCTAGAATGAGACAGCCTGCAGGAAGATACAGAAGGTCATGAGTCAGTACGCCTTTACCTGCTCACAGCTTGATGCTCTGCAGCCTTATCCTAACATCATACAGAGAAACAGAAAAGGTGAAAAGCAGAATAGCTTCTTCTGATTGGTGGGCAGACAAAACTGAGTATGGAATCAGTCTCATATTGAAGAGAGAAGAAGGGAACGCTCACTTTAGCTAGGATCTTTCTGGATGGGGATCAGGAGGCTCTGAGTCTTTGGCTTTGGCAGAATTTACAGTTTTGCTTTGTCTGAAGCTCATTAATCCAGTCCAAATTGGGCCCACAGTATTGGTGATGTACATTTTCTTTTGCTTATATCCTTGGAGAAAACATGGTTCCTTCTTCTTAACTTCCTGCTTTATGCATCACGTTTGACAGAAGTTTTGGTTGGTATTTCTTATATAGATGGTTTTGCACAGTAGGTCACATAGTCCTGAAAAGCACGGTAGATTAAAAAAAATAATTCAAATAACATTTGATTTTTTTTTTTAACCTAATAATGATCTATTGCTGAAAAATAAATTCTAAGCTATTTATTAGGAGCAATCAGGGAAGCGAAGTGGAAATGTTTGCTTTCAAGAAATTAATACATAATCTGATTCTGCTGTCTAAATGTACTGCCATCATGCTGTTACTTCAAGTAATTTTATTTTGAGAAAAGTAAACAGGAGCCCATAAGACTAGACTAATTTTGCCTTCTGTGATCACACTTAGATGGAAAGAGTTTGTTGGTATTTTTGTAATAACCTTTATGTTGACTTTGCCCTGGAATTCCGATGAATGTTTTGAGGAAACAATGTGATAGGCTTAGTGCCTATGGATGCAGTAAATTTTCCTCCATAATACTGTTCCCTAAAATATTCACAAGCATGGATTGCTAACTGTGAATTACCTTCAGATTTTAGATGTGCTGCCGGGAACTGTGTTTGTGCTACACGTTGTTTATCTTCAGTATCTTCTGTAGACAACATGGAAAGGCAGGCTTTGCAGAATGCTGATGCAGAGCAGGATCCAAACAAGCTGTTCTTCCTTGTCTCTTAAATGAGTTCTTCTTTCTGTCCACTGGTGACAAAATGTTCCAGGGGAGACCGACCTCCTGCATCTTTGCAAATACCCATGAGTCTTTTCTGCTGAGGATAAAACAATCTAGGTTGAAGGTAAAATTTGCTGCTGCTATAATATCTGCAGAGGGTTATTGACACAGTACTAGTATCAGTCCTGATACTTGTTGACCAAGGACTAAAATCAATTATTTTCTAAAAACTAAAATTTTACTAAAACCTTGTTTACTTCTTAGCCATTGTCGGTTAAGTTCTGTGTAATAACCTGAGAAAGTGCTTTGCTTCTCTAATTCTGAAGAGAATACATTTTTACTCTGTGATATAGAAGGTAAATGTATCTTTAATCCTCTTGACTGTGTCCGTTCATTTTTAGATGGGCCATTGCCAAAGTATAATGTAAGCACTTTGACTCTGTTTTGTCTCAATGGTTGTTCCAAGGATAATGCTAGTTATTATGTCAGTAGAGTTAGCAGTTGTCCAAACATCTAATGTAAACAAGGAAATTTCCATACCAGAAAAAAGACCAAATTCTGAACAGTTAGTTGCTATGGATTTTATGCAACTGATTTGAAATACAGAGAGAGAGATGCTAGGGAATTGTGCTGTTAAAGAGCAAGCTGACAACAGTAATCAGCTGAGTTGCATGTTCTGGAAGAAAGGAAAAATTGTTCTGTACTTTTGTGAGAAAGATTATATCTGTTTGTTAGGCTGTTCATCTTGTGAACAATTTTCAGTGGAAGGAGGAAGTTATTTGGGTGGTCATTTTCTATAAATTTAGTTAAAAAGACTTAATGAGACTCCTAATAATACGTATTGCTTTAGCTAAGTCAGTTCTCAGATTGCACAGTGTTAGTAATTTACCTTTGTGTAAATCATTTTTTTTAAAAGATGAAAAATCAGAGAACATTTTGAGTATAGGATTTCTGTACACAGTACAGGTAAATGGTGAAAATTCAAATTAAATTGTATGTACCAAGATACTGTTTTTTAATGTACTCAGGATGTTTTACTAGCTCAAAATGAGTCATGCTTCATATTCCCTTCCCCACCTAAATACATAGAGATGGTTAATGTTTTAAAATATGTAGCAAATGTTTAGCAAATTGTTCTATGAATTCCATGCTGCGTATGTCTTCATTTCTTCACAACTGTTTATTTTGCCTAGAGTGCAAAATAAACTTTTCCTTGTCCTTCCTCTGCTGTGTATTTAGCTTGTGACTCAATCATTTTGTTTCATCCATCCTTCCTTAGTAAGGCACTTAGGTTTTTCCATGGAATGTTATTCCATCCTGTTTTCTGTGGCAAGACTGAATTGAGTGAAAATGTTGGAATGAATCTTGTTTTAATACAGACAGCTTATTTGCCTTACTTCTAGTGCCCCACCAACCAGAATTGGAAGTTCTAGAAATGAAGTTAATATGTGATGACGTAAGGGGAAGAAGATATATTTATATATATATATATAGATAGATAGATAGATGTAGATATCTATATTTAAACATCTTTGTATCGTTTAACAAAAAAATCTAGGCTACTGTGTGTGGAACTTAAAAATTTTCACAGAACTAGGTATGTTCAGAGAAATTGTTGGAAAATATAGGCTATGGAGGCAAGAAGTGAGATATTTTAATACTTTGTTTGTAGAGTTATGAAACCTTTTTGCAATGTTTTCTGGAAACAGTTTGAGTTATAACAGGATAGCAGAGGTTTGGCCATAGCAGTAACCACAAAAACATTCCCAGACTTATACACCGAAGAACCGTATTGGCTGGGACTTTGTGGATTGTGCTGTGAGCACCTCCGTTTCTCTTCAGTTGCAGTTCTGGGGCTGGAAGCAGTGCTTCTGTGCAGCATTGGCTCAGTGACTCAGTTGTGATCCCTGGTGCTTGGCCAACTGAAATCTGCTCATCTCCAAAGGGAATGCCAACAAAACAGGGAGAAGAAGCTCCTTTGTCTCCTGTGTGGAAATGACAGCTCATACAGGCCCTCCTCGGGTGGTTGGAGAACAATTGTTCTGTGATACAGATCAGAGGACCCCTAAAAGGAACACTGTCAAAGGAATCAAAGAAATGTGGTTGTCCTGCATCATCTGGTTAATCTTCCTTGTTAAATATAGAGCTACTTCAGAGTTGAATTTGATCCAAGAAACTTAACAGTTTCTTTGATGTTTTTTTTTTAAACCGGGAGGACTTTTTAACCTATAGTTTCAGCACTTAAAGGGCATTGATCATTAATAGTTACGAACCATTTGGCTTCTCTGTGTTCCCAAGAATTTGTAAAGCGTTTTTGAAACTTGTGATGGTGAACTTTTTTCTTTAGTTGGATGACACTTTCATCAAGCCATCATCTAAGAGCAAAGTCATTTAGAATATAACCAGGGTGAATTATGAACTCAGCACACATTGATTTGCAATAAATCTAGACAAAAGCAATCTCATCTGCAGTGAAGCACTGACTCCTCCAGGGATTCAGATAAACACCAAAAGAGACAGAGCTGCTCTTTCTGAAATTAAATTTAGAAAAATGAAAGCTATATTTCTGCACAGGTTTCCAGAGAAGCATCATGATTTGGATTATTCAGAGTTAACATTTTTTTTCCCCACGTTGTTATTGTGCCTGCTTAGACTTCTAACGAGCATAGAAAGGTTCCTAGGTGCAGAGGAGTAGCTGAGATGCAGTCAATAGCAGTAAAGTAGACCAAACCCTGGAATGACGCTGCATACAAGAAGGGTCTGTTGGCATATATCAGCCCTTTGGATTTCAGACCACATTAAGAAAACAAACAAGCGTAGGAATTGGGGTGTTAGCCAAAAAAAAAAAGGTACAGTCTCAGCATCTTGTAACATAAGAGTGGTAAATCAGTGAGGAAAGTCCCTGGTACTTAGAAGTCTTTTAGGAAATAGTTCCTGGACTGAATTTCAACTTGCATTTTTACAGAACAGGAGGAGGAACGTTGACTTCCCAAGGGCTGGATTCTGGCCCCGGACCATATGCTTTCCCATAATTTTTTCCCCAATCCCATGTTGTTTTTCTTCTAGAAATACAGAACTTAAAAGTGTGATGCAGATAATGGAATATCCAAAGTAGATTCAGCCACAGATTTTTTCATTGAATAGATCTAAGTCAAGGTATTTGAAAATCTTTTCCTTTTTCACAGACCAGTTTCATTCAGTCTTACTGCTTTCCTTTTTAAAGTCTAATCTGGAGAGAACTTGGATATTCAGAGAGGGCTATTTTTGGCACCTAGTCTTCTAAGAAAAAAATCATGAAATCGGTATTTCTAAAAGGGGATGATAAGAGATTTGCAGCCTATAAAAATCCTATTAACATGCAGATATAAACTGAAATTTTTCTTACGTCATGGCTTGAAAGATCTTTTGAAAGTACAGAAGGGATCCTTTCATGGATAAAGGTAGCAAATTTATTCAGCCACTTTTTATAGAACCAGATTGTGCTACAAAAAGTAACAGGATCACTATCAGCTAGGAAGAGCACTCGCAAATCCTGTGTCATAGATTATAGCAAAAATGGTGACCTGCATAGAAGTCTGCTGTCAAGATGCATTTATGGAAAATATAGCTGTTGTTTGGAAAATTATTAACAGCAAAAAGGAACAAAAAAGAGTAAATATGTAACAATCCTTCTAATGATATAAAGTAATAAAATTTCATATTGCAAAATCAACTTTATCTTATAGAAGCAGTGAATTAAAAATAAACAGGGAGAAGTAATTGGAAAAAAAAGCTTTTCTTTTCTTTCCACACTTACTTTAATCTTGGGGAGGCTTGGCGTATGCAAATAGCAATTCCAAGAACAAAAACATCTAAAATATTTCATCCAAGTGTATTCTAACCACAGGAATGTTTTCCACATCTTGGACCAATGTTACTGCATCGGCACTAAACTTTTCTGAAGTTCATTTGTTGAGACAGAAGGAACATATGATTAAACTCAGATGTTATTATGTTCCCCCCGATGGCTAGTCTGTGGTTTGTAGAGCTGCAAATGTTTCTCTCCTCGTAAAAGAAACAATTCCTTAACTTTAATTATACCTGTAGTTAAGCGTGGTTCCAAAACATGTAGTGCTAAGGATGTAGAAACTAATTACACCATGCGAATTTCACCTTAATAACTTGTATAAAATCAATCAGTGGCTTAGCTGTGTTCTTAGTTTTCATGTGGTTTTCATGATTTTATTTTACTATGCCTAATACTGGTATCAGTGATTTCCTCTTCAGCGTTACTTATCTGAAGAATTCCCATTGTGTGGTCCTCTCCTTGCTTTTTCAAAGCTATACTTCCTACTGAACTGGCTGTACTAGGCCATGAGCAAAAAAGAGCAGATTTGGGGGCACCTTCTTCTGAAGGAGCTGTGCTGCTATCCGGCTGACTAACATCACTGCTGGGCACAAGGAAAGGCTCGGGTCCTGATCTTTAATGGGAATCGGAACTGCTGGGTCTTGGGTGCAGGCAGTGGTAATGAGAATCGCTCACAGAGGATTGTAGGCAGAGGGGTAAGTGCACTGCTGACCTGTTTTTAATTGATATTACCCCTAACAATGACTTGGGAATCTCATGCGCAAAATCAGTCTTTGAGATAAGGTGGAAGTTAGAGCTCTTTATTTGTACTTTCATTGTGTTGGTAAATCAGATAACGTCAGAATCATTAATGTAATGGGAAAAAGGACATAAAGTTTAGTGATTCACTCATCTGTTTGGGTAAAGCATGGAGTGATTTTTTTTCCCCAGTGCGTTTGATTTGCAGAGCTCCATACATGTTGTAGCAGCTGTACAGCTGTGCCATGACTCCATACAGCGCTCGGTACACTGACTGTGAGCCTACTGACTGTAGGCCTACTCACTTACCTGCACCAGTATTGATGGAGCTCCACCCACAGCAGTGAGAAGCACTGCTTCTGGTGGGCTGTGGAGGGGTTTAGGGTAATCAGCAAAGGATGACAGTGAAGATATATGGATTACAAATTCTGTAATCCATGTGGTTATTGTGTTGCTCATAGTATGTTTTGTAGCAGATGGTTCAGACCTGGGCTGAATTCTTTACAAGAAAGCATTGCTGATGCATCTCCTCATTTATAGTTCCTTCTCAGAAAACAAGACTCCTTAGAGCTATTTATGTGACCACCTCCAGCTGCTCACATCAGAATGGTCTGCATGAGAGGGATTTACTTAAGAATATAGGAAGATACAGAAAAAGGAATTATATTGTAGGAATAGGTGGAATAGATAAGATTTATGTTAGTCCAAATTAGGTCTGTATGTGTTCCTAAGAGAGCTATGCCTGCAAACTGTGAGTTGGACTGAAGGTCTTCTTTGCCTTGCTTCTGTTCTCTTCAAGACTATACAAACTGTGTGGTCTTGAAAGCCTCTGTGAACGTGCTGTTCTGTGCTCTAGTCAAAGCACATCAGTCAAACCCTCATGGGCCAGCTGTTGCCTCACACCCAGTAAGGAGGCACCCTCAGACCAACAAAACAAGAGCAGGGCTTTCCAGCTCAGCCTGGATTTTGAGATACTGTGATAAGATCAAAGATTTGCAGTAAACATGATGCAAACATTAGGCTGTACTTACTCTATTTATGGTTAAACATTTACAATTGTATCTATGTATCTACAGTAGCTCAACATGGCAGGTTTCTTCATGAGGATGTAGGGAAGTGTCAGTGCTGGTGCTGTGCTCTATTTATATACTTTTTTAATTAGTTTTAATGTAATTTCAGTTTGATTATAGTAGAAATAGGTGATGAAGTATTGTGTATTTTGTTTCTAGGTATCAAGTCAAAAACCAAATAAATTACTTTAAATGATTTGAAGAAAGAAAAAACTGTAATAAATAAATAAATTAGGCAAGGAAAATGAGAAGCTACCTGTGAAAAGCAGGTAATAATTTGGGAAATGCACTGTTACTGTATTTGTGCTTTGTAAAGTACATTTCTGAGTACTGAGTAATGTTTGTGTACTAAAAGGAGTGGATCCTGATGGTATCCATTGGAGCTTCCACAATTGCTTTAGACATTAGATAGTAATGTCTGATGATTAAATTTCTTCCACTACAGTCATCCTACAACTTTTCATTGGTATTTCTTTCTAAAATACATAAAATGTATTCCTTGATAACGACTGCAGGTAGAGCTTTGTTTATACTGGTGCATACTGACATCTTAACATATTAATTTAATCTTTCTTAACAAATCACGTGTAATTTAAAAGAACATATCTTCTTAGAGATGCAGTAGTTTTTCAATAAGCATCCAGTCTGCACTGGAAGGGTTCAGATTCTTGTAGTAGTAGTTTATTATATATGTTGATGGAAACGTGCGATGCTATGTGCCATACAGACTTGGTCTTCGCCTGAAATTTCTTCCACAACAGTTTTTTTGTTGTTGTTGTTGTTTGGGATTTTTTTGGTGTTTTTTTTTTTGTTTGTTTGTTTGTTTTTTGTGAGGACTGCCTTGGGCTGCTTTTATCTCATCTTGTTCTTTTCTAGCTGTTTTTCCAGCAATCCGTAGCTAGGTTATTCAGCTTCACAGTAGATTGTGCCGCAAATGCAGAAACCTGAGCTGGCTGCCCAGAGCTAGCTGGGGTCTGGAAATGGGCTAGCTGTGTCTGTGTAGTTATGTGCACTGGAACCTCCAGGCTGAACTGGCACTGCCTCCAGAGCCTGTTATCCACAGTCTGTCTGTTCTCCATTACACCCTTACTGCATGTTCCCATTTGAACTTCCTAGTGGCCTGATTTATACAAATATTTTGTATCACTTCATTCTTATTCTGCGTCACTTATGTTACCAGCAGGCTGAACAATAGAGACTTGATTGCATTTTCATTTCAGTTGCTCACAGCCATGCAAATCTGACTGGCATCATAACTTGCAGACGCATGTATAAGTGTACTGCTTTGATTGGAGTGTGGTTTTGGATATAAGCCTCGTGTAGCTCTTGAGTCAAGAGCATGTGCACTCTCTTAATTTTCAGATAATGTTAAGGTAATTAGGAATGGATTTAGGTTAAATAAGCCATTCTCAATCAAATGTGAACAAAGGTCTGACCTGCTTTCTCTGAACTGGTAAAGCATTACTTTTTGGCAGTCCTTTCTTTTTTGTGAGGATTTTCTGTTCTCAGTGGCCACAAGAACAAGTTTGGTTATTACTGTTTGCTTGGGGAGGAGGTACATCTTGCCTTTTCTGGCAGCTAGATGGTGAGAAGCTCTAATCTGAGTCTGTTTCCATAACCTGACTCAGAGGATGTTTGTTGGAACATTGTCTGTGGACACTTGAGAGAATCTGGCCATCTAACCTGAGTTATAATACCCTTAAAATTGTTCTAAACAAGTGGAACTTAACCCAGGTTTTTACGTAGTTTTATGTGAGCTGCAAAATCCATCTCACCAGTTTGGATTTAGTGTTATAAAGAACTAGCATGTCCCTGGAGATGTTTAAAGCTTTAAAATCTTGTTGTCCTTAGGAAGATCTGTATTCACACATTCTCTTTTCTTAAACATGGCTTCCTTGGTGAAAAAAGAGCTTTGGCAAATCTGCTTCTTCCTGAGCAGCAAGCTCTGCATGGTGTATGGAAGTATGATATATCAGATTTGCACCTCCCGCTGCAGAGGTCTGAGCAGAAGCCTTCTGGGTTGCTAAACTTGTTGACCAACCATAGGATCAGACGTGTACTATATAACTGTTTTCAATTCCATTTCCGTTGTGACATGTAATCAGATTTACCTCCAATCTGTTCTAATTGAGAAATCAAGAAAGGTACGAAATGAAAACAAAACTGATTTCCATAATCATTGCATCCTGCTTAAACAAATTAGGGTGGTTATGTTAAAGGACATCATCATGTGGTGCCCTAAAGCATTTTAATTTTTACACTATCTGAACTAATAGGGGCACATTGTGACTCTGGGCCATAAGAACAAACCATGATCCTTACTTGGAGGAATCTGTGTTGTAGTAACCTAAGCATGATATGAATTTTCTCAGAAAATAAAGCGTTTTAATTTTTTAATGCTCTCCAACATCATTTTAACTTTCAGAAAACAGAATTTCAGTACAGTTCTGGAATGTTTTTGCAAAATGATCTAGCATCTAAGTCTAGTTATGAAGATTGTGAATTCTATAGATGGCATTTGCCCTGGCAGGTGCTCTCAAAGGATCAGGAAGTGTTTTTGTATGGAACCTGATTCATGAAACGTAGGTGGATAGTGTTCAACTTACTATGAGTTGAGTATTAGTAAGTCAGCAAAGTGATATTGCGTAAGAAGTCTTTTCCAATGTAGTGAGATGCTAAATATTCCTGACATGTTAACAACCAATATCAGATCATTATCCTACTTATCGTGGAAATTGCAGACTCTCAGATGTGTACAGTAGGAGGTTGACAATGAAGTCATGTGCAGTGCAAAATAGATGTTGAAAGAATCAATAAACAGCTGCCGACACACTAGGGGAAAATTAAGGGGTGGAGAAGAAAGGTGGTGAAATGTTTCATTGTTAAGCTTAAAGTAAAATTTTTGAGGGGAAAAAAAAAAGTTCTTATTTGTCTGTGTATTTTGTTTTTAAAAGAGATCAGTAAATTAAAACCTTATACTGTGTTGTGAATGTGTTAAGAAACAAATATTTTTTAACTATCTGTATGAATCGTTGAGGGATGTGTGGTTTGCTTTTCCAACATGCGTTACTTTTTTTTCTGTGGAGTCGTAGTAACAGAAAATGTTTCTGATTCTTCTCATTACTTCACTCCTTTGTTTGCAAAAGGGTAATACACTAAGACAAAAAAAAAGGGGAAAAAAAAAAAAAAAAAAAGGAAAAACCTCTGTTTGTTCCTCTACACAAAACTGTCTGTGCATCTATTTATGTGGTTCTATGCTGCACAAAAAAAAATCTCAAGTGTGAATGTTAGTTTAACCTGCATGGAGGTACATGGGATTTTGGACAGATGCTGCTCTTGCATTCAGATGCTGGACTCTCCACTTGGGTTTCCAGGACACTAAGGGAGGAAGATGTGCAAGAGTTATGTGCGTTTAGCTAGGGAAGCATTTTGAAGCCCTCACCATGGACAGCTGAGATGCAGACTTCTGTCATAGAGTCATAGAATGGCCTGGGTTGAAAAGGACCTCAGAGAACATCTAGTTTCAACCGCCTTGCTGGGTCACCAACCACCAGACCAGGCTGCCCATAGCAACGTCCAGCCTGGCCTTGAGCTGTCCTTTGACTTCGTAATATCTTACTAACATCAGCATCCAAAAAATTAAATTGAGAGCCGATTCGTTCTTTGTAAATGCTTTTGGAAATGGCTAATGATAAAAAAACAACCCAGATGAGGCAGCTAGGTATATTTTGATATTTATTCTAATGCTACGTTTCAAGCAGGCAAATGCATTAATAACCTGCAAAGTGCAATGTGCACGTACCCCAGTGCGTTTCCTCCAGCAATGTGGAATAGCATCTTATGTTTGCAGTCAAAACTTGTCTTTGCTTACAAAGGTTAATGTTGATGATACCTATGTCAAATGCAGTTTTTAATTGCACAGAAGTCTGAGAAAGAGACGCATAATTTGTTTCCTTCTTAATCTTTCACTTGTCTTAATTCGCTGCCTCATTCAAAATATGAAGGTAACTCTTGTTACCGTGTGCTTCCATTTAGGAGCATTTGTTTCACACCTGAAATTCTTTATAACCACAAACATGAAGCATTGTACTTTGCTAAAACAAAACTATCACTTAGAATAATTCTTCTCATCACTGTGCGGGTTATTTTCTTAATTTACATTTGTGACTTCATGAAGAATGAGAATAAGAAACAAATCAGTGATGGATAGGGAATGAAATCATAAACCATGGAATACAGACAGGTAAACTTGGAGTCTCTTGTAACATTATCCAAGTTGCATCCTTCAGTCTCTTGCTTCATTTTGTCTAACCATGTGTGCTTTCTTTACCATAAGTAGTGAAGGCTCAGTTCAGTTCCCTAAACTTACGCATCTATTGAGTGACTTTGAGATTCCTCATTGTGTCCCTACTGCTATGTTTTTGTCAGTTCCAAAGGGCAGGGTTCTCCCATGGAATCTGCCTTATCTGAAATCCCAGTAAAGGGAGCTGTGCGATGCTGGAGCATTTCAGGTAGCAATAGATTCAATGTATATGCAGCTGAGATGAGTCCCAAATAATCGTATCAAGTCACGCACAGCTAAGTTGTTTATATGAATTTGTTGTTAGTGCATTTGTATTTTCAGATTTCTCTGTTTACTTGTGTGGGTGAAGTGCAGTAGCATCTTCATTCCTGTATTGCTTCTGTGGAAGACAAATGTTTCTGTTCTATTACTCTTAAGTTCAGAAGTATTACATAGCAATTAGAACTGTGAGGATAATTACCTCTTACAGATACATTATGCTGCAGTTATTTACTGCTAAGTGAAATGTGAAAAGTTGATATCAAAGTAGGTAATAATGAAGGCAAGGACTTGACAAGAGGAACTACTGTTCCTTGTAGTTTCTGGGTTCTGAGTTTGATGAACTTGTTTGATGTATAAGGAATGTGCATCTACAGTTATGCAAGTCTGCAGATCTTGTCAAAATAAACTTCTACTGTGGAAAATATACACCATTCCCTGTGACTCTTCAGCATTTATATGGCATTCCAGTAATGCATTGCTATGAATGCAAAGAAAATTTGGCAATTACAAATATGCACTTGCATGCTCTGTTAGCCAGCTAAAGCCTTGAAGAAAAGGGCTTTGTAACATCTCTTTCACATTTCATTTCAAAGAATGTTGTGCAGTTTCATCTGCAAAACTTGTTCTGATAAGCTCAGTGAACTGCTGAAATTGTCTGCTTTCAATAAATCTACAATTACACGTTATTTAGAGCATCCACTGTTGACTAAATCACGGTATGGAAGGGCACAAAATGTGCATGCAATAAGAAATACAGTGAGTGAATTACAGTTCTTTTTACACTGACCCCAATTGTCACTTTGAAAGAATGCCTTGCTCAACACTTACCATATTCTAGACAAGATAATCTGTTATTCACAAATCCTGTTATTATTTTTCTTATTTCATTCTTAACAGTAGAAAGAGTACAAACATCTTTCTCAAAACTGTTTCTGAATCATCCTAAATGAAGATCTTTGGTGTCCCTCAGGGGTTTCTCTCTTCAACATCTTTATGTTGTGACCTTCATCATGTAACTCAGTGACCTGAGTAGTGGAATGAGTTGTGCAATTGACACAACTGAAAAAGGGACACAATCCAGAGTGACCTGGACATATTTGAAAAGTGAATCTGATGAGTTTCAGCGAGGCCAACTGCAATGTCTTACACTTGGGTTGAGGCAATCCCAGATTGGATGCTAGGAGGAAATATTTTACTGAGAAGGTATTGAGGCACTGGAATGGCTGCCCAGAGAAGCTGTGGATGTGCCAGCCCTGGAGGCATGTAAGGTCAGGTTGACTTGAGCGCTGGGCAGCTTGATTCAGTAGTGTTTGGGGGTTGGAACTAGGTGGTTTTAAGGTCCCTTCCAACCCAAGCCATTCTATGATTTTTCCCTTTTTTGACATTGCTCTCCAAACGGACATTTGGAATTTACAGCAAGAGTTTTGGTGAAACTTAAAAAATGTCTGAGATTTGTCAGGAAATACTTTTTTTTTTTTTTTTTTTTCATATCTTCTACTATAACATTGGAGGAATGTGTTTGTTATGTTATGTACTGCACCACATGAAAATGTAAAGATGGGAATGTAGCCCAAACACTCCTGTGGGTGGTAGGATTTGATGCTGAGGATTGCCCTCTCCAGTCCTGCGCTACTGGGTCCAGTCTTGGTATTGCTCCAAGGTCAGAGCATATGCAGGAGTCCTGCATAAGTACTGTAGCAAATCCCTTGGGTTATGATCAATTAAAGAATCAAGTCAGCCACACAAGGGAATTTGGATTAAAACAATCCACAGTGATATGAAAGAAATATATTTTTAACTATATTTTATTTAATACTGTGTATTTTAATAGACTATCTAGTATTGAAAACAAAATGATCAAAATCTTTTCATGCCTAGATCCATAATATGTATTGTCTACCATAGAAGGAGAAATAAGTTCCAAATGACGTACAGTTATCAAAGACAGAATAGATTGCTAGGAATGTGTATAGTTATAAAATTCTTTTCTGTTTTAAAATACAGGCTTTGGGGAAATTTGATTTTTGGCCTAGAGTACATGTTGTATATGCAACTCTATCATCTCATTTTTCACTTGTACTCTGCCATTACTCTATATTAATCAATTCTGTGATTTCTGGTTTTATCGTCTATTTGACTGAGATTGTAAACAAGGGACAGGTGCCATGTTTGTAAGCATTTAGCTTCTAGGTCAATTGACTATTGAATAATTATATATTCAAGGCCTACCAGTAATGTAAGTGATTATTATTAGCTATTTTGGATTAGATGCTACTGGGAGAGTATTGTCTGTTTTGTTGCTCATTGAATGATATGACATATTATTTTTAATTATTTGAAGTGTCATGTTTTTGTTGGTAGGATGCTGTTGCAAGCCATGCTCATACAGTGTGTAAAGTGTTCTCTTATAGCAGATTTTTTTTTTTTTCTTTTTTCCTGCAAGGCTCCTATCGCTTGGGTTGCCTTGTTGCATTTAACTATTTATTTATTTTTATATCCATTATCCTCTCTGGGAAACCAGAGGGAAACAGTCAAGTCTGTCTCTTGCAGTGTTATTCTCGAGAAGCCTATAGCTTAGGCAGGTGCACTCTTTGCTGGGTAGAGAACTGGCTGGAGGGCTAGGCCCAGAGAGTTAAATCCAGCTAGCACCAGACATGAGTGATGTTCCACAGTGGTCAGTATTGGGGGCTGTCATGTTCGTTATCTTTACTGATGACCTGGACAAGGGGATTGAGTGCACCTTCAGGAAGTTTGCAGATGACGCCAAGCTGGGAGGAAGTGTCGATCTGACTGGGTGTAGGAAGGTCCTACAGCCGGATCTGGACAGGCTGGATTGCTGGGCTGAGGCCAGTGTGATGAAGTTCAACAATACTGTGGCCACGACAACCCCAGGCTATGTTACGGGCTTGAGACACAGTGGCTGGAAGACTGTGGAAGAAGCAAACATGGAGGTGTTGGTCAGTGCTTGACTGAACATGAGGCAGCAGTGTGCCCAAGTGGCCAAGAAGGACAATGGTATCCTGGCTTGTATCAGAAATAGTGTTGTCAGCAGGAGCAAAGAAAGTGATAAGCCCTCTATACTTGACACTGGTGAGGCTGCACCTTGAGCACTGTGTTCAGTTTTGGACACCTCACTACAAGAAAGGTATTGAGGCACTGGATCATGTCCAGAGAAGGGCAGCAAAGCTGATGAGGGGTCCAGAGCACGCGTCTTGTGAAGAGCAGCTGAGGGAACTGAGGTTGTTTAGTGTGGAGAAAAGGAGGCTCAGGGGACACCGTATCACCCTCCACAACTACCTGAAAGGAAGTTGTGGCGAGGTGGGGGTCAGCCTCTTCTCCCATGTAACTAACAGTAGGACCAGGCAGAGTGGCCCCTTGCACCAGGGGAAAGATTGGACATTAAGAAAATTCCTTCTCCAAAAGAGTGGTCATGTGCTGGAATGGGTTGCCCAGGAGGGTGGTAGTCACCATCCCTGAAGGTGTTCAACGAATGTTTAGATGGTGCACTAAGGGACGTGGTTCAGTGGGGAAGTATTGGTGACAGGTGGAGAATTAGATTGGATGATCACGGAGGTCTTTTTCAACCTTGGTGATTCTGTGATTCTAAGTGAGTCAGCTGGCTTTGACAGTGTACCTGTAGAGGGACTGAAAGCAATTATACAGTTGATTCCTTAGATTTATTTCAGTTATTCCCCTTCAGTTTTGATAGATGCCTGTTTTTGGGAGACGATCAAGGCTTCAATAAGATCAAAAACTAACTGCTAACTGTACTAAAGGTCATTGGTGATTTTTAATGCTCAGTCATGAATGATAAGTTTTTACTGAAGTTCTCTTGCAATACAAGTAGGGATATGCAACTTCAATAATAATATAACAATTTTTAAGTAGGTTGCATTGAGGAAATGTTACTTCATTTTTATTTCTTATTTGTCACACACCATTAAACATCTTTTCCTCTAGGCTAAACCAGACATCTGCCACTTGGCCTACTTCTCAAAAAGAAATGGAAGTTTTATTGGCATGACATCCTTACATCTATGCTTCTTTAGAAGAAAAAGACCAACTTGGGGAGTCTAGGATGCCTTTTAATATCTGCATTTAAAACTGCCTTTTGGTGGCAGGCGGTGCTAATAGTTGAATTATTAAAGTTCATCCACCCCAGTGTGCATTCACCTGCGTGCACCGACATGCCCCTGAAAGTTTATATTGCATTGTTTGACATCAGAGCAGGTGGTGACCTTGGGAAGAATGTAGAAAGTGCAGGGAGTTAATGATGTTTATGTGTAGACACATCTGATTTTATTGACATGAGAGTAGGATTTGAAGAGTCATGAAGCTATTGTTTTGAATACCGGCAGATTAAAAAAGCACCTTACAAGCTGTTGCCACCTTTGTGGTTATTTCAAAACTTTAAATGCAAGGTAGTTTGTTTTTTAAAAATAAAATTAAAATTCGATTTGTGAAACACAGTAGGATAAAATTCTGAAGCTAGAGTCAGAAACCATACAAGGCACTACTGGAGCTCAGTTTTTTATGTTCGTCACAGGCTAAAGCCTCAGGGGAGTCCATAACATTTCATTTTTAAAGCTGATGTCAGGTATTGCCAATGAGCGAGCTATGTTTTCTTTTGTCTAGTGTTTTGGAAGCTCTAGGTATTTAGTCCATACAAAGCAATGCTTTTCAAAATGTAAGCACAAAAGGAAGCAATTAATGACAATTTTCTACTGAGAAAGAAAGCAGCTATCTCTATTTCCTTTTATGAATTTTGAAAAGGATACAAGGATCGGATTAAGTTTATATATATATATATAAATATTTTTATATATAAAAAAAAAATTTATATATATATATATAAGGGAGGCAGGAAGCAATTGAACGAGGCCTGGGTCTTCTCAATGATGAGTAGTGATGGGACAAGGAGAAGCAGCCTAAAACTGGAACATAGGAAGTTCCATACAAGCATGTAGAAGAACTTAATGATAAGAGTGATGGAGCACTGGAACGAGTTGCCCAGAGAGGTTGTGGAGTCTCCTTCAGTAGAAATACTCAAGACTCACCTGGACACCTACCAGTGTGATCTGCTGTAGGGAGCCTGCTTTAGCCAGGAGGTTGGACTCGATGATCGCTTGAGGATCCTTCCAACTTCTGTGATACTGTGTTGAACTGTGTCTTAGGAGTTCCCCCAGAGCAAAACACACGAGTAGCTGAGAGCAGTAATTCCAAATAATAGTTCAGTACTTCTTTTTGAATATTCCTTAGAAAAAGATAGGAGAAAAAGAAGAAATTGTTTGATGTATTTTTAAAATTTTTGTGTGTTCACTGTACTTGGTTTACTTTACATGGTTTACTTTTCATGGAAAAATGGAAAAACTGTCTAAAGGCCTTCTGTTCCTTCCCTGTCCTGAAGTAAGGTATATAGCATGCCAGCTGTATTTCTGTTGTTTGTGACATATTTTGGTCCGGCTTTCTGGAAAATCTCAAAGGAATGAAATTTTGTAACTTTCTTCAGCCCGCCTATCCCAGTAGTTCATGCTGATAGAGATTTTCTTAAACTCTAAGGTTCATTTTTGCTGCAGTACGAATGTATTATTTCTCAGCTGTTGAGACAGAACTAGTTATTCTCTTCCTTCTTAGAGAAGTTCTTTACATGTTGAAAGACTGTTACTGTGTTTATTCTCTTGTCTTTTTTGAACAACTTTTCCATATGGAAGGTTTTCTGTTATTGTTGCTCTTGCTAGACCTGCCTTTCTCAAAAAATGGAAAGCATGAAATCTCTGCAGTTCTATGTACTGGAACGCAGAAATCAGGAATACCTCTTTGGTTGATTAAGCCAGGTTCCCTCAGCCTCTCTTCATTATTTGCTGCATTCCAGAACCATCTGCTTTGCTGACCTTCAGAGTTGTTTCAGTTTTTTGTCAAATCTCATGTACCGAGGAACCAAAAAGTGTACACAGTGCTTAAAACACATCCTCACCAATGCCATATATACAGGAATAATCACCTTCCTTGACCTACCTGCTGTGGTCTTGCTAATGCATTCCTATATGTAGTAGTAGTATGTAGCAAGTACACTCTTCATGTCTCACATTTATCTCCATCCAGTAGGATCTCTAGCTGTTCAGAACTATTGTAAAGCCGGATGCTACTCTACCTGTCCAGATGCACAAGGTTGTTCCATTATAAGTGCAAGACTTACGTCTTGCTTTGTTGGTCTTGAAGCTGAGTAGGATCAGCTGGTTAAGATCCCTGTGAATGACAATTGTGCCTTAATGCACAGCAAGTGCTCCCCTGAGTTTGTGATCAAGCTTGGGGTTGAGCTTGGGGTTGCATTCTGTCTCATTGTTCAGATCTTTGATGAGTGTGCTATTCAGTGTCGGCTGCAGTGTCAGTCCCCAAGGATTACCACTTCTAACCAACCATCGTTTAGACTTTCAGCTGACCCTAGTGATACAAACTTCATGCTAACTCCAAGATTATAGAATCATAGAATGGCCTGGGTTGAAAAGGACCAAAGATCATCTAGTTTCAACCTCCCTGCCAACCGCTAGACCAGGCTGCCCAGAGCCACATCATCTTCTACAGAAATGCAGCCAAAGCAGTAATTCCCTGTTAAATGTTTGTCCGATGCTTTTTTTAATGCCTAGTGAGCAGTTTTAATGTAATGGAACTCTCCACCAACTACTTGTTGGTGGGCTGAGGCTGGTTTTGTTATTTTTTTCAGACTTTGATGGCAAGATCTTCTCAATGTCTCTGTTGCACACACTACTGGAAATTCTGAGAAGCACCAGGTCTTAGACATACCTCTGCTAACTACATTTTGCTTTGACAGGGAACCAAATTTTCAGCATAGTTTTTCAATGGGGTTTTGCTTTGAGACCACGATGTAGTATTTTCTTAGACTAAGCCTCCTCAGCTTCTTTTTGTTATGGAACGTTTATCTTAAAATTGTATCAAAGACCTTACTAAAAGTGGAGATACGGGTATCTCCTACTTGGTTTCCAAAACACAGGGTCTGCTGCCTTCTCATAGAATGAGAATATATGTAATTTTACCATACAGTGTGTTCTTAACAAGTGCTGAGTTTCCATATGATATGTTCTTAGCAATTTGATGGGGCTAAGTGGGGTCTCTATGTTGTGTGTTGTCTAATTATTTATTCTATGTGTTGATCATTATTAATTCTTCTTTCCTTTAAGGTTCATAGAAGTATCCTTAGAAAAAATAAAAGAGGAAAACAGCTTTTTTTTTTTTTTTTTTTTTTTTTTTTTTTAAATCTTATACATGTTTTACTGAATAGGTGTTAATATATTTGAGGTGCCACCAGTCAATTTTTAAGTAAATTGGATGTACAAAATAAGAAGACTTGAAAATACCTGTCTCATCTGAGTACCCTACAGCATACCTGTTCTTTCCCTACTGTAGGTTAAAACTTTTGTCTGGATTTGTACTTTTTGCAACCAGTAAGTTGAAGCTGGTTTTTATAGTGGAGACTAATACACAAAAGACATTACATACTTCGGTAGTCTTGGTATATATACCGATTACTTTTCTTTTTTGTTAGGCAGCCATTCTGCTTTCTCTTTTCTTTCTGCAATATTTTACTAGTTACACAGTTCTGCTGTGCCCTCTTGATTTTATCTCTGTGTTTGTGCCAGGCACGTGTGCTTAGTGAATTGACCAACTTCTCTTGTGTTTCCTTCTTGTGTGTAACATTAGAAGGCACTAAGAATTTTCCACTTCATTTTCCCACATTTTCTGATGGACAAAATGAAGGTTCTGGCAACAGCTGGGATAACTCCTTCTCTTCTTCGGAGCAAATGATGGTTGCAGTCTTTTTTTTCAATTTTTACAGACATATGAGGACTTCATAGATTAGAAAAAGAAGTTGTATATGTATATATATGTCTCTGTACAAAATTTTTCGAGATTTAGATCTTTCTTCTTAGGTATCTGTATCACTCTGTGGCTACTTGGGACTTGTTTAACATGCACAGTCCAAGTGCAGTTTTTCTACAAGTGCCCCACTGCATCCTTTCCCTCCCACCTTTTGTATTCTAGTATCGATCTTGTGCATTATTCAGCACAAAAATGTCAGTCCGATCAAGCATAAGGTACTCACCAGTACAGCAGAATAGAACAGAGCGTAATGTTTTTACAGGTTGCAAAATACATATTATGCACTGTAAATTGAGGGAGTTTATGACCTGTCTCTCTGGTTTAATGCACAGCTCTGTCAGTCATGAAGAACACTATGCATTTTTCTTGGACTTGAAATGCTTATCAACGTTAGCAGTGTAAATGTCTTGCATACATTTTTCAGATTACATGCATTTTTGTTACCTTAAGAACCTGTATAGTACTGTATTTTATGCAGTTTACACACAGTCCGCCTATTTTAGCATGAATATTTCATCTATTAACTGCGTTGGTTTCCAAAAAATTTTGAGCCTGTCCATATTGAAGAGCTCCAGAGTATTTTAGACTTAGGCAAAAATGAAAAGCCAAGATTTAGCTCTTATTTTCTTAGTTATTTTGTCTTTCATGTTTGTGGATTATAATATAGTTAATAAATGAAAAGTGTCTTATTCTGTATACAGTAGGAAAAGAACAGTGGGAATGTATAGAATTTGCATTCCTAGTGTTTGTAGTATTATAAGCGCAAATGAAAACAACACAAGTTTGAAGTTAAATAGATTGCATAATTATAGAGATTAACACTTTCAATATAAAGTGAGAAATACTTTTTTTCTTTTGAGTAAGTAAAATAACATTTTCTTAACTAATAATCAAGATGAAATAGAGGAATTACTTGGAGGAGACAGCAAAAACAGTTTTGGGGATTGCAGAATGAAAAATGTGTTCTTGTAAGTAAATAGATCCCTTGTAATATTGGCAGATATGAGGTGTTGACGCTTCATGTTCTTCTGGGATGTGTTTCATGAAAGCAACCTCTGCACGTCTGTACTAGCAGAGATGACCCCTTGTCGCCACTGTTGAATCACACCACCGACCACCTCACTGTATTCACTTCCACTGCTTGATCTCCATAAACGTTCTGGAAGTGTCAATGAGTGTCAGTGGGTGCAATTTTTTCCACATGGAGGAATTTAATCCCACACCTTTGCTTCATGTGCGCTTTGATATAAGACACCGTTCTGTCAGACTGGCCCTCTATTGCCATTTGTTGCATGGTAACAAAATGTAACAATGTATTGATGGGATGGTTCAAACTCTACTGCCATACCACCATTATAGGATGGTTTGGGTTGGAAGGGACCTTTAAGATCACCTAGTTCCAACCGCCTGCTACAGGCAGGGACACTGCCCTCTAAACCAGGCGGCTCAAAGCCCCATCCAGCCTGGCCTTCAACACTTCCAGGGAGGGGGCATCCACAACCTCACTGGGCAACCTGTTCCAGTGTCTCACCACCCTCGTTGTGAAGGATTTCTTCCTAATATCTAGATTAAATCTACTTTCTTCCAGTTTAAGGCCATTTCCTCTTGTCCTGTTGCTACATACCTTTATAAAAGGACACTCACCAGCTTTCCTGTAGGCCCTGCTCAGGTACTGGAAGGCTGCTATATGGTCTCCCTGGAGTCTTCTCTTTTCCAGGCTGAAGAGCCCCAGCTCTCTCACCTCACAGGGGAGGTACTCCAGCCCCCTGATCATGTTCATGCCCCTCTTCTGGACCTACTCCAACAGCCCCATGTCCTTGTGTTGGGGGCCACAGAACTGGGCTCAGTACTCCAGGTGGGGTCTCACAAGAGCAGACTGGAAAGCAGAATCACCACCCTCAACCTGCTGGTCACACTTCTCTTGATGCCTTCTGGGCTTCAAACACATGTTGCCAGCTTATGTTGAATCTTTCTTCAACTGGCACTCCCAAATCCTTCTCCTCAGTGTTACTCTCAAGCCATTCTTTACCCAGTCTTTATCTGTGATTGGGATTGATCTTACCCAGGTGCAGGGCCTTGCACTTGGCATCATTGAACTTCATGAGGTTGGCATGGACCCACCTCTCAAGCCTGGCCACATCCCTCTGGATAGCATCCCTTTTTTCTAGCGTGTCAACTGCACCACTCAGCTTGGTGTCGTCTGCAGACTTACTGAGCATACACTCAATCCCACTGTCTGTGTCACCTACAAAACTGTTAAATAGCACTAGTCCCCACACCAGTCCCCAAGGAACACCTCTTGTCACCAATCTCCACTTGGTCATTGAGCCACTGACTGCAGCTCTCTGAGTGAGACCATCCAGGCACTTCCTTATCCATCTGCCTCTGATATCTAGGGCCAACACAATAAAATAGGCATTACTTCTGGAGCAGCCTTCTTACATTCCTGTCCATTTCTTTGTTTAGCTGTAATTAACAAAATTAAAGGTTATGAAAAAGAAGTCAAACTTCTAATCCTTATTTTAGGCATTTAAATGTATTTTAAGTGAAGTAAATCAGAACTGTATAACTTGTAGAAGTAAAGACTGTTTGTTACTCCTGCTGGCAGTTTCCCACTTTGTTTTTCAAGATGTACAATGAGCTGATGGTAATGATCCATAATTGAAACAGCAGGCAACTATTTCTTTTAAAAGACTGACAAAACAAGAGTATTCTTGATCTCCCAGGCATCTTGGTCATCTCAGAAATGCACAGTGCAGTGGAAAGTGTCCTTGTGTGACTAAAATTCAGAGGAGCTTTTAGTTTATAAGCTACTTGACCAAGTGCCCTGCAATATAGCAAGATAATTCTGATCCTGCTCCACAGTAACGGTAAGGTTACGGGCCCATGATTTGGACTTGCAGGTGCAACAAGGCACCTGCTGAAAAGATAAAGCACAGTAATTGTTGTAGTACTAGAGGATGTTTTGAAGCCTTATTTCAGTAGCTAACTAGTACTGTGATCCCAGAGAGCAACAGCAAAAAGAGCTGAAGGTAGAACATGAAAATGGTGGCAAAATACTGACAGAGGAGAATGAAAATATTGATTTATGCCATGTACAGTAAAGGAATTCAGATGAAGAAAGTAATTAGTACAAGTTTAGGGAATAAGAAGGAAATAAGGCAGTCTTGATTGTAAAGGTGCTAGTGTAGGTGAGATTAATGATTAAGAGGTTAAATGAGAGACCAAAAACAGCTTGTATCATCGTAAAGAGGAGAATATCAGGTCATTGTGCTGTTTCAGATGGAATATGAGAAACATGAAGAATGACTTGGGCTTTCACTTGGATTGTGGTGATAACCACAGACAGAACTAGCCTTGGTGGTTGGCTGAAGTCACAGTGAGGGGGGAATGGTGTGGAGGATCCTTGCCCTCTTTCATGCTCTACAACTTCGAGAGTTATGGTCTTTCCATGTAGAATTTTGCCTGTATTATTACTTAGCTATGAGATGTGTGTCTTACTGTCATCTAATGGAATGATGAGTTTCTGTTCCTTGACCTCACACAGGTGCTTGCGTATTTTCATTTCTCTCCAATTATATAGCAGTAATTACTTATTCATTGTTTTTTTAAAACTTTAATACATACATGAGAGCCTAGCTAACATTTTGTTTGACATATGTTAATGGCCACCTTATGTCTTCATCTGCTTGAAGATAACTAATGAAACCTACTGGAAATTAAGGCTATAAATTTACAGCTAGGGATTTGAGTGTTGCTCTAATCAATATTTTGCTGGTAATGGTAGCACTTATTCTTATGAAATATGTTGGCTATAAGGTGGAGAATCAATGTCTGGAAATGAAAAACAGGTGTCAGGTTCGATGGGGACATTACTGTCATGATGTCTGGAGGCCAGTGGGTTGTGTCAGCAAACATAGCAGTAATTCTGTCAAATGCAGTTTGTGAGAAACTAATGAAAAAGTTAGAAATGCTGCTTCTTGCTTGTAAGCTGAAGCCCTTGAATAATATATTAATCTATTCTTGTTTTTATCTCACATCCTTTATGCTTCTCTATTCTTTCAAGCTGGGATCCATAATACAAAATAAATGCTCTGTACATCAATCTCATCTGTATAACATCCTGAGAGTTGGTTTTGTTTCATTATGGCATGAGGAAAGCAGTGTAGCTCTGGAGTGGTCATGCAGTCTCTGCAGGTATTACAGAATTAAAAAATAAAATAAAATAAAAATTGAGGAGCGGAGAAGGAGTATGTGCATAGGATAAATGCAAACATATTTCTTTATCAGAGCCATAGCACTATCAGGAAAATGAAAAAGTTGTTCTAAAAGTTTGATTTGTAATCACAGATAAAAATGAGTATTGTATTAAACTAACTAATAGCAAACTTTTCCCCAGTGTATCAGAAAGCTCTGATTCTGTAGTCTATTGTCCTACATTAGTCCAACTTTTAAGATGCTGTCTGATAGGTATATAACACATAATAATGAGACTGAATAGAATCACAGAATCACTGAATCACAGGGGTTGGAAGGGACCTCAAGAGATCATCAAGTCCAGCCCCCCTACTAAACCAGGTACCCTACAGTACTTTGCACAGGTAGGCATCCAGATGGGTCTTGAATATCTCTTTAGATGGAGACTCCATAGCTTCTCAGGGCAACCTGTCTCTCTTAAGGTAAAGAAGTTCTTCTTCATGTTAGTACAGAACTTCCTATGTTAAAGTTTTAGGCCGTTACTCCTTGTCCTATCTCTACACTCCACTGAGAAGAGCCTGGCCTCATTCATTTGCCTCCCACCTCCCTTTAGATATTTATAAACATTAATCAGATCCCCTCTCAGTCTTCCTTTCCTCAGGCTGAACAGAACCAGGTTACTCAGCCTTTCCTCATACAGGAGATGCTCCTGGGCCTTCATCTTTGTGGTGTTCCGCTGGACTTCTTCTATGAGATCCCTGTCTTTTTGGAACTGGGGAGCCCAGAATTGGACACATTATTCTACATGTGGCCTCACCAGGGCAGAGTAGAGAAAGAGGGTATCACCTTCCTTGACCTGCTGGCCACACTCTTTTTAATACACCCCAGATAGAATGTCTTTGCTATATAGTGTCTTTACAATTAGGTATACTGCAGGTAACAGCATCACTTTGGAAAAGGGGCATCCTAAACTCTGTAGCACTTTGCAGCTCTTCTGGCAAATGTAGAGCATTCAGATCTGGCTCCAGACAGCAGTGTTGGTTCCAGATCCGTCGCTCACATTGTGCTGGGAGTTGCAACTATCTGCTGTCTATCACTTGACAAGTCTCACTTCTCTCTCCTCTGTGATGATGGGAAGTACCCTTGTCAATCCATCGCTACCATCTTGCAGTATCACTGAACGCATCAGTAGCTGCTATAGCTCTCACCTGCAAACTGTGAGGAATATCAGCAGTTTGATACCATGCTGTTTCTCTGTGAACAGCATTAGAAGATGTCAGTCACATGCTCCCAGCTTACAAATGGCATGTCTGTACACTTGCAGTTCTTAGCAGCAGACATACGTGACCTTTAATTCTAATTACATGTTTATAGTAGCAAAGCCACAAAGTCTTGGGGTTTTTTTTAGCACAGTACTGCTTGCAGAAGAAAAAGCAAGACATGACGTGCAGAACTGTTCTCTTGCTGAATTCCATATTTCCACCTGAGAAAAAGAACTAGCTTGAGTATGCTTTAAGTGAACTTTAAATTTTCACCTCCTTTCCTCATCAAAACTGCTAATAAATGAGAAGCTGTTGCTAAAGTTGCTCTGTCTTCAGGGCAGACCTCCAGTTAGGCACTCAGTTCACCTCATTCCAAAATAGTACCCTCAGCATCTGAGAAAAAGCCATGGGGCTTGTGAGCAATTCTCATTTTATATACTTAGGTATCATCATTACCTAGTCAGTAGGCCACTGAGGTAAACTTTACAATGAATTGAAAAGGAGGAATAATATTAATAACTCCATGCCTCCTAGAAAGATAAATCAGTGTATTCCAGAAGCAGTTATTTTCCTGGTATATGTATACCGGTGAAGCAAAGCAAAGGTTGCATATACAGAAATGAATTCTGCATTCAGTTGTTTTGTCATTATGGTATTAGCTTCAAGTGGAGTTGAATGATAATGCCTTTTTGATAGTACATTTAGGTCTTAGACTCCCTGAGGAACCTTGGCATCTATCATGAAATCTCAGTCTTCAGCATTCTCTGTTCATTACTGTTTTGTTTTCCGGTAGGGTGATCTGTAAACTTAATGGCTCATCTTCCATCGTATGCGGAAGCCATATGATACTCATAGATTCAATTTTTTTGCCCAGTGGATAAATGTGGATATGATGCATTGTCTTACTGTGGCCCTCTTTGCTAAAGGATGTTGACAGCCTTCTACCTGCAGGGAAATGACCAGTTAAGACTGGCTCATTCACAGGAATGGAATTGCACTAGGAAAATGACATGACAAATTGCAAGACTAAATATGTCATCAGTCTGTTGGGACAGCCTCGTTGCTTGACTATCACAAATATCTAGTCATCATATTAATTTTGCTGTGTGTGCTGCACCCTTTCCAAACCCAGTGGTTCCAGTGGTTTCCTGAAGAACATCAAAGCATCACACGGGAGCGTATACAAGACAGAAATAACGTTAGCACCAAACCTACTACAGATTGAATTGCCAGAATTCACAAACTGCAGGGCTACACTGCTAGAGAAGCAAGGAGAATAATGCTTAGGAGGAATTAAGATGTTTTCCTAGCAGAGATGCTTTCAGAATAAACTTACAGGCCAACTCAACTGCCAACGTTATTTTTTAAAGACAAGGAAAGTAGATTCATGGAAGTGTCTTGCTGCTTCTAGGAGCAGGGATTATAGTAAACTTTTGCATTTGATAGGGAAAGCTTTTATAGCTTTTGTTAATAAATAAATAAATGAATGTTGCACAGTGACACTGACAATTTAATGTGGAAAGCATTAAAATGAATATATTATAAAACTATGATTCAAGTCTTTGTTCCTGGTGTACTAAATTTTCATGCATTATTTTGAAGGTACATTTCTCAGGTGTAATAAAGACTAGCTTTTTTTTATTGTCACAGCATATACTTAGCTAAGATTCAAGGTAGAAACAATTCTTATCGTACTTAGAGGATTTAACAAAAAAACATAGAAAACCTACAGGACAAGCCATCGAAACTTTTCACCTTGTGAGAGCTAAGTGATCATAAAATATTTACTGAAAGTGGATGCTGATGGTGTTTTGTCATACTGGAATTGGTATGAAAGATTAAAGAACCTTTATGTGGAGTAACGGAAATCCATTAGGTGAAAATACATGCTTAACAAAAAAGAAGTGAATTGAAAAATATTCCACGTGCTGTTTTTTTGTAGATTCAAAGGCAAAGGCCTAACATCTGCTGTAGGTACTGGGACATCTAATCCTTCATCATCTTGTGTTACAACTATTAGGTTGCAAGCAGTTTTCAGATACCCAAGGCGATGTGCTTCCCTTAGCTTTGTAACATAATTTGTCTTCTAGTGAAAGGATAGATTTATTTCTTTATTTTTGTTTTCTGCTCACGAGGCTGAATTCTGCCCCTGGATGTGTACATTAGGTATCTTGTTGCCTGAATCAAAAGGACAGAGTGTGTTCTACAAGTATACAAGATTGGAATATTAGCCTGTGGTCACAAGGTGAACAATTTGCCATATGATGAAAGTGTTTCTATTTTGGATGGAAGTGAAAGAAACACATTTTGGAAAGTGGAGTTAGTTGCAGAAAGAAAGAAAGCCTTAAGAAGTACCAGCTTTTTTTTTTTTTTTTTTGCCATGCGCATAAAGCAGTACACATTTGTTTTGTATGGAAGACTTATGCTTTTCTTCAACCTCAGATATTATAAAATTTTCTATTTCCATGGTAGTGTTGAAAAATATTTTATTTACAGGAAGAAACTCATGAAAAGCCATGACTGCTCTCAGCCAAACAAGCATAGGGATTGTGCTGTCCGTATACAGTGCAGGTTGGAACAATCATTGCTAGATTTTTTCTTTCCTTTGGAGAACCTGGCTGGTTGGCCATTCCTTAAATCTCAGCCTTTCCTTTGCTACTATTTGAATTCTGCTTGACATCAAGGATGCTCAGCTGTTAGTACTCAGTGGAGCATGAGACTGTCTTTCCTCCCTAGAATTTGGGAATGTCTTGTAATAATTCCAGCTAGTCTAAGCACCTGTGCCTAGACCACTGAGCTGGCTTTGGTTTGCAGCCTATCAGGACTTAGGATAGTTCTAAAGCTAAATTGTCATATGAATAGCCCGTTCTGTATCACCAATGGTGATTGATAAAAGAGTCTGATAGAGGACATAAAACATTGTAACATTTGTCTTGATTATATTCTTTCTTTACTCCAGTTTGCATCTTCATAAAGTCTGTAGTTCTCCTTCTTTTCAGAGCTCTTACAATGATTGAGTTCTATTTCAACCAAACAACAAATTGTTTTTCAGCTGTTTTGACTGTTTTCAATAAATTAGCCATGGATATTTAAAAAAAAGTATATTACTTTTCTACATTACTTAACAGTGGAGTTCGAGATAAAAATGAAAAATGAATATGCTGACACTGTCTCATTTATTTTTTTGGATATGGAGATGTATTTTAAATCATTGGTGTTGCCATATGGACTGTGCCAGACTAATATACACACAAATACTTAGTAGCACATGAGAGAGATCTGCAAATCACAGCTAAATTTTTGTACTGGTAAGACAAAAAACTATGCCTACCTCTAAATTTAATACTGAGGTCATACACAAGTTAACTACAAGAGATCTAAGACAGTACCAGCATTGCTTGTGCGCTTCTACAGCTTTATTGAGAAATGATAAAATCTTTTTGTTTTTGCAATTAAAGATTAGATATTTATGATTTTTAGTGATGTCTGTGATACTGTCTGGCATTTTTCTGACTAGTAATTAAGTTTTAATAGTGGCACTTTTTCTTCGTGTGGTCATCTTTGTTGTTATTACTGCATTAGAACAGGAACTCTGTATTAGTCTGTGTTGGTTGATTGCCTTCAGAATGTTTCAGGTGCTCTTCATTCTTCCTTCATTAAAGGAAACGGAGAAAGCTCAAAACAGCTTTTAGAAATTTTCTTTGAGGACATTTCAAGCAGTGCCCCAGGCAAGAATACATTATTTCTTAATTCATATACGGCGGCCTTCATGCATTTAATTCCATTGCCTCCTTACTAGTGCTATATTCATTTTGTTGGCCATGAGCTTCCCTGCTGACCTAAGAGAGAGCTTTAAGTTAAGATCAAATTAACTATTTCTATTTTTTAAATTTCAAATGAGTTTCAAATTCTGTTGAAGCAAATGGGTACATTTACTGTAGTTTTAAAGAGCTTTTTCTTTGTACTCAGAATGATGTTGTTTCAGTAACACACAGATGTGTGTAATCCTGTGGTCTGCTAAGGGTACAAAATGAGAGCAAGAAATGATGTGTCCATGGTTGTAAATATTTGAATTTACTTTTGTCAAGAGATTCTTGCAACCGGATTGAAACTTCATTCATTTTTTTTCGTGTCATCAGAAACTGTATGTGGAATAATTGCCTTATTTTATGTGAATTTGTGGGGAGTAGTTTCATATGTGGATCATGATAAATACTTGTGAAATTGTCAGAAGCTTCCCAATGGTTTGTTCTGTCATTTATAACAAACTTCTTGTATGCATTTTTAAACACGTTTATCTAGAGATAATTTGGGGATGATTTGGCATGAACTAGAAAAATAGATGCCCTAAGTATGTTTTAGACTCCCTTCTGTAGAAGACAGATAATCATATTTTCCGGGTTTTTTTTACTCTTTTTGTTTGTCTTATTAAAGCCCTCTTACACAGATGTAATGTGGCACAGGATAGTACTGTGGTCATCATCTTTCCTGCAGCATTTGTATACTCCATCACAGTTCTAACTAGTAAGGATAAGGAGTTTCCTACATGAGACAGAAAGTTAACCTCACATGCACCGATCTCCTATTGTTAGTAACAATGTCACTTTTTGATTTGCCTTGATGATGACTCTTATGAGATGGAAAACTTGAGAGCAGAGCTTTTGAAAATTGTATTTCTTACCTCTTTTATTTAAACCAGTATTTCAGCCAAATTCTTGTTCCGTATAGAAGGATTTTTCTTTTTCTTTTCTTTTAGCTTGTAACTTAAACCAGATTTTCTACAGTGATAGTTTTCTGGTTGTATTATCATGTTATTCAAGAGTGGTATATTTTTATTATTAATAATATATTAATAATAATATAAATATTATTATTACAGGCTGGTGTTAGAAGGGGCCTCAGATCAGTATTATTAAATCAATGTGTTTGTATTGTGCTGAATTATAATATGAATTACCAGCTAAGCAATTCCATATTGTAGCCTACTAAGTTTTCTCTTCTCTTCTGAGCAAGGAGAGAGGGACCAGTCTCTCCAGCCCCTATTCATCTATATTCTTATTGGAGATAATTACTAAAAGGGCTGAAGTGGACCTAAATGTTTTTAAGTCATGTAAGGGTCTTCTGCTTTTATTCTAAAGCTCCTGATTAATTTTTTCTTTTTAGTTGTGGACTGCCCTGTACTAGAATACTTGCGAATATGATAGTGAAATCACTACCAAATAAGGAGTAGGAGAATCCTGGTCAGAATACCCTGTCAAAGATTTAACAGTGATTTGCTTTAAGGGTGCTTGAAAGTTCTGTGCAGGCAACCTTCCTGGTTAGTTTAATTCTTAATTGAAATCATAATTCTGTAACATATTCAACTAGCTCTTTAGCTGGAGTGAAAAATGTCTCTCTTTAATAATTTTGCAAACTAACAGAAACGTAGTTACCAGAAGAAAGATGTTCTTTCTTGGATACTTCCTTTTTATATGTCTTGAGTAGTCTTTTGTAGTTTTAAAAAATAATATTGTTTTAATTACCATGGTTACATGCTGCTGTTGCTGATACAACAATTTCAAATGATTTCTTTCTGCTTCAGTACTTAATACACTGTGAATTCATCAAAAACGGAACAAAAAAATCTCGTATGGTGCAAAATTTCTTGTCTATTTCAGTCTACTTTTTGCAGAGGTTTCAATTTTGTATTCTTCATTCGGAGAACACTCACTTTTAGCTGTACTGAACGTAAATATTCAAAATACCAAACCCATGAGTGGTGGATTAAATGTGGCCAGCTGACAGGTGCCTATCTAGTCACTCTCCTGCACCCCTTCACCAGGATAGAGGGAGAAAATAGGACAGAAAAGCTCTATTTTTAAAAAATAAAAAGAAAGAAAAAAGAAGCAGACTGAAGTAACAGAGCCCACTGGTGTTTGGCTTCAACACAACTGTATAAGTAGGCAAGCATCCTCAGCACTAGGATAGACAGAGGTGCACTGAGTTTCATGTTTCCTTTTAACTGGCAGAACATACTGAAGTAATAGTAATATCTTCTGATGTAATGCTGCAAAGCCATAAATATCTAAGTGTTTTACAATCAGAGGATTTAGTTATCTTAATTAGAGGTGCAGAGCTTTCAGTGGCAATTGCTGAAGCCAGAAACTGAGTCTGAGTTTCAAAATTCCCAGTGTGGTGTTCTTTTCACTAAGCCATATTATCTGACCAAGCTATTAGCTGTGTGAAATCTACTCACCTAAGGCTGTAGCTGACAGGTTGGATGGGGCAGGTGAGCAAATGAGCTGCCTTTGAATTCACGTCTCTACTGTATTTTTCTGACTTTTATTCCCCCCAATTTCTCTCTGTATTTCACCTTTGAGGTCCCGCCAGAATGACCTTAGAAAAGTGTGTGCACCATCTAGTACACGAGTGGCAGTTAATGTTTATAACGTCTTACTAATAACTATGTTCTGTCTTTTCAGATCACCTGCTAGAAATAGAATTCTGAATATCCTAATCTAATTTACAAGTCAATGAAATTATTTGTTCTTACAATGACCACTTATTTTGAAATGCAGTTCTGCTCCTGCAGATTTGCACAGCCATAAAGCAGCAGCTAGGTTGTCAAGAAACTTCTCGATTAAGTTGGTGATACATCATATGAATATTTCTAGATTTTGTGTGCATCTGTACACTGAATCCAGCAAGCCATTTTTATGTGCATATAAATTACTGATAAAAAAAAAAAAAGCATAATCATAATTCAAGATTCTCCACTCCAAAACCATTTTGTAAATGCAAAAGCAGTAGCTTTTCTATTGTTGCCATTTCTTTTGGTTGAGTTTTGAGTTGCAGATAAGAGCTTACATTTGCTATCATGCAAATGCTAACTTTAATACTTAAAAAATCAGTGTGTAGTTTCTATTTTTCTGAATACTTCCTATTTGCTAAAATTAAACTATTTTAACACTTCAGTTTTGAAATAAGTACACCTCTGTGGATATTCTGTGACAGAGAACTCCAGCAGCTCTTAATTTTTAGATACTGTAAGGTCTTGTTGCTTTTTATGGCTTTGGGGTTTTCTTGCTTCATTTTTACTCTCTTTTCAGATTTGTTGGTGAAAAGAACCCTTAAAGATGATTACATGAGCACTCCACAGCTCCATGTAAATTACTATCCTGGATTTTTTACTTTCATAATCATGATGCCAGTAGGAGAAAGCCTGCAATCAGAAACTTCTGTGCTTGGGAAAAAAAAAAAAAAGAAAAAAAGAAATGGTATGATTTCTATCAGATGTCAGCAACTTATAAATTCAAATTAGAGTAAAGTAGAAATACCGTCTGTATAGCACTCGCTATTTTACTTCCTCATGTATGACCTCTTTCAGAGTAGCAATTATTTTCCATTAGTTCAGTTCAATTGGAAAAAACAATGCTTAATGGACTTCAAATCCTGGGTCACTGGTGATAGTATTAGACAGTTTTCAGATTTATGTAAGTGCTGTCATATGCAATTCCATAATTTGCCATACCAGCTTATTTTTGTTGGACTTTTGCCTGTCATATTTTCTAGGTTTTCTTGAAACTGTGTGTTGAGATTATTACCTGGGGCTTCTGAGTGGCCAGTGGAGCTGGCCTGTCTCAGAAGTAAAGCAGGTACCCATCTTTGCCCCATGAAATGAGTGCAGTCCTGGGCCCTTTCCATTGCTTATGATGACAGGTACTTTATCAGCAGATAAATTTTGCTTCCCTGAATATGCTGCTGTGCTTGTGGTAGCATTATATATCTCTGCATCTGAGGATGATATGTCAGTCCTATCTGTGTGCATTTCTCTGGTTATGCTAGGACTCTTTCACACCTTGGAAGTGAAAATAAGCTTAATTTGAAGGACTTTACAATCTGCTCTTCCCCTTTTCCCAGCCCTTTTCCTTGCTACTCTAGTGGAAGTCTCTTTCCTTGTTGCAAATGCATTTGAAGCAGATATGGGCTGGTATCCTCTATATTTCAATGTAAAGTATAACAACATAAATTCACTTCATCAGCAAGCGTATTTGCTTATTTTTGGTTTTTACAGTGAATGAGAAGTAGGACTTAACAAACTGTTGGTTAATAACATCCTTAGCCATCTGTAGAACAGTCAGAAAAAAACATCCAGAGAGGTACTGAAAATTGAGCTATCTAAGGGAGTTTGTCTCATAATTTTCTAGATGCTGTGATGTAGCAGGAAAAAAAAATAATGAATATATGACCCATTAAAGTCAACAGCATGTAGTCTTACCATATACATTCTTCGAGTACTTTAATGTATAAAGGCATTATGCGTAATTACTGAACAGAAAATTTAATGAACAAGAAACTCCTTTAGAACAAGGTGACCTGATACGCTGAAAAACAGAGATGACCACACCTATATCGTTCATGTCAGTGCTTATCTCAGTCTCTCACAAGACCTCATTACAACTTTCCAGTACTTGAGGGGAGCTTATAAACAGGAGAAAGTCAGACTTTTCACATGATTAGGTAGTGACAGGTAGTGACAGACTCCATACATGGAGGGATGGACTTAAATTAAAAGAGGGTAGATTTCGGTGAAATGTTAGGCGGCCCTGTCGCAAACTTAAAAGGAGATCCTCTCAACTTTACATTACTTACCTCTCATTTGGTATTGTACTAATTAGTTATAGTAATTAGTGTCTAATTGTGTAGTAGAAAGGCAAAATATCCCTTTTGACATATATGTAAGTTCAAATTTTCTTCTACCAGATGATACAGAGAATCTAATTCATTTATCAAGTTTATGCATTTGAGATTTATTTGTCAAAACCAATCTCGCTGTACATCACTTGGTTAAGGTTGATTGCACATGTCAGATTAGAAAGAATGGTAAATATTCTTTTTAGATGAGTAACATTGATTGGTGGCATTTTCTCTTTTACATAGATTTATATGACTGTGGAGTCCTGTCATCTGGGTTCAATAAAGGCTTGTCCTTAATCCCCAATTCAGCTAACACCACTGTACTTAATGGCTCTGAATTAATGTGATTTGTCAGTAGCAGTAGGGCACGGTGATAACCAGAACATACTGCTACCTTATTCTGACTGATCTATGATAAGCATTACCCATTTATTCTTTTGTACAACATAATAAACAGTCTCTGGAATTCCTGTTTCATGGCAGGTATTGAACAGCTGAAGCCTTCACTAATTTACACAGTGACTTTTTTTTTCCAGCTGGCTTCTGGGGCATCTCAAGAAGCTGTATCATAAAATGTAATGAGTTTGAATATACTGCGTGATACAACAAAACAAACAGTGCGTGCTTTGTCATTGATATCATTGACATTCACGAGGTGATTTGGTCACTTACTGTACAGAAATACACGTAGTGTGTTAGTGTTTGAAGAGTACAGTTTGCCATACTACAGTGTCAAGGAGATACTCCAGCCATTTCCAGGAAAAAAGGCTAAAAAAATATTTTCTGCTCACACTAGAACTTCTAAATGTTCATACTATTCTCCTAGGTTCCCTTTTTTTAGACCACTGAGTGGAAAAATGTATGTTATGTTAATACCATTTCCCTTTTCTGCAGTCTATTCATTGTGCACGATCAAATTATGCCTGTTCTTCTCATGAATATGCTTAATGATGCATAAATGTCTTCTTTAATTGTAAACCAGCCACCTGCACCGTCTCTTAGAGTATCTAGAAGTTTCTTTATCGACCGTTTATTACCAGATGGTTTCATGTTCAAGGAATACAATGCTGCTGCTTGGTAACTGTGAAGAATGTGCATCAGTTGGCTGTGGGAGCAATTCCTCAGGCCTTCAGCTTCCTTTGAAGCCTTTACCTTCCCAAATAAAAGCAGCATCCAAACTGTAGGCTTTCTAAATTGGATAAGAAATCTTCTACCTATGCCAGCTTCTGAGAGTGCCACAGGTGAGGAGGAACACATCTGATCAAATGATGAGAATATGTACCCAGGTGTTAGGTCAGATGATAATGATACCTACTTTGTCAACATAAGATGGACATGTAGTAGTCAGGGACAGATGTGGCGCTGTAAAACAACCATGTGATTAACTCCAAAAAAGGCTTAAAAGCTTGTGATAGATTCGGTGGAAAGAGACAATTCATGCAATAAAGTCATTGGACTTCAGTATTCCTCAAGGACTGCTTATCTACCAAAGATAGTATCTACCAGGAAGAGCCATTTTCTTTGTCATCTGACCCTACTAATTCCTAATTTGCTCTGAGAGATATTTCAGTTTTTCCCTTCTTGTTGGTTTACTTAAGAGATTCCTAGGGTGAAGCTGGGATAAATTGTCATTGCTATATATGTGAAGTGAAAAGCATATGTCTGTAGTCCTTTGTTTTTCATTTCTCTGTTAGATGTATGCTTCCTTCATGCAAAAGAAAGAAAACCGTAGTACACTTGCTTGTCTGTCTTTCAAACTCTCTAAAATTAGCTTGTCATGAAATGTAAAACTAATGTGTAGTTGTAAAATCCACTGCCAGCATTTTCCTCACTACTGGCTGATGCCTAAGTAGATTTAGAAATGAAAGGGGTTATTATAAAGTGATTATTGAATAGCTAGGTATGTCATTTTAAACAAGCAACTAAAATCTCTGTTGCAGATTCAGAATGTAATCTTGTTTGTTTCATTCATAGCTAAAATCTGATTTTGATTGTGGAGGAGTAATCATATAATGTAGGTAATTTGACAAAAATATATCCAATGTTGTTTTTTTTTCATTCTTTATTTAAATATATTTGAATTTAAATGACTCACCATCTAGAGTATACCTATAAAATGACAACAGCGTAAAGAAATATTAGATTCCATTTGCTTTGGTTCGGTTTTAAATTTTACTATAAAGTGAGAAGTTCCTATCATCTCTGTCATGAAAGGAAAAGTCATGTAGAAACTGATACTTAAAAAACACTTCCTACTTTAAAAGGATGTTGTTATGGGTGATTAGGCCAGTATTTTTAACTGTGAATTTCAGTCTCAAGATTTAGCTTCAATGGGATATGTATAGCCATGAGTTGGTGAATAAAAGCTGAAAGTGCTAAGGAAATGTCCTATTGCAGGATTATATCATTCATTCATGTTTCTGTATCCAGTGCTTGTGACACTACATTGCTAAAACCTTAAATCCAAGGCCTCATCTAGTTTCAAGCAACAGCTATACAGATATTTTTTAGTAATTTGTAAGCTGATGCCTTGAATGCCTATCAGAATGTGCTTTCAGTGAATCTTTTGAAATTAGCTCAACATCTTGGTTCTGTCCCAAGAATTCATGTATTTTTAGCTCATATTTCAACTAGAAATACCACACAAAGAATTCTGGTGATAAGCTGATATTAGTACTTCTGATCCCTCCTGGAAAATGAAGACCTGGACCATATCTGACATTTGAGTTTGAGGAAAAATGAGTGAGGATTCAAGCTGTCTCATTTTAAGAACTTAGCCTGTTCATTTTACTGCTGTGAGCTGTAAGTACATATTTTAGCATTTTCTGAGGTCCTGCAGTCATTTTATTTTGACATTCAGTTTCTTCGTATGTATATAAACTAGGGAAATACTATTGTCATATTATACAACAACCCTCAGTACTCTTAAGTCTGGAATAACTTGGAAGGGTACACAAGGGATCCCTGCAGGCTGGTATTCAAGTTGCACATCGCCCTGATAACTTTAGGGTATCTGTGTTCTCGTACTTATCTTCCTTCTCTGGCATTTTGACTGCAGAAGACGTTTACCATAGGATACAATTAGAAACAAAACAATACATATGCATAACTGTCTGTTCCCTCTTTGTCTGGAATGCAGGTGACTGAAGTTCTGCCATCTCATAGCTCTTCCTCTCATTAGCTCTGAAGCTTTGCTGCATCCCAACATTTTCTAAATTGGGGAGTACTTCAGGAAGACTGATGGAAGAGCTGCTTTAATGTGGGAGTTGTGTATTTTTGCTGGAGGGCTTTTTGGAATTGCTTTTAGCAAGTAATAGCAAAAGAGATGCTAAGTATCTTCTGCAGTCATTTCCTTTTACCTGAATAATCTTACTAGCCATTGCTATTAATTTCCATGACACAGTATTTGGTTTCACTTTAAAACAACTGGACTCCAGAGGAAAATGATATGAGCATCATCTTATTAGGACTTTCATTTCACTAATTAATTTTCTAAAATATATGTATATGTTAAAATCTAAGAAGTTACACTGCCCAAATTCTTGCCCACTGTTTATTTCCTCACCTCTATCAGCAGTTTTTGGTATATTGGAAACTGAAAAGCTCTAATCTATTAGCAGATTTGATCAGTCGTGGTATTTTAAGTAAAATAAAGCCTTCTTGAATTTCAATTGGTTGTTGAAGAACTTGTGGAAAAAATAATTACAATGATATAAAATCATTCCATTGCTGTTCATCATGATCTTTCACAAAACTCTTCAACCAAGTGCCATGTATAGATTGGATATAATCAAATACGCCAAACAAGTAAAACAGTTTGCCTAGTTCATCATTTGATGTTGCCTGTAGATATACAAATCTTTAGGTTTGTGTTTTAAAATATGGGCAGGCGTTGTTATTTTGATTGCAGCTGGCTCATAAGGCTCTTCACCTATAGAAGAAACAATATTTCACTACTTCATGTTGTACCTTCCTGAAACATAGCACCTGGGCTACTGGAGAGCAGCAGGGTATCCTCTTACCTGGAGAACTGTAGCGTGAGTAGAGCTGTCTAGCTTTATAACTTCTGCAGGTAGAGTTACACCAAAGAAGGAGAAACATGGATGAGAGACAGTGTACATAAGTATGTAAAAAGTAAGAGTTGTGATCTCCATTCTTAAAAAATGTTCAGGTGTGTAATGTTTCGGTTTCTCTGCAGGGAGAAAGGAATTTTCTGTCTCCTTATCAGTATTTCTCTTGGTTTTTTCCTGAAAGGCACTTCAGATTTAGTAGTGACTGACAGGTTGATCACTTTTACCAGTGCTGGTAGACTGTTAAAGCATGTTAAAGCATGTGTTTGAATGGAGACTCAGGTATTCTCATTTGAAACAAAACAAAGATGTAGCTCTGATTCAGCAGACAGAATTGAGTCGAAAGTGTGCTTATGATCTCTGTCACTGTAGTAAGCAAGCATTAATGAAATTACATGTGATACTGATGCTGGACTACTGTGACCCCCATTTATCTCATAAGGAATTGATATGAAAAGATCTTATCTGTGACAAAGCCAGGAGATCCTGGATGTCAGCCCTCTATGTTTAATTATCGCTATTTTATTTTCACTTCAAAGAGTTGTAATTGTGGTAATATCTTACATCTCAGATAATTTTTTAATTGTAAATGCTTTTCTTATTTGGTTCATCCTTTACTTCCTGTGGAACGGTAATAGAGGCCAATCTGGAATTTAAATCACAAGAGTTATTACAGAGCTAAACCATGTTAATATTTTGCCTAGACAAGATATAAAGTCTTCATTCCTGTTGTTGAGACGATTGTCTGAGCCATGTTCAGATGGAGACATCTGAAAGCGATGCTTTGACTTTCAGATGGTATTCAACATGTATCAGATCTCTGCTGCTATTGGGGTATCGCAGAGGGGCCAGAAATCCTCGTACCTCCTGCATCTTGGTTTCATTTCAGTAGATCTGTGATGAAAATAGAAAACTTCCAGTCTCTTTCATTCTAAAACCACATTTTGATGATCAGTTCTAAAAATACACCAAAATGTCTCTCTGTGATTCTGAAATCGAGTTTCTGAAAAAACATTGTACTTGTAGTAAGAGGTAAAGTGCGAAGTTCCTGAGAAATGAGCTGTGAATTGAAGCTGCAATGGAAATGGATCCTATCTGTCAGTCTCTGCTCAATATACTCAGGAAAACAGAGGGGAGAAGAGAAGGAGCCAAGATGACTGTCTAAATGGGATGCTAAAGTGCCAGGGGCTAGAACTGGGCTTGCTGGTCCCTCAGGTCAGAGCTGCAACTGTCAGATTTTCCTGCTTGATACCTGCTGAAGCCAGCAGGAGGAGAGCAGTAGGAAAAACGCTGCAGGCACCGTCAGGGGAATTGGAAAGAAGTACCTGGTGCAGCTTTAGGCATGACAGGCGGTGCTTTCCTCTGGGAGGACAGCCTCTTCCTTTATGTACTGGTAGGCCTCATTTTCACAATTCACCTCCTGATTTGTAGCGGCGAGGCAGAAGAAAATAGCTGGGATGCTGAGGAGAAGCAGAGCATCTATTTATCTAGAGAACTGCAGGGGGAGGGAAGAGGTGCAGCTGAATGATGTCCCTGCAGGTGGGGTTCCTTTCCCCAGCTTTTGTTATAGAAATTGTTTTTTTTGTGGCTGTCTTTGCCACATTTCTAATTAAAAAAAAAAAAAAAAAAAAGAAAGAAAGTAAATAAATAAATAAATAATCCACTGTTACTTTACCCTCTTTTTATTTGGTTGTTGATACTAAACATTTTTCCCTTCATCTTGTTTCTTCTGAGCTAGTTGTAACCAAAAATAGTTGGGTACTTGGAGCATACAGGTCTGTTGTGACTGAGAAGACAACTGTACAGACCTAATGACCTCATGTCTGTAATGAAGTCGTGTCTGGTAATCAAAGAAGTGCAGCATTAGAAAGAAAAAGAAAACAATGCTAATAAAGTAGTGCTTATTCAGTAATTCAGGTTTGTTTGATGAAAAAATAGTAAAGCATAGTCTGTTCCACTAATTTTGAGACCTTAAAAGTGAGATGGAGGAAACCAAATGGGTGAATTCTTTGGTGTACAGCCCAGCATCTTCAGAGGCTCTTTCATAGGCAGACCTTTTTGGAACATTCAACACCACTTTCTCAGTAGTCATCCACTGTAAATTTATTCCATCTGGTACAAGTAACGTCTTGCTTTATTTTTCCTTAAATGTCTTTCTTTGCTCTGACCTAGTCCTTTTCATCTTATCTGTCTCTTTCTCCTTTCCACTTAAGTGCTAGGATGGGCTGGGTCACACCGTGCTTGTCCCACGCAGGGGTCAATAGGGCCCTCTCAGCTGCATCATTTCTGAATGGTAAGGAAAACAGACAAAAGCTATGTCATCTGATATTCTGGATTACAGAATCAAGTCAGGAATAAAAGCATTCAAGGTTTTTACCTTGTCTGATGAAGTTTATCCCATGAGCATCAACAAAAGCTATATTGTTTCCAGCTTTTACAGCCCAATCTCCTTATTCCTTTGTTTTATCAGGATAAGAATGTATATGTCATTGTCATAGCAATGGCTTCAAGATTTAACTAGAGCACTAACTTGCACTTTTATTTAACGTAGCAGGGCATAAGAATTTCTTCCTCCTGGGTAGAAATCTTGAGTAGATTTTGATCCATTTTCTTCATATAGCCACTCAGTTTCACTTTTCGAATGCTATGAATTAGTTTTATGTTCTAATAAAATAGATTTCTCAGCTCCCCCATGAATTTTCTGATGTGCATACTATGAAACTAAGCAGACTGATCCATATTATTGCAGCTATGAGCTTTGTTCAACTTCTTAATGTCGTGTGTCAGGGTCACCTTAATTTTGTTGATTTTCTAGCCCTATTTAGCCCATCCGGCTGGTGATACAGTTCCACAATGCCCATCAGATGCACTTTGCTATCCATAGTCTCACCTGAATAAAAAAATGCTTAGAAGCTGATATGAAACAAAAAATATATATATCTAAAACTCATTTCTCATCAGATTTGTCTGAATTATGCAGAAATGCTGAAGGAACGTATAGAACTCTCAGAGCTTTCCAGTCTTTGAGGTTTGCCTCTCATTAATCACAACTATTGTAGCAACAGCAAATACCCCAAACATCAGGTTTCTCTGCTGGGGTGTCTGAGTTTGGAAGCGGGTCAATGGCTGTACCAGTGTATCCTTTGTGTGGAAAATTTTACTAGTCTGCTTGCCAGAAGGAAGATTGGGATTAGATTTGTTACTGAGTTTGTTTTGCCATTTTGTCACCAGTTGGGAAATATAATACACTTGGTGATCAACATGTTTGGATAGTGGCAGTTAAAAAAAAAAATAAAATAAAAAAATAAAAAGAAGAAGAAGAAGCTGGAGGATTTGAAAATTAGAAAACAACTCTGCTTTGTAGATGTACAGAGAGCACGCAATTTCTTAACACCTTTTCTTCAAGGAGCTAAGATGAATGATGTCTTTGTACATGCATTCTAAGCAGGGATTTTATTTAAAAGTAAAAAGATGAAGCCCTGTATGAATTGTTTAGAACAGTCCTACTGAAGACATGTTGATTAATAAACATTAAAGAAGGAAGATGCATATTAATTTGTTTACGTATAAGAGGCTTCTAGCTCATTAAATGTCTTCTAAGCATTTAACTAGTGAAGCAGTGGATAAAACCAGACACCGTCTTTAATCTTGTTGTGGGTTCCAGTATGAAAACAAACAGATTATTGCTAAATATGTATAATAGTTCTACTAATGACATTCTTCTGAAAATGTGGGGTGTCAGCCAGCTCAGTATTTGAGCTGTAATTTGGTGGAAGTTTGGGTTCAGTTTTGTAACTCAATTGCTTGGACCAATAAGAATTGATAAATTTTAACTTCTTCAACAACAGTGGTTGGATGTTTAAATTGTTGAAAAACTTCATGTTTATAGAGAGCCAAGTATAGTTCTTGGTATGATTTTGTTACCTATCATTTATCCCTGGTTATCAGCTAAGAGTTCTCCAGGAACATTCAGGTGCAGTAAGATATGACTGACATGCCTTCTTTCTGTTGTTTTTTTTTAATTCTTTACCAAACTACTATTGCAAACAGGTTTTTATACTGTTTTGGGTGTAGTTTAAAAAGACAAGAAAAAAGCTAGTTACAACTAGTGTTTATGGCAAAATAACCCTATCGACCATTTTAAAGAAATTAGAATATTATCTTAATGGCTTGGCCAAGTAGAGATTGAGTAATTGCTTTCAGTCTAACTTAAAGACAAGTGAATAAGAAATATCTGATGAAACACAGAGCACTTTTTTTTGTAAAAACAGTCCTGGGGGAAAATCAACACTTATTTACAGATTTTCCCTAAAATTACCTATTATTTTTAGATACCTATTAACTTAAACAATGGCTTTTGCTTTAGAAGTGTTAACATATTAATTTGTAATGAAAATTGCAGTTATTTTTTCCAAGCAACAAATAGGTAAAAAGAGTAAACGTTATTTAAATTACAGTTTGAGTTTAAAGATAAATTTCTGTTTTTTTGTTTGCTTGTAATTTTTCACTAAGAGTCACTTCTTTCTCCATTCCTCAGTGTTTTGCTCTTACTTTTCTTTAGACTTCTTCTATTGTCATTTGTACTATGAGAGAAAAAGAATGGATTTGTTTCAACTTACATGTCATATTTATAGAACTGTAAAACTTTTAATTACTCTTACGTACTGCTATAATATGCATAAATATTCTCACTTACTGTTATAATACGCATCAATAATCATACTAGAATTATATCGGTAATTTTGCAGATCCAATGCGTGGCCCACGGAAACTAGAGGTTGTGGAGATCAAGTCTAGGCAAATCACTATTTGCTGGGAGCCATTTGGATATAATGTCACACGATGCCATCGGTACAACCTCACAGTCCATTACCGTTACCAGGCTGGAGGACAAGAGCAAGTGAGAGAAGAAGTAAGCTGGGATACAGAAAGTTCACATCCACAGCACACCATTACTAATCTATCACCATATACAAATGTCAGCATCAAATTAGTACTAATGAATCCCGAAGGACGAAAAGAAAGCCAAGAACTTGTCGTGCAAACTGACGAAGATGGTGAGTTTTTGTATTTACACATGTATGTACGTTGTACATGTATCCTACCTGATGATCAGCGTATCTTTCTGTATGTTCTACTTTCACTGTCTGTAACAAATTTTCTACCACCTTCAACAGTTTTAGAGCAGTAAGGGATCTTCTATATGTATTATCATGGTCTTTTACAGAATCTGTAACATTATACATCGTTTTATCATTTCTTCACTAAGCTCGTAGTATCTACTTGAATTATGTTCTGCCACTTAAAAGGTCCGGTATCAGTGTGAAAAAAAATCAGGTGCTGGTCCACAATATCTTCATGTAAGTGTTTCTGTTGAGTGATATGCTCAACATTAAATACTTTTTCCTGATCTGCAGTTTCCACCACTGAATACTGTTACTTGTTTATCCAGACAATGTCTTTTGTGTATATGTACATTACAATACATAGATACTCTCTCTCCTTTAGTAATTTTTAGCTAAAGGGGGCTTTCAGACCTCAGTCATTTAAGTAATGACATAATTTATCACTCTTTTTTTTTTGCAGTATGTGTAGCCGAGTTGGCAACTGAGTCTCTGTAATGCTGTAATAACACTGCATGAAAAGATGCTAACATCCTTCTAAATCCTATGTGATGCTATTGTGATTATCCACACCAAGAGTTTACAGGAGTATTGATAGCTATGGGACCAAAATGGGACTTAGTTTTTTAATTAGTCATGCACCAGGAATCAGTTCCACCCTTCTGGAACACGTTATACTAAGGTATATAGCCCCTTGGTGCCTTCTGCAAGAGAGCCTTAGGCTTTTTGGCTTTGCTTATAGGAATCTTCAATTGCCTGCTCTTCAAAGGAACCTTAAAAAATGGCTGGGATTGCTTAAAACAACAGATCTATTCTCCCAGTTTTAACATCCGCAGCATTACTAGATGTAGTTGTGTATTTTCTTCCAAATTAATGATGAATTTACTGCAAACATTTTGGAAAGATTTCTGGAAAGAAAAAAAAATCAGCAATGACAAGTTTCCCTTATAATAAATACTTGAAGAGTATCATTTAAAACTGTTAAATCATTTAATATGTACTGTAATGGTTTTGTATAGTACTAATTTCTAATCAAAATGTATGAGGGAATAAATTAAACAATTTAGGATTTTAGGTTGCTAATGCAACAGATTTTTCCAAGCATAGCTAACATAAAAAATTGTTTAATTAAAATTAATTTTGCTGTCATCTCCTTGTTTTTATTCAGTTCAATCGTAGGATGATAAAGCAAAGGATCTTATTGATAAATGTAGCATTTCTGTATTTTCTTTAAAATTTTGTATAGTATTTGTTTATTCCTGGCCCTCTTCACAGTCTACTAAGACATCTTAAAAACCATCATCAGTGGTTCAGAGAATAATTTTCTTTAATATTCTTTCCATAATATCAATCGGTTTTGAAAGATAAAGCCTGAAAATCTATGATTCTATTTCTGCAATGTTTTTGCAAATACTAAAAAAGGATACAGCTTTTTAGCATATTGTACACTTTCTGTAAAGCATATGTAGCTGTGTGTAACACAACAATGGAATACCACCCAAATAATCACTGTGATCTTCAAATTACATTATAATGTATGTTGAAAGGGCTCTGTTCAGTTGAGTGTTGAGTATTTCCATGGATGAATATCCCACAGCCTCTCGAGGGAAGTTCTTAGAGTGTTTGATCTCCCTGATGGTGTAAACACTCAGAGTTTATGGACTTCAAGTAATTTTATAGAGTTATCACCATGCTTAGTCATACTTTTACCTTACTTGTTCTGTATTTAATTTTTCTCCCTTTACTTGTATATTATTAGCCCTATTATTCAAAATAGCTATTGTTGGCTTTCTCCTACTTGGAAGGAAGACTCTGTGCACAGACTTAGAATTTCACTAATGGCACCATTTTACTGGTCCATGTCGGACTGGTAAGCAAATTCAGGAGCTATCGGTGTCCTTAGAGCTTCGTCTTGTCAAAGGAATTCCTGCAAGGGACTCTATAGAGAGGTAGGGAGATTTGCTCGTAAAGTCTCAATTTAAACTCCATTTAAACCATTTGAACTCCTAGATCAACAACATGGAAGAACAGAAGAATTAAAATGCCCTATTAGACCTAGCAACAAGAAGAGTTCACCAGATGTCTATATTGTAGAGACATCCTATGCTTTAGTTATATGGGTGGTACTCAGAAAGGGGTCCAAGAAGTTATTTCAGCTGTTGTTGCAGTTAGTTTCCACCTTCTAGCATATGGAAAATGTGTATCTTCTTACTGGACTTTCACAGTTTAAAGTGCTCACCCATCAATGCTTTATGCTTCCTAGCAGTGCATTTTTGAAGATTTTCTTTTTACATTATGTTTCATATACTGTTACAAAAATAGAATTTCAGATACATGTCCATGTGCTGTTAACACACCTTCTTGGCTAAAAACTGTGTTGACTTTGGCTCTAGGATAAGATAGTTGTAGAATAAACAGAAAAAAAGAAGCAGATATCTGAGAGCAGTTGATGCATCCTTTATCAGACCCTTCTGATGTCCCTAGCTGTTCACCATTCATTCTCCTAAAGTAAGAATCTTTAAGAAAGATGAATGTCAGGTTTTCAGTTTGTCTGCATCACAACTTCTATGTGTTCACCATGTTTAAGGACACCAAGCATATAGTCAGTGAGCATCACCATTATGTGCAAAATGTGACTCATCTTTCCGAGGTTGGCATTCTAGTTCAGTAAGCTAAAGCTGTACCTTGTTACTTCAGTCTTTTTTCCATTTTCATACAGAAATGTTTATATCTTATGTACAGAACAGTCATATCATTGATAAGTAGGTATGACTATCAGTTTTTATTTACAAGAATTTATCCCTGAGACATCATCTAGTTCCTCATTCAATAAGTTGAATTATCCTTTTCTTTCATCAGTAGTGTTCTACTGGAAAAGTGCAGTTCTCACTAACTCTTTTTTATACTGAAGTTGACACAAATTTCCTTTACAGCAGTATCTTGTAAAATAAATTATTCTCTTTGCTGAGCTACCCTGATCTTTGCTTCAGTCTTTGGAAATAATTGTGGGTGTAATTTTCTAACAGATTATATGCAGTTGAGGTGTTTAACTTAGGGAGATGGGGAAGAAGTGGTTATATATATATAAATATATGATATGTTTAACAAATTCCATGGAATATGAACTGTATCTCAACAATTGATATTTTGTGTCTCAACAGAATGGATTGCTTTTATATTTGTTTTTCCTTTTGTTATTCATTAGTTCCAAGTGCTGTACCACTTGAATCCATTCAAGGGAGTACCTTTGAAGAGAAGATTTTTCTTCAATGGAGAGAGCCAGTGCAAACATATGGTGTGATTACTTTGTATGAGGTATCAAGCATTTGGTCTTCTTTTTCCCTTCATGTATTGTATTGATTTTTGGAAGTGCATAATTAGTATGTATTTGAAAGAAAATATTTTTCCCAGTTTATATAAAAGAAGTACTCATTTTGAAGATAGTAGCACTTACAAAGTAATAAAATCAAATGTGTAATATAGAAATGGATTACTGCAAATCCCAAAAAAGGTATTGAGTTATCAACTTGAAAAAAACTGCTGTATTTAGAGCCATATGATGTAGTATTCTGTCTAGTAATGTGGAACTAATATTTAAGACTGAAAGACAGATCTTAGTAGATTATTTTTTTTTTTTTAAAGAAGGCATAATGCAGTGAAGACAGTCATCTTCACATTTAGGTGAGACTCATTACAGGAATCCTATTGTAATAGAAACAAGTAGACAATTTTTTTAAAAAATCTATCATTTTTAATGCAAATTCAACAAAATTATATGTTGTAGATGTCTAAAAATCGCTGCTTTTCCTCACGTGGAACCTCTGCCTGAATACCTTTTAGAAAAATTGACAAAAGACTGCACAGATTAAGCTGTCAGACAGTAATCACTGTTAAGCCTCTTACCTGACCTTACTACAAAATTGGTATTGAAATGCTTTGTTTAAAAAAAAAAAAACACCGCCTAAATGAGGTATGGTGTAAGAGAAAAGTTAAATTGAATGGTAACCTATTGATACTGTTTTGAAAACTGTTTTATTGTAAGAGGATAAAGTGCTACGAAAAAGTATAGATTGATTTTTTATTTTTTTTTAATAAAGCTAACTGCCTTCTAGCTAGTTCAACAATTGCCTATCTGCAAGGATCTGAATGTTCTAGTAAATATGCTAATGTTTTGTTTTATGTTTGGCTTCATGTACATAGAAACACACAGAGGCAAATCATCTGCTAATAAAAATGCATGCATGTCTTACTGTATCGATGGAAAAGTACATGCAGTGTATACATGCAACTCATTCTTAAAAATATGTTTATAACTTCATCGGCTGTAATGACAGTTGTACACGTGTTATTGAGAGGTAGAAAAAAATAGGTTGGCCTAAGTTTCCAAGGTATTCAGGACAGCAAGTCTTTGAACATCAAAAGAACCTAACATTCCAGCAGTGAAGAGAATATTGAAAATAAAAATACTGATACCTTCTGTTGTTTATCTTGCACTTCTCAAAGCAGGGTAAAGAGAGCTAAGCAATCATTTAAAGCAGAAACTTGATTTCATTAATTTCTAACTGAAAGGTACCAGCAAGACATATACATCCAAACAAGCTTTTGTTCTAAATGCCAGCCTGGTCCACTGAGGTGGCTGAAAATGAACAGATCAGGAAGGCCAGTACCCAACTAGAACTGCACTGGGCAAGGAGTGCAGAAATCAAGAAAGGCTTATACAGGTACATAAACCGTAAAGAAAGACACCAAGAATGCATACTCTCCCTTAGTGAGCAACACAGGTAGGCTGATAACAATGGACAGGGTAGAGGATGAAGTACTTAAATTTTTTGCCACAGTCTTCACTGACAACTGCTCTTCACATAGCCCTCAAGCAGATGGTTCAGAAGTTGGGGACTGGGGAAGCAAAGTCCCTCCTACTGTAAGTGAAGGTTAGGTTTGTGACCACTTGAGGAACCTGAACATTCATAAGTCTGTGGGTCCCAAGGAGATACATCCCAGAGTCTTGAGGGAATTGGCTGACGTAGTCACTGGGCCACTCTCAATGATATTTGCAAAGTCATGGCAATCAGGTGAAGTCCCTGGTGACTGGAAAAACGGCAGTGTTGTGCCTATTTTTAAGAAGGGTAGAAAGAACAATCCAGGATACTACCAGCTTGTTAGCCTCTCCTCTGTGCCAGGGAAGATAATAGAACAGATCCTTCTGAAAGCTATGCTAAGGCATGTGGAAGAGAGGGAGGCCTTTGACATGTACCTACATAACTTCCTTCTCTCTAAATTGGAAAGATACAGATTTGGTGAGTGGACTGTTCGATGGATGAGGAGTTGGTTGCAAGATCATACCCAGAGAGTAGTGGTCAGGGAATCAGTGTCCAGATGAAGGTCAGTAATGAGTGGTTTTCCTCAGGGGTCATCACTGGGACTTTTTAATATCTTCATCAGTGACATCGACAGTAGGATTGTGTGTGCCCTCAGGAAGTATGTGGATTACACCAAACTGTGTGAGACTAGGCAGGCTCAAGCTGTGGGCCAAGGAGAATCTCACGAGATTCAACAAAGCCAAGTGCGAGATATTGCACCTGAGTCATGGCAACCCCTGCTATCAATATAAGCTCAGGGACAAAAGGATTGGGCGCGGCCCTGCCATAAAGGACTTGGAGGTATTGGTGGATAGCAAGCTGGACATGAGCCACCAATGTATTCTCACAGCCCAAAAAGTCAACTGTATGCTGGGCTGCACCAGAAGAAGCGTGGCCAGAAGGTCGAGGGAGGTGGTTCTGTCCCTCTATTCTGCACTGGAGAGATTACACCTGGAGTACTGGGTCAAGATTTAGTGTCCTTAGTACAGGAGAGACGTAGACTTGGTGGAGCGCATCCAGAGGAAGGCTGCAAGAACGATCCAAGATGTGGAACACCTCTCTACAAGAACAGTCTGGGAAAGCTGGGGCTGTTCAGCCTGGAGAAGAGAAGGCTCTGGGTAGCAGCCTTTCAGTATCTAAAGGGGAACTATAAAAAAGAAGGGGACAGACTCGTTAGCAGAGTCTGTTGTGATACAAGGGAAAATGGTTACGAGTGAAACAGGAGAGATTTAGACTGCATAGAAGGAGAACGATTTTTATGATAAAGATAGCAAGGCACTGGAACAGGTTGCCCAGACAGGTGGTGGATGCCACGTCCTTGGAGACATTTGAGGTCAGGCTAGACCAAGCTCTGCGCAGCCTGACCTATCTGTAGGTGTCCCTGTTCATTGCAGGAGAGTTAGACTAGATGGCCTTTAAAGGTCTCTTCCAACTCAAATGATTCTGTGATTCTATGAGCACTCCCAAGGAAGGATAGGGCACAATTCAGCCTGGAGGTAATCACGAATTGGAGAATCCCTTGAGCTGAAATGCCTGCAAAAGAGTGAGTCAGCCCAAGAGTTGCAGCAAGGGGTGAATGCACCTTCCCATCACCTGTCACACAATACACAACTTGAGGTGAAGGAGTTTAGTTCCAAAGGGAAAACAAGCACAAGATTTCTGGGTACTTCAGCTGAGAGTTGAAGATACTCACTTTGGCTGAGATGGAAGCCTGACTCAGACCTAGGAACAAGGTTACCCTTTCCTAGGTGACTTCTTCCGCTGGTGGCCATTTCTTAAAGGGTCTTCCCAAAGACTGCAGGATGAGATGCTTTCTTTACGCGCTAGTATTTTAAAATGTGGATAATGTAATAATAACTCCTGAACAAAGAGTTTACATTTACCAGAATGCTAACAAATACTGTAGAAACCACTGTAGACTTTGCTTATAAATAAGAGTGAAACGAAGGAACAGCAGAAGTTTATTTTAACCAGCCAAAACATGTTTTTTTATGGTATTATTCCTGACGCGCCTGGAAGAACTTAATTATAGAATATTAGCTACTTAACTGCCCAGTAATTAATTGCTATTAAAAAAAAAACAAAAAAAAAAAACAAAAAAAAACCAAAAAAAAACCATGGCAACTGTTACAGATGTATAATATCAATACTTACATGCTTGTAAATAGTTTTTGTGTCCATCTTCTTAATTAGAATTACGTGTAATAATGTGACGTGATAATTATAACAAAAAAGAATGTTAGTTATTACTTCATTATATAAAGTGCTGGAATTCACATACAAATGAAACTTTATAAGTAAAAAGAAGGAATTAATAATTTTTATTTTTAATAGATTTCTCATGTTTAAGTTCTCATTACAATATGTGGAAATTAGTAAATAATATAAAAAATCTGGATCAAGTTTTGCTGTGAACTTATATTAACATTTCTAGTGAAAACTGAAAATACTGCTTGAATCAAAGAAGGAACTGAGGATACAGTATACATTTTGCATGTATTACTTAGCATTTTATCTCTCTTTTCCTCCAAAGGAGAATCTGACCTAGGTACAATATAATAATTTGAAAATTTCCCAATTAGCAATTACAATATCTAAGCTTCAGACTAAATATAAGCTCTACCCACTCTCTGAAAAATTTGCCTTAAGCTGCCTTATCATCTTCTAAGGATAATCTTATTTAGAGCAAAGTGTAATTACAGTCAAATCAGTTAGAAGTAGGAGCCACTTCTTTCATTGTTTGTGTATGTGCTTTTACTCTGTTGTTTTGTTTTTGTTATTGCTGCTGATCAAAACCAACTGTAAGACGGGTTCAAAAAATGACATTGTTAAAGGCAGCATCTTAGAGGAATTAATGTAAGCCTGAATCCATCCTTTAGAGTCGTAATCTAGCTTGCCTCTAAGTCTCCATATCTATAAAAGTAATAACTCATACCAGTTATGGCTGAGTTTCTGTGTCCCTTCATGGGATTCAGGATTTGAAGAGAATAAGAGAGTAAGATAGCTTATCATAAAATGTCTGACAGCACATACATCAGAAGGGTTTACTGGATAAAAATGCAATCTTTGTCCATCTGCTTAAGACAGTTTATAACTTTCTTATTCTTTTGCAGATCACCTACAAAGCAGTCAGTTCCTTTGACCCAGAAATAGATTTATCCAATCAAAGTGGACGAGTCTCAAAGCTAGGAAATGAAACACACTACCTCTTTTTTGGACTGTATCCTGGCACTACCTACTCTTTTACCATCAGGGCCAGCACAGCTAAGGGCTTTGGACCTCCGATCACAAATCAATTCACAACTAAAATATCAGGTATTTACTGAAAGAATATCATTGTTTGCATTTAATAATGACATGGCTAATTTTTTGGTTGCTTATTTCTTCTTTAGGAATGTACGAGCAGCAATTGAAAGTAAAATAAGCCTTCATCCCTGAAGATGTCAAAATGACATACATTAGTGTACCTGAAAATCTTCCCAAGTGTTTAAATAGCTGCTAGTACTTTCAAATTCCTGTTCATGGCTATAACTTACCACCCAAGATACCCAATGAATTATGTGCCTGCAGTCAGTGCCAGCTGCTGTTACAATGTTTAGCATAGGGTTTTTTGGACATGAGGATGAGGGCTCCATTCAGAGCTTATTCAACCTTGACATGATTCTAAATTAGTACAGTAACAGTGCTGGAAAATCTCTTTAATGAGCCATGAACAATTGAGAGTAGAGCACATACACTGTATGTCCAGCACTCAGCTAGAAAGTGCAGCTGACTGCCAGCCAGCATACACTTCTAGCAGGCGTGTGAACTGAAATGGGTATGAAACTGTATTAGACAAGAACATCAGGAGTTGTGGTTTTCAGATAAGAGCAGCATGACTCTGTCACTTCTGCAGAACCATGAACAATACTTTAAAGCCCTCCCAGAGGCAGAGGAACACTTAATTTCTCCAACTGATGGGATGCAATACTATTAAATACCCTAAAATCCTTAGGTAATCGATGACAAAATGTTTTGCAAATCCCTCTACTCTTCACTTCCCTACAGTCTTCTTGGGAATTAAACTGAGAGCTGAACCTTGATAATGTTTACAGAAAATTGCCTTTGCTTTCCAGAAAAGATAAGGGAAAGCATTTGGGTACAAAATCTTCTTTTTTCTCTCCTTCTGTATATTTCCCCCTCCCCCCCCCCCATCAATCATTTCCTGTCCTCACACTTATTAATCAGAAATAGAGCTATTCCTTTGTATTACAGGAAAGGGCAGTTAATACAAAGTGGAAATTATTGCTAATTGAGGTAACTGTAGAGGAAAAAAAAAAAAAAAAGGTTTGTAATTTTCAAGTTAGAAAATTATCCTTGGAAGAATGTCTAATAATAATTAACACCAATCTGTAAAGATGGGATCGCCCTCCCTGTTCTCACACTGAGCAAAACATTTATGTGTCAAACATGTATTTCTAACAGGCAAGTCTTGATAGGACTTAGGATGATTGAATCAGGCCTTACCAGAATGAGGAAAGAAGCAGGCTGCTGAGCGTAGAGGGCATTTGGGAATAATGTTATGGCTTAAATTGTTCTTTTTTAAATTCGGTAGGTTACCAACAGAAACTCATTTGTCTGAGTGGTCATCAAAGCCATGCTTTGAAATGAGACAAACCTCCAAGGAGCTGGTGAGGTTTTGCAAGCCATCTTCTCTGCACACAACCATCTTAGTATTTCATCTTAGTTACTGTGCTAACAGGACGTGTATAAAATTTGTCCAGGGGTCAAAGCCAATCTCTTGGTGTATTTATGTAAAATAGAAGCAGAATACATTTCATGGTATCGTGGAAGAGCTACAACTGAAATTTTAGCTGTTGAGTATGGTATTATTTTTTGCAGTGCTATTGGCCTGTGGTAAGGCTTTGAGGCTCTTGATGTGTCTGTATTGTGAAGAGATATGAAATGAAAGTGCTGAACATTTATTAAAAAAGCAAAGGTTTCACAGCACATTTTAGAACAGATGACGTGGCAACTATGTGTTCTGACCAAGTTTTAAACAGATCTTGCATGTTAATTTGTCTGACTCTAGACTGAATTTTCATAGCCTTGATTTCCTGTCTTAGGTTGATGAGTAATACTATTCTGTACTGTAAATAGTTGCCGTGTTTCATTCTATAGTTGTGTGATTGGCATTGATGGATGAAGTGATCTGTATGTAAATATGCACTACTGAAAGGAGAGCTAGTAGCCATGCCTGCTATCAAAATTGATGGGCATGTTGTATTAGAATACTCTGTTTTCTGTTCCATATAACTTTGTGAAAAGTCAGCTGTGCAGGCTGATTTTTTTTATGCTGCCTTTCTCATCCAGAAGAATTTCATCCATTTCAGGAACATAAGCTGCTTCTTTGCTTGTGGGAAGTGTGGGAAAGGAAGAATCCTAATCTAGATAGAACAAAAGGGGAAAAATAGATAACGCCCAGGTATCTGTGGAGAGGAGATAAAGTAGCCAGGTCTCAAAGGTGGGAGTGGGAGAACCATAGCTCATAGCCTGAGCAGGATTACAGTTTTGGTGGAAGGATACTAAGGTTAATAAACATTGCTTCTAGGGACCTAAGAGTCACAACTCAGTAAGACTGCAAGACTTGTTAAGATGCATGCAAGAGACTAAGGACAAGAAATGACACTGATAGTGTTTCAGAAATGTTTACACAGCTTTCAGGTTTGCACTTACTCTGTGATTCCCTCATTTTTGGGATAGCCAACTTGAGAATGGGGCGTGATTTGGATAAATTCTAGATGTACAAAACTACAAAACTGAAATCGGTGAAAACTGATTTCAAGGGGCTGGAACTAGGTGATTTTAAAGTCCCTTCCAACCCAAATCATTGTTATTAAATGATACTGTCTGCATGTAGAGCATGCTGTACTCTGAATAACTTTATCAGTGTGGAACACAAAGTGTCCAGCATCTGGAATATTAAGCTAAATGAATTCAGATGCTAAATAAGTCTTCAACAATGAGACTAATTAGCTGTTGGAAGAACTTAAAACTAAAGAAAAGATCTTTGCCACCCCCAAAAAAATGTATTTTCTGTTATAAGCTGGAATTAGTTTTGGGAAGTTCATTGTCTTGCATCATTCCTGTGGTCAGAAAAGGTCACTGCAATGATCACTGTTTGCTTCTGTAGCCTTTTAAGTCTGTAGAAGTGTATCATCGTTAATAGCTGGACAAGAAGTATACAATAGGCTGCTAAACAAACAATTAACTGAGCAGCCTTCCATTCAATATAGTGGTAAAAGCACAACTAGGCAATAGCATTGGAAAAAAAGCAACAGCAGTAGAAGACCGTCACTGAAGAATCATTTGTAATTTGTAATTGCTTAATGGAGGCACAGTTTGCAAAAGTGCCATCGAGTGTGGCTTCAAACTATGATAAGCTCTCATGATGATAATCCTGTTTCATTATCATGAATGATATCTGTGGTGGACAACAGGCCCATGACAGCCACAGCAGAAATGACAAGTTCCAGAAGTATATCCTACTACTGCTGGCATACTGAGAAGGCTGGACTCACAGTTTCAAAAAATATAGCCACTTTTGCATACGCATTTGCAGATGCTCTTCTTTAAATAATTAAAAAATATATATTCATTTCCAACTTATAAACTCTCAGTACTTTCTGAAAACTTGGCTGTATTAGGAGCTGTTGTCTCTTGTAATTGTCAGTGAGCTGGGATTTCTTTTATTTAGTTATTTTTTTTACTAAATTTACTTAAAAGTTGTTTTGTACTGTAACTGAAAGCATATTAGACCTTTATATGGTCTTTCTTTATATTTGCAGAAGTCTTCAGGATTACATATTCGAATAAAGACACGGCTCCTGAAAGAAGAAATACAGGAATAATGATTATTTTTGCTTCTTTTCCTTTCTTATTCTAGCACCCTCTATGCCACCGTATGAACTCGAGACACCTTTGAATCAAACTGACAGCACTGTGACAGTCTTGCTGAAACCTGCACAGAGCAGAGGCGCTCCTGTCAGGTACTGGGGGAAAAGGCTTTATAAAATTAAAACCAAATTGATTAATTTCTTGAACATGTTTTCTGGGGATTTTCTACACAGCAATCGGTGTCTAAATTCATGTCTGTATTAGCTCTAATTAAATTAAATAACTGAAGAAAATGGAAGTGCTTTGATGTTGAGTGTTCGTGTATTGTTTAAAGGATTTGATCCAGATGCAAGTGGCTTGTTCTTTGAAGATAAGGAACAAAGCCATGGTTCTGTTGTGTGGGTGGCTTCTTTAAGGTAATTGCTTACTGCAGTGTTATAAGTTCAAGGGCATATCACATTTTCTATGCTGAGCTACTGTCTCTGATATTCTCTTTTCTTGTTTACTTCACAAATATAAGATAATCAGTTCTTAGTAAGTTAACCACTTTTCAAAATATGTATTGTACCATTCATGAAGTATTCACATTTATTTGACTGTGAGAGAAGTACAGCAGAAAACAGGAAAACCGGTAGCTTCAGTTCTTTAATGTTATATAGTACATCTTAATGAATTTCCAGTTTGCTGTGGTTTATTTCATAGCAAGATGCACGTTACCATTTAAGCCTTACACTTGTTGTGATAAAAGATGCCTGCTTTTCAGTGAAGAAAACAGAGGAATGATTATATTATTTTGAATCATAACCAGTAATGAGCTCAATACTCTTAAAAGAGGAAAATATAGATGAGATAAATACAGGTTTTTCAGGGGTCAAAGATGTTTCTCCATTATACATAAACCATTTTTTTTAGGGGGAGGTGTTTTCAGAATATTTAATTTTTATTTTTATTTTGCAGCATTCGTCGCTGTATTAGATATGCTTCTATGGGTGGATGGATAAATTTAGGAAATTGTCATTCAGACAACTTTAAAAAAAAAAAAAGTAGCACTCTTGGTTAAGTCTGAAAAAGCTGAGAAGAAATCAGAAAGCAATTAAAGCAGATACAGTGGAACTAATTTAGTGGATTTGGGGTTTATGCTACTTGATGCTGTAAAGCTGTAGTGTAGTCCTTCTGAATTCAAGCATCTGGATCAAAATAATAATATTTGGACTCATTTTTGTTTAAACATATTAGGCCTTAAAAAAAAAAAAAAAAGTTTAATTCCTTCTAACTGCACTGTGAACTAAAGATTATTAATTCCTATAGCAGTAGAGATGCATCAGCAGCTTTTCTGGCAATAAAAGGAAGCTAGTTAGGAGATTAAGTACAACGAATGAGTGGATGAGTGGTTAGGAAAGTAGAAGGAGAGATTTAAAGTAACATGAAGCTATACAACTGACAAAAAAGATGAACACATGGTAGCAAATTTACAGAGGTCCTTTGCAGCAGGTCTTAAAATGACTGCTGCCTACAAACTTTTAATGTAAATACCTTGTGAAACAGAAACTGAAAATTAAAGTGAGAATCTCTCGATACTTTTATCATCTTATTTTACATTACGCTCTGAAGCACATCATGGCATGGCTTGCAGAGCACATTCTGCATGTGGGTATGTTATCATGTTAATCTGTATTCATTGGGTGTTAGAAGTTTAGTCATACTTCTTTTGTGTACATCACTAAGAATGATGCCTTGTGTATTGATCGTCCTACAAGCACCAGCTTGGTTAATGCAGTTTTTTGAAACTACACTAAACTAGCAGTATAAATGATTGCTGTTGTTGTATTGATCAGCACATCAGCCATGTCACATAAGATTCTGTTATTCCTGAGATGGATAAGGGGAGCACAAGTTCTCCCATTGAAGGCAATGAAACTAATAACTGAGGTTGCTCAGAATTCCAACTTTTTTTCTGCAATTAAATTCTTCTTCTCTAATCAAATACAACAAATCCTGCTATCTTCTGACTTATTTAGAATCCCCTCACAACCACCATGACGTAAAAGGGGAGATAGGGCATGTTGATTGTTTAAATGTTGCTTCAAAAAGCAGACTTTCTAGACATGTTCAGGAAGCTCTGTTTACAATGATAAAAGTACGCATTAATCGTGAAGGCCAAATGGCATTCCAGGTTGTTTTAGAATTTGTACAACTGGACATGATTAAAATCTATTTTGTCAGAGTTTTAATACAACAAATACTGCTCAGTTTGTCTGTGATTTCAGGTTTTATGGCTGTTGCTGTGTTTACTTCTAGAAGATTATTTTGGAATTATGTATGTTTAAAGCAGTAGTGCATTCAGTAATGATGAATATATGTACTTAACAGTTGGCTAAGCTATTCAGATTTCTAGAATGATTGCCATTTGTGAGGCTTTTTTTTTTAATTTAAGATGATGGTTCTGTGGAAATTGTGTAATACCCATGTCACTGCAGACATTCCTTTTTTTTTTAAGGGTGTGTATGAGTCAGTAAAGTTCTAGAGAGTTTGCTTTAAAAGTATACAAGTAAATATTTTTATGTAAGGGCTATTCAACGTATGCTGAGGCACTCACTCTTTCAGGAACTTAATTCTTTCAAGACAGTATCATTTCTGCCTTTCACTTCTTCAGTGCAAGCTAACCTAAAGTTTAAAGATTGTGGGGCCAAAATATCTGCAGATACATAGGTAGGTCAGTTCCAGTTACTTCAGCAAAGGAATGCTTGTTTATTGCAAAGGTCTGGCTTGTACGCGGGAATGGAAAATGTAACACTCGATGACTGCGTGCATTTAGTGTTATTTATGTATTCATCTGTTAGAAAGAGCTTTAGAGTGTTTGCCACATTACGTTATAAAAGGTTCTTGTGACCTTCTCTGGGAAAGTTTTCCTGCAAGCTTTTAGCAGCAACAGAAACAAGTTTTCTTTGTTGCATAGATTTCCATTCAGTCTTGCTATGATAAAGGTTGGGCATTTCCACTTCTTTTATCTGACTGGCGTAATCAGCAAAACGCTGTCACCCCAGCACCCTCCTCGTGATATTCAGTGCCACATCATCAAAAAGCCAAAGTATAAGCATCCCAAAGATTTTGTCCCAGATAACCCCGGAAACACCTGCTGACAGCAAGGCCTCTAGGAACATCATGCTCAGCATGCAAGAATGGTAAGACGCAAGGTGAAACTATCCATGCTCTATTCTGCCTTCTGTTCTGTGGGTGAGTTTATGGTTAGGGAATGACCTTTCTCATCGTGCAATGCAGAGCTTCTCCAGGCTGGACTTGCCCCATAAAACTCTTCTAATCAGATAATGAAATATAAAGAAATAAAGAATGGTCCATTTAGCCATTCTTTCTGCTCTTATGGACACCACAAACAGCTGCTACCTTCCTCTCTCAGCCTGAAGAAGAGGAGGGCCAAGAAAAGCCAGGTGTATCAGCTAGCTTCATCCTGAATGCAGTACTTGGCATCTTGTATGCCAGAGTGCCTTCTGCCCTGAGTACGTGGGAGAAGTCTTGCAGATCCTAGGACTGTAAAGCTAGATAGGGTGAGAGACTGAACTGCAGCAATTACCAAGAGGTGTTGTTAAAAAGAACCTTAAATAAAACACTCAGAAAGAAACCACACACAGATAAACAGAACCACATGAGCTGGGAGTGTGTGAGAGTGAAGGCAGTCTTTGTATTCTTCATTCACCCACTTTATCAACCAACTTCTTCAACACACAAGTTGCTTGACCTAAAAAACAGCTCTTTCTGGGAAAATGAGTAAAACATCTTTTCATCCAAAGATCCTGATTTTGAAACTTCTTACTTCTAATCCCTCTTCCCTGAAGAAGTAATTTATATTATGTTTCAACCTAAAAGACTTTATTCAGTTAGTAGGGATTTTGAAGTGCAGCTGAAAACTGCCATAGACATTTCAAAATATGTTATCTAAAGCAATAAGACTCCTTTCTGTTACTTTGTTGGGTAAAATAAACATTTCGTGGTGTGTTCGGATTGTCTAAATTCCACAGAGATTCGTGTTTCTTATTGATCAAATCCAGACCTTTGGAGACACCCTGTAAATGCTAGGTTTGTTGTCATATTTGGAATTGAGGCAGTCTGCACGCAGTCCCTGGGATGGAAGCAGCAAGCTTCATCTTAAGTTTCATAGTATGAAATTTAGAATATGCTGCACTGTTAAGAAACTTCCATAGGAAGAAATGGGATCATCTGAAGCCTGAGAGACGGTCTCCTGGAAATCTTCTTTTGAGAAAGAAAGTCTAAGGGACAGCCGTCCAGAGAAGCTACTAACTGCCTTGAAGTGACTGTGGGGCATTCACGTTGTTGTGAGTAGACGGCAGGCACAGGGTTGGGCCTCAAATGTATGATCCACTTTTCAGAAAAGAGGTACTGCTATCTCAGTGTGAATTTCTTTGATGCATGGAAAAGAGCCAATTCATTCTCATGCATGTATTATGGAGACAGGCAGCAGTATGATTATAAATTCAGAATAAGTGAACAAACGAGCTTAGAAATGGGAAGAATGTTGATTTGCACAATGAGAGACATAATACTCTGCGTGGGCAAAAATACAGCAACAGCACATGCAAATAAAAGCATTGCAAAATCTGTATTTTTAGCTCTGACCTCTCACAGTTCCTACCTAGCATGTTATATAATGCAAACATGTTATTGTAATTTCCTGCTATTCCCAGTGACATGACATGAGTAGTAACACAGTAATGAGAAAAAAAGAAAATCTCATGTAGACATAGCTAAGGAGAAAAATATCAAATGTATTTAATGGGAGAGATTTGGAAAGCTTCCCAAGAAACTGAAAGGTGAACTTTGGCCTTTCAGGAGCTCACTGATAAAACATTCTAGGAGATATTTGTTGGATTTAGGGTGAAGAAGTGGTTATGTTGAAATAATGTTTCTATACGTGTTCAAGGAGCATTACTAACTCACTAGTGTTTTGAAATACCATGTTGAAAATACAGCCTTATGAAATACTATTAGACCACAAAGCTTAAAGAGCATGACGGGAACTTTCTGTTCTTTTATTTGCTTGTCACGGGCATCATTTCTATAGTTTAAGGATCTGTGAATACAGTGAGTTGAATTGTATGCTATAGGGTCAGCTCCTGCCTGCAAACTGTATTTCCAAATCATAGTTTTACAACCTGTAAGCCAGCAAGCCAACTTCTTTCAGGATGTCTGTGATACTGAAGGGATGGGATTTTATTGGTGCCCATAATTATCATTTCTTTATAGCAACAAATATAATTATTTACAGCAGACGGGTCAATTTTGGTTTCATTGAAGGTGCAGTGCAATAATTGCTTATGCTGTAAAAAAGCTGTAACTCTTTTTTGTTATGTAGTAGAACTTGTCCTTGGGTTTTAACTCTGACTTGAGTTAGAATTTGTGGTATGTGTTGCCTAGGTGCGTGCAGTGCGGCTTCACAAGTCCTGCTGACAAACTCAGAAATTTCCTTACAGCATTGATTCTTGTGTCACTGCGAACCCAGCACAGTGCTATCTGTCATTTAGCATTGCAATTAATAGAAATTAATCTAAAATAAATAAAGCGTGCCAGCTGAAGCAGTTCCGGAACAAAAGAGAAAACAGATAATTTCATATCTATGAAGAGATTTTTTTGTTTCGTCACTAACCACTACCTTCTCAAGGGCTTGGATATAAATTGATGACTGAAAAATCAGCGGCATTGTTATGATGCTGTGCTCAGGACCATAGAATCACCAGGGTTGGATAAGACCTCCAAGATCTGAAGAACTTGAGGCCTATTCCCTCTTGTCCTACCTCTAGTTACACGAGAGAAGCAATCGACTCCCATAGAATTATAGAATCATAGAATCAGAATGTTGGAAAAGACCTACAAGATCATCTAGTCCAACCGTCCTCCTATTACTGTAGCTACAGCAAACACTAAACCATATCTCGGATCTCCTCATCCAGACGCCTCTTGAACACTGCCAGGGACGGTGACTTCACCACCTCCCTGGGCAGGCCATTCCAGCGCCTGACCACTCTCTGAGAAAAAAAGTTCCTTCTTATGTCCGATCTAAACCCCTTTTGGTACAACTTGCAACTTTCCTCGGGTTCTGTTTGTTGCTTGGGAGAAGCCAAGCAACCACCTTGCCACAAAGCTTGTATGGCTTTTTTAATTTTTATTTTGATGTTCAATTTTCATGCTGGCCTTAACTAGGAGATTATCTGTCTAATTCCTAATGATCATACAAACATAGAGTGGTTTGGATTGGAAAGGGGCCTTTAAGATCATCTAGTTCCAACCCCCCTGCTATAGGCAGGGACACCTCCCTCTAGACCAGGTTGCACAAAGCCGCATCCAACCTGGCCTTCAGTGCTTCCAGGGAGGGGACTTCCACACCCTCTGTGGATAACCTGTTCCAGAGTCCATACTGTGAAGGTGGTGCCTCACAACAAAGAATTTCTTCCTAATACCTAGTCTAAATGTACCTTCTTCCATTTTAAAGCCATTTCCCCTTGTCCTGTTGCTACATGCCCTTATGAAAGGTCCCTCCCCAGCTTTCCTGGAGGCCCACTTCAGGTACTGGAAGGCCACTATAACTTCCCCCCAGACCCTGCTCCAGTGTGATAAACCCCAACATTCTCAGCCTGTCCTCAGAGGGGAGGTGCTCCATCCCTTTGATCATCTTCATGTCCCTATTCTGGACCCAGTCCAGAATGACTCACTGTCCTTGTGTTGGGGCTTCAAGAACTGGACACAGTAAAATGAACTCTTCTCTGTGTTTCTTAACTCTCATTCTGACAACATGGCAATCCGGTTCAGCTGGACTGTTCTCCACTGGACATCCCATGGACCACTGGATTTTCCCAGGCTCCCTTATGAGAGCTGAAGTCCAGTAGCAGTTCAGTTTGTGAATAATAAACTCTTGGAACTCATACCATGTTTCACTAGCTCTGGAATGCCAACTCCAGTCAGAATCAATAAAGCGTGTTTTTATTAAATCTGCTTATTAAAATGAATGGCTCAGTCACTAAGAGCACAGAACAAAATAGTGTTATTTTTCCATGAGCGCTTTCCAAGGAACATCTACTCAGACATTCAAGGGCCATATTTAGCCTGCTTTAGTTCAGACCTTAGGCTTGCCTATTTCCTTTTGAAATTTGGATGCTTTGTACCATTTTCAGGCATTGAAGCTAACTGGCTGAAAACTGTCTTTGTTCAGCTTCCAAACAGAAAGACCATCTCCAGACTGATAGTTGGGAATGGGCCTTGATCCATGTCCATAAACTTTGTAGAGAGCAGTAACTGGCTGATGCCAGAGCCCTACTGGGGGCCTTTCAAACCATTCATCCAAGAGGATGGTGTACCATTGGTCTACTTAATATCCTGATTTGCTTGTAGCCTACGTGGATTTTAGACAGCTCAGTCCTAGCAAGTCAGTGAGCCTTTTCTCGGCTATTACTCAGTAATACAGTAATCTCAGTAAAACAGTAGAACCATAGAATCATTAAGGTTGGAAAAGACCTCTAAGATCATCTAGTCCAACCACCAAACTGGGAGCACAAATTTCCTGAAGCAACCAATAGACCCGATTTTAGGACTTACTCCTTTCTCCCAGGATTCTTAGTAGGTTGGTATGATAGTCATTGAATAAAAGCAGAAATAATTGTCAGAATTAGGATAAACTCCATTTTATCAGACAGGTTCGTTCATTAACTCCTTTTATTCTTGCACTTCTGTCTGCACATAAGCCAATCTCAGCAGGAGGGCACGGTAACATTGTTTGGGTGGCTTGGGGTTGGGAGTGAAATGGTGTAAGACTCTCAATATGCTGATCTTAGCTTCTGAGAATATTGCTCAGACCATTAGGTTATTCTGAAAAAAAGGAGGTATGACTGAGTTCCAGCACAGAACCAACAAACTGCTCCTTGAAAACACAAAAAGGGATGTGTTGTCTTGTATTTACTGAACTATGCCAGGGACTTGGTTTTGCTTTACTGTGAACTGTGGAATGACTGAAGATGGAATCTCTTCAGTGTAGCTGCATTTCCCATAGTGACTGCTGAACATGATTGTTTGGGGCTGTACTTTCTGGAGACATTTGAAAGTAATTTTTTGAAGATGGGTGTCAAGGTAGCCATGTGGTATTTTTGTGTTTGTTTGCCAGCCCCAGTGCTGAGTGACCCATTCAGAATTCCTGTAATGCTGTGGTGCACTTTTAGCAGTTGTTCAGCAGTTTGACTAAATAAACACTCAGGTTAGTCTTGCAGGTCATACTGGTAGTTCCTTGGTCCCCCTGGATACTGGAGCCTTGATGATACACATCAGTCTTTCTGTGCTTTATCACAGAACCACCTGTCATGGTTCTTGATGTTAGGTTGCTTTTCTTCCAGAAGTGTTTGTCTATTTTTGTGTGTTTTACATGTGCTCCAAACCAGTGACCGTGATGGAAGTACATGCTCATTGTACTGTATAGCGAAGAGCTGAATTATCAACCAGAGGTGACTCAATAACATGCTACTTGTTTTGTTTATATATGTCACATATGAATATAACACACTGTAAACCAATTGGCAGTAAAAGTAGATCCTGCAGCATTGAATTGGAATGCTTTACAGAGAATAGTGAATAGCCTTCAGGGTTCATCTACTGCAAATAGGATGAAATGCAAAGTTTTGCATTTATGAGCTAATAACAACTGTGTATTCTGCAAGATGGAGGCTCGCTTTTGGAAATAACAGGAGAAAAAAGGGTATTAATAGCTTGTGGTGTGAATGTGAGTCATCAAAATGTGGCATGGCTGTGAAATTGGCAAATAGACTGCACACAGCAGGTGGGTTCCCTGCAAAGGTGACAATCTATAAAGGCCATTATAGAAGACACTGGCAGGGCCTCATAAACTGCTGTGCATTTCTCTGATCTACAAATACTGATTTTTAAAAGCACCACAGCATAGAGGTGTCATGGCATGACTGATCAGGGAACTGGCAAACTTGTGTTGCATGTGGAGTGATTGTGAGAGCTGGACTTTTTGGACAGCCAGGTAACATGAAAAGAAGATATGGTTGTTTTCCAAATCATACTAGAGGAATAAACTTCAGAGAGAGTAAAGAACAATTTCAGTTAAGAGAACATGTAAATGAACATGTAAACGGATCAAATTTAAACCTGTGGTAAACTGAAGCTCTGGAACAGATATGGACATAAATGTCAGGAAAGTGGTGCTAGATAACTTTAAAGAAATGATTATATGATTCAGTATTTTGTGAAAGTCAGTAACGTGGCACTGTCATGCCAGAAGTCCCCTTTTCATTTTTCTCTACTTGTCCTCCCCAGGTAGGGCACAAGCTTTGTTAAGAGGGTCGCACACAGACCAGAGCTATCTTCATCAGAGGGCTGTAACTCAGGTCTTTCATATAATTCAGGTTACAACACAGAAATAACCTATACAATTTAAATTGACTTTTTTTTCATAGATTCTCTTACAATGATGCATCTTCATACTGCAGTTGACCTTAGGATTTTTTTCATCTGTTTTTTTTTTTTTTTTGTGAGGAAATTTGTATGAGCCCTTTACTCGCTAGCAAACATTAAAAGACTGCATTAGAAAAGGTTCCGTTACTGATACGTAAGTGCATCGGAGGAGGACTGTGGTTTACAGGACAAAGCAATTGGAAGGATTTCCTAACTCTTGGCATAAATTGTATTTGATTGAACTGTTCTATGAGGTGCTTTTTTTTTTTTTTTTTTTTTTTTTTTTTTTTTTTTTTTTTTTTTAACAATATTAAATAGTATTAAAGAAGACAAAAGAATAAAGAGGAATACAACCTGGCTATTAAAGTGCTTGGAGTGAAACAGCCATTTCCCATACTAGATGGTGAAAGATTATTCCTTTTCCTAAACATTATCATGACAACTTTCTTTCTGCTACAGTTTTCATTTAAGCAGGAAAGGAAATCACTGGCATTTGCAACAAGCATCATGACTTTAAAGCATTGCTAAGTAAAAGCTAATCTGCTCAACTGGATTACGTTAAATGACATGAAAAACAAAGTCACTTACTGGGCTGTACAACTGAAAGTAGCAACTGTTCAGTCAGCAGCAATATAAATGCCTCAGCCTAAAACAGTCTCAGAGAAGAGTAGGCTAGATGTCTGAGGCATTATAAAACTGTTGAATCTGGAGAGAAATTGCCATGGGGAAATAAGATGAGGGCGAATGAGTTGTGTTCTCACATCTAGATCGGGAGCTGTTTTCAAGATTAGTCTCGTGAGGTAGTAGAAGCACAAGGCGAGAATCTCATCTGTATTTAACAGCTGTTCTAAGCCTAAACTGTGCAGAATCTTTTATCTGTGGCCAAATTTCCTGTGAGAAGAGCTGTACAGTGTCACGCTGCCAGGGCTTCTATGCTGCTTAATCCTACCAGAATCAATCCCAGTGCAGGAAGAAGGAGTTACACCTTCACTGACAGAAGAAAAGGTCATCCATGTATTTGTCCACACAAGTCCTGAGAAACTGGGGACGATGCCACAAAAGCTGACTGGTTTTCTCTATCTGCCTGCACCATTCTGCACCGCTGATTAAAGTGCCCTGCAGAGCCTTTCTGTAGAGAGGAAGGGATGAAAATCAACACAGACAGTAATCTCCATTCCCAAATTGCTGGACCAGGACCTGCTGTATTAAAATTGTGTAAAGAGATGATAGCATTGAGAGAGAAGAATTCTGCTGTGGTTATTTTTGCTATGGTCCTGCATCTCCCACAGCAGAGTCAGCAAGAGGAAATGTATCTATGCCTGAGGTTGCCTAAGTGATACCACTGGGCTTTTGAGTTGCAGCTTGAAGCATATGCATATGCTGCTTTCGACCAAGTGTCCCGTGAAAGCGTAGCATCTGGGAGAAGGAGAGAATGGACAAATGAGACATCTTAAGCCACCACGGCAAAGCTATTTGAGCCGGTCCCTTGGTGTTCCATGTTGTATCCCCTGGTTGAATAGATGAGAAACTTTGTTTCCTCTGTGAGTGCTGTAATAAGAAGTAAACAGTTTTCAAGCTTTGAATCTTAAAACCTGTTGAAATTGTCTTGTGTATTGATTTAGCTGTCTCAGCAAATGCTTTTTTCCTGTGCTGCACATAAGCCAGCAGGTTGCCGAGCATCCTGAAGTGAGAAAATAAGCATTCTTCCTCATCTTAAAAACCACTCATTTAAATACATTTATTTGCTTTAACCCCCCAGCCCAATTCAGTAGTAAGTTTCTGGTGCGCAGCTTTGTGGGATATAAAAAGGTCTTACTGTTTTCATGTTAATATTGTGTCATAGATCCATTAGTAGATGATCTCATGTTCTAAATACTAATTCTTCATTTTTGCGTAATATCCAGGCTTCTTGCTCAGTTTGCATGAAAGTATTAGTTTGCATTCATAAGAGCTGTGCACAATCCTATAGTTACACTTGTGAACATTGTTAGACCTCAGTGTCCATACCTCTTGTACATTCTCCAGGGTATAAGCACAGCATGTTGCGAGTTTGTGTCTTAATGGGAAATGTTGATATAGAGTATTGCTTCCTTGTAATCCATTTTTCTTAGCAGAAATTACTTTTTTAACTTGTAAACCCCTAAAGATATTGCAGAGGATGTATAAATCCTTATACTGTGATTTTAGATGTGTAAGCTGTATGTTTGTTTTTCTTGGCTTTTGCAAACTGTGCATCCCTAGGAATTTGCAAAGAACAGATTGAAAATCGTGGCTCTGGATGCAGCATTGTTTATAATAAACATAAATTGGGAGTTGAACACAGACAAAAGAGCCATAGTGTATCTTATCGTTTCTGTATGGGTTTAGAAGTAAGGAAATCTTTCTGTTCTTTAAGACAATTGCTTAAATTCTCAAAGTTATTCTTGCACTTTATCTTTGCATGGTACTGGTTTGCTTGAGGGCTGTTCAGGAGAAGGTAATTTACAAATGGCCTTAGACTTCCTTGAAAGTAAAAATGACTCAACCAAATCTTTGCATGAAGTCTGCCTCTTTTTCTCTTACTCCATTCCTTCTAATTCCAGTGCAGTGCTTCATCATAATGTATCCAGCCACTGTAAACAGTGCAGAGTGAAAACAGCGTAATATAGTACTTAATTTAAAAACAAACAAACAAAAAAAAACCCTTAAATTTCAAAATTTAGTCAGAAGGACATAAAACATTGATCACGTGTGGATTTAAAGAACTAGCAACATCTCTAATAGGTAGGTGTATCCTAATGTGTGTTTTCTTAGGAATCCAAATGAATTGGTCATTTAGGCCATGGTAGATCTATTCTTTATCTAGTTTGTGAAGACTGGAGCGTTGTATTCTATCATATTACACAGTGAGGAAAAAGAACTAGTTTGTTTCTTCTTTTCACCTGGACTTTCATAGCAGGAGTGAACCAGGTAGAGTCTGATGGCTGGAGTGAAAGGTGGGTTTTAATGAATTTTTCCACTCTAGTCAGAAGCAGACCTACAATTTGCAAGCTATAGTGAGCTATCCTTGAGCAATGAGTCAGGCATAGTCTTTCAGAAATACTGCTACTGATTTTGGTGAGATGGGCTGCATGATGTCCCTGGTAGTTTCATATTGGTTTTTTTGTGTACAGACGCCAAGAATTTCGTTTGTTTCTTCCTAACAGCATTGTGCATCAGTGCTTTCTTTCTCCATGACAGATTGAAAAGAAAGGATCAGTTAGCTCTGCCATGGCTTTCAGTTTTGAATATTTCCTTCAAATCCCTTCTAAATCCATTCTTTCTTAGACTAAATGATTTTAGACAGTCTTGCTTTCTTTAGTTTCTTTTAATCTGTGACAAGACTTTACTCCTTATTCCATGCTTTCCAGTTGTTTTATAAATTAGCCTTGGCAACCTGAAAACTGGTTAAATGGTGTAATATTGGCTTATAAAAGCATCTCGCTTGCTGTTCCAAGATACTTTTCTCTCCTTGTATTTATGAACTTAACCATTTTCCTATGTTCTTTTTAAAAAGAAATTAAGCAAGGAACAGAAAGCTGATTAAGAAGCTTTGAAATGGTTGTTGGATTGTTGTAAGTATCATGAATGTAAACTCACTGAAAGCAAGTGTTTTGGCCTGATACCAAAATATATTGTCATAGTTTCAGCAAAATTCACTGAAACTGAAAACACCATTAAATAGTCAAACCTTCAAGCATTCAATTCTTCAGACAATGCAAATTTTATTTTATGATAGAATGGCACATTTTAGCCTGCAATAATAGATAAGATTGCTCAGTCCTTATGATTCACTACTAAATGCAGGATCTCAAGGTCAGACTATTTGTTTTGGAGTAGCTTCGGCTTGCAGTTGTGTTTCTTTATAATCTGGTCATATTCTATTAAATCTTCAGTAGTTCAGCTCTTTCGGGTAAATTGAACAGAAGAACAGGAACATATTAATAATCTTAAAATAATTTATATTCCACTGCTGGTGTATTTTGTAAAAACTTTGGCTTTGTAAGATGGTAAATCCACATCTGCAACAGCTTGGCACTGGGAAAGAGCCAATCTGACTGAATCAAAGACATTTAGAATCAACTGTTAGTTATTATCTATTTTTGTACCACGTGAGGTGACACTTTTTTACAGTGTGTATAGTATCTAACCTTTAATTATAATTGCTGTGTCCTTATGCTTGTTACAAATTTCTAATTACTAAATTGCAATGACATCAAAGAAAAAAAGTGCTCAGATAAAGAAATCCTTAAATTAGTTAGCCCAAAAAAAATCAGCAGAAAATATCTTTCATCCTGACCTAATTTACTTGAAATTCCGTGCCTGATGTGAAGACTAATAACAGGTGGCCTTTTAGGGAGTACTCAGCTTGAGTCTAATGTTCTGGCTGTTCTGTTATTATCCCAACCCTCTATAACTAAAGGATTTTTTCACCCTGCCCTTTGTTCACAAAATGGGACTGTAATTGAGTTCATATTTCTCACCCAACCTTTCAGCTGTAATTAATATTTTATTATATCAGATTTTATCACTAAATAGCCTAGCAGCAGAGTATTGAGCCGCACACACACTCTCACACATGCGTACACACACAAAAGCAAGACTGACTTATTGATGCCAGGCGAGTACTTTGTAATGAGCTATGGTTGAGAGAATACAAAATACATTCATGGTACCCAGCTAATATTCCAAAGCAATTTAGAACTGATCTTATCTTGATCAAACCAGGACAAAGAGAATTTAAGTTACAAGAATGAAATATTCAACACTGCATCCATTTATTATATCAAATGCGTGGTATCAAACAAAAAAAATGTCTGTATAAGAGCAGCTGCTATCTGTTTTCATTATTATTTTTAAGAACAGTTTAAGTCATGAGTGTCCAACCTTTCGGCTTGCTGGGGCTACAGTGAGTGAAGAGGAATTGTCTAGGGCCTCATATTCGAAAGTCAGTCCAAGAGTATTCCCTCCTATTTATTTAGATGGAAACTACAACAGATACAGTGAGCACAGTAACATTGTTTGACAGAGAAATTCTCAGCTACAGAACACTCTTTTTCAACATAGTCTCCACTATTAGCTACTCATTTTTGTCAGTGATGAGCAAGAGCCAACATGCTGTGCACATCAAAGCCTGCACCAGTGGAGGCGATTCACTGTTGTCATTGCCACTTCTGAAACACATCACCCACCACCTCACTGTGCTCACATCCACTGTTCGTTTTCCATAAACATTCAGCATCACTGAATGTCATTGGATGCCATTTTTCCGCTTGGAGGAATTCGGTAACACACCTTTGCTTCATCGGCACTTCCATGTCAGATGCCATTCTGTCAGACTGCCCCTCTGCTGCCATCTGTCACACAGCAACAACATGGAATGGAATATTGGTGGGAAGGTTCAACCTCTACTGCCGTACCACCACCATCTGCCTCTGGTGTTGTGGCACAACATCATCAAATGGGAGACACTACTTTTGGAGCAGCCCTCATTAAATATATAGTATAGTTAATGCATATAAGGAACAAACTGTTTTAGTTTTTAGAATTTTTTTAAAACATAAAAAGGAGAGCAAAAACCCCATAGAACAAGTGGGACATCTGACCTTGTTTTTGTGAAATTAATGCAGTGCCCTGATTCAGTGGCAGTGGTTGCTGTTCTTAGTGAGTTCTCCAGGTGTTCATCAGAGATGTTTGATGAAATTTTACCCTTACTGTGCTTCATCATTGAAGACAGTTGTTCACAAATGTACGTACTGCCAAAAATCGGTAACATGAATAAGGCATGACTGAAATGAGGGATATTTCTGTCTGCTAAAATGGGGCTTATAGAAGCCCAGTAGAGAAACATGATCGGATTTTTCTGTCTCTCCCTTTTTCCATCTGCATCTCTCCCTCTCACCCATCTCCCTCTTACCTTCCTGGTGACTGCTGAAAAAAATACTCAAATTCAGATACAGTTCGTTAGCAGGCCGGTGTAGAAGGCACACTGTGCTTGAAATAGTTTATTTGATATCAGGAGAAGTAACCTCTCAAAATATACTCTTAAAATATATCTCTGCAATGATTTTTTTTTTTTTTCATCTGTTTGTATACAGTGAAGTCGCCCAGATTCTGACTTCTTCTCAGCCTCTGAGGAGGCTCAGGGGAGACTTTATTGCTCTCTACAACTTCCTGAAGGGAGTTTGTGGTGAGCTGGGGGTCGGCCTCTTCTCTTGTGTCGTTAGTGGTAGGACTAGAGGTTTCAAGCTGCGGCAGGGGAGATTCAGGCTGGACATTAGGAAATATTACTTCTCAGAAAGGGTGGTCAGGCACTGGAATGGCCTGGAGTCACTGACCCTGGGGGTGTTCAAGGAACGATTGGATGTTGAGTTGAGGGACATGGTTTAGTGGGAGCTAATGGTGATAGGTGAACGGTTGGACTGGATGATCTTGTAGGTCTTTTCAACCTCGGTGATTCTGTGATTCTATGATTCCCCAAGAAAGAGCTCTGCTGTGGAGGAAAAGTAGCTGTGTCTCTTTAGACAGCTAAGAGAGGGGATGACTGTGCTGGTTACTGAAAATGTTGGTCTTACTCCTGCAGGAAGGATGACCTAGAGGGTGCTGCACTGGGGCATGATCCAGTTTGATACCAGAGTTGATTTCTAGTTCGGGCAATCATGGAAATTCTCATATGAAGCAGTTTTGTGTACAGGTTGTTGTCTGCAGAGAGTAACTCCTTTTTCAGACATCCCTTTCATGATGCCCATCAGAAGATCTCAGAATAGTGGCTGCGAAATTTTTGGTGGAATTATTATCCTCACCATTTCTCCCTGGGTTTTATTCATTTTAAAGCCAAGGCTGCAAAAGAAGTAGGAAGCATCCCCTCTTTCTTCTGCTCTGCAGTGGAGTTGGTCTCAAAGCCCTGGAGAATCCAAAGCCTTAGGTTAATTCAGTTTAGACCAGCATCATTTAAATTAGTGATGCTGCTGCTTGGGCTTTAAATTAAGAGCATAAAGCCAGGTGGAGTGAGATCAATAGTATCTGCTGTCTAAAGGGACTGAACCCTTATGCTGAGTAGGAATAAAACCTGCTTACTGGTAAAAAGAAGGGAGTGCTCCTTGGCTTGTGTGTGCTGCATAATTTACCCAAGTTAAGAATGGCACTAAGTTTACACCAAAGAAAACAAGGCTTATGTGTTTTGCTGTTCTCCCATCTTTGTGTTCCTTCCTCATCAATTCTGAATCTCTTGTCAATTTTCAAGCATATTTGAAAAAAAAAACATTGTGAATGTTGCATAGATATTACGTTTCTGTCGCATTTTAGGATCTTAAGGTACAGAGGAAAGACCCAGATTAGTATCAGTGCTGAAGGATAGGCTTTGTTACAGTTCATTTGTTCGATCAGTAGAGAGCTGCAATTCAAATACCAGCAAGCCCATATGCAGCCCAGAAACAGCCACAGCATGTGTTGCCACTTTTCCAGCCAATATTTGGGAGATACTGAAAGGAACTGAGCATATTGTGGGTGGGAAATGGGTATCACAGGCAGCATGTAGAATATAGATGGGATTATGGCATGTTCTTGGGCAAACATTCTGAAGTTGACACTTGCAATGTCATAGTCTATTTATAGGTCATTTGAGCCTCATTTATTTTCAAGTGGCATTGAAAGAATCTAGTGCTGGGTCAATGTAAATGGAGTGTTATTATCCCATATACATAAAGGAAACATCAGTGGAGAAGTTTTGTACTGCCAAAAATAACATAATGGCATGCCTTTTAGAAGGGCTATCATCTTGTGTGCACCAGAGTTATATATGGGAGAAGCCAAGTATCAATAGGTAGAACAGCTCATAACATACTCCATAGATCATCATGAGTGTAAATACATCTTTCAGCAAGGTAGTTTTCCCCAAAAATCTTACAAATGTAAATTGGATGATTTGATAATGTAATTATGAAATCAGACACCTTTTACAAACATACTGCATGTGACTTACAAAGAGTACCTGAATGTAACTTGTTGGAAAATGCATTGCTGAAAATTTGTCTCCATTAGATTGGCTTCATTTTTATTCTAACTTTCCTCCTCCTTATTCTTTCATTTCTTTTTTATCAAAGATAATGGTACATCTCAACCCATTGTCAGTATATTCAGTTCTTTTCCTTTTTGTTTTCTTCATTCTCTACTTTCCCATGTAGAGTCATGTGTATCTTATGTACGCTTACATGTTCCAGTGTTTACTTGGTTTTTTTTCCTCAGTTTTTCTTCCTGCTTTCACACACAGTTACCTACCTGCAAGCTAAAACTATTGAAATGTGTCCTCGCAGCCTCTTCATTCTGAACGTTTCTTGTTCTGAAGAAAAAAATATATATATATGTACCTCCAGGCACCTTCCTTAGCTTTTCACTTGCAGGCTGTACATTGTAGCTAGATCTCACTGATACAGTATTGAGCACATTTTGGGGAGATCTGTGATCAGAGATGTCTTTTGCTCATCTACCAAATACACCAGTAATGCCTAAGAGTATTTATGAATGCAGAGCCAAATGCTGTCTGGTCTGGTATTAGTTATACCTGTAGAAAATTACACAGAATCACAGAATCATTTGATTTGCAGGGGACCTGTAAAGGTCATCTAGTCCAACTGCCCTGCAATGAACAGGGACACCTACAGCAGATCAGGTTGCTTAGAGCCCCATTCAGCCTGACACTGAGTGTCTCCAGGGACGGGGCATTCAGCACCTCTCTGGGCAAAGTCATATGAAGAAATACCATTACAAGTAGGTTTACTTTTATTGTCATTTTGCACTCAATTTGTTCTGTCCAGGACTACATAAACTGCAATATCTGCATATTTTCCTGACATTTGAGAGTTTTATTAAGAATTAGCAGCCAAATTCATGAATCAATCATTAAGTATGGAGAACCCAAGTTACAGAGATGATATAAGTATCGTTTGTATCGTAGTTTTTCCTGTAGCCAGCAGTGACTTTGAATTTTTTTTTTTTCATTAAAAGAAATAAGAAAATAAAACTACCTTCACATTGACAAAGGGGAGTATATGCTTATCCTTAAAGAAAAAAAAAAAAAAAGAAAAAAAAAAGTGGAATTATTTCTTTACTTCAAGGTATTGGAGAGCAACTGATACATTGTCTGTTATCAAATTGGCTGTCACAGTACATAGCAGTAGGTAGCCCCATGGAGAGGAATAGGGAAATTACTTCAGAATTAAGGAATTCTTAGTGCAGAAATGCATGTAGCAGTTATGAAGGTATAGTCGCATCCTTGTTGTCCTGTTCTTCCTGATTCTAACATGAATTCTCCTAAGTTTGTATGGCAGTATGGTGGTATCACTTCCAAGTAAGTCCCAATTGGGCGCTAGCATTTAAGTAATCAATAATAATTAACCACATGGCTCTATACCTGAGGGGGTGGGGTAGAGAGACAAGGGAAGTAAGAAGGATTTTTCATCAATATTTACGTAGAATTTGGTGAGGTTAGGAGGGCTAAGAGAACAATTCTGATTCCCTGCAATCAGTGAAACTGCTTTACAGCAGAGCAGTCTCTTGTGTCACAGTAATTTTTGGCATTTTGTCTAACCACCACTTACCTGTGTGGATCAAATGGTTCTTACCAGTTTAGATATGTTGTTCTAGTAATGAACTAATATGTGCCTTGAATAAGGATAGTTTAGCATGTGTGTTGAATGTCTTGATTTTGCAAACGGTGGACTGGAGAAAGTTGAAGACTACAGTCCATCTTCAACACACTGTAGGTTGTGATATGGAATGCAGATTATCTACTGTTTCTTGAACATTTACAGTCAAAAAAAGTATTGCAAACTTAATTGATCTATTTGCCAACAACTCAAAGTTATACTTTGAGTCATTTATGATTACTAAATCTAAATGCAAAAAATAATAAACTCACAATACTTTTGTGAATGGTACATGATTGTCTTAGATTACAGGGCTGAAGATCTGCTGGACATTCTTTTGTGACTTAGTGTTATTAGGTTCTTTGATATGGTGAATCTGTATACTAAGAATTAAGGAAAAAAATAAAATAGATTTTGTTATCAGGATTAGGTGGCACCTATCTGGCCACTGGAAGGTAGAAGGAGTGTATGTGATTGTCCCGTATTTCTAACTTGCAGATTTTCTTCTTAGAATTTTGGAGTTCACACTCATGCATCTCCCTTAAATCCCAGAAAGTCCAATTCACAAAAGAGATTTTTTTGTGTGTTTGGAAGGAACATTTAAACCCATGATGATCTTACAGTGACCAATGATTTACCACTTTCAGAACATATTAGTCTCTGCTGCAATTAAGATATCATGTAGTACAATTTTCTTTCTCCAGGGAATTTAGTGCAGTGTCATATACTCCCCTAGTGACTGTCCTTGGAGGAAAGAACAAGCAAAATATCTTTACCTTTCAGTGACATAATAGTCCCCACAGGAGACCTGTCATGATTTCCTTTATATATGTACAGCAGTGCTAAATAGAGATTTGCTTGACTGCATTTTTTTTTCCAGAAAATCCCCTTTGTAAATTTTGACTTTTCAGTCTTTGAAACATTCCATATGAAAGAGTTGGGCAGTCACAAAGAAGCTTAGGAGTTTTTCATTAAAAACCAGACGCCATTCCCAAGTGGACTTGGGTCTATGAAGATAAAGCTTTATTACGACACCTGAGAGTTTACATTTGGCTGTATCTCTGGAGGCTGAACCTGGGCTGTCTTATCTCCTACTTTACAGCTGTTTAGGTATTTCTGCTCTGATTGATCTGAGAAATAGGGCTACTTGTGCGACAGTGAAGGTGCTGTTTAATATTAGTCCCTCTTCTGTTCACTCAAAGTCTGATGGAGAAAGTTTTGTGTCTCTCTGCAATTTGAATATGGGACTTTTCCTGTGGGCTGGAAACTTCAGTTGCTAGTAATAGTGCTTCATGAGAATGAAGAGAGACACTGCCTTGGAGAAGCTAACCAGACTTATCTCTTGGCTCACAAAGTCAGAAAACAACGTCAGTCATCATCAGAATGAAATGGATTCTTTCCATTCAAGTTTCAACAACTAACTAGCACATTTTTGCAGTCACTTTCCTACACCCTGGAAGTACCAACTGTCCTGCAGACTTAGAAACCTTCCAAAGATTGTGGAACTTCTGTTTGCCTGAAACCTCCTGACTCGGAGTGATAATGCAAACTATAAGGGCTGCTCCAAAAGTAATGCTTCCTATTTTACTGTGTTGACCCATGATGTCAAATGTGGGATGTTGTTTGTATGGCAGTAGAGATTAAACCTTCCTGCCTGATTTACTTTCAAAAATAATTTAAAAAATGCAACATAATAAACAACTTTTTAAAAATCTAGTCTTGCCTCACATCTGATGTTTGGAAAAGTCACCCTTCCCAACTATACTATGCACTCTATATTCTTTCAGACTACCCTTATTCCAAAGTCATATTCTCCCTTGGAACAATTATTGATGCACCCAATACTTCTAAGCTATCAGTGCTAATCTTGAATATAGCACTGGCCTCTGACATGCAGAAGAAAAACAGAGTTGAACACTGTCTGCCTTCCCCTTTGACAAAATGTGCAAAATTCAACTTTGTCCAGAGGGACAGGACTGTTGTTCTGTTGGTTCACTGTTTTCACATCTATGCTGAATATGACAGCAGTTGGAGCATGTTTTGTTCAGCATATGCAGATAAAGCAGGGTTGGTTACAGGAATAAAGAACTGAAATAATGGTTGATAAGTATGTTATTTTATTGTTTCGATCTGATCGCATTTTAAAAAAGCAAGTATGCAAATCAAGATATATAGATCTATAAAATGTATCAATTATTTATGTTTATGAGACTTGGAAGAGACCGATTACAAAAAGCAGAAAACTTCAAATTAGACTCCATAGCATCACTGTTACCAGAGTCTGCAAAACTAGTCCAGCAGTTTACAGTGCTGATCTGGGCAGTGTTATTGGATCTTAACAGCTCTCCGGACTTTGTACGTTACCTAGAAAAAAAAAGCATTCAAGGATAACTGAAAAGAAGGTCTTGAAAAGGTTTCAGTTTTTAATAGTTATACCAGTCCAGAGGGAATAAGAAACTTTCCCACTCATTTTACAGCTGGAAAGTTGAGGCACAAAATTGTTTTCTTGCTTAGGATTGCACACAAATATTGTATTAATACTAGTAAATAAATTCAGATAACCGTAGTCCAGATTCAGGCCATTGGGCTGCTTTTCTTCTGTAATTTTTTTTTTTAATTCCTGATGGTGTCAACAAATTGCTTCCAGTTAAGTGAAACATCAAGACTGTTAAAGAGAGAAAAAATTGGGCAGATGTTCAGTGGTAAAGTAACCAATCTTGTTTTCCTTCTGTTTTCAATTTGAAATTGCTTTTGGTGGAGTTGCATTTACAGATTCATAAACTTCAATCAATAAATACCTAGATTGTCCATTTTAAGGACTTCTGTTTTTACGAACCTGGAATTCCACTCTTTTTCCCAGTAGACCTCTCTGGAAAATGACTTTATCTCTTTGAATGAGACTTTGGTTAAATGATGTGTGATTTACTGTCTTCCGGTAATGTGGAGTAATGTCAAGATTCGGTGTGTGACTGGCGCCATGGTTCATTTTTCTAATATCTGAATTCTCTTAGCATCTTTGATTAATTTGTTAGAATGTTGTCTTTCTTCTTTCATGCTTTTTTTTTCCAGCTATGCCTGAAAAAAAAATCTCTATATTTAGGAGTCATTGAAAGATCATTTTAATTTGAGTAACTCAGTTTCAGTAAATATCTGAGAAGCCTGGTAAGTCTAATTGCTAACCAAAATTATGGTCCTCATTTTGTTTAGAACTGTATCTCTGTATAGTCATTTAAATTTGGAACCATTTTGGAATTGTTAAAATAAAAAGCAGTTCAAAAATTGCATCTTTTTTTTCTTTGTCCACGCATTTTGTCCCAACATTTGAAATGTTTGAATCCGAAGTTTACAGTAATTGCCACGTGTTTCATTTCTGATGTAGCTCTAAATTTCAGTCAGTATAAAAGTAGGTTTTGTGTTCAATTTCCAAGGCATTGGAATTCTGCAGTAGAGATGCATAATGTAAATTAAACCCAAATTGCATTTCTTTCCTTCAGAAAGTTCAATGTAAGTCCTACCAATAGCTGATATACTTTCAACACCTTTCTCTACAGTGTAGAATTTTTTATTTTTTTTTATTACAGATAGGAAGACTTTATGCTCTGACATATAGAGGTGTGGAAAAGGAATAATGCAACTTCAAATAAGCAGAAAATATGACTAATACCTCTGAGGAATAGTAGAGTTCTGATGCAATTCTAGCACAATTTATTAGGTTTGAACCCTTTTCAGTCTAGACAATTGGACAGTTACACATTAAAGTAAGCGATTTTAACTATAAGAATCAGTGAAACATTTTGATGATAATTGTAGTTGATTTAATATTATAACATTTGTTAGCAAGATGATCGCATTTATACAAATGTAAAACATGTCATTCATAAAGTTCTGTCAGTTTTCCATTGACCCAGGTACTTATAATGTGTTAATTTACATCAGAGAAACAACAGTGTGGAAAATGGGCAGCAGATAGGATTTAGTTGTTTTTCATTAGCACTTGGACTTTGATAAAGGGGAACAGAAAAGAGCTGCTTGACCTTTTAGTACTTAAATTATTAAAGAGCAAATAGATTTGAGGTCTAGATGCTTGCAAATCTAATTTGTCTTGTGGAGTAAGGATGAAAAGACATCTTGAGTTTGAAATTGCTCCAGTCAACTTATCTCTTTCTTTAATGTTTCTGAAGATGAATAGATGGCAGGCATTTAAAATGTAATATACACTGGAGTAGTGCATGCAGTATAACTAATATGAATTTGCAAGAAGAGAAGGAGCATTTTAATGACAGATTTGTTTCTAAAATGTCTGCAATCTTTAGCTATGATCTCTGAGAGAAAAATGAAAAGAATGCTCATTTCAACTGATAGTGAAACAAGTGTCATTACCTAGCCTGGTCCAAGATCCTTCTTATATTCAGTCCTGATGCACAAAAAAAAAGGAAACAGCTCTCCTGAGGGCTGACAGACAATTCCAAAGCTTGATTTACTGTCCATGTTTTAGTGAAAACAAGGGATTCTTATTTTTCCTGTGGTATTTGGTTGGTGCGTCCAGTTTTATACCTTGCAAGAGCACATGTTTACATCATTCTCTACATTTTTTTTCCCCAATACTCCAATTCTCAAACAGTATTTACTGTAGATTCACTGTAATTTCGTAGCTAGAGAAGTTAACAGTCTTTCTTCAAAGTAGCCTGGAATCACTCTTCTGAGCTACATTTTGTTCTAAAATTGTCAGCTGTTGATTTGGACCGCAGACAGGCTGCTGTGTATTGAACTTCACTTACTGCTTAGCGTGGAATTAATTGACTAATGACAATCTTTCTCCTAAAAATGTAGACTTCATTTTCCAGGGAATGTACCAACAGTGGTCTTCAAGTGGACCTTCAAGGTAGTTGTATGTCTCTGTGGCTGTACCTAATTTTACTTAAACATAGGTAGATTTCTGCATGGGCTTCTTCAGATTGAAAAATCTAAAATTAGGTGTCCAGTTGCAGATTTTTAGATGTGTCACTGTAGTCAGTAAGAGCCCAGAAAGCAATTCAGTTGACCTGAAAGTCTTTAAAATCTGCTGCCTGTACTGACTCGCTCCCTGCTGACTTTAATGGGATTTCAGAGTTGTTTAGACATCATCAAAAAGACACTTGAAGTGTCTTAACAGTAAGGATCTAATCCAGGCAGAAGAGAGAAGCCCTCTGTTGTCTGAACTGACCACAGAAGCCCAGCCCAACTGTCCCTGTGCTTTCAGCAGGCTTTTTGTAAACACAAGGACCTACCTACAGATGGCGGAGTGGGGACAACGTCAGAAGACTGTGTGGCTGTTGTTAAAGGAATATATCCTATGCAGAGATTGCTGCTTGTTATGAATTATCAACTTCAAATACTGTAGATCGTTATTAGATGTAGATGGCATGCAGAAAAGTAGACACATTGTCTCTTTAACGTTAATCTGTTACCCGAACTGATTTGCTTACTCAGATTCAAGATTTCGGAAGACAAATAATGATTAAGAATCACTGGTCCCTAGTGAAGCAATAAAGTTGCAGGCAAGTCCTCTTTAGAGACATGGATGTCCCTCTTCACAAATCTGAAAGCACTGACTCAGACTTTTACAGCAACTGCGAGAGTATAATGATTTTGCTGTTTGCATATACAGCAGAAATCACAGTTTCTTTGTTCCTGCTTGAATGTCCACTGCACCTTTACAGTGGAGAGGAATGGGCTACTCCCTGTAGGTCCACTACAGCAAAGCGTGCAACTACAGCCCGAATTGCTTTGCAGAATGCAGAAACGCTTAAGAACAAGATTATCCCTAAGATGTATTAAAAGTGCTTTTCTGAGTGAAAATAACATCCGTCAAAAAGTAGTTCATCCTTATTCAGTAACGGTTGATATACCACCAAAATTTTAAAAGACTGTAATTTACTTAATGTGTGCTTTTATAAATAGTTATGATGTCAACAGTTAAGCAGAAACTGTTCCCTGTCTCTTTGTAATTTATTTCTTCATTTTTATCTAACTACTCATTTAATTTCATTTAGGCAAGATAAACAGGGTAGAAGATGGTATCTATAGCTTTACACCTACTTCTTTGAACAAAATAATACTTAATTCTATGTTTTAGCACTAATCAAGGAAGCTTTTTCTGTACAAGAGTTCAAGCAAGAAAGCGTTCCATGAATTTCCTGAATGAAAAGCTGTGATGTATGTGGCTAATTTTATTTTTCTAAAACAAAATTAATTTATCTGAAAGTGTGAATCTATACCATAAATTCATACACCTGAATACCAAAGTGACGCTTCCTTCCCATTTTGTTTGCTTTTTGCAGGCTGGTGGTGGTGGTGTGGTTTTTTTCCATAAATACTGGTACGCAACATTAAGGTCCCAGAAAGAATCAACTGCCCAAGTGTTACAATAACCCATATGTTTTTTTTTTTTCTTTTTCCTTTCCATGCTCCTAGTGTCTACCAAATAGTTGTTGAAGAGGAACGCCCTCGGAGGACCAAAAAGACAACTGAGATCCTGAAGTGCTACCCAGTGCCCATTCATTTCCAGAACGCCTCACTTCTGAATTCCCGGTACTACTTTGCTGCAGAGATTCCAGCCAATGGATTACAAGCTGCTCAGCCTTTTACCATTGGTGATAACAAAACCTACAGTGGCTTCTGGAACACTCCTCTTCTTCCTCATAAGAGCTACAGCATCTATTTTCAAGCTGCTAGCAGAGCCAATGGGGTAAGTCTTATGACAGGTGTGGTTTTATACAGTGTATGTAAATAGATACTTGGCACCAACTACCAAGATGCCCAGTGTAATTGCTAATGAGAAAATGAAGTAACTGAAATTTAACACACTGAATTTTAAAAATAATAGTTTTCCTGACACGGTATAGCTTAATGATTAAAGGTTACAGAAAGAGGAGGAGAAAACAGCACATTTTGTCAATAGCAAGTAAACAAAGTAGTGCATTGCCATTTTCTCATTATCTAAAAGCTGTCCAATGAGCCTAATTTATTGGCTTTTCATCTTTTTTGTTTTTGTTTTTGTTTTCCCGCTTCAAAGATAAAAGGAGTACTGTGATTCCTTTTGTTAAATTTAAGCCAAACTTGATTGTGGCTTTTAGCACATCTGTCTTGGCCTGTCCAATCCCATTACCTTAGTTTATAATGTGTTCAGCTCACACTTTCTCATTTGGTTGCCCTGGCTGAATTAGAAATAATCTTTATTCTTTTCCTTTCTGCGATCAGTAAAAGAAAAATAACTAGATGGAGCTGGAATGAAAGTGTGTAAAAAGGCCTTCACAGATCATGTTTCATCAGGCTAATTCTTCCTGGAATTGTTTTTCATTTCCTGGACAGACCTACCCAGAGCCCTTCAATTCTTGATAAGCTTTGGCTGTCTGTGCTGACAGCCTGGAAATGTTTTCTGCCAGAAACCATAATGGTCCCTCTTTCACATTGCACTGACAGTGCAGAAATGTGAAACGCCATCGATTATTTTTTCTTTCTAAAATTGTCTAGCATGATGCTTAGAATTATACTTACCTGTAAGAAAAAGAAAAATCTCCCAAGGTCATTAAGTTACCAAAGTGAAAAAGCTGAACATTTGCCTGTGCTTTTGTGAATCGTGCGCCTGTTTTCTTTACTAACTGAACTGCTTCACGTTGGAGTTCCTTCATAACAGGTTAAATATGTAACAAAGAACACTAAATAAACACTTTTCTCGCATTGTATCAATACTTTTTAAGAGTAGAAACATGGATGGCTTTCTCTGCTTAGAAACACAAGATGTGACCTTTTTCCTCTTTATTTTACACAGGAAACCAAAATTGACTGCGTCAGGGTAGCCACAAAAGGTATGTTCATATTATGTGATGTATTCTGTAGTTCAGACTGTTGACCTTTCCTTCACTTGGTCTTCCAGAAGTGTTTTATGTTGCTAAAAGACATCATTTAATCTATCACAGAATTTTAAAGGATTCATTTGTGTCTCTAGCTGAGATTTAGAAAGTTTGTTTGTTTGTTTGTTCTTGATAATAAACATGCTACTGATTTCTAGTTGTTTACTTGAACACGTTCTCTTAAATATATTCTGGGGGTTTTTATATGATCTCTCAATGTTCTGGACATTTTTATATATAATAGACTTGTAAAATTGCCAATTGCAGAGTGCGAAGTAGCTGCGTATGTATTAGTGAAAAATCACCCCTTCCTCATAAGCAATTATCTTTATTGCTTTGCAAAAGAAGAGTGAAGAAATCGTGTTCTTCATTTTCATGGCGTAGAAGAGCTCTATTTATTGGAACGTCAGCACATCTTACTGCCATCTGTGAGCAAGATGGTATGGTCGAGGCAGTGCTAGATATGAGTTTGATCCCCAAAGAGGAAAGGTAAACGTATTGCTGATATATTTAACTTTGAAGGCCAGGACTTGTTTGTGATTATCTTTGTAGTCTCATCTTCTGTGTACCTTTAGCTAGTACCAGCTTCAAGGCATGAAAAAGAGGTGCTGGGATAATATAATTATGTGGAGATTGCAGTAGAAGAAAAGGAAAGGAAAGGAACTTCTGCTAAAGAGAAGCAGTTAATACTTCCTTGCAGTTTGGGCACCTGGTAAGAGTGTGACACAAAAAATTCTTTGTTGTATCTCATAGCGGCTATTCTAAACATAGCTGGCTTCACCATGATTCCATTTCAATGCAGACTTTATGGTTCCACCACCTCCAATATATCTAAACATGATGGATTAGAATCTCATTACTGAAAAATAAAGGCAGAAGTTTTATTTCCAGTTTACTGACTGATTACTATACCGTAGCAAACTTTCAGATATCTTCAATAAAGCCTAATAAAATATAAAAGATATTAATATCAGGTTAAAATTAAATCCTGTGCTGTTTTCTGGGAGTTTTGGTGTTGCCAGGAGCAGATTACACTGCCTCACAAATCATAATAGGTGATTAAGGGAATGGGTTTTAGATAATTTGAAGATTTGTAGTCCTAATTTCTAATGGATGCTCAACTATTTCAATTACTTGACTGACTGAAAAACCTTACTCTCTCATTTGAGAAGTGAGGGTGGCTTCATGGATGGGAATAGCTTCCATAGCAACAAGGTAGCACATCTGACAATAGAGATATGAGAACTGCAGCTTTTATTTTAAACAAATCTCTGTACTTTTTTGCTTTGAAAGCTGGTTTCAGAATTGTTCGTAATACCTTTGTGCAGCCTGTAAAGTCATACAAGGGGTTATTGTGAGAATTTGGAAGACAGAAGTGTCCTCAAAGGCATTTATAGTCCCTGGTGCAAAATTTTCCAGAGGACCTGCTGAAAAGCACTGATCACCATGCTTACAAATCTAGAATCTCTATTATATATTCAAACTGCATTACTTTTTGAAAACTAAAATGTAGACTGTGACATACTGTAATATGATATTAATTATACATATCTGTACAAACATTTTTTCCCATTTAGATCTAGTAGAGGTAAGGAGAAAAGCAGACTTTCTGCTTTCTGTAGGTCAGAAGTCACCACACCTGCACTGAGACAAAACAGAGAATTGTCCTGTCCCATTCGCAGCCCACCTCTCTACATTTCCTCCCCCACCACCACCTTTTTTGAGATCATATAAAAATCTTGATACCAGCCATTGTAATTTAGGATCGGAATGTTGGATTTTGTTCTCCAGCTTCTGCTGAAGTCAGAGAGAACCTTTGCCACTGACTGTGTTTGGAGGAGGATCAGACAGCGTATTCTTGTGATGTAGAATCTTCTGTTCTTAGTTGTCTGTAGAGAAAGCCTTCTAGGAACTCTGTGAGTATTTGGTGTATATACAAATGTGGAGACTGCAGGGTTTCCACTCCCATTACTTTCGACAAGATAATTAAACAAACAAACAAACAAAAATTGGGAAGAAATTTTCATACCAGTGGTAATAAAGGTTGTCGTATTTTGTTTGAAATATGGCTTTCATATATGTACTCTTTCTTCAATCTAAATGGTTGTGAAATCTCTGCAGACGAACTTGAAAGCAGTCCAGAACGCTTCCAACTTTATTGCTATCAACTTTATGGTATTTTGTGATTTATATTAAGCCTATATTTCCTGATATGACTTACAACTCTGTCTGGATAGAGACATCTTGGCTATCTCCTTGGATTCCGGTTCTCAAAAGGGAGACATTATTGTTCAAATTCTGTGGTATTGGAAGGCTTTCATTAATTATGAGAGAGAAAAGGATATTATAATATTTTAAATCCAATAGCAACAGTACTCCAGCAGCTACTATCAACACTGTGTTTCAGTGTTTCAGAGGGATATTTCAAAATATTATGCAGCAGCAGTTTTGAGTTTAATTGTCTGCAGATGGTAGATGATCTATTTTCCTCACTCGTTGCCACATTTCTAATAGCACCCAGGCTGTTCTATGTAAATTAGTGATCTTTCATATAATTTTCTCCTTAATTTTCCAATATTTTTGCTTTGCATCATTCTCCAGCTGCATCATGTTGGATCTGACCTTTTAATTTTTTTTTATATTCCTTAATATATATGTATCGTAGTGTGCTTAACCATTTAGAGGCAATCATAATGGCAAATAACGAAGTACAAGATCTTATTACTGTGAGCCACGCTAATACTTCTGTAGCAGTCAAAGACTGTTACAGCGCTGACAAAAAAATCAGGGTACTTGGTGCACACAGACAATCTGAGTTTTTCAGCTTTTTCTTGTTGTAGTGGCAGAACATGAGCTCATGTAAAGCTCGGACCTCAGTCAGCTACAGACATACCTAACTCAAAGGTGATAACTGTCAGTGGTCCTTCTTTGAATGTTGAAAGTTAAGTGTATGGGTAGTGTGTCCATTTCCAGAGCAGAGACCTAAGTAGGTACAATAAAAATGAATCTAAGGTAGCTCAAGAGCGTTTACATGAAAATTATCTTAACAAGAAATAGTAAGAAAAATATGTTATAATAAAATGTGAAAGGAGTACAAATTACACGGGGAAGCTAAGACCAGAGTAATCTGAATAGGCAGTAGCCTTTCACTTAAAAAGTGCCAGTGCAGAAAGCCCAGTGCTGCGACCAGCAGAGCCTAACAGACTCTGGTTTCCTCAAACGCATTTTATGTAAATAATGTGCTTTGAGTCCTCTTCTGGAAAGTCATTTACAAAAGCTCATTAATCCACGATAACCAAACTAACAACTGAAGATGAAAAGAAACTCGTGCTGTTGTTTGTGGGTTTTTTGGTTTTTTTTTTTCCTTTTCTTTTTTTGTTTATAAGAAGTTCAGACAATAAACTATTGACCAAGATTCTTCTTGCTGGCCTAGCTTCAGTCTGGCTTTTTTTTCCCTCATGCATGCTGACCTGGAAATCTTCCTTTGCCTTAGCTGCGATAATCGTGACTCAGCTTACAACACCATACATTCGCATCGCCCCTGCTGCAGGCGACGACCAACTAACAGGTCAGAAGTTCAAGTATAGACAAGTCATCATGCCCATTCTTGTCTCCTTTTCTTTGGCTCCTTTTCCCTAATGATTTCTTCATTCTCTGCTCGTAAATAGTTTTCTGTGTTAAAACTTCCTTTTTGTTTATAAGTTTTTCTTCAGCTCCATTCAATTAAATTGTGTGCTTGGCACCGAAACGCACACACGCATGGCCGTATGTACAACTCCACTGCATGTTTCCATTATGTGTGTGATCTGTGGAATGTTCTTTCAAGCCTAATGTGAAGAGATCTAGCCTCGCTCCATTTGTAAATTCAATCATAGTTTAAATACAGATATCTACCTGTGTCCTTGCTTTTTTTTTTGTTGTTATTAGACCAAGACACTAGTTTAACTAAGTCATTTATTGAAGGTTCACGAGTTGCATGTATAAATTAGAACAAAAACCTTGCATTAATGTTTGTTGTTTTATTTTTTCCCGCGGTGTGTTGGGAAGGTCAGATTTTCTGGCAACGTTTCAAAATGCATAAAATTTAAAAAGAAGTAAAGCCGATTTCCCTCGTTATGTCATACATGAGTTCAAGTCTTAAAATAACCTAGGGTGTGAGATGTGAAAATGAACAGAGCTGTAAGGTTTCTAGATCTAATTGTCACAAAAACTCAGTGTAGAAGTGAGACAATTACTGGGCTGAGTGTGGCTTGAAGGCCGGTTCAGAATGTACTGAAGTCTTTACAAACTCGAGGAAACTCTTCATTTTGTTGGGAGATAAATGTGCAAAACCTTTTATTTTTGAACAGAAGGAAAATGCACTAAACAAATAACTAAAACCTAAGGTGAGTTTGGAAAATGGAACAGGGGAAGTTAGATCTAGTCTGTCGGCATTTAGCAGGTGATAAAATCATTGCCTTTTTCAGGAACACTGGCATACTGGGTAGTGTGTAAATATTGCTGCTGGGGTGCCGTAGGGTCATTGGGAGTTCAGATCCGTAGCATCTGGATTCTCCTGTGGTCAACAAGAGACAGGTAAATGATTCATCCAAAGAAAAGAGGATTAGTGGCATGCCTACAATAGATTTTAATGCTGTGATATGTGTTATATAAAACAAAGCTAAAATACGTAATGCCCAAGTTACTGTGTCAATCAGGACAAAATTGTTGCGTGTAAATTCATATAATGTAATAACATAAGAGCTAACCAGAATAATAGATGTATTATGCTAGAAAGTACTAGCTTGTTTTTGTTAGTGGTCTGTCAGCAGCTCTGTCCACATGCATTTTTATAGTTCAGTGTTTTACCTGCAAGTACAAATAAGGCTTTGAGTAGACAAACAGCATCTCTTGAACTTCAGCAATTTTTATTTCTTCATCTCAGGATTCGAATAAGTACATATATATTTCCAGATTGAGAAATAAATGTTTTTCATTTCTTTCTTTTTCCTTTTTTAAAATTTGTTTTAATACAGAACTGAGTAGCTACAGGGACCTCCAGAGGACCGATCTGTTCCACATGGGAAAATATCTAGTGTAGTTAACAATGGGAGAACAGAGATATAGCTAACAAACATGTATCATAGCTAACATGTAGCAAAGTATTGGTTGCTTTGTTGCTGGTGGTGCATAGCTTGGGCATTCATATTCTCTATCAGATCTGTTTTTGTTTGATCTTTTTTTTGTTGCATAAATAAATGCTGTGTCAGCGTAGTGGAAAAGCTAAGTCATGGCCTGATCCAGTGATTGAGGACCTCATGGGAAGGCAGGGCCAGCCCAGGGGAGCTCACTGCATGAACCTGAGTGACTGGAAGGGGTGGAACCAGGATCCACCCCTTCCCAGACCTCTTTTAAAGGTTGGCAGTGGAGGTGAGGGTATCTCTTGCTGGAGATTCCTGCCTACCTGAGGCATTGTAAAGGTAAGCAGTTTTTTCTTCTTTTGTTTCTGAGTCCATGGCTGCTGCATTTGGGCTTGTTCATATTTGCTGCAGCCTAGGATTGTGCTACCCTGCTACTGTTGCTGTACTTTCCATCACGTTATGATATTACAACCAGAAATTAGTGATAAATGGACAAAGTATCAAATGATATCTACAAACAGCATTTGTGGCTGTCTTTGAAATGTATGAAAAAGTCTCTGAAATAATTCCCCTGTTGTTTTTTCTTTTTTTATTTTTTACAAGCTCTCCTCTTTCTGTAAAGACCACGTGGTGAAAATGGAAGAACCTTCATCTTCCTTCTCGGTTGCCACAGTAGGGAGTGTAAACCCTTTTGCCCTGCCCACATCGTTCCTATGGCAGTAAGAGGAATTCATGCTTTCCTAGAGACAGACTGTGTAGGAGCCCTTAGGATAGTAAGGCAGTCATGGTACCTGCAGTGCCACGAGGAACTCAAAGATTTTCTTAAAGGAGATGCACAGGAGCTGGGGCAGGCATGAGTAAATAGGGAATGGAGCTTCTTCTCCCTCCTGTTGTCTCCTACAGACTCCCAGGCAGCGGAAAGGATCTACATGTAAAAGGGCTTCTTTATGTGGAAGTCACACGGCCTTGCCAGCAGTAGTTACCACGAGGCTTACAGGTGTAGCTGTTAAATAACGTTGCAGAGCATTTTCTGCTTAATGCCTTTTCCTTTCTTCTCTGCTGAACACCTCAGTAATCTCATTTGCAATCAAGTAATTCCATTTGTCTTTTAGGATTTGAGGAGATATGTAGTTTGTGGTCAGGAGGACAGGGTTGGGATTTTCTTTTTTCTTTCTGGGGGGAAGTATGCTTCTTGCATAACAGAAATTTAAAAGCTTGGCTGCATTCTTGAACATTGTTACTTTTTTTGGAAGTTCTTCCTCTTCAGAAAACTGTGATAACACAGTTTAGTTTTCAAGCCAACTCACACACACAGTCTCCACCAACTCATCCTGGTGCTTACTAGTAAACAAGTTTATAAACAGTGCATCAGTTCCTCTTTGTCTTTCCTTTCTCCCTCATTTTCATATAGAAATGTCTTCCAGCCATGGGATTACCTACTATTTGCCATAAATACCTCTACAGCTGCTCCTTGCTTCAGTACTCATTTGGAGCTTCTGGCAAGGGAAAGTTTTTATCATCTCTTGGCCGAGACAGAAGACTGCATGTACATGAAGCATAATGGTCCTCATGATGCAGTCTCCATATTTGCACAAACAAATACAGTTAATACAATTTTACAATGCAATTTGAAAGTGTTTATATGATTTTTCAGAAAGTTTCCACTTGAAAGTGACTATGATCTTGAATTTAAAGTTGGATAACAAATCTGTGTTTCTGAGAAAGCCTGAAAGCATCTGCATTTTGCTTAACTATTTTTTAAGAGACATTCGATGTAGTAGGCTTAAATTGGCCGTATTTGGTATTCACTTGGCCCTCATCTATTTTATTCTGTCTGCATTCTGATAAAATACTGTGCTTGGAACTGTGATTAGGATGTTCATTCTTTCAGGCATTTTCTTAATTGTTGAAATATGTCTGAGCTACTTATATTTAAATTAAAGTATTTCCATTTGTGATTTAGTGGAGCAGCCACCACTTTGCTAGATGTTATTAAGACTGATTTCCATAGAACGCCCTTTTTACTACCCATTGTTAATTACACATGCAGCTGGAAGTGGGAGTTCTGTATTGTACAGTCTTCCAAGATAAAATTCTTGGTACAGATCAGATACAATAAGATATGTCAGAAATCTTGTAAAATGACTGATACTTAAGGATGAAAAGTATTTTTTTAAATGATGGTGGCTCTCTTAAAGCTCAGGTGAATTTCACCCTGCATACCTTAAGCAGCATTTTTTAAAACCATGCTAAAAAAGAATCATAAAAATAGTTCCAGTGGGTTTGTCCTCCCTTATGAAGTTAGCTACGTAATAAAATGTACAGATTTCTTCCGATGTGAGTTCAATGCGTAACATGTATCACCATCTGGGTCAGATTCTTTTACCAGCCATTCCAGTATAAAAGTGAAAAACTTGAAATCAAATATTCTTGGTTGGTTTGGGTTTTTTTTATGTCGAAGGACTTACTCCAGATTTATTACTCTCAGGCTCAGCATTACTAAAAACAATTTACTAGCACAAAAACAGAAGCGTGAATTTGAGAAGGACTCTTTCTGCTTATTTAGTTAGTTCAGCAGAACTGGTGTAATTTGAGGTATAGCTGCATGGTCTGGACAAGCATCCACATTCCTTTTTCTCAATCCTGTACCTTGTAGCATTGACTTAGATGTATTCTGATGTGTAAAAATGTGTTTGAGTAATGGAGACCCTGTGAATTCCTAGTTGACACTGCTACCTAGTTGTAATAACAAAGGTATATGCAGGCGTTTCTTCCGGTTGAATCCACAGTTTTAGGATATTATTCTTTTATCAGTACTTCTGAATGTAACTGGCATCAGTGGGAGCTGGGCGTAGTTATCAAAGGGAGAGCAAACACCTGTATGGGGTAGAGCCAAAGCCTCTTTGGTGTGAAGTATGGTGCCATTGTGGCATGATGGGGAAGGCTAAGTGAGAATGATCTGACTCTCATAAGTGAAACTCCAAGCTTGTTGTTACATTGTAGCCCCAGCATTTCTTTTACCAGTTGCGCAGAGATCCTCCCACAGAACGGGCAGAATGTAAAGCAAGTGGAAATCTTCCTACTTTCTGCTGCAGTGGCTGAGTGCATTCCAGTGGGCTGGAGTGTCACTTGTGATTAATTGCCCTTTTTTTGTTCTTTTATTTGTTAGATTTGTCATCTTTGCAATGACAGTTTCATCTATAAAACAGTATAGTTACAGGAAAATGTTAAGAGGATACAGGACTACCATGGGAGCTACTGTTTGTTGTTTTTTTTTTTCTTGCCTAGTACATTACTGAGTCAAATGTCAGGTTTTCTGTTTTTAAGAGCACACCCAAAACACCTCAGATTTTAAGTGTAAGTATGGTTTCCTTAGAGTAGCTGAAAAAGAGCTGAAGCTAAACAGTTACGCTGAGGGTAATGCTGTTCTCTTGTCCTGGCTTCAGCCCAAACAGCGTTAATATCAAACTGATGTTTGGTCGCTGCTTTGGGAAAGGACAGTGCCTGAACTAGGGTGGGGGAACATTCTGTACCACATGACACCACGCAGAAGGCCATCAAGCTGTGGGGAGTTGGCTGGGGCCCAGCTGCTGCTTGGGGGTTGCAGGGCATTGGTTGGCAGGATGAGATCTTGTGGTGCTCGTGGGGCATCATGTTGTGCTCTGCCTTGGTCAGTGAGTGGTGAATGATTGCATTGTAACTATACATATGTATATACCTGTCTATATATGTGTCTGTGTGTGTGTATATATGCACACATAGTTATGTATGACTCATGTTGCAGATACTTATGGCTTGCCAAGGAGATCTGTATTCATCAGCTACCCTGGCACTATACCCAGGGTCATGGATGTTACAGACCCAGGGCAGGAAAAGCTGGAGTAAGTCACATGACCTACAAGAAAGTAGTAATCCTTTGTTATCCCTTAGGAAGGACGAAGTAGCATAAATAGTTAGGGTGTACACTGTAGAGACTTGAGTTTAACTCTACTGAATAAAAGATAAACAGATGGGTATCACAGAGTTAATAGTCATGGCAAGATCTGTGTTAAATCCCTCAAGAAGACAGCTAGTTGACTAGGAAATTTAAGTGTCCCAGTCCATAGCTGAGAGAAGAGCATGATGCCAGGTGTCAGCATCAAGTGTCTCTTTAGTGAAGAGACTGAAACGAGGTTTAACTTCAGCTGCTGAAGATGAGTCTGTTCAATTCATCCTAGCATGAAAAATAATCTATTTGCTCAGCGATGTGTCATCGTATCAGAATATCTTCGAGGTTGTTTGAGGTTGGAGCAAGGGGCACTTTTCTTAATCTCATTATGGAAAATGAAAACAAAGATCAATAATAAAAATAACTATGTGAATAAATTGACAGGGTTAAACTTTGGACAAATTTAAGGAATCTCTGCTATCTGTGCAGTACTGATCAGTATTAGATTTATTCCAAAACAGTTCAATATCAACAGTCGACGGAGAAGCAGAAAATACAAAGTAAAGATATTAATAATTAACTTTTTATAATATGCTTCTATGTGATGTGGTATGCTATTTCATTTCAGTACAAAAAAAAAAATGGGGTCTCTGATTTTTACATTCAAAGCAGAACTGTTTTGCATGTACCACAATGGAAAATTAAGGAGAGACAAGGGAAGAGAGAAACTCGGAGATATAATTAGTAACTGAAAAAAAAAGAACCCTGCAAATTTCAATGTTTCCCATCTGTAGTTATTGACTATATTCATAAAATGCTAAGCAATTTGAATTTTAATTTGAAAGAAAGTGTGGGACCTTGTTTGGGGTAAAATAACCTGTTGTTCTCAAGTACTGAAAATCTGATGTTTTTATCAGTGGAGAGTTATCAAAAGTGTAATGCAATATTATGTGGATTGTATCTGTGCTAATGAATAGAGTAATATTAGAGTGTGTTATGGTTAAGTAGGGTAGTGTAGTAAGGAGGAGAGTAATACGGTCAGCTTTTATCAGAAGGCAGAATAGAACATACTGCTCTGGGCAAAATAATGTTCCACTAGCTCACTCAGTTTTTACATTCCTTGAAATAACTGATTCAATGAATACCTAAGCTACGTTTGTCGGCTTGGCGTAATATCTCGATACCATGCTAGCCATGACTAGTTATTGATGGGATTTCAACACTTCCTTTTCCACACATTGTATTGAAAACATTGTTTTCTGCAGTAATGTAAGCTTGACTGCAAGAGAAAAGGATTTTAAAGCTCTGGGAGAGACATTCAAATTCTGTATGCATTTTTTAAGACTTTATTTTTTCAATGCTTTGAACTTTCATGTACTTCTGCTCATCTAATTATTCTGTTATTGCTGACCACTGGGAAGTTTTTTTTTTGTAAACAGAAAGCTCTGCTTTCATCTTTTGAGTTAACATGAGAAGCACAGGGGAAACAGAGCTAAGAAATGTGAATCATCATTGGTCAGAACCAAACGTGAAAACTTTTTAAGGCAAACAGGGTATATTTTGTGTTTTCCATTGAATTAGACAGCTTCTGTTTATGACTAAGTGTATTGCTAATTAAAAGTGATATGAAAAGGAATGAAGAGAAAAATGACTATTTAAGGCATTCTTAATCAAATGTGACAGTTGGATGTTTTTCTATAGCCATTAAAACCTACAGGAAATACATGAAAAATGAAATGTAAATTAGCGATGATCCTTCAGAGGAAGCCTAGTCTATTCATGTTCCTGTTGATGAACCCTGATCTTGGTTCATCTAAAGCTGCTCCAGTTTGGACAGTTTTCTTACTGGCAATACTGTAAATGCTTTATTCTGTATTGGTACAAAGACAGATTTAGAATTCTTGGAATGATTTTTCCTTTCTTGTGCTGATTCTCTTTTCCTGTTCCTCCAGCGAATGTTCTTGTCTCAACAATGTTGACTCTGGAAATGTAATTTTTTAAAGGATGTGCTCTTTTGTCCTTCTTTTTATGCATTCATCATAAATATATTTTTACCTTGCATGTATCTTTTCAGCAGGCATATATTGCTGCATGTATAATTAGCTCATTCTGCTTAAAGATATTATTTTGTGCTATCCTCCTACAAACAGGCAGTTAGTGTGTGACGATAAGTAAATTCAGAGAAAGTGGCTGATGTTGAAGGATTTCTAATGAGCATTTTGTAAGGGATTCTGTTGGGAGGGAAGCTAGTAATGGAAATCAACAGGAATGTCAGCTTGCTAACTTGCTGCTTGGAACAGTTCATCTGCGTTCCTGTAGTAAAGTCCTCAGTGCCAGAAACATCAGAAGACAGTCCCTCCACTGCTTTCTACCCTTAGCTCCAGGTTATTCAATTCCCACGGTGCTTGTAATGCCTTCCATTCTTGGATGGAAAATAAAAGTTGTGTTTACTATACCATTGAGCTCCAGAAGTTGAGTTTCTCTTTAAGTAGGTCACCTCCAGAGTAATTTTTCTCTTCTCTGAAGAGTCAGAGCTGTCTTCAGACTGAAGTTTGAAGTCGTTCACACCTTTCCTGTTTGTGTATCATAGTTGAGACAAACTTTCAAGGACATCTGGTATTTATTAATGCTTCTACTATAGTTTCAGGACTAGGTCTGGTGTTGAAAACATGAGTCACCCAGAGGTCACCTTTGCAATAGGTGAAATTCAAATGCTTATGATGAGCATAATGTTAAATTATCCACTGCTTGAATATGTGTGACTAAAAAGTGGTATAGATGTGCTCAGAATTTTTTTATATATATCTGGACAGAATCAGTCTGGACTGATTGCTTTCATTTCCTTAGAGAGAATTTGAATTCACTGTGATCTCTCTCATTGTTGACACAGAGATATGTGATACACGCACACCTCATCCCGTTTTGTGGCTGCTTCTCTGGCCACAGAATATCAGTACTTATAAATATGTAACCATTTCTTTTCCTAATAAAATACAATGGGATGCTCTGTAGGGCCACTTGGAAATTTAAGATTGCGAAGAACTGTTACCATTTTTCCTTAGAAAATATTATTTCTTTTTTTCCAAGAACGTCGTAAACTGAGTCTGTATGTGCTGTGCTGATTATTAATTTCTGAGTCTAAATGCTGTTAAAGTGCGAGGGCTTGTAATTTCTTTGGTTTTGAGCAAGAACTTCAAGTGGTTTTGGTGACCAGAGGAAGCTTTTGATGAACTTTTCCTTTTTTTTTTCTTTCAAAGAAAGGGAGGAAAAAGTGTTATGATTAAGTTTTAGTTTGGTTTGTTTTCGTGGAGGAAATGAGCAGTTTGTGAAGGTTTGCTTGCTCGCTTTCTTACAAGCCCTTTTTTAAAAAAACTCAGTCACCGGAAAAATCCAGTATCCAAAAAAGCCTGGATTGAAATTCCATATAAAAAATGATTGTGGTGAGACCAAAAGATATGTGTCAAGTGAGGAGCTTTGCTTGTTTTAGGCATGTCTTGTAAGGAATGTTATTATTCCTGACAACCAGAAACACACGTTTTTTTTTTTTGTTTGTTTGTTTTAAGTATTTTTGCTCACATGCATCAACATGAATCACCCACCAATGAGAGATAGGGTTCGTTCGATAGTCAGTTAAATGAGTCACATTCATCAGTGCTTTGCGTTTCTTTTCATGCAGTTCTTTGTTGCTTATATTTACATTTCTGTAAAGAATATCACAAACAAAATTAATAATTCATAATTATTGTTACGTAGTGGAGCTTTATTTTGATCATCCCTTCTGTGCATAAATCTTTTAACAAGACAGGTTTTTCCTGCATTTAAAAAACACCAAATAAACAATATTCCAAATCAGCAGGATTGTCCTGTGGAAGTACAGAGATTGTTTTTAGGAAAGGAAGATCTCTACACAGCAGTATGTGTTGTATTGATGATCATAAATCACAGATAAAATACTCTTCTGCTATATTTTTGAGTGCTGTTTTCCCTTTTACCAGGGCATTTGAGCAGACAGATTCAGTGAGAGTTAACATATCACAGAAGGGAGAATCGTGATACGTTGATTTCCACACCACTGTGCTCAGCAAAACAGAAAGAAGACATAATCCCTGCCTCATGGATAAAGCAGTTTATGCATAAGCAGTTCCAAAAGAAGCCAGGGAAAAGAAAGGGAAAAATACTGTAAAAAGAGAAGCAAAATAGATCTTACTTGAAGGCATGTACAAAACTAATAGATTCAAGGCATAGAGGGAGAATGCTGAAAAAAGTACTGATCAAAACCACCTTCTGTTACAAATTATACCCTGTCCAATAGCACCTCGTAACTTCCACCATATGGACAAAATTCAAAGTGGTTTTAAGGGAGAAGTAGGACCACCAATTGGAAAACTATTGACAATGAAGGGGAGAGAGAACTTTCTCCTTTAGCTGCAGTTCTACCAGGGCAATAAACAAAGACTTTCATTAGCAGAATACATGCTGACTGGCATTCAGTTCTCATCTGCTAGCCACTTGCAGTATAAATGCACTAGCCAGGGTGGTAATTAATTTCATCTAGAAAGGTGTATGTGTTTTGGGTCTTCTCCAAAACAGCCTGACATCTGAAAAGAACTTGAAATTCAATTCAAAAGTGTTTTAGACTGGCTTATCTTTTCATAGCACTGATAATGCTGCTGTAGGCTTAAGAATAGGTGTACCATTGTCTGCAGTCATGGGGGAGATTACAAGCTGGAAATAGAGAGGAAATTCTTTTGTGGGAAACTGGACATTTTCCACCACTGTCCCATCTTGGGTGTATTTTGAAGTTTTTGGTGGAGGATTGGAATTGGTGTTGGTTGTTTAATGTTTATAAGAAGGACCTACACCCCTGGAGCACACCTTTTCATACCAGTAGTTCAGACCTATTTGTGTACTTGTTTTGTCACATTGCATTTTGTGTCAGATACTTTTGGCATCTCTTCATCTGCTTTCCCTACCTTTAGGTCTAGAACATTTATGTTCCTTCCTTCCTTAGACTACTGTAACTGACATAGTCCTTAAAAATATAACTCTTAAATGTCTCTACTGTTAAATTAACTGAAAATAATGAGTGCTAGATGAAAGGAGTATTTCTTACGTTTCTTTATGAATGTTTACCTCCCTCTCCCACCTGTATTTGTTTCAGCTGCCTATTACAGCCTGTCTTGGCTAGGTGGTATGCTTTTGGTGAAGAGGATTGCTTAGCTTGTGCTTACACTGTTCTTAGAACAACTGGGCTTCCAGTTCAATCTAGAGCTTCTAGGTACTACTATCCTACAAGTAATAAGGAGTAGTAAGGATTTTTGTAGGCTGTGGAAAGTATGGGAGTCCCTAAAGCCAAGTTCTCTGATATTCTCTGTTCCCTTGGTGGCAAGAACCATAGGAGTCTTGTGATGGATATTTCAAGGAAGCATCACACCTCTGTGCTTTCATTCTTCCATGGAGCATTTTGCATCATCTTGGCCACATAAGCACAAGTCTATCTGTCACACAGAGGTATTACATTTTAACTTCCTGACCCACTCTATGAAATAATATGAAGGTAGGTGCTGAGATAAGAGTTGAATTACACTGCATAATAATTTAATTGCATGCCTCAAAAAGAGTCTTAAGTCTTGTAGGTGTGATCATTCTCTCTCTTCTAGAGAGAAGCATTTGGCAGTTCTCAGTTTTTGTGTAGTAGAGATCAAAAGATTCTTGAAAGAATAGGCTGTGTACAAATACAATGACTTACTCTCAAGTTTCAGTGGAGACTGGGACAATCTGGACTAACTGTATCCTTACTTTAAAGCCTTTTAAACTTAACCATTATGTCAGCCACTGTGAAGCCTATAAATAAAATTCAGGTGGAAAGGCTTGCAGGTGACACATCAAGCATGAACCTACTGAGGACGTAGAGCTGCAAGAAGAAAGTAAAATGGGCAGCTGCTTTGGTGAGCCTGAAGTGCAAGCCCAAACTAGTTAGTTAAAGAAAGGAGTTGTTTGTTACTCAAATAAGAGATGAAATGTCTGGAATTTTTAAGATTGCTTTAGACAAAACAATCTATAGCTTGTTTTGACAGCAACTGCTTTTATCTTATTCCTTTGTTTGTAAACATAGCTAGCACTTCCTAGACTACTGAGCCAGCATTATTTTAATGGTTGTTCTGTTCTGTACAGAAGTGGGCAGTCGGTGAGCTATTTCTAAGTACAGCTTTTGGAAGGGACTAATAAACATTGAAAAACAAGTCTAAATATTTCTTAATATACAAAGAGAGAAAGAGAAGGAGGTTCTGTTTGATAGAGGTCTATTTATGCTACGGAAGAAAATTTTCATTTGAAAAATGCTTACATGTAAGTTAAAAGAATGGTATTTTGCATGGTTAGTTCTGGTAGTGAACTGTCTTAGCTTCCGTTTTAATGAGTGGTAGTTCCGCTTAAACTTTTCTATCCATAAATGACCTGCAGGAGACTATTGTTCGTGAAGTGTTCGGTTAGGTTAATAACATGGTACTTGTGCCTTCTGAGTGAAAAAGGAAAGGGAGGTTTTCTGTTCAAGGAAATGACAGAACTGTTGGCCCAGAAGCAAAATAATTCCTAAAATACTAATACTAGAGCCATGTGTCTTGAGTGAGAATGAGGAATTTTTCAAAGAGAATTTTTTTTTTTTAAACTTGGTAGAGAAGTAGAAATTTCACTGAAGGAAATAATTCAAGAATTCACCATACAGTAGACGTTAGGTAATAATGACTGGAATATAATTTACTTCTCAACTGGAAGAGGATTTGGTGAGACACCAAAAAGTATTTCTTTTATCACTAAACTTCAGAAAAGTGAGATTCCAGTATAAAGAAAAACCTGGTGAGGTGGGTCTGGGAGTCAAAAATAGGTAGGTGTTCTGTGGCACTACTCAAAAATGTAATCACTGGGTCTTACAAGGTACTGAACCCCATGAGGGTAAGTCTTAAATTAGACCAGTTGAAGGGCAATTATTTACAAGTTAAGGGGGGGGAAAAAAAAAGTTTTGTATTTTAAATGCTACTGACATGAAGGCCACAAAGAATGGGGAAGAAATAAGGAAAAAGAAAATTGAAAAGGCTTGAGATTAACTAAGGGTAGATGTCTAAGGGTTTGGAACCAAACAATGTTACTGTCTTTCTCTTGTTCGCTGCAGGAAGCCTGTGGAAATACTTTGCTATATTTTGTGGCATCATGGGGGCTTATCTGTAAGTGTATCTCAGTTTTTCACTTCTGGCAGGAAGCGCTCTAGTTTGCTCTCATCAAGTAAGGACTTTCTGCAGTCAGCACCTTGATCCTTTGTAAACTGTCAGGAAACATTTCCTCGTCCTTTCATTTCCTAGGAAGTTCCCATGAGCTGTCCTGCACTTGCTGCTTTTTACTGACCTATTGCCTCTCCAGAGGGAGACCACATTATATGTGGTCAGGATATATTTATCCTGATTCTTCCAACTTGAAGTGAGGTTACTGTGCAAGGTTTAAAGTCAGGCTACTTTGTACAAAGGTAGAACCAGAAACTTAAAAGTCGAGCAAACAAAAAGCTATTACATCATTTGGTCTAGCGTTCTATGGAAAAAGCAGTGGGCTTAGCTCAGCTGTTGGCAACAGGCAGACCAAAGGGCTGTAGCACATCTCTGATGAAGAAAGGCTGAGGGAGTTGTGCATGTTCTGCTTAGAGAAGAGAAGGCTCCAAGGAGACCTTGTTCTGGCCTTCCAGTACTTGAGGGAAGCTCCTAGCAGGAGGAGGACTGACTTTTTACATGGATGGATAGTGATAGGACACAAGGGAAAACTGCTTTGAGATAGATAAGGAGAGATTTAGATTAAATGTTAGGAAGGAATTGTTTACTCAGAGGGCAGTGAGGCACTGGCACAGCTGCCCAGAGAAGCTGTGGTGCCCCATCCCTGGAGGCGCTCAAGGCCAGGTTGGATGGGGCCCTGGGCAGCTGAGCTGCTGGGGGGCAGCCCTGCCCATGGCTTGGAGTGGGACTGGGTGGGCTTTGAGTTCCCTTCCAGCACAAACCATTCTATGATTAAAAATAGATACTCTGCTGGAGATGAAGGACTCCATTGGTCTTGTTAGTGTGTATTTTTAAATCCTCTAGCTTAAGCAAGGAATTTTAAAATGGCTGTATCAGACAAATTGTTTGAAACAGCTATAATATCACGATACAATAGTGCGTATTTAATACTATTACTGTAAAGAAAGGTTACACTTTGCAGAGATTTTTAGAATGGTGGTACAGTAAAGAAAAAATCAAATGACCATTTTTTAAATTTACAGTAAGACTTTTCTGAAGTCTCTCTTGGAAACATACAAATAAAACTAAAAGCATGAATTGCCATTACAGTCTGTCAAATGGTAAAATTAATTTCAGAACTACTGCCTCTAGTGACTTGCATCCCCTTACGCATTGTTTGCCTTCCTCTCTGTAATGCCAGTGTAAATCCTGGTGTGCCTATAGATTAAAAGTCAGTTAAGTAATTATAAGATGAGAGATGAATTACTAGTCTAGACCAAAATCTACCTATCGGACAGGAACCAAGGAAAAATAAAATGAAAAATGTTATCATATGTACTTACAGGTTTAACATAGTGTGCTGTATGTGTCTATTAAATAGCTGTCAGTGCAAGCTGAGGCAGCAGCTCTTGAACATGATGCTAGGTGATGTGGATTAGTGACGACAAAACCAAACTGAATAAAGAGGCAATATCAGTGCGAACTTCAGTCTTGATAAATGTTTGACAGTGTTCATTAGAGGTAAATTTGGAGAGCTTTTAATTTGTGGAGGGTTCAGAATTGGTTGCTGCACTGAAGAAATGGATGCAGATTTCACTTTTGTAGATGCTGCACTTTTGCAGTGTCTGCCTGCTGTCAAAATAAAACCAAACTATGGTAGAGCTAAAGAATGGGGTGGAATGCAACAGATAGAATCAATTTTTTAAATTTTCTTCAGATTTTAAGAAAAACTAAGCTACATTAAGGGAATAAGCAGTTTTAATTAAAAATGTAGAGGATGTTGATCTGGAATACCTAATAATAATAATATATATATATATATATATATATTTTTTTTTTTTTTTTAAAGAGAGATGTTCAAGCAAAGTGAAAAGTGGCACATTTTGTTCTTTTACCCAAGTGGACTGTCAAACTAGCTGGCACTAAGAACATTCAGTGAATGAATGAGGTACTGAATGAGACCAGATGAGAACTGAGTTAATAGCAGTATCTCTTTTCATAATATTTAATTGTAGGTGTTTTTAAAAGGAATGTCACACAACATACTTCCAGGTTAAAACAATATTTTCTGTGAGTCAGGCTGAGTCCATTGTGATGATAAACAATTCTTTTTTCTCCTCAGAGCAGCATCACGTGATTTTTTTCTTAGAAAATTTCTGATGATTACTCGATTTGGTAATCACTATATGATGCAGTATGGGAGTTTCAGTGTCCTAATGTTAGGCTTTGTATTTCTCCTTGTGTACAATTTGTTTTGAGAGTTTGTATTAGAGGTGGATTCTGCAGCTTGTAATACGTTACCCAGAAGGTAATGCTTTGTGTCACTGAAGGCATTTCATGAAAGTTGTGCTCCAATATACAAAGAAAATGTTTGTATTCTGAAGACGGCTGATATTATCTCTGCACTGTTCAACCCTAGTTAGCTCTAATGAAATGAGAATCCTGTGTCAAAGGGAGGCAGGACAATGAGATAAAATGTATAAGATATTTGAGCTGTATGTTGAAATGGTGCAAGGATGCCTTCCCTTCTTTTAATACTGAGCAACCCAAAAGTCACACTGAAATCTTTAATGGAAGGAAGGAAACCGTAAGGCAGATTTTAAGTAGGCGTTACTGTAAGTGTTCCAGTAGAGTGAAATAGCTTGAAGTAGATGATGATGAAGAGACACTGGAAGGAATGAGTTATACCTGAAATGGTGTTGCTTCTTGTTGTCTTCATATTCTTCTTTGTTTGGGTTTTAAGTTCAAAAGAGTGCTGTGACGTCCTTTTCATCTCCTGCTGTTTGCATCATAGTGTTCGATTCACTGCTTCCTCTTTGTCAAGTCCAATTCAGTAGCTGCCTTTTGCAAGAAGATACAGTGGATGTCTTCTAAATATCTTATACGCTTTTGAGCAATATGGGTTTTAAAGTCGTTTATGCATGACACAAGAAATTAAAAACGGAACTGTTTATAACAGAATTTCGTGCATATGCACAGAAGAAAATATAGGGGTAGAGTCTGTTATGATTGCGCGTTTAGAGTAAGAGTTTTATTAATACAGAATTGCAATTAATTGCTATAGAACTAATGCTCTGTTGGGAATGGACACAGATGTGTAGCAGATCACCTTCTCTGACTTACCACTCACACAAAGAACCATGGACTGATTATGTCAAAAAAACCTGGTACTCACAGTTAGCTCTAGATATATTTTGATTGTGTGTTAGGACCCATTTTATGGCACCAGTAACAATTGCCAGGTTTTCCACGCGTTCCTACTGGAATTTTGAAGAAATAGGCCGTAAGTGTAACTGTGGGCAATCGGAACAACCATCCTACAATATCCTGCTTGTGTCTGAGAACATTAGGAATTTTTCATTGTACTTTTGCACGGAAAAAAATTTCTGAAATTGGTCATCGACTTGCTTTCTTTCCAAAAAAGGAAATGAAGAATGAAATAAAATACATTTGATGCTTTCCGAAACATTGTGTAACCTGGACAGTGAGATAAGAATGTGGTCTGAAAATACTACACTTAAGTTAGACTTTGCTCCACCTTTCCCCTTCCCAGGAAAAGCTATAGCAGGAGAGTGGTACATAAATCCTCGTGTCCGTGTTATGGCAGGGTGCCTCAAATGATGAATGCTGTCAGATTTTGATTAAATAAATAAATAAATAAATAAATAAAATGAAGTCCATTTAAAAAAAAAAAAAAATCAGTTTAGTGAATTGAATGTTGCTTCCTTAACATTTTTTCATCCTGAACTCATTTAGTAGAGGAAATGGATATTTCATCAGACATGGATTTGACGTTCCATCACATTATACAGTAAGCAGTACAAACGATGTTATTTTTTTTAAATGGAAAAGCTGAAAGAGCTAAGACAGTAGATGCTGTAAGGCACTGGTTATCTCATTTAAACAGATATTAAATGTGGGTGCCAGTGGTGTGATCATCAGCTGCTTCCCACTTTGTGAATAAATTGTTTAGGAGTCTTTTTGCCTACCAGATGTGACCTAGATTTAGATTTCCAAAGGCAAAAAAAAAAAGTCTATTGTGTAAAAAAACAATTGTGGGTAAAATGCATGGTAAATGAGCTTATCTCACTTTTCCAGGTGTTTAAGCTAATATATTATGGAATTACAGCTTCATTTATGAAAAATAATTGAGGAAAAGGTTCCAGCAAATCAAATTTGGATAAAGGCTTAGGATAGTTATTGTGTTGTGAGTAAGTTTCTAAATGGCAGAAAGAAAGGAGAGCCAGAAGAGATAATAAAAATATAGAAATTTGTGAATCTGTGAAAAGGCTCTTATGGAAGGGTCAGGATTGGCTGTGATATCCTACCCGTGTTGTGGTCCAACAATGTCAGGAAACAATATGAAAAATTATATTATATTCCTGTCAATGCATGTGAAAGCAGGATTTTTTTTTTCTAGGAAGATCACAAATTGATATCTGTTGGTTCTGGTTAAGATTAACAACATCAATAAGTTAAGTGTATAAAAATGGGAAGAGTAAAATTTTTATTCTTTTTCTTTCTCCTCCTTTTACTCATTCCATAGGGGCTGCTACTCGAAAACCAGACCCAGAGCCTGAGAAGCAAACTGACCATACTGTTAAAATTGCTGGAGTCATTGCAGGCATCTTGCTATTCGTCATTATATTTTTGGGGGTTGTGCTGGTAATGAAGAAAAGGTGAGTGATTAGTAGATATTTTCTATGTACATGTTCATATCACAGCATCTCCTACAACAGTTCTCGATCTGATACTGGCATAAATTTCCAGCTACCTTCGTGTCCTTTGTCACAATTTAGGAAATAATGGTCCCTCATATCCCTCAAAGCTTTGTTGAGATTTTATAAAACCACAGCATCTGTTTCTTTCTACAGCACTTTCTATGAATTAATATTTGTGGCTTTGTTATAAAAGAAAAACAACTCAAGGTTAATGATTCTAGCACTTTATGCATTAGTACTGCATGATGGACTCTAATAATAGAACAGCATCTCTATTCCAAAAGGGTGAGTTTCCACTCTATCCAGCAGATCAGCTCAAAGTTAGGTATAATTTCATTCTTCAACATAAAAGAGAGCCTCAGTCAGGAGCTAGAGCTAAGGTAATTTGTGCTAAGAATAGGGTCTGTATTGCTTGGCATAAACTTTATTTGCTGAAAACAAATGAAAATGTGATGGTGCTGAATGTTTCCAAATGTCGGTTCAATGCAGATGTATATTGAGATTGTTCTGATTTGAAAATCGTATGAAAACTGCTGTAACGTTAGAGATGTAAGGCTTTGAAGCCTGCTTGGGTTTTTTTTCAACATTATAAAAGGGGGGGGGGGGAAAGGCTTAAAATCTTTGTAGCAGGGGAGGTGGCATACATAAGGAAAAAAAATCCTTGTGATGATAGAACTCAGGATTGGGTGAAATTCATTAGCAGACAAGGTCAAGGCCTTAGGTTATATCTTGAGGGACATGAGATTTGCAGCTGTAGAGGTGGAGCTGAGGATGAGTGTGAGCTGTGCAGAGGGCCTGAGTCACTAATTTTCAATATGTATCTATCGTACTTATCCTACTGTCCCATAACCCCCCTCCTCCTTGCCATTCACCTGGTATTACCCTCTTTTCTTCTTTTGCAAGCAGTCTTGGCCTGATTCTGCTTATTGCAAGACTATGGTTTAATTGTATGGTAACTAGTTTGGCAGGTCTGAGATAGTCCAAAACCCTGAGATGCATGAAATTCTCCAAGAATGTGAACAGAGGAGGTGCACAGGGAAGGAGGCAGCTGCTTGGCAGTGCCTCAGGGCAGGCTGTGCAAGTAGCTGCTTTTCATTTACCTTGAAGACAGAAATGGGTCCATGAGGTAGGAGGGAAAAGTGAGCTGTGGCCAGGGCAGAGGGCTACAACATGATAAAGGGTAGGGAAAGCTGTCAGAAGTTGCTATGCAGAAGAGACAAAGGCTTAAGGCCTAGAGTAAGCCTGGCTGGGGCATAATAGGCCCTGTAACCAAACCTCAACGAAGTGCAGTGCAGCAGAGTTGAAATCTGTTCTGTTTTTTTTCCAGTATTTTTTTCTTACCAATTCTGGTTCCTTGCATCATTCATACCTTCCATTTTAACAGTTGAACTCCCAAAGTTCTCCCTAGGGCTAGAGGCAGCACTTGGCATGCAGTGAGGAGGGCTTGTTGCATTGTCTGGCCAGTCCTTCAGGTAATTCCTGACCACCATTCATCATTCTTTCTCTTCCCTTTCTGAGTCTCCTTAAGTACCTGCATCAAAGTTAGAATATGTTCAAACGCAAGGCACAAGTTCTTTGTCTCGAAGGGTGAGAATTGCAGAAGTGACCTAAATGAGTTGTCAGAGTCTGGCTGAATGAATGCTATACTGGCTCTTGCTTCCCTCTCTAGGGATGAGCTCTTTGATAATCTAATTGTTAGAGGCAGGAAGGTTTGAATCTTGAGTGTTTGGATGTTAATGCAGACGGGTGCTTATTTACTTCTGTCTATCACAGTGCAGTAATTACAACTGATAATAATTCTGTTGTTAGGAAGAAAGTGCATTATGTGAGCTTCTTCAGGGTTTGAAATAAATCTGCTTGTAAAGAGGTGAAACTGTTGGATGTACAAGTCCAGGAACTCTTGTTACCAAATATTCACAACTCCATTGCATATGATACCAATAAATTTAACATGTCCTAGAATCATGCTGCAGCCTTGAATGAAACAAACTGTAAAATGAGTTGAGGTGAATATTAACAAGTAAGAATGGTTCATCTGTGCAACAAGGATGTGACTAGGCTTTAATGAGAGTATCAGGAGATAGCTCTATTGTGTCCCAGTCCTCTAAAGCAGATGCTGTATAATAGAAGGTCTTGAATACATTTATGCTCACAATTTAAACAAAAAACATGGACCAATTATTCAATAGATTGTTATTGGTGTATTAATTCAGTATGCTACTGAGAGCCCCTATGGTTTCTCCGTGGTTCAGTTACTGTGTATACATCATGCATTTAAAGAAAGTGCGTAAATCATCCCACAGGCTTATTGTACCTGCATTGTTTTTGCAGTTTTACGATACTTGAGGTGCTACTTTATGAAACAATCTTTTCAATGTAGCATATCATTTGACTACTGCAGTTTGTCATTTTATTTCACATACTTTATCAGGAACTTTACTGGAGTGATGAACTGATCAGAAAGTAAAATAGCAGCTAGGACCTCAATGGCACTTTTCCTCTGAGAACCACCTTCCTTATTGCATTATTACAAGCAGACTCTTAGTGTTACAATGCTAGGATTTACCAAGCCAAATCTACATGCTCAGGAACTTGCTGTGCTTGCAATTGATTGCAGCAATATCGCATTCACATTCCATTATCCCAAGGCATATCCCAAGGAATGTGCTGTCTGTTATTCATCCTTTCACTGAAATGAGTCCTTGTAGGCACACCTCAGGGATGGGATGCCATCCAGAGACCTACACAGGCTCAAGTGGTGCACCCAGGAGAACCTCATGAAGTTCAACAAAGCCAGGCATGACATCTTGCACGTGGGTCATGATTATCTCCACTGTCACTGCTGGCTGGGAAACAAAAGGTTAGAATGCAGCCCTGTTGAAAAGGGTATGGGAGATGGCAAGATGGACATAAGACAACAACGTACCCTCATGGCCCAGAAAGCCAGCTGTATCCTGGGCTGCATCAATCGAAGTGTGGGAGCCCTCCACTCAGCACTGGCAAGACCTCACCTGGAGTGCTACATCCAGATGTGGAGTCCTCAGTACAGGAGGCACATCAGCCTGTTGGAGTGGATCCAGAGGAAGGCCACAAAAATGATCCAAGGGGGGGGAGGAACACCTCCCTGTGAAGATAAGCTGGGAGATCTGGGGCTATTCAGCCTGGAGAGGAGAAGGCTCTGGGAAGAACCTGGAATGTGGCCTTTCACTATCTAAAGGTGGGCCATAAGAAAGATGGGGCAGACTCTTTAGCAGGGTCTGTCATGATAGGACCGGGGGAAATGGTTTCATATTTATAAAAGAGGGGAGATTTATACTGAATATAAGAAAAATTAGTTTTTAATAAGAAAAAAACAAAAGTTTGGGGTTTTTTGTGGTTTTTTGTTTGTTTGTTTGTTTGTTTTTTACAGTAAGGGTAGTGAAGCATTGTAACAGGTTGCCCTGAGATGCTGTGAAAGCCCCATCTCTGGACACATTCAAGGTCAGGGTGGACAGGGATCTTGAGTAACTTGATCTAGCTGTGGTGTCCCTGTTCACTGCAGAGGAGTTGGACTAGATGACCTTTACATGTCCTTCCCAGCTCAGATGATTCTGTGATTCTAGATGTGATCTCCAGGTCTCACCAACAGATTAAATTTACTGTCTCTGAGGGTTCAAGTGATAAACTAACTTCATTTCAAACTGTTTTGTTAGTCGTCAAGAGGCTGGGAAAGCATTTGCATTATATGTTGTAACCATCTCTTCACCCACCATAGGCCTTTACCAATCACCTATGTTAAGCCAGCAGACAGTCATTGTGCTTGGTGTCAAGCACCACAGCCTTTCAACAAGTCAACTTCTTTGGCATTAATTCTGTAGTTAAAAAACTAGGCCAATGCTCAAAGCAAAATTTTCAGTGCAACGCAGATACGCTTCGCATGTGGTTCCTGTAGTATAGCTGTATGTAGAAAAGTTCTACAAAGACCACTAGTCATTAGTCATCATTATTTATTATATTATTATATAATGGTCTTCTGAAGTAGCATATTTGTAAACTAGGTCACAGATTAGGCAACCTAACTATTCAGTGCATGATGTGGAGTCACTGTTGAGGGTAGAAATAGCAAGGACGCTAATGCATTTGCTGTGAGGACTCTCACTCTTTGACTAAAGTAAACTGAATTTGTGTGCTTGTCACCTGGGTTGGAATAACACTGTTAGGGCTTTATTGGCTTTCCTTCCACTTGATTGTTTGGAGCTCTTTATCTGTTCTGTTCTATTTTTATTCATTCAAGCACTTTCCTGCATAAAGCTGTCACATAAACTACAAGCTATTCCTGATACTAATATAGTCATATCAATACGATCATTATTCCTTGTGGAGGGAAGCTGGGAGGCTTTCCTCTTCCCATAGTTGTGCTCGAAATTTTTCGTGTATGAGTTAACACGCAGTCAGTGGAAACCAATACACGTGTTACCAGAATGTTACTTTGCGGTAAAAGGGATTTTTATAACTGATCTTGAATGTAAAATTTCAGGCAGGGCCCTTGACCTCTACTAATATTTGACAGTTTATTAAATAAATAAATAAATAAAAAATGCAGCAGGTTCACCTTTTGGTCAAATTAAAGTAGAGCAAAGAAAATTAGAGAACTGTTCCTACAGCTTTTGTGAAAGCAATGGCAATTAAATCAAGACTTAGAAAAATCAGAACCTTATTTTATTCTTCTTTTTTTTTTTTTTTTTTTGTAGATTTTCTTCTATTTCAGTTAACTTTATCAAGAAATGTAGAAGTTGAAAAATTAGATCTATTGTTCTGAGGTTTGCTTAGAAATATATATGTCTTTGGGGTAACGGTTTCTTTCAGGGCTCCTTCTTGCTCCTGCAGTGGTACTGCAATAAGCAAGCAGTTATTAAAATTTTATGTTGGCTTCTGCTTCAGTTGTAGAATGGAATCTGTCTGATCGTTGGTTTTTCTCCATAAAGCGGTTATTTTCTTGTGCCTGTCTTTAGTTTCCAAGTGTCTTTATGTCTGAGCCTTCCAGTAGCTTCCAGTGTGTGTAATTGTGGCATCTGTTTAATGCAGAGTCCCTGGTTCTTGGCAGCGGGTAAGGAATGCTTTTGAATGCAGCGGAGCTGGGCATTGGTCTAATTCCCTGGTAGTAAATCAGGCTGTTCAGCTGCACACCTTTGCCAACAATTTCAAGCAGTTAGGATGGAAATTGGAGATAATAGGACTGAAGGGAAACTCCAGTTTTCTCCAAGTGCCCTCCTGTTTTTTCCCCCAAGGTCAGCTACAGAAAGGAGATAATTAAAGAAATTGGTGTGGAAATTACACAGTTCCAGAAGTTTCTTCATATAGTAGGACAATCCTTCGACCAGCTGTGTTATTTTAATAACATTTTATAGTGAGGCCTTATTGTACAAGTAATATTTATTAAATGTAGTTATGTTGTCAGTTCCAAAGGATGTGAGAGCTTATTTTAAATTGTACGTAGGAACAGCCTATTGACATAAAACAACCACTTTAGTGGCAAGTGGCTTAAAAACAATTGGTTCCTTGAGCAGAAGAGAATTTGGTCTACGCTGGCCAAATTATTCGGGTCGCATTCTTCTGCAGAAAGAGACTTTTCTGCACTTCTCATACATATGGAGAGGATACGTTTGTATACATTATGTAGGAAGTAAAATGGAACTCTTTCACGTTTCTTTAAAATGCTAAGTCTGTTCAGTTAGGAATGGTGCTTTTACGTGTGACCTGAGAATTTGTGAATCTAAAACTTTGCAAAACTAAATTATTTTTCCTACAGGTTTCATCTGTAGTTCCTTGTTTTTTGTTTGTTTGCTCTTTTCCCATTACCTATTATCCTTCTATTGTTCTTGAGAATTAAAACTACACTGTTTGTTCAGGGTTTTCATATGGAAAGTCTCACAATGGTAACAGTCTAAAAATAACTGGAGCTTGAAACTTTTAATTTTTCTCATCTTGTACGATTTTTTAATGGGACGTTTTCATACAAATTTAAGCTCCTGGATTTTTCAGTATTTTTTTTTTCACACAGCATAATTCATCTCTTTAACATATTTGGCAGGATTTTGCCTGTAAGTACCAGCAGTGCTTCTCTGATTAATTGTATTTATTGTTGTTTCTCAAATTATTATACATCTTTTAGAAGTATGAGAACATTTGTACTAATTACACTAAATCTCTGCAATTGCAACATATGGCAAGAAATAGTGTTAGCAATGTCGTGAGATTCTAAATGAGAGCAAGAGAATGAGTAATTCTGAAAAGAAGGGCAGGGGGATATAATTACAAGTGATGAAGATATGAAGGCAACACCTTGCTAATAGAACAGGTAGCTTGAACTTCTTTGGTAGGATCTGATTCTGTGCCTGTTACTGATGGCAATGGAGTATGTGCTGGTGGAAGAACTGTACAGATGTTTCTACAGCTTTTCCTTTACTTTGTTCTTAGGCATCTTTTAAAACTCATTTTTAACAGGTGTACATTTTTGCAGGTTGCCACGTGATTAAATATTCACTGTCTAGCCTCTTGTGTTTGAACAATACTGTTTCATCAGAAAAATGGGAATAAAAACTGGGAAACATTTCTAACGGCATCTTCACACAAAGAAGATGAGAGAGAAAATTTGATGAAAGCCTAGTTTTCAAAGGGATGCCTGAAGCATGTAGCTAGAGGCAAGTTAACATTAGTTATAGGCCTTTGCAAGGCCTGTTTACATGTTTCCCTCTGTAGTCAAAGGCTGTATATATGTGCTTAAAAATTGCGAATGCCTACATGGTTCATTTCAGTCTTTTATCTTACCAACATGTGAATGCTATTTGACATTAAGCTCTGAAGTGTTGTAAGATCTCGAGCCTCTTTTTAATTACAGTCAATATATGGAATTCATTTGGGTTGGATCTTAGCCCTTTTGGAGAGTTGCAGTCCTACTTGCAGGAGACTTGTAACTGAGGGAGAGAGAGATGTAAAGTAGAAAAGCATAGCTGGAGGGCAGGTATACTTTGTACTTACGCAGTGCATGTCTGGGTGGAGGGTCTGGCTATGTAAGAGGTAATGCAGAAATGACTGAAGGGGTGCCTGTTTCTCAGGATGGTGGTGCTAGGTCTCCAACTCTTTGAGACGCTCAATTAGGCAGAAATAACAGGGATACAGGATCAAGTCTTATTGTTTCCTTTGTCATGGGGGAAATATCTATAAAATAATTTTAGCCAGTAAGGATATAGCTTTTCTGCTTGTGTGATGACAGGGGAAATTTTCACTTAATGTGAGGTAACTTAAAAGGCAGTTGGAATAACAATTATGGATATAGCTGTAGACAGAAAGCACCTCCAACTAAGTTTTTCCTTCAGAATTTAATTAGTTATTAAAAGAGCTGGAAGTTATTTCTCTGTCATAATTGATTTTCCCTCTGTGGAAGCAAGTCCTAATCCTGTCAATGGCAGAAGTGATTTATTTAAGTAAAGGACAGGGTATCCAAAAATTCTATTGTATTATGACCAAAAGAGAAGCTATATAATGCATACTCTGGAATTCCTTGTGGTTAAAACTCTAACATTCAGAGTTTGTGTATCCCTATTCTCAATCCAGTTGAAATCTAAATTGAAGGCGTTTTATCACTTCATTTGTCAGAGTTCGTATTATATTCAGAGATAAGTATAGACTAAATGTCTAATTTTACTTGGATGTGCATTGAAGTGGTTTGACTTAACAGTTGGAGATGTGTTATGTATTGTATTGCGTAAAGCTTTATGGAGATGGATATGTCATCTATCTGTTCCGGACATGGTGCATGATATGCCCAGATAAGCATTCTTGCTACCTTCCGTTTGCGTCATCAGTTCTGGTCTCAGTTTCATCTTGATTTTTCATACATTAATATTTGGCTTTTCTTTCCTTCCATTTCATCTTTTCCACCACTGCCTAATCCTTCCACCATCATGGCAGAAGAAGCTATCACTCCTACACTTACTACCTGTAAGTAACTTCTTTGACATCAGAGACACGCTTTCTGCCATGTTGTTCCATGCATAAGTAGTGAATGCTAATACTGAAAGTTCCTTTATGAAAGCTTTTTAAGAAGTGTTATCAAGTTAAAAAGATGAAAACAACATGGTCAGTAATGTAATGGAGTATTTAGTTTTACGGAAGTTTCTATGCCTGCTGTTGTTCTTTGGAGTCATTTGAATACTTACGTAATGAATCTTCTCAGTTAAAAGTAGTAGCTATCGATGTCACTACTATGCCTATGAGAAATTTTAATGCCTAAGTAACAGTTTTTTGAATTTATTCACTGGTTTCTTTCTTATTTGTTGTGATGAAATTATAGCATTGGTTAAACATGTACAAGCATTTCCATTTGTTGCTGCGTACCTATTATTTTTCATGAATAACAATCGTACATAAATGTCATGAGATACCATTACTGGGGTGGATTTAAAAGGAGTGACCACTAAAAACTTTCAGTGGGTAAAGTGTCATTCTGATACTGTCCTCGGTAATACTATCACATGGTTCTTTATTTACCCAAAGCCTTTGCTTCATTCCCCTTGACTGGGATGGTTCTTCTGTGAAGTTAGAGAATCTCTTTCAGAAGCTGTTCTCCTTTTCTCACTTTCCAAGTACAAGGAATGCACAATAGTTTTTGGTTTAGCAAAACAGTTAGGGGTCTTGCTTAATTGCAAAGTGAGATGCTTTGTTAATGATGATGAGTTAATGATGAAGTTAAAGATGAGTTAATCTTGTTGCCAGCAGCAGAAGCCAGCTGTCTAATAGCTGACGTCTTGAAAGTTCAGCTTTAAAAGTCACAGGAAACTAGAAGATAATTTCATATAGTTACTGAAGGTGGGATGTTACTTGCATGAGACAGACTTGATCCATTCAGGTCCATACATTAGTCAAATACTGTTGAACAAATCTCAGTTCTGTTTGTATTTGAAGGTAATATGAAGTTTCTCTTGTTCCTTTTTTAGTTGCTCTCCAAACTTTTTAAACAAAAGTTTTTCAATTAATACGTTGAAAATGCATGAAACATTCATTTATGGAGCATATGGAAAAATTAGTGAACTATTTCAAAGTTGAAAATTTAGTAAGCAGAACTGCTCTTCAAATGAATTAAAGCAACTAAAATTTAAACCTCTTAGCTGAAACTCCCTGAGACTTCAGGATATATTGGAACTGCTCCTTTTTTCTGTAATTCAGATTTCATGTTACATTATTTGACACTCTACAGATGGTGCTTTTTTTTTTTAAACTGTTCTTTAAAGCACTGTATTAACGTGAAGGTCAGAAAAAAAATTCTCTCTTCCACAGATAAAGTTTTTCAAAATTTGTTTCTGTTGCTGAGATGGAAAGAAAAACTTTTATTTCCTATGAAATAGGCCTTCAGAAAAACATTCATTTGGGACCGTTTAACTGTTGTTTTTAAAATGTCAGAGTAGTCTAATATTGTAAGTCATACTTGCTGTGAAAACAACATACTGTGAACTTATTTAAGTTAATATTTTAACATGATTCATGTCTCAAGGCTAAGTCAAAAAAAAAAAAAAAATGAAATGAAACCTTCAGTGAAGCGCTGTTTCATTATTCGAAGAAATTGGAGTATACCTTTTTCTTCTCCTTCTCCACTGATAGTGGGAAATGTGTGAATTGAAATGTTTCCTTAAGTTATGCAAACTGTTGTTGGTTTTTTTTTTTGTTTTTTTTTTTCCCCCAGTCTTGCATTCACAAACTGTTAGTAGCGGATGGAATAGGGTTTGTTTTTATTTGGGTTACTCTCACGGTGGCGTCAAGAAAAGACCTGTCTCTATGTTAGTGTGATACAAACTTAGTGGCTTCGTCATCAGGGTACATGAACTCTTCTAAAAGAAGCTGCGTGATCTTGGTTGTGTGTTGTCTTGCTCCCCATCTGGAGAAAGAAGGGAAGTGAAAGCCTGTGAGGAACCAGATGAGATCAGCCCACAATAAAAGGAAATATTTTGGACCGAATTCTACACCTGTTTACTCAGCATTCAATTTCACTGAAATTGGTGGAGATCTTTAGATAAATGCAGAATTCATTCCAATTTTATTATTAGCCGAGGAAGTTGCTATGGATTATAAAATGTTCTGTATTTTGAGAAACATAATTTGAAGTACTCTGCTATTGCTAATTTACCACTTCTATACTGAGTATCATATTCAAATTTACTGATTAGTCATTGTAAATGCAAGCTGTGACATCCAACTGAGCTTCTGTGCACTGAAATAGTTACCATTGTCTCATGTGCTGCTTTCCTTGTGTGCTGTGGGCTCCTTTCCCCTCGTAGACTGTGATCGCTTCCACTTCTAGATCCATCCTAAATTAAAATTTAAAAAGGCAAAATTGGCAGATGCCTGGTGCTGCTGATGAATCATCAAAGGTGGACCTACAGCTGTGCATGTTTGGCACAGAATTATTTCCATTTTCTCTTGTGTTTACTAGTTAGCCAGTCAGGAGATGTTACAGAGAAAAGCTGAGTACTGCTATTAAGCATATACTTCCTGTTAATGGGTTGAAGTGCCTCTGCCAGCACCTTTCCTCCCACTCTTGGTTTCCTGAGAACTGGTGCATTATTTTTACCCATCACCTCAGACAGGTTTCTGTTGTCTGGCTGTGGTTAGTCATGTGTGAGTTCTTTTCTTCTTAAGATTCACAGCGCTCATTAACTCTGCAGCATGTCTTCTGACTTGGCTGTAGATACCAGGTGGGGAGAAAGAAGAATGAGGATGTCATTAGTGACACTTGTAATGATTGGCATTTGCAGCATATCAGCAAGCAGTGATGTGACTTTGCTTTCTCCTGACACCTTTTTTTGATGGGTGTAACCCCCAAGACATTGGTCCAAGAAATAAAAATACATCAGTAGTTTGTCGTGCAATTGTAAATAAAACAAGCTGGTTGTTGAGGTGATGATAACCATTGCCGTGCTGACCAGTGACCATTAACTTTCATATCTGGGATTTCTATTTCAACAAAGATTTACGTAGAGGCTTTGTCTTCTTTGAAGGGCGTTGATCATTATTAGTCAGGAGCTAACATAACTAGATTGATGTAAATTCAAGTGTGAAGACATTACTTCTGTCTGAGTTTACTCATGGCACTGGCCACTGATAGTATGGGGAACTGAACATACCTCAGATTCCAGAGCAGGTATTAGGGATAGCGACTTTATGTTGCTTTTTTTTTGGTTTTTGTTTTTTTTTAAAAAAAGGCTTAAATAACTGGGCATAGCTCCTGCTTATAGGAAGGCACAGTCCAAAGTCTTGAATACAAAGTTTTGAATGTAACTTTCCATGTTGTTCCTCACTTTGAATTTGGTATCAAAATGGTGTGGTATGACTGAAATTAAGTACTCATGCAGCAATGGGGCTGCACAGCAGTTAGGCACGTAATATTATTCTATTTTTGTGCTTTATTACGAGTAATTTCAACTTGTGCTAAAGCAGGCAAATGGGATGCAATTATTACCCAGTACTACTAAAAATATTAATCATGTTGGCAGATTAGTGTCAAATCTAACTGATGTTGTCTGACCTAGCACTTATCATGCAGCTAGGTGACTTAGCACAGGGATGCGTTGCAGGAACATAGAATCATAGAATGGCCTGGGTTGAAAAGGACCACAATGATCATCTAGTTTCAACCCCCCTGCTATGTGCAGGGTTGCCAGCCACCAGACCAGGCTGCCCAGAGCCACATCCAGCCTGGCCTTGAATGCCTCCAGGATGGGGCATCCACAACCTCCTTGGGCAGCCTGTTGACAGTGTCACTAACTACCCTCTGTGTGGAAAAATTTCCTCCTAATATCTAACCTAAAACTCCAGTCTCCCTTTAAAACCATTCCCCCTTGTCCTATCAGCCTTGTAAACAGTCATTCCCCCTCTTGTTTGTACACTTCCTTCAAATATTGGAAGGCCAGAATTAGGTTTCCCCAGACATCTTCTGTATAGAAATCTCAATTCAGAAGCCTAATATAGTGTTGAAACATTACTAAAGTGAACTGTACAGGACGAGAGCTCCTATTACCTAATAATTTTTAAATGACTCAAGGAGTAAGTTTTTCTGCAGGAGTGTTAATTCTACAAACATTGAGCTTTTTCATATAAACGTAAATAAAAGCATACTCTCCTTTCCTTAAGAGTTTGATAATTTTGGGCATGTTTTGAAATACGCATTTCTTCTGTATCTGACTTGAGCTGAAGAGGGAATGTCTTCTCAGTCATCTCTCTCTGTTGCTTCACCAGCAGATTTTCAGTGCTGATTTCTGGATCTCTGTACAGAGACTTAAGTTATGGCTTATTTCTCCAGTGCCCATGGGAACAATGCAATTGTCCTGGTACCTATGGCAGAAAGCATGAGATGGTCAGATTTACAAAATGACCTTGATAGTCAAAGTCATGAAATTTGCAGAAGATCAGTGGTGTTCAAACTCTTATCTGTGATTTCTGGATAATTCTGGGAAATAGCCAGTCATAACATTTAAAATTTAGGTATTAGTTTGAAAATACCAAGGGATATTACAAACAGTTCTGTACTCTCAATTGCAGCTGCTTTTGGAACTAGAATAAGTTCTTCGCTTTGCCTCTTTCAGGTATAGGACAGTCCTGAACTGTATGCTGTGTTTGACCTATTAGCCAAAGCCTATGATCTCTTCTGTATCTTTAAATATGCATAGTTACACAGACTTGTTTCATGAAACCCAAAATAAACCTGGATTTCTGTAATTGTCTTGCAAGCCAGAATTTAATCATTTGGGGATGTCCCATAAGTTCTGTTGCATTTGGCAAAATCTATAATGCCAATATGCTGTGCTCAAAATAGCAGGAAGAGTGTTTGACCAAATCCCTGTAGCTGAAAATTACATAACTGGGCTATATGCCATATGCTTGGAGTACACAAGCATAGTATCTAGATTTCACGTTGACGTACTCAGAATTAAAATGTTATTATTAATTACACCACATTATTTTTAAAAATCTGTTTGAAGTCATTAGGTGTTTTTTTTATGGTGATGCTTCGTTTCTTCTGATCCTTTTGGATCTGCTTGTATTGCTTTACATCCTTAACACTCAGACTACTGGTAAGTAGGATTTTTTTATTATTATTTATTAGCTCTTCCTGAAGTTTTTTGGCCCCCTCAGGGCAGTGATCTGGCTACTGAAGTAGCTTTCCTGAGCTGCACCAGAGATCAGATTGCCAGAGTTACACATGTGGAGGAGTAGCTCTGCTCCACTTCTCCTTTCTGGACATATTTAGATACTCGCTCCAAGTTACTGTTCCAACACCTACAAGCAGGAAACCCATAACTACTTCTGATGTTACCCAGGCTTTTCAGAACCACATTAGCACAGCTGTGTTGAGTAAGAAACCATAATCTGTAATGTGCTGCAAATGTGGATTTTTCAAAATAAATGGGTACTACAGAGAGAGTGTGGTAAAGTATCGGAAGTGATTGATTGCTATGCTGGTCACACCACTACTTTCTGTTACTCTTCTTGCTCCCTCAGTGTCAAGCAATACATTTGCAGATAAGCTACAGTTTTCAGGCTTTCCAGTCCTTAAAGGGGCAATTTCGGTTCACACCACTTGTTTTCTAAAGACATTCAACATGGAAACCAGCATAACAGTAGGAAAAATGAAGATCTCTTGGTTCTTTCCACATTAGTAAAAGGTTTGTCGTGCTTTTCTAAACTAGTACACAGGAATTTTAATTGAATGCTGGTATTTTTTTTTTAATGAAATTGTGAATTCCTTATATTCTAGTAGGATAAGCCTGAGGGTGCATCTTTATTTTGCAGGAAACAGAGATATGATTCACACATTCTGGAGAGGAGAGGAAGAGGGAATAGAGGGATAGGGACAGATATGTACATTAAAGAATCTACATCTGTGTTTGAGCTATACCATGCTTAGTCCTGTTCAGCTAGTATGACCTGTTTACCACGGTAGACCATTTTCTCTATATAGGCTAGATTTCAACTGATTCCTCAACTAGACTGTTGACATTGTTTGTGGCTCCCTAAAAATTTGGTTCCTAAGTCAGTCATAAATGATTCTCGTTGACAGAAATTCAGGCACAAAGATTTTGCTGTTATCTTCCATCATTGTTGAATTAGGTTTTATAGGGGGTATAGGGTGAACCATTTTCATTCACTTTATGACTAAAATAGAGTATTCCCTGAGGAAAAAGGTATGTTCCATGCCTTTTTGACTCTGAAATTGCACTTTTATTAACAACTATAGCTGAACATGGGCTTCAGGTTCTTTCATTTAAAATATCCAAGTAGAGAGATTTTTCTCTATTTTAATACTGTATTTATTGTATAATAGGGGTAATGGCTTTAAAAACTTATTCTCTCTAAATCTTAACCTGCCTTTACTTTTTGTGTGATTGTAAAAGCATGAACAATAACAGTAAAGAAGATACACTGCGTATTATGACCAAAGCTCACATCATAATTTACATGGCTCAAGGCCTTTATTTTTTTTTAAAAAAGATCGAGGTGTTAGTTTTCAAAGTGGATTAATGAAGTACTGAAATGAGCAGCAGCAGATGACTGCAAAAGGTAGGACTACAAGGAACAAGGTTAATGTTGCTTTGTAGCTATCCTGGACTTGAGGAGAACCAGCAGCAGAGAAGTTATTAAAAAAGAAAAAAAAAAAAAAAAAATGGGTAAAAGAAATCATTCAGTGAATCTAGACTAATAAGACTTCTTTGTTCCAGCGTAGCACGGACTTAATCACTTCTGCAGTAGAGATAAGAACAACTATAACAAGGTATTCATGTCTGTTGAATGATGTCAGCACAGGGCACTGAGGTGTTATAGTCATTAGTATTACATTAACTTCTCCTGAGTTGTTATATTTTTGCTTCCGCTTCTAATCTTCAGTCTTTTATCTAACTTCTGAATCCCATGGGCGATACTTCAGCTGAAATAACTTTGTTGATCCTACCTGTAGGGAATATGGCTAGATTAATAATAATCCATCTCAAGGTAGCATCTGTTAATCTTCTCACTTAATTTCACAATGAAAATGTTCTCGTCTTGGCTCCTGTTCCTTCCTTTTCCATTTGCTTCCTTACCTGCGGTATTCCTTGAGCCCTTCTATGCTCCCAGATCCCTGCTGTAGAGAGTGATGTCTGTGTGCTTTCTGCCGTATCTAGCAGTCCAAAGGTATTGTTCATCTCCAGTTTTTCTTTCTATCATTATTCTTGGGCATTTTCTTCTGCAATGAAGTGCCTAACTCTGACCTGTGAGAATAAGAAAGCATGCCTCGCTAAGTTTCTGCTGCCACTACTGCCATCTGGCCCACTGCCTCTATTTGAGAGGCTCTGTGCCAGAATCCTGCCTGATCAGGGTCCTTCCTCATTTCAGAGCAAGAAGCCACATGCAAAATGTAGGCAATCGATTTGTGAATACGAGAGTCGTGAAAACAAAAGCAGAAAAGGAAACTGTAGTATGTTCTGTGTGTTTGCAAATACAGCAAAGTCTGGCACTTCATCAGTGCCATACAGAAAAAATAATATTTTTTCAAGATTAATCATAGATATTAGAATCAAAGCTCTGTTTCACTGATAAGTGTTCTAGAACGGTTTTATTGTTATTACTGCTGTTATTATTAGACTGCAGCTTGAAGTGTGTGCTACAAAGGGAAAACAGGACAGTCCTGCATAATTCTGGTTAGTTCCCATCCCAGCCTAACAGTAGCAGTGAAACAAATAACATGAGTTACTGCCCAGAGCAGAGCTTTGTCAGGCTTATGCCAGCATCTACCTGCTTCTGCGCGCACCGAGCTGATGGAGCGTAAAGAAGCACATTTATTTTTCTTTTCAGGAGCAGAAGCTCACGTCCACATCTGCTGAGGTTTCTCATGCAAATCATGAATCTCAGATACGTCGGTGAAATGTGGAACCACGGGGCCAGGGGTGTCTAGATTATACTCAGTGCACCTGAAGAGGGTCTTTTCTTCTTTCTTTGGTTCCTCTCATCATGAGGACACACGTTTGAGGAGCCAGAGGTATCTCTGGTATATTTGAGGGAACCTGTGCATTTCATTGTACAGGAATGAAAGGATTATGTGCTTCAGAGCAGTTGTACCGGCATCTCCCAGGGCGAAGTGACAGTGTGCTTTCCTTCTGTGTGATGTTAGTGGGCAGAAGTACATGTTCCAGTAGGGATTTGGCCAGTGTGTTTATTTAGCTATAATAGTGTATGAATATTGGCTGCAGAAAGCAACACATTTTAGGCAGACTAGACAGACGTTTATTTTCCTTAAAAATTGAGTTGTGTTTTAGGTATAAAGGAATTTATTTCACATTTTACAGTCCCATTCATCAATTGTCCATTAAAGGGTCACTTTAAAGGGACTGCAGTTCATGACTATGTTATATTTTCAAAAGCAGATGAAATACTGAGTGCTTTGCACTTGCTCAGACTTTAAGGTGAGATTGTCATGTTTATCATACCTCATATTATAAGGTTGTGATCCTTAAGCAGTAACATTCAGGCATTAATGGCCATAGAAGTTTACTTTCTGCTTACCAAATAGGGAAGAGTCTTGTCTGCATTTGAAAATTCTCCAGTTGAAGATCATAGAAGATATTTTCAACTGAGAAAAGAATAGAAACACATGAGTATGTTTGTAAACCATCAGGGATTACTGTGTGCTTAAGGAAAAAAGAAAAATGAAAAGGGGAATAAGGTGCTGATTCTGGTTTCATGTCCAGTCCTAGCACAGTTTCCCAGCAGGAGTGGGGTGGGTTTTTTTTGCTGAAGAAGACGCTTCAGTTTCAGCTGCCGTTTGCTGGAACTCAAAGAATTGTGAATGTTTTTTGAGACTGGAATACTGTGCATTTGTGCAGTGTTCCTGTCCTGTTCTCTGTCCACGATGGATTTTATCTCATTATCTATTTATCCATAGTCTTCCTTCTAGCTTTTCTTCATTCTTTTCTTATTCTACGAACCATTTCTTTTTTCATTTCTCTTTTTTTTTTTTTGGTTGTTTTTTTTGTAATTCCTTTTATTTGCAGTATTTACTAAAGGTCTATTGCTGGGGCTTTGAAAATGCTGACCTCCAGGTTGAAGCCTCCAGGTTCAAAAAAGAGGAATTTTATCTTAAGCCATTGAAAATGATGTCACAGTGGAAGTTCCAATGTAACAATAATTATAGGAAGAATATTTGAATACCCACAGTACTGTTTATTTACTTATGTCAAAATAAGATAATGCTTGCTGTATTAAGAATAGCTTTTCATTTTATGATTGCCTGTTGTTCTTCATAACCTTCACTTGTTTCTTTAATTTAGGAGAAAAAGCCATTAAACACAGAGACTTCCCGAAAGTGTGTGCTGCATGAAAGCTTTAATTAAATCTACAAGTAAAGCTTTAAAAGAACAAGATTCAAATTAATTGCAACAAGGACCGTGCATTTATTTCTGTGACAGGCCTTTGCGTGTTAGAGAAAAGGCAATCTGTGTACCCTTATCTGAATTAGTAAACTCAATATCACTTTTCATTACCATGGTAGGTCATTGCCATGCGTCTTCAGTGTGACATTGTTTACATGTTAATGACCTCACGAATAGAGCCCGTTCCAAATACCGTGTGGTCAGAGAAAGTTGTAAATCCATGAAGTGGGATAAACTGTCCTCAGCTTTCTGCATCATTGCATTTTGCGAGTTCCCTTCTAGACTGAGCTTCATAATTAGGCAGCAGTGTTATTAAGGCAAATTCAGTAAATGCAAATAGGGCAAAAGGATTTATAGCTGATTATGGCTGTTAGAGCACACCTGAAATAAATTAATTTCTGAGCTTCATTATTAGCTGACTTTTCAATGACACGGAGTCTGGAAATAGAAAGTATTGCTCACAAAAAGCGTTCAAAGCTTAAGTCAGTGAGTAGCAGTCCACGCAAATGTATTTGGGTTTACAGAGTGCTGACATACCCATGCCCACAGAAAGATTCAGTAGAACATGCTGCTTCAGTTGTTTGTGTATGATTGCTTTTGAATTAGGTGAGATTTTTAATATTAGAAACGTATTTTGCTCCTACTGTATAACATAATGAAGCCAGCATGCTCCCTTAAATCATACCTTTAAAGAAAATGTCATATTTACATCCGGTAATTTGACTAGACATTGGAGAGCTTCACTGCTTCAGAATTGTGGATTGCTAAAACATATAAAATGGATAAAACAAACTGAGCATAACCACTTACATTTGACTGCCTCAAATATCTAAAAGAAGTACTGTTCAGATATCATACTGTGTGAATTCAAGTGCTAAATGCCCTCAGTTCCTATGGACTTCAGCACCTTGCAGAATCTGGTCCCACTTTGGATGTCTCAATCTTGTCTGGTCAAAAAGCCTACTTTTCACTGGTCGTGTGCAGCATATACTGGATGTTGCAAGACTTTGTGGTGCTGTCTGCAACAACCTTGGGAGTTGCTTTGCAGACAGAGAGTAATAGTTTCTACTTTAGTTGTTCACCTAATATGCAAAGCAAGTTTAATTATATGCTGTCCAACCCTCTCTGCTACATATTTTTCCACTCACTGGTTCTGGATGAAATACATACTTTCTATGTGCAAAGGTTACTACTAAATGTACAGCGCCCCTGGAAGCATTTATGGCTAATCTTGCCCTAAGCATGCATAATGTAGCTAAGCACTAATTAAAGGTTAAAGAATAGGGATCCATCTTTTCTCTTCCTGATGAATTGAATGCTGTGTTCTGTATGTAGTTAGATGTAGATTCTACATTCAAATGGATGGAATTGCTGGGATGCTGCAAAACCAAACTGTATCAGACTACAGTTTGGGAAACTTCATATTTTTATACTGCATAACAAAGGATTGATAAATCACTGGCTTGTGTTATGTAATGAATTAACTGCCTTATTGTATTTCATATACATATGTAATATTGCAATGCATAATTGTGTAGAAAGCATTTTTTATTTCATAACGGGCATTTTCTTTCATCCCACGCATACTGACTTTATCAGCTCAGTTAAAAAGGTATCTGTGGTCAGTTTGTGTGTTTTGCTCATAAAAACGAGGGGGCAAAGCAATAAAGTCACCATCAACATTATGTCCTTCTCAGGTCCTAGTAATAGCTTATTGAAGTGGGTTTTGACCACTTCTGAATATTGCCATGACTGCTGCCATGCAGCATAAGAGAAATTAACTAGTAAGTGATGGAACTATGGAAAAATATGGCTGTTCAGTGTAAGTCTGTCTTCATAGCACTGCAGTTTACCCAGAATTTCGAGAGGTTTTGTGAACTTAATGCTTCTGCAAAACCTTTCATAACCAGAATGGATTATAACTTCCTAGTTCTTTGAAATCACCGTTTCAGAAATCTGGTGTTCACCTCTTTCCTGTGGCCAGCTTCCTGCCATAAAAATCTAACAATAACAAATGTTTTTTAAATTATTTTCCATACAGGTTATGGAAAGAGCATGAACCTAGGAACCAAAAAGTCTCTTTTCTGCCACCAAGTTAGTGATGCGAGCTCTTAAACCATTGGGTACTGCGTTCTTTACGTTTAATAAATTTTGTTCCCTATTATCAGCTGCAAAGGAGAAATATTAGGAATAATGAAGGTCTGGTATCAGAGAGTAGACTTCATATTTCCTTTGTCACTGCTTGTGCTTGAGAAAAAGTAACCTTCTTGTTTCTAAATAGGCAGTGCACCCTGAAAATATGTTATTGGAATGTTAGCACCTGAAAATCAATCATTGAGACATCGCTAGCTAAGACAGGACGAGTCTCGTATACTTGCAGAAACACGTGTTCTCATATGAGCCCTTACAAAAGCACCAGGGGAGGTGTAAAGTCATTTCTGTGACATAAGCTGCTTTGATACTTCAGTGGTTGCAGAGCTGCCTCCTTTTCTACGCTAGAAGTAATCAGCACAAGCTTTACTGGTGGGTTGTGCATGTGGGTTATGCTTTTGACTATAAATCAAGGTCGGTTCCTTGAATAACAGTATGAAAACAGTACAACAGAATAATACAGTAACTTAGCATCTCGTGGTTTTCAGAAAAGCGTAAGTAAAATAATTGAGCACACTGTACCACTTAGAATCCAATCATTTGCTGTCCGATTAGAAGTCAGATAGCCACAGGGTGAAAATAAGATGGAAAAGGTCATATGATTAAATTAGCTGATTCACACAGGCATTACTTAGAAAGGATTTTTGCTATGAATAAAGCAGACCAACAGTAAGTCAAGCAAATAAGATCAAGTTAGTGACCCTCAGAGAGAGAAATTAACCTCAACAATAAATAAAGGGTTGCTGTCCACTACAAGCACTCCAAGATTTGCTGATCTTGGTTAATTGTATCTTTCACATTAAGCTATGGACTCTGTGCATGACTGCCATTCTGATTAATTGCAGAGATATTTATTTACTTTTTCATTTCAACTCAAGCTGCTTTTTAGTATCACAAGACAAGTGGACTGCAGTCGTAGTACTCCTTTTTTAACGTTGGGTTGTTGGTTGTTTTTTGTTTGTTTGTTTGTTTTTAAGATTCTTAGGGGCCTAGTTTTCCTTTTGTGTTCTGTCGAAGTCCAATAAAAATCTGGGCTAGGTTCGTAGAGTAGAAATTTCATAGTATATTTCTTGCATTTGACTAAGCATGGAAAACCTAAATTTTCATAGTCAAATCATTTTGTATTCTCAGAGGCTTTTCTGAGTGGAAGTGCGGTGGTCTAGAAAGCTGTAGAACGGTGTAAAACGTCTCTTGTTTTGGGATCTGTGAATTTGCAACAATTGGAAAGCTGCTCTGTCTTTCAGTCTCTGTGAGCCAAGAAATGCATATAACTTGCATTATCGAACAAGAAAGGAAAATGCAGCAGGAAAGGTCATTGTCCTGATTAGTGATTGCTGATTAGTCTCCAGAAATTCTACGTTAAATTGGACTGTTTTTGTCTTCCTTGTTTCTCATTAGTCTCCATAGAACCTGTGATCTGGGATTTTCTTGTTCTGTTCTTCTCCGTAAATGTTCTTGTCTATCTGGCATCTCTGTGCATATTAGCCTTTGGCTGTCATTTTAGTTACCTCTGTGTACTTGCTTTTGGTGTGGTGTTGAGAAGTGTCTGCTTTGCAGATGTTACAGTGGGCTGTGCCAGAATTATTTTCTGAGAAAAGATAGCGATACGGTGTTTCTTATTTTTGTTGCATATTTTGTTAACAGATGTTTACCAGCCTGTAGATCAGAAAAGCAATTTTAAAACGTTTATAGCCTAGGCAGACTAGGCTGCATATTTGAGAGGGATATATAGTTATAAGGAAACAATAGATAGAAGATTATTCAAAATATATGCATTTTGGAGGAGCATCATTTACTCAAGACTTAGTAATCCCCAAGAAATTGGATTCAGATACTGAATAAACCTACATCACTTGCTACTTCATCATTTTCAACTTATAAAATGTTAATGATTTGGTTCCTCCTGTTTTTTTGTTGCTGTTGTTTTGTTGCACTATATCCTACAGTTGTAGTCACTTTTAAAGCAAAAATCTTACCTTTCCATACGGGTCCAAGGTCAGTAAGGAGAATACTGTTTTGTGTCATGTGCATGCAAGTCACTGCCTAGGAATGAAACATCGTTGGAGGGGTGGAAGAGACCAGCAGGTGCCCTAGAAGTTCAGATACGGTTAGTTTGCCCTTGCTTTAACTAGCGAGAGTGATTTGACAGCTGCGCTTTGTAGATTCTTCTTCCTGGAGCATGTGATTGTGCTTTGATAGCTACCCTTAATCTATTATTAATGCAGTTGTATGTAGATCAAAACTAAAGATCCTAAGTCACATCAGAAAGTAATGCAAATTATTTTTATATCATTTGAGGATGTATCTGAAGTGAAGGAAGTGAAATGCTGGAGTACTAATGTCAGATATTTCATACCTCTGTTCAACTTTGCAAGCTGTAACCTGAAGCTCTGTAGATGTACATGCACATGTGCGCTGCACAATAAACCTCAGGTTTTTGCCCCAAGAACTAGTAAATAAATGCCTCATTTGAGGCTTTCCTATTTGTTTATCTGGGGCTGTGGCTTTCTTCAAACTTGGAAGAATAAAATTTGAAACTTACTTGGTATGATGTTACTAAACATCTGAGTACTAGCATCTTGATGATAACACCAGCTTTCAAAATTAAGGGGTTAGTTCTGTGATTTTCTCTAAAAGCATCATTATTACAGGTTATTATGGAAGTAATGCAGTTTGGGTTGTGTTCACTTTCCCATTCTGAAATGAGATTTTTGTGGGTTGAAGCTGATGTGACAAGATGTAAGATTTTACTGTGGAAGGGCGCATGGCCTGCTAGTGAGCTCGTCTTGGAATCCTTTCCATTTTCTTGTATTCATATTCCTTTTAGCTCAGGTTAATTATCTGCATGTGTGATCGTTAAAAAACAATCTGTTCAGCTCTTCACATTGCTGAAAATTTGGAAACTCCTGCTGGGGTACCTCAGAGGTTCTAATTCTGCTTGTTAGAAGTCTCAAGACACGAGGTATTTGCAGCTCACCAGTTTTATTGCAGAAGACACCTGAACCAGTGTATAGTAAGATGTGAGATATATGGCTGTGAGCCCATAAGAACCGGTGGGCTATATCTTCTACTCATAATCTGCTGTGTTCCTGAAGACCTACTGTGTCCTCAGCCACCAAGAACTCTATAAGAACTCCATTGTCCAGCTTGGCATTGCCATACATCCTAGTTTCTTGAGTATTTGCCAAAAATCTGTATGCGTATGATATTCTGTACTGAACTAGGTCTCTAAATCTTGCTGTATTTCTGGATAGCATGTAGAACATGAAAGGAAATGGCATTTTCATGTTGATGTGTGGTTCGTGACGTGGTAGCAAGGCCCCTGGGCTTTGGATCACCTCTCTCAGTTTCACCTGAGAGCCAGGATGAAGTTGGGCTCTGCATCTGTGTGCTGGGCTGATGTGCACTACGGGGCTCCTTAGCTTAGCCATGGGATGGGAGATGGCTCTTCACTTTATCAAGGGAACAGTGTGCCTCAAAAGGGAACAGCTAAGGGAAATAATTGTCCCAGGAGGTCAAGCAGAAGAAAAAAAATATCTGTGGAGGCTCTTTCAGAAGGAGGAAAAGCACTGAAGATCCTTAGCTGACAGTGCCTCAGATGCTGACAGTTTTCTCTCAAAGCACAACACCCACAGATACCCATTTTACTGGAGAAATAATTATCTAGTACCACATGGACTGTAATTCTTTGTGATACAGTAGTGAAATTATGCTGTAGAATGTAAGTGACTGGAATTCTTCTCCTCTTTGGCACGATACCCAACTTCCTTCTTACAAAGTCCTCACAAAGGTGCTCATCCTTCTGGTATGGCTGAAGTGGAGTTGGGTACAGCAGGAGCTTGAGGCCTGTCGCCCGTGTGCCTTGCTGTGGTACTGTAAGTTTATCTTTTTTCATGTGATAAAAACTGTTGAAGAGGTTCCCTGAAGTTTCAGGTGGGCCTAAATTTGAAGTTGCGGTTCTAGGTGTGTGATTTTATAACTTAAAGTGAGACATTCTGTTATTGTGTTCTGCCTTTGCAAATTTAAGGAGATGAGTAAGGCTGTTACAGGTCTTTCACCATCTAGTTAGCTCTACTACAGGACAGACTTATATCTTTTATTACTACTGAGAAACTTCCTGCAGTAGCTAATTTACTATTGAAATATAGATATTTAAATATGTCAGCAGCATTTTTTTTCTTCCTGTGTGCATTTCGGAGTTTATAGACAGATGGCAGTTTTACGCTTATATCTAATAGCTATTAAATTTTTCCTGTGCCTTATTTCTTTTGAATGTCTCTACCCAGCCTGCCAGCTTTTCATTTCTGAAGCTAAAAATAAATGTTTATGCAGAAATCAGAAGAGATTGAAATTACGGGTTGATTCACAAATAGAAAAAAGAAATTACACAGCTTTCATTAATTATTCCATGGATACTTTTGTTTGTGGGAGTGGTGTATTGAGCATCTTTGTTTTCAGTCCTGAAGGAAGTTAAGTAGCTGAGAACATGAGATTAGAGAGAAAGAAGCCAGAGTTGCACATTGCATTTAGTCATAGGAAGCATCACTCTCGGTATTACATTGAAAGAGGGATTGCATATCCACAGCTGGAATTTTTGCTGCCCTTCATTGTAGCAGTAGCAGCTGCCATTTTTCTATTCCATAGCGTTAAACCAACCTATAATTTTGCAGCAAATTCTGCCAGAAATATGCACGTGAATATTGATATTCTGTACTGAACTAGGCCTCTAAATCTTGTACTTCTGGACAGCATGTGGAATGTGAAAGGAAATGGCATTTTCGTGTTGATGCAGAACAGTAACAGTGCAGTCATATTCTTGTGATATTTTCAGGTGGCAAATGAGTTAATGAGGAGCGAGAAAGATGAGTAGATCCCAAGTAAATAACACCATGGCCCTAAGGAAAGCAGAAAGCACTGATTTTTAGTCCTTTCAGTTATCCTGCTGTAGAAGATGTTGTTCATTTCCAGAAAATGCATTTTTTTTTTTTGTGTCGTTATTTAGTTATATGTGATAATAAGATTAAAAGTGGAATATTTGCATCAGCTTCTAGAAGGTGAGTTGTTGTAGCAGTATGAAAGGCTGTATTTCAGCAGTAAACTCCACTGAGGATTTTAAAAAGAATCAAGTTTCAGAAGGAACATCAGAGGTGAAGCTAGAAGCAGAGTACTGTATCTCAGTCATATAATACAATATTTGAGCCAGCTATGTCCCTCAGCTTTCAGCAGTTAAAGACTTGTCTTTCTGTCCATTTTTAATGTATGTGTGGCTTGCAGATGCTGCACTTCTTGTATTGGATGCTCAATCTTCATCCACATACAAGAGCGTTTTCTCCACGGACAGAAAATTCTTGACTATTAATATTGTGCCTAACTATTATTTATGAAGGTTCTTCCTTACTTCTCCATTGAAATAAATGCAGCACTATTTCAGGCATCTAATGATTATTCTCCCATATGCAGTTATGTCAAACAGACCTAAGTTAAACAAATCAGAACTGCAAACGAACCTAGCATTCAGCCAGCACTTTGGGAGGCTGTTCTTTGGGAAGAAAGTGACCATCTTTGTGAAGAGACAGGTCAAATTGTAGAAAAGCTGAGAAAAGCAGAAGCTGCAGAAAAACAAGTTATTAAGAGAACAACCACCTACCTCGGCAATTTTTGTAGTACTGGTTTCTTTTGACACCAGCTGTTTCTTTCTTGATAACAGTCAGTGAATTCATGTTCACCTGGTACTTACTTTCATTTTACATTTGGCAATTAAAAGGCCATACCATCAGGTGGCTGTATATTTAGCCCTCATTCCTTACACTTTTTCTTTGCACTTTGCAGACATCCACAATACTTGTCAATGTCATGGCACTGCAGTGTGTTTTCAGAGGTTATATTTTCCATTGCTTTGAAAACAGTTCACTGTTTGAAGACCAGTTGCGTAAATGGGATTTTTGCATCTAATATGGTTATATTTTCATGTCAGCCAAGTGGAAACTGAATATTTAATATAGTGTTTTATTGTGGGGTTAAATCTCAGCAGATGGATAACAAAAAGAAGAGAACAGTAAAATGAATCAATGTACGATGTTTCATAAATTGATGTAATTCCACAGCCAACATTTGTGCAGTTGGCTAGCAAAGAGCAGGATACTCTCAGTCTGTTGTATTGTGAACTAGAAGGGCATAATATGGTGGCAAAAATAAACTATAAATAGGAATTCCTTGTCTCAAGTAGCAGTGGCCATATTTAATTGCTGTGATTGTAGCAGAGGAGCGATTTCTTGCCTACACGTTCTCAAAATAGCATAGGCAAGAAGAAGGACTGCTGCAGCTGATATGCCCCACATTTTGCATCTGATGACATTCAACATGGAACTCCATTCCACGACTGAATCTTTGTAGTGCTTCATTTAAAATGTTTATTTTGTGCAAATGGGAGTCTTCCTACACCATACTGTACTAATGCCGTGCACTTAGTGATGCAGTGCAGAACACCACTGTAATCAAATTGCTTTCTCTAGTTCATAATGTTTGAGCAACAAAGGATTCCAGGTTAGTTGTAGTAGTATTTCCTTTCAAGTATACTGTTCATTTTGACATAGATGCTAAAAAGGAAAGGTAAATTCCTTTCTTGCTGTACTGTCTATGTTTCTACTGTATTTGAGTGCATTATCTGTTTTGGGGGTAGGAAGGAAAAGCAAGAATTTTCAATATGATTCCAGTTTTGCCTCTACTAAGAATATTTAGTTTGAGTTTAGTCAGAACTACTTCTTAGTGGGATATTTAAAGTAAACAGGCAAGTGTGTTTTTTCTGAACGTTTTTTCTCCCCAGGACTGACATGCTGGCTTTGTACAAACATCCAGACCTGCAGAGGAGAAAAAAAACACCTGATAAGCCTTTTTAGAATTCTAATTTGCATGTAGCCATTTCTGTAATGAATTTGGACATTTCCTGTGAATATGCCCGAGTAAGGTCTGAATGCCACCTTTTCAGTGGCCTACCCCCAAAGCAGATGTGTTTCGCACAGAATTTGTCTCTTCAGAGTAGAAAATAGTAAAAATTATTTTCTCTATTTGTATTTAAGAAGGGTGAGAGAGATCCATTGTACTGAACATCGTGTCAAGACTTTATGCAATATTTAGTTACCATCTTCTCAATAGTTCAGTTACACCCAGAGTGAGGTCAGACAGTAGTGTTAGGCAGTTCCAACTTCATAGGCAGTGTTAGGAATCATGTTATTTAACCATGACAGGCAAGGTGTTTTTATTGTTTATTTTAGAACATAACCATTTATGTCGTATGTGTATACACTGACACACATTCCTTCAGTCCTTTGGTGTTTAAATACGTATCAGCAGCACGGAGAAGTAAATGCAAGGTTTCCAGTTCTTGCCTTCTGGCTGCCTTGCTTCATTTTAAACTAGCAGCATGTGTGAACGGTATGTTGAAATCGTGTATCTTGAGAGGGAATACACAAAGTAAATCCCTGTATTTACATTATCTTTTTAAAAAATTGTAGTGAGAGACTTAATGTGAAACTGGATATAGATAGAACCTTGAGGAAGCCACTTGTGGCAACTGGTAATAAGACCACATATTTCTTGTTGAGCCTGGTCATTGCTCTGTAACCTTTGTTTTTATTTGTAGAAGAAGATTACATTCAGAAGGTGCTCTGGGGCTTATTTTACTCTGTGTTGGATGATGATATGCTCATAAAAGTGTAATTTACATTGTGATCTAGTAATATGTTAATACTGAGTTCATAAGATTAATCGGGCCACATTCTGTCTTCTTGTTTTTCTGCTAATACAGTTTTGAATAACATCAGCATTTTCATGCTTTTAATTCGCAAATGACCCTTGGACAGCAATACATTATGTAAGCAGAAATCTCAGGAGTTCTCAGGGTCCTTCTTCTGGACCATGCTGCAGATTTCCTGCATCTTGACCTCCTTTTCAGTCCAACCCCTGAACATGTTGCTATAAACTTATTAAAGAGCAACATGCAATGACCTTGAAAAATTGCAGAATTTAAAATGAAATATGTTACATGAATAACAGTTTAAAGTAAAATGTGAACAAAGGTGTGGTTTTGACCATGTCATTAGTTACGGGAGAGCATGTTTTTCAATTTACATCTAAGGTCTCAGACTTCATTAACCAGTATTTGATATTTTTTTCACTGTTAAGTTGCAGAATCCCCCAAAAAAAGTGTTGCTTGCTTCTGCAGTTGGTGTAAATGGGTGAAAAAAGGAACGTAGTTGAAAAAATGAAATAATTGTTATACGTGTTATCTATTTAGAACATGGGCTGTAACTTCACTGAGGGGGGAAAAAAGGCTTCACGAGAGACATTTTATTTGAGGTTTTGCAGCTCACAGTCCATTTCACCATTCTAAGATTCCCTCCAAAATACGTTCAGACAAACCTGAGGTTAAAAATGAATATATTTTTAACATAGAAGAACATCATTAAACTGTTACTGTTAAAGAGAAAATAAAACTGCAAAGGCCAGATTCTCTTGTTTACTCCAACTGCTTTGGGATACTTTAGAGATTCAAATCAGCCATTAACTGGACTTAACTGTCCCATTAAGTCAGTTTTATGGCTGTTTTCCACTGCTAGAGCAGAAAAATAAAACAGGAATGTATTGATCCAGCAGTTTTAAGTAAGATATCTTAGAAGTAAAGAGTTTTTAAGCAGCCTTACCCAAGATTCTCTATGTCCACTATGGAGGCACGGCGAATAGAAGTCTGCTCTGTTTTTAGGATCTCTCCAGACTGCTGAGAAGCAACAAGGGAACTTTCTCCTTGATCACTGGGGAAAAATAAAAGCCAGGTTAGTGATGAAAGGCCTAAACGAAACACATCTTTGTGTATACATCACTAATCTACTTTTGCTTGTCAACATTGGCATAACACTCTGAAAGTAGAGCCCAACTCCAAAGATTGAGCTTTGGTAAGCACATTTTTGAGCTTTGCTCTGCCTCTTAGAGCTGAGACAGTAAACCGAACCCCCTTCACTCTCAGGCAAAAGCACCACATAAGACCTGAGGCTGTACAGTTCTTACTTACTGTCGTTAGGAGTGCCTCTGTCTACAAATCAGGCGTGTTTCTGCTGAAATCTGTCACAGAGGGCTGTATTTGTTGCAGAGAGAAAAGGGCAAAGAAGTTTGGCAGAAAATAATTCCCCTTGTGTTCCTGCTTGTCCTCAGATATCAGAGGAGCTGGGAATGGCTGAGCTTAGATTCCGAGTGGTGCCCGATTCAGCACTGTAAGTGCTGTCACATTCTGTATATGAACCATCCTGATTACAGATTCACAAATAGCGCACTGCCAAGCTCAACTAGTTGCTTTCAAATGGATTCTCATAACCACTCGGAAGGAATTTGCCCACACCAAATGAGAACTCTCATGGCTAGGTTAGTAAATTGTGCCATTTATTAAAGCAACAGATTACAGATTCTTTTGGATTGCTAGTGGTAAATGCACTATCTATGAAATGTGTGAGGTTAACAAAGAACATGAACAAGAACTGGGGGTAGCATTTGCCTTCACTTGTTAAGTGTAAGTCACTTAATCAACACAGGCAGCCCAGTTAACCTGAAATGCTCTTCACTTCGTTTCTAGTTTTAATTGAATTCAGCTGTAAAATTCAGTGGCACTGAGTGAAATCTTAGTAGATTCTTAGCTAAGAATTGTACTCAGATTGTACTCAGCACTGGTGAGGCCGCACCTCGAGTACTGTGTCCAGTTTTGGGCCCCTCGCTGCAAGAAAGACATCGAGGCCCTGGAACATGTTCAAAGAAGGGCAACAAAGCTGGTGAGGGGTCTGGAGCACAGGCCATACGAGGAGAGGCTGAAGGAGCTGGGAATGTTTAGCCTGGAGGAGTCTCAGGGGAGACGTTATTGCTCTCTATAACTTCCTGAAAGGAGGTTGTGGTGAGCTGGGGGTCAGCCTCTTCTCTCGTGTCATTAGTGATAGGACTAGAGGGAATGGTTTCAAGCTGTGGCAGGGGAGATTCAGGCTGGACATTAGGAAATATTACTTCTCAGAAAGGGTGGTCAGGCACTGGAATGGACTGCCCGGGGAGGTGGTGGAGTCACCGACCCTGGGGGTGTTCAAGGAACGATTGGATGTTGTGTTGAGGGACATGGTTTAGTGGGAGCTATTGGTGATAGGCGAACAGTTGGACTGAGTGATCTTTTAGGTCTTTTCCAACCTTGGTGATTCTATGATTCTCAAGGGCTAACATGCTTTGCGTATGCTACCTTCTTTGTACTTAAATGCCGCCTTTTTACTAGCTATTTGGTAGTAAGGTTTGGCCCACTTGGGTTTTGTTTTATGGATGAACTGAAGAAGAGTGTCAAGACTTTGTTAAAATAGACCAGATTTACACGGTTACTTACTAGCCAAATACTAGTCCCCCATCTAGTTCCAGAAGATGAACATACAATTAATCTAATCACAAAGACATCCAGTCCTGCCAAGCTGTAGATAAATTTCATATCATGTAGATAAATTTCATGTCTCCATATCTGCCTGAATCATAAATGGAACTTGTATCCTCATTTATCCCCTTCTAAAATTCTTCTCTGTCTTATTAGATCTCCATTCTTGCTAACTGAGAAGTCTATGTATGTATCTGATCCAATTTAATATTGAATCAGTTTCTTTTTTCTTGACAATGGAAGAGCCCACATGAGGTCTTGTCAGTGGCATTGATACTTCTCTATCTCTTAAAATGTGTGCCCTTTTCAGCCTAGAAATGTGTTTCCTTTTTTAAGGCTGCATTATGTTGATGGCTAATAATAATATTATGTTATATGATACACCCAGGTCTTTTACTTCCTCTGTTATTTGCATGTTTTATGCTCTCATTTTGTACCAGGAATTATTCATATTGGCATTGTTTAACTTTCTAAAAATTATAGGACTTAGAATAGAAAAGAGAATATTTTCTACTTGAGATTTGGAGCTTGCACAGCCTGTGCTGAAACATCTGGTTCTGCCATGATCTTTCTGCGTGTTCTGGGATGTCGAGTTCTTTGACTGTGAAATGGGAAAATGTGATATGCTACAGCAGAGCACCAGTGAAAGGGCGTGTATTTTTTCATTAGTCAGAGTGAGGGATGACTGAAACCACAGAGTTATCACAAACTGTAGTGTTTTTCACAACATAATTTTCTTTAGCCCTATGTTTGGGTTATTACCATGAAGTTAAATTATTACATAACTCATCAAGCAAATCATCAAAGATGATACAAGTGTAATTGTTTAAGCCACTCAATACAATATTTGTTCTCTGTTCATAGTTTACTCTGCTTATGTTGTTTCTTCCTGATCTCCACGCCAAAAGGAGTTTCTTGAACTAAGATTGTGTTTGTAGCTTACAGTCATGGATAGATGGAGATAAATGCTTGCCAGAAAGAAAAACTGATGTGAATCATGATACGGAAATGGAAATTACTACCATAAGATAGAAGCAGAATTCAAAACTCTTTATGCAGCCAAGCTGGAGGAAGCAAATGATCCACCTTCTCAAATTCTGAAATAACTATCACATGAAAGGACAGATCCACTAGCAGAAGTCCTTGAGAGCTATTGAGTAAGGGTGGTTCTGTACGACTGGAGAATATTGGATGTTGCTTGTGTCTTCAGGAGAAAAAAAAAACTACATGAGCAACTCCAGACTCAGAGAATCTTACTACCATTCGAGGTCTTGTTACAGATTTGGATGAAAATAATTTGGACCTGGGGATTAAATAAACTGTAAATAGGATCATCCAAAAGAAAAAACAAAAACAAACCAAAAAAAAAAAAAAAGCAAGGTAGGTCATGCCACATTAATGGGATATTTCTGTGTAATAATATAAATGATCTATACAGCCAGAACATAGTGGGTCAGTCTCTCTGGAATTCAGTAAGACAGCAGATGTAGTGCCATTTGGAAGTGTATTTGTTGAACTAGGAAAATGGAAATGATTACGGGAATTGAAAAACACAAGAAAGCGATCAAAAGAGAGATGACAATGACTGGTTCGACCAGTGGTGAAATCTTCGTTTTGACACTTCTCAAGGAGCTTTTCAAGTGTCAGACTGAAGACTGATCATTTCTGATTTGCCAATACTAATCAGATCACAATAAAAATAGATGTGCTAATGAAGTCTACTGGTGAGTTAGCAGGCATTATAAATATATTGAAGGAATGGCATTCCTTCAAATTCAGGACAAATGTACTGGAAAGGGAACGGTGCAGTTTGATTGTAGAAAGTGCAAAATCTTATAATTAATGCCTTTGAGCGTATAATTTGCTGGCTAGGAAACCAAGAGGTGACCTGATATACTGGATGGCAGCACTGTCCACTCATCTCTGGGTCCCTTTGGGCTACAGTCAGTGTTCCTGCAGCCCTAGGTCATTACTTGAACAACCAGATATCACAGTGAAGAGGAGAATAAGGCGTAACTGGTTCATTGTTATTTCAGCTGACAAGCAGTCTTCTTTCAGGTAGTCTCTATTCTCCTGGCTGTACATACAATCTTGTGTTAATATAAAGCTAAGTAAAAGGTAGCTATTTTGACAGCAGAAAATAATCATGCATCTCTGTGTGTGCTTTGCAGTATTTAGATTACTCCTTTGAACTGCCTGAAGTCATTACAGCACAATGCAAGCAAGAATAGAATAGATCCCTGAATGGTAGACTATGTGTACTGAAAACATCTTGTGATCAAAATAACTTTGCAACAGGGGTTGATGTGATAAATAGGCAAGTAATTAAATGTTCTAAATTATCTGGAACATATCTGTAATGACTAAAATGTAGTCTTACCATATTTAGTTCCTTGCAGGTTGTTAAAAAATGTGTTTTCAAACCCAACCTTCATTTTATATATATAAGAATGTTTTTTGGTTTTTGCTTTTTTCTTTCTGAGCTCAACTGACAATGAATTTGTTCTTAGTAAACATACTGTCATGAGAATAGGAGAAAAAAGATACGTAGGAGATCTGGTGTCTGGTATAGAAGTTGAAAGTATCCTCCTCAGATTATTCTGCAATCATCTCTGTAGAACAGACACTCTTCCAAGATACAAGAAAAGAGGGTGAGAAAAAAAAAAACCTTCAAGATCTTCAAAAGGTCTATCTACTTAGTTAAACTGCCATTACTATTTTTGAAGAAACAGACAAATGCTATCGCTGTATTATGGATGCCTAACAGAGACAACAGTGAACTCATTTCTGTTATGTTAGTTACTATTTATCCAACTTTGCAGTCTTAATTGTCACATTTTTTTCTCCCTCAGGGAATGTAAGTGTGTAATTGTTACCGATATTGCCCACTTCTTCCTGTCCTTCCCAGAAGTTTATCAATAGCTGTCTACCTAGATGTGACATTTTTTGATTGATAGTCACTCACTACACTTTGAGATATATTATATCCCTTCTTTGTGTGTGCTGAATAGCATGGTAGGGTAAATTGAATCTTGACATTTTGAAGTGAAATAGGCTTGTTTTCTTTTTCAAATCCCTGAAGTTATTTAGTGAAATGCTGCAGTCTAGGCTTTTTCTATTGATATATAAATAGAAAGAAGATTAGTTTTGAAAGCACAATGGCTGCTTACAGGCAATGGAAAAAAGGGAAGAGCATACCTTGATGTCAGTAACAGCTTTTTGGGGGCGGGGGCTGGAGAGGAGGAAGGAGGGAGAGGAAGACTCAGAGATGAAAGGAGATGGCTTTCAGCCCAGTGTCTGCATCAGTGAATTGTGCTGAATGGAAGATACTGTGGAAAGAAAGGTCATTCTGTAGTTCACTTAAAACTTGTCTAAAGCTGTTTTTGCACTCAATCGAGAGCAGTGATTGGACTGGAGTTCCCTATCTATACGTTATCTTCAACCTATTATTCTGTGTCTGCTTTTTTCAACATTGTTTCATCCTAAGTTACTTTTATTCCTTTGAATTCCCTCATTTCTGTATGATCAGTAGCGCGCTGGTGTAGGAATGGAGGTAGCCATGATATTGAAAAAGATTATATGAAAACATGAAAAAGATTCTTAATTTCTGAGGTTGCAGTCTTGCAAAGACCTTCTTTGCAAGCTTCCAGTCCAAAAAGCACAGCTTCATTCCGTACTCTTCTCAGGGCAAAGGATGAATGGCTCTGAAATACAAGTGCCCATTTGCAGCAAAGCAAGAGAAATGTATTTTAGATCCGTACCTACCAGCTTTGCAATTGTTAAAATAATACTGTGGTTCCAATTCTGCCATTCTTGTGAAACACAACCAACTAAAGTCATACAGCTTCCAAGATTTTCAAATCTTGAAGAAGTACTTGTTACTTATCTACAGCAATGACAAGTGCCCAGACTAACATTACCCCTTCTTCAGAGCTTTCTGCATGTTTCACGCTGAGACTGTAGATTTGTAAATCGTTTGTTCTAAAAGGAATATGAGAGAATGTCTGGAGAGTTTTGTTAAGTTCCTAAAAACTCTAAATGAATTGGTAAGTAGGCTGAATGAATAATGCAGTGTGGTAAGGAAAGTTCAATAAAATATAGCTATTAAAAAAGCAATTTTTCTCATGAAGGATTTGAGGTGCACACTCCCAAGATGTTTTGAACATTTCCACACGCAGCTCCCCACTCAGATAGTTAGTAACCAAGGTGAGATTTTCACTCATTCTCTCCAAATGTCAGAGGCTTAGCAGATTCACAAGTTTCTTTTGAGAGATGAATTAGTAATTCCCAATGCAGTAATGTCCTAGAGCACGTGAATTAGTTCACATGGAAAGATTTTAAAAAGAAGCTCCGAGCATCGTCAAATTACATACATAATGGTATAGCCAGTTAACTGTGGCATAGCCTAATTGTATATAATGTGAGTTTATAAATGGGAAAGGTTGGTTAAGACAATATATAACAGGAATGTGGAAAGTAATATATTATGTTCCCTTCTACCATTAGCCTGGCAATGAAGAGAGAAGCTTGCAAACTGACATGCAGGTAGGATACATACATACAAAAATAATTTGACACATCTGAAAAAAGAGTTTTAGCTGTGATATAGCCTGCCAGAAATGAGTTTCTCTGTTTGTTCAGTTACCTTTCATATTTAATTGCCTACCCAGTCATCTGTGGACATAATGTTGGAGTACTCTGTATCTTATGATACAGTCTCATTTTAGGTGTATAATGAACTTCAGTTTCCTAAGTGGAGTTTGTATTATGTGACATTTTCCTTGTTGAGAAAATTGCATTTCTTTGAGAAGAGGCTTTGTGGAAAAAAATTAGAATTCCAAGTTAGTTTAGTCAATTGTAGCAAAACATTTGCAGGGGCTCGTAGAAAGCATTCTAAATGTTTTGATGGTGGTGGGTACCCACAGACTAGGCTAAAAAGGTAATGTCATTAAGAATTTTAAAACTGAACTCAGGATTTCTGCTGATTGTGCCTCAAAAGAGTAGCACAGATTCAGGAACTTTTTGAATGGCACAGGAAGTGAGAAGTTGTTTAAATTGGGCAGAACAAGCAAACAAACAACTTTGTTTTATTTAGAATCCACCAGGCTCTTCTTTATAAATTTCAGTTTCGTATTTAGAGTCCAAATGCAGAGACATCAGGCAAAGATAGGAGCATTTTAAGCAGAACATTCAAGCTGAATGTTTTATTTCACAGTTGCTTTTGTCTTTTCTGAAGACAGTTCTCAAAGAAGTTAAAGGTCTCTTGATTAGAGCGTGTCACTTAGAAGAGCGTGAAAATGCCAAGGATTTAATTATTGCTGTTCTGTTGCCACAGCAATTGCTGTATATTAATTTCTCTCTTAAAAATAGGGCAGGGGTTGGAAAAGCAACTGGTAAGTGCATCCAGTGTAATTTTTCTCCTCTTCTTGTCAGAAACTACATGAAACTCATGATTGAGTAAAGCAACCTGTCCTGGTTTCTCCAGCTTGTGGCATAATCAGAGAAAGTTTATGGAGAGGGAGGGCAATCCAAAACTCAGACGATTTTTGTGATACACAGAGCAACTCTTACAAGATAATCCCAAAGAGCCTAATCAGAACTTTTGTAGTCTTCATATTTGAAGTCTGCTAGACTGACCCCTGGGGCAGATTTCAAATGGCAAACAGACAAAAGCAGCTCTGACTAGTTAACAGAAAGACTTGTGATCTCCAGGCCCACTATGCCCATCTCAGACAAAAGACAGATTTTTACAAGCCCCTGACGCTTAGAGAAAGCAAATACTGGCTTGTAGGGACATTTCCTGGGTCTGTAGGAGCTTTTCAGATGAGGGTCTTGCTTTCTCACTTTCCCCATCTAGGGAAAATTTGACGCCCCAAGGATGGGGAATGGATTTTATGTCCTTCTAGAGCACCTAATGGAAGAAGTCTCTCTTCTTGCCATGGAAATGCTGAGGCAATTACATTTGAGGGCTACCAATATGTGTTTGTGCCCCTTCAATTTTACTTGAAGTCCACCTTGGCTTTGCATTTACCTGGAATAGTTAAGAGTCAAGTCAAACATTGCTGCTTAGGATTTGGAAAGAAATATGTTCTCCTGCTTGCAAGTTTCACTCTTAATTTGCCTTTACAAATTCTGACTGCTCTTGTTGATCCAATTCAGAAACACACAGTGCTTTCAGACGTCTTCTGAAGGGTCTGTACTGCAGTCAATCTCTTCACAAAGTCAAAGAATTCAAGCTAGAGTAAACTAGTGAAAGAATTTGAGCTAGCAATTGAACAACTCTAAAACTGCTCTTAATTTGGTTAGTCTTCATCTGAGAAGAATTGTTGAAGAAGAAGGGAAGTTTCAGAGACAGGTGCTGAAAGGAAGTACAGACAGAGTAAGTACATAAGCAAAGACTGAGACTGAGCATTGTCACGCAAGGAAAAAGATAAAATTAGGCCCAGTAAAAAATAAATTTATTAATGAATTGTAGATCCTAGCAGGAATTTTTGTTCTCCATGAGCCAATTAATAGAAGCATGAAGAGTGAAGGTTTTTAAATCAAATTTTATTTAAGATAGCAGGGAATCCCTTAGCATAGTGCGTAAGATGATAAAACTCACTGTCAGCAGGGGCTGCTTGGACTAGAACTATATTACTATAATTCAGAGGTTAACTGATCAACTCTGTGGATTTGAAGAATGTACCGAGTTCAAATTGTTAAAATTTGGTATAAATAATTCTAAAAAATATTTTGGAAGGAGTGTGTAATTTCACGTTTCAGAACTTTAGTCAATCTCTTGCCATGCGGTGATCAGAAACAGTTTTCTTTCATGTCTGCATTTTATGATAGCTCTTCCTCTATAAAACACCCATTTCCATAGAACAACTATAAAACATAAAAGTTCTGTGAACTTCACAGAAACAGGATATTATACCAGCTGGACTCTGGTCTAATCTGATATGGCAATTTGTACATTATGATTAATGACATTCCCTTTATCAACAGCTGTGATTCTGACCTTTGTGGCTCTGCTGGTTATCTTGTGATTTATACATTTTCATAAACTGCTTATTGTTTTGTACAAAATAAAAATCTAAAAAACTTTCATTCAACTGCTATAACCTTTTCAAGTATTTGCTCTTAACGGGCGCATTCAAATAATTTGTTCCCAGAACTTCAGATCGTATATCAATAGCTCTCTTTTAAAGTGTAATACTCTATTAAGCCTTTTTTGTATTCAGTCATTGTGAAAGAGAAGATATGCTAAGACATTTAAGAGAGGAATAATGTAATTTTACTAACTTCATTGCATCTAAAATTTGAACCCCCTGTTTTGGACACCCAGTTCTAGAAATGTGCCTCTCTTTTATTTGGTGTTGTGGCAGAGCTAATAGTATTCAGAGATCCTTTTACTGGTTTGTGATGATAGCGTGACTCGGGACATGTTAGTGTGATGTGTTATAAAATGAGGCAGTTTATCTTTAGTTTAGCCTACGTTCAGTGGGGAGAGCACTTTTCCTTTGGGAACTGAATGTAAAATAACTGAAGCAGATTGAAGTTGGCAGTGACTAATGAAGTCTTGTGGAGGAGTCAGAAGTCAGTGGGTTACTGCATAGGATGAATTGAGAAGTGAGTAACAGCAGCCTCTTTGTTGAGTCTGTGCTCTTTGGTTTTGGCAGTCTAAGTGCTTCTGTGAAGAAAATCTCTTCCCCAAAGTAAATAAATAAATAAATGCCCTGATGTATGTCGCTGAAGAACACGCCTTTGCACACACATTTGTCACAGTGGAGATAATTCTAGACTTCCCATGTTTAATGAGCCAGTGTGGTTGCCTAAAGGTCTTCTACATGTTAATAATTTTAATCAGTCACATAGAATTTATGGAGCTGGGATTCCAGTTGAAACGAGCAGGAATTACAACTGCAGTGCTCCCCCTGCTCTGCCTGTTTGATAATGTGCCCTATTGTCGCAGAGTCTGGCACGGTACGGCGGCTGTAGTGTAGACACCACTGAGCAGCCCGCTATGGGACTTCTGCATAGAGCATTGCTGCTATTCCGTTTGAATTGACTGTACCTGTAAATTATGTGGGCATGCCGCGAAGGCTTAAGGAGGAGGAGACCAGCCTGGCCTTGAAAGGAGCAGAAAGGGGGCAGAGGTGACACAGACCAGGCAAGCCCCTGCCTCCAGCCTGATAGCTGACTCAGATCAGGAATCACTCCAAAATGTTTCTGCTTTCAGCCCAGAATTAATTGATTTGAATGACTGCTTAAAATCGACTCAGTGTAAAGCAGGATGGAGGAAGCCAAACTCTGGAAAGTGGAACGTGCCCTCTGCACTCAATCTATTGAGTGCTGAGCTGAGCTTTCTTCTTTGTGCAGCGCTGTGGCATAGGTACACCCAGCCCACAGTTGTTCGAATTTTTCTACAGGTCTGCAACAGTTCAGAAAACTGCTGTGGTTCTGTCCTTTCATCCCGGAAGTGTTTGGTCTGTGGAGCCTTTTGTTAAACACTGTCTTTCAGGCTTTTTTATTTTTAGACGCTGGTATCTCACAATAACCTGGGGATTCAGCCTGAAGCATTGATTCAGGCTCTCTACATTCTAACTGTCCCAGCCTGAGCACACAGAGAGCAACAAGATTTGTGTTTTCCACCTCATTAAACTGACAGCAGAAATTAGTTTGTGGTATTAAAAACTAAAAAGTTAAATTACAGCTACACATGTCCTTTATGCAATGGGGCGTATGAAAGATGTTTGATTTTAATGTTTGCTATAATGGAGAATTTAAATTGCAATGTTTGTCAAATCTCTAATCTTTGTTTCAGAGTGGAATATTAATTACGCTTTTAACTATGAGAGGTAAATAAAATGAGCATCCGCTGCCTGCCTAAGGGTAAATTGCAGATTACTGACAACGTGACATGGCGTACTAAATGTCAGTTTTGTCAAACAAATTTAGAGGAACAGTTAAACTATTAGCTTCCTGTTGTTAGAGGGGGTTTTTTGCAATGAATGACTGTTCCTAGCAGCAGGGGCACTGTACCATATGGAACACTAACAGAGCTAAATTGAATAAGCGAGATGAACGAGGAGATAGCACTACAGACGCACTCAATTAGTTTATAACTGTCTATTAACTTCTGTTGGTGGTTTTGAATAAACAGTAGATTAACTATTACACCCTTTTTTTTTCTTCCCAAAACCAGTAGAAAAACAGTGTGATGATGATACATGGTGAAGAAGAGGCTAAGCACTTTCTTATTTTCATTTTTACTTCCTGCTTCTCGATGATTCAACCTGTGTATTGCTGGCAGTGCCAGCAAGTAATAAAGTGCAGTATTTCCAAGACGCAGACCAAAATAATTCAGATGTGGTTATGCATGCGAAGTATTTCTTTGAATACAACTACCAGGAGTTGCTCTGCCTGTTTCTCGGGACCTAGCTCAGTAGCAGGAAAGCACTAGTACAGCGTGCTCTCCTAAAACTGTCATGGCGATTTATTTGGCAGTTAAAGTGGAAAGTGCTGAAATAAAATTATAATTAATGTCTGCCCATCTCTGTGTGCATAAACAGGCATAAAAAGCCCCAAACCACCTTTAGCCCTTAGCCACATTTAGCAAGTCAGTGCTGATGCATTAGTGTGCCCCTGACAAAGCAGACTTAAAACATGTTTGATTTTGTGTACAGGATTTTGTCCCACTAAAGTCATTAGTGTCAGACTATTTCCATCTAATTTAAATTTTAAGAAAATGCATGCATTGCAAGATAAGGGACAGTAATGCATCCCTTTCTTATGGTCTGATTTTTGGGTGAACCTCTGTGGTACCAGGAGTTGGACTCAGTGATCCTAAGGGACCCTTTCCAACTCGGGACATTCTGTGGTTATGATTCTTCCATTTCAAGTCACTGGAGAGAAATGTGGAACTCCAGAAGGCAGTGAGCTTAACTCATATCCCATTGTGATATTCTGTGATATTAAATAAATTATTATTTAATATAAAATTTCTAGTAAGTATATGTCAAATGATCTCAGTCGAGCTATTCTGTGTTGTGCTTTTACGTTAGGTGTTCAAATTTAATGATGAAATGTGATGATGCGATGATCCTGAAATCTGAAACACCAGGCATGGAAAGGGGGCAAAGTATGGAAAGTATGAACACTGGACTGAGGGGATAATGTAATAAATGCAGTAGGCCATGGCCAACACCCATCCTGTCAGTGAGAGTAATTTCTCACCATAATTTCTGTAAGCCTCCTCGCTATGTGATTGCCTGAATTTCAGCACTTTTAGGTGTGATCTATGATCAACGGGAAGTGTTGGGAGCAAGTGGTGGATATCCAAAGGAGTGCTGGGAGTAATGTTCAAGTATTTGGAGAACACATGATGTTAAGCCAAAGAAAGCTCAGCTCCATTAATTGTACTCCTCATGAGTGAATTCTTTGAAAGGGCAGTTTCTACTTTTTAGACCAGCATTCCACTTAGGTGATAAGATACGTCTTACTGAAACTCTTTCACATGTCAACTGAATGCAATACTCAGCCATTCTCTGTGTGAAGAGTAACACCACTGTCAAACTACTGCTAACTTCCTTCCATTTTTTTGTCAGCAAAATCCATTTTGCTGACAAGTAGAATGGTTTCTGGATTTCCCCCCACTGTATGTATTTCACAGGGTGTAATATGGGTTTTATTTAGTAAAACTCCATGAAGTATTTAAAGCTCCTCAGTTATACTAATAAAATGGAAAAATAGAATTGTGGGAATGCATACTCCCTAACCAAACTGAAAAAAGAAGCAGAGACGGACTTGATCTGAGGTTGAACAGGAGCAATAAGATATCGGATGCAGTTCACAGTATGAATACGTTCCTATCGATATGCTATTTTGATATATAAAAAGTATTCCAAGTTATGAAAACAATTCTGCCCGTGTCTGTTATATTAAACTGTTTTTATCAGTTTTACTTGCAAACCACAGTAATTGAGACATTTTAACTCATTTCTGAAAGTAGCTGACAGTCCTAAAATTTACTGTCTTACTAAGTTTAACGTACTCAGTAAGATGCTGTTTTCACAACTTGTCTTGCACAAGTAAAAGTTAGCAGAGGGAAGCCTGTTAGCTTCTTCAAAGAGGCAGCACTTATTTCTGTCAGAGTGGAAATGGAAATCGCCATTCCCAAGCCCTCATTCTCTTAACTCTCCACTGAAGTAAACTGTAAGGAGCCTTCCCTTTGTAGTTTCCTTTGAAAGATACAGCTTTTTAACAAGTTACTAGATAGGGTAGGAAATGTCAGTCTAGTCAAAACATTTTCTTGGCGTCTGATCTTCAAATTGCTATCCTTGAATCAAATAGTACATTAAACAGAAATTGTCATGTTCAAGTTTATGAAAGAAAAAGATTTGAAGTTGTGCAATCGTATTTCTTTAGCTCTGGAAAACAATCACAGTGCTATAGGTATTTTCAGGTGGTTTTGTGTAATTAAATACCCACAATTAATGTTTAATAGATTATTCATCCTAATTCAGTAGAACTGTACCAACACTTGTGCCAAAACACTAAATATATATATAATAGCTGTTTCATAGCAAGTACTCCACTGTTATAGAAGCATTCCTACTCACTGCATTTAAAAATCTGCAAAAAAATAATCTAAGTGTTTTATCCAGAAAGATGAGATATTCACATATTCCTATATGTTAATGAGTAGTAACAGTGTCCTGCAAGTTACTGTCTTGGTAACCTTTCCAGCTGATATCTGGTGTTTGGACTCCTACTCAAACCTATCCCGACTGCAGTATGTTAAGTGCAGAAAGACCCTTCCTCTCAAGAACAACCTCTCAAATCTTGTAGAGCTTTAACGGAGAGCTCAGTGCTAGCTGTATTGTTCTATAAGCTCATGGAAAAGATAGAATTAACAAGTACATTCAGGAGTGTAGAATCTTTCTTATGGAACGCTGTTGTGTTATCCAACAGAGGTACTGCTTTCTTCATTATCAAATTCTGCTCTTATTTTTTTTTTAATAAAGGAAGGGTAATTTTCCTGTCACAGTTTACATCCTTTCTCGGTTAACGTTAGTAACTATCGCATTTTATCTTAAAAATATCATTCTTGTTTGTTATTAGAAGTGTGTGGAAGAGTAGATTGTGATGTTTTCACTGAGGAAACACCATACCAGAAAACCTGTTAGCTCTGTTTCTGAGTTCACTGCTGCCTCTGTTCAGCACTTAAGACAGATCTGTGTATCTCCATAAAACTCAGTCTGCTCATTGCATTACATCACTACAGTAAAATGAAATATCTCAATATATTTGAAGTGCTTGGCTGTGTATTATGAGAACAGCAGCTATCATTGCTGTTATAATTGCAAATTCCAATTGACTGATATTTCTAATGTTGCAGTATTTTAGTTGTTCTGGGTTGTTGCTTTCAGAAGAGCGTCGCAGTGCCTAGCAACTCCTGTTAATGCAGCTAGTGCTCTTGGATAACTTCAACAGAGGAAGGGTCATGGCGTTATTTATAGCTTTTACTCTGTTTGCTCAAAAGGAACTTTACCACGTAAGCTGTATTCAACAGTTTCAGATTTTTATTTTTTTTTTCTATGATCATGATCAAGGTGCTACAATGTCTTTTTAAAAAGTATTTTTACGAAATTTGTGACTTGGTTTGGGAAAAAATGCAAGGTATTCATTTTCTTTTGAGCGTGTTTCTGTGTGGTTTCAGGCAGCATGGTTGCATGTAAAAAATATTGATTCCTTAATCTTTGGATTATCATGCTGCTTTTGAAAGGGAAAAATCCCATATCACGTGCAATCATTAATTAAAATGCTTGTCAAATGTTCTGTTGCTACAGATATAACAGCAGCTTTCCTTGACTCTTTTCTTACATCTTTTGATTAAGAAAAATGTTGATGTTAATCAGTTCAAGTTTGCCAGAACTGGCATTGAAGGAATCTAAATACAAGGGCTGCTCTGAAAGTAACACCTCCTATTTTACAATGTTGACCCACAATGTCAGAGGTGGATGTTGGAGGTATGGCACCAGAGGCTGACCTTTCAAAGCAATATTCCGTTACAAGTTGTTGCCATGTAACAGATGGCAGCAGAGGGGCAGTATGACAGAACAACGTCCGACATGGAAGCAGGTATGAAGCAAAGGGATGGAAGTGAATGGCAGCCACTGACATTGATTGATGCTTGCTGAACGTTTACAGAGACCAACCAGTGGATATGTGGGCATATGTTTATGATTGCAGCATTCAGACTCTTGCTCATCATTGGTGAAAATGCGTAGCTTATGGTAACGACTATGTTCAAAAATAGTGTTTTGTAGCTGAGAATTTATTCTATCACTATAAATAGTGCTATTTTGCTCTTTGTATCTGTTGTAGTTTCCGTGGAAATAAGTGGGAGGCATTACTTTCGGAGCAACCTAGGTGTATTAAATATTTCTACCTAAAGCCATGATGGTATGCTGCTGTATCAGCTGCCCTTTCTGCCACATCAGAAAGGGCCCTGAAGTGGATTAATCAACCTTCCTTGCTGTGCAAGCTACTTATTAACATCTTTGTTGTGAACCATGGAGTATACAACATACAGCCTCAGCATAAGTACCTGCCAAGGGAGAAGCAAGACAGGACAACACCACTATCTGTTCATAAAGAGGGAAGACAGTACCTTCTCCCGGGCGGCCCATTACTGTGGATAGGATAGGGTTGGACTGATGCAATTGCATCTTAGAAGGACCAAATAGTACCAGCTTCATAAGGGCTTTGCCGGACCGTTTACTCCTATAGTCACAGCTTTGAATTACCAAGCTGTCCATCTGGCACTGCCAATTAGATACAATAACCAAGGCTTGTGAGAGCACTTGAATTGTTTAGGAGCCACATGCTGCTCAGGAGCCACCGCTTAGTGCCTTTCCTTCCCTTAGTCAAGCGCAGAATGCTATTAAATTAGTGTACTGCTTAGAACATGATGCTCAGGGTATATCTTTATGCATCCCACTAGTTCTACCCAGCTTAAGCGTATGTTTAACATGGCCCGGTTTCAACAGCTCCATAGGGGAAAAAATATTTCTTTCTTACATGACTGAATATTACCCATTCTGTGTTTTCAGTCGGTGACTTTTGGTGAGACAGATTTCTTTTTGTGGAAGAGAAGGGAAATACAGTCCTATAAAAGGGTGATTAAAAACCTATGCAGTTGGATATTTTGAGTTTCTGAGGTGTGTTGAATATTACAAAAGCCTTGAGGGAGAGAAAATGGATTTGGGGAAATAATTGCTGGGAAAAGTGAAAGGTGTGTGATGAAGATTAAATGTGGATAGCACATCAAAACTCATATAAGTTTGTGAATGTTTGAAATATCAAGATCATCCAAATGAGTTTGTGAATATTCAGTACCAACATGATCAGATATGTTGCAGAGGATGTTACCTGTATTGGGATACAAAGAGGGAGGAGCTATCAAATAAAGTGAGAAAGTATAGGACTCTGGTTCAAAAGCCAGCATGAGCAAGGAGCGCTGTCTTGCACAGAAGACAGTACATACGCAGGAACTTCAGAAGGATGCTTATTTGTTTGCCAGAACATCTATACTAATAGAATGGAATTTTGCATCAGCAGAATGTCTTTGGCCATTTTGTGTTCTGTTCCCCTGTAGAGGAGAAGCAGTGGATGAGGAAGATTAGGTTAATCCTGTCAAAACAGTTGCTTTTGACTTTGCACTACACCGCTACATGTATTTGTATATATATTTACATGCGTATATGTATGTATACAATACATACAGTATGCTTACATATATTTAAATACCAAAAATGCTAAAAGGAATTCCTCTAGAAAATGCTTTGAAGAACTTTAAACATTTTATTTTGACTGTATTTTATATCCTTGCACAAATAGAGACAAATGCCTTAACTTCATTTTTTCATTGCAAAGATCTAAGCGCCCTGGGGGAAAAGCTGTTTTCTATGTTTAAAACTATCACAGTTACTATTATTTTTTATTAACTTGAGCCTATGCAGTCCTAGAAGCAACTAGTTAGACACCATAAAAATCTGGGTATCTACTTCCTCCACTGGGACTGGGGACACTGTCTAACCATGTAGTGAAGTTACCAGGTTATTTCACGTAGAACATACCTGTCCTACATGCATGTCAGCCGTAGGTATGTGCCAAGGGTTAGAGACTTTCTGTTTGTGGAAAGAACTGCTCATGTGGCACACTGACAATTTAAATGAGCACTTTTCTGTGGAGCTTAGAGTGGCATAGCAAATCTCAAAGGGAGAGTAAGGTGTGCAGAAAGGATGATGAAACTACCCCATAACAGATACATCTATCATATAACTCTGTAACTCTCCTTGCTGAAAATGTCTCTGTAAATCTGGTGAAAATTGGACATGGAGAACGTTATCCCAAAACAAATTTGCATCAGTTCAACACCGTCTCCTCCTTCAGTTTGTGAAAGCAAGGGGTATGGGGTTACCTCCAGTGCATACCACCCCAGGAGTTCAAGGCTTTGCTTAAAAGTGACAGCTATGGGATAAGAAGGTGTTTCTTTTCATCATTAGCCAGCCTTTTATAAATGGTAATTAGTTTCAGGAAGAGAATTTCAGAACCTGTCGTGGATGTATTTCTGTGAAAAGCTTTCATGTTTATGTTGTCTGGCACTAAACATCACACAACTACCTCCTCCTGAGTAGGCCTCAACATTGTCTGTTTATTTCTTTATTCACATCGCATGATAGTACTGTGGGGAAAAAGAAGGAAAAGGAAGACTGTTGAGACAAAGGGGGACAATTTTTGCAGCATTAAATGCAAAATATACATTTTTAAACAATATGTCATAAGTACTGTATTCTTGTAGCATGTGCAGTCTTTAATACCTATATCTACACAGTGCTATGAAGGAAGCTTGTCTCTCTGATGGCCTGATATGACATGCACTTCTTTTATTCTTCTGAACTGTTTACATGTTCTCTCTTAAAAAGAGATCATGCATGTATATATTTACATGCAAAAGAAGCTAGGTATTCTAAATGTAGATTATTAAGATGGCATGTATACTAATGAAAGTCCAGCTTCTGTGTAAATTTTCGTTTACTGTTCTTATTAGAGTTAGCTAACAAAATGAAATTTCCTTTTACAGGGAAAAAAGTATCTTCAGTCAAAAGGAAAGGTCAGGTGTTGAATTTTCCTGTGAACATACCTTTCAGAACAGATCGTCTTCAGAGACTTCAAATACTTCATTTCAATAAGTTGAAATAGCATAGTAGAAAGGAGTTAAAATAATTTAATGTCTTTTTACAGATATGTACAATTAATATAGCAGAAATTAATACACATTAAACACAATGGAAAATGGAATGCTTCCATCTTCATTAAAATGAGAATATGTGTATTTTTAATACCACATCTGAAAATCAAAATATAATTTACCATTTTGCATAGAAAATGGTCTCATTCTCAGGATGCAGCTGAATGTGAATAAAACTAGCTGTCTATTGAAAAATGTTGTGATAACACTATTTCCACAAACCTTGCTCCTGGAGTTAGAAAGGTGGTTTAGTACACGTGGCATAAAAGTGCTAATGAATAGCAATGTATATATGTATAAATAAGTATTAAGAAGCTAAATAACTAAATGAAATGAATAGCTAAAAATAATCTGAATCTCTAATTGTTAGTATGTAATTTTGTTAGCATTACCATATATTGGTTATGACTCTGCACCTCATGTGTGGAAGGAGCACAGTTTAGGATTGTATTCAGGTCTGTAATCCTTTAGATCCCTGGCCCAGAGAGTATAGTTGGTTTAGTGAGCAGGATGGTCAGCTGAAAGAGAGACCTGTGTGTTGGTCTGCTCGTGATATGGTGATTTTTCTGGCATAGTGCGCTTGGTTTACCCCTCATCTGCCTACCCTGATTTGGCTGCTCCAAGTCCCTTGTTTCCTCGCCATCTATATACTTTTCTTATTCACCTTTGCAGTTCAAAGGAGGGCTTCACAGTCAATGAGGCGTCGTATTCACTGGCTTCTTAATTAAGGAGGCGATAGTAAGGATCAAAATAGAAATTAAAAATTTATATTGCAAAATATTTACATTTTGAAACAAATTCAGAGAGTGCATGGCTTTTCATTTCTCCTCTCTTAGTTCAGTTGTTCAGTTTTTGATAAAGTGTGTAGATGGATTTCTCTAAAAAACAAGACCAGCAACTATCTTGAGCCAAAAATAGTACAAGCAGGAGCTTTGCAAACAGTTCTGCCAAACCTTTTCAAATTCTTTCTTCAATATCTTTATAGCCCACAGCCTTTCCTGAATAGCCTGTAAATCATACTAGAGTACTAGGTCATCTTCTTCGGTGGACAAACAAGAACTAAGCTGTAACCACAATATTAGTTTTCTCTGTGCCCTAGGACAAGAATCAGCCAATTTCAAATAGACCTTGTTACATCTGTCTGATACACCATATAGCTCCAGTTTTGTGGGGCTTTTTTGCACTGAATATCAGTCAGTCACCAGTGTTCCCACTCAGCAGCTGCACCGACAAAGAGAATATGTGTCAGTGTGATGCTGCTGTGACCTGGGGTGTTAGTGGGATTCATTCTATAACGTTTGCTTGCAGAAATTGGATGCAGGAGTTTACACAAAGCAGAAATTGAGAATCAAATAAGCACAAACTTTAATGATGTCACTACAAATGCATCTTTAAGCATGTACTGAATACCAGAACTTAGGAAAGGAGAGTTAGTGGAAAGAATAGGTGCTCTGGTTCTGTATGTACAGATGCAGCTGCCCCTTATTTTTCCATCAGCGTTTCCTTCTCATTTCCCATTCTCCGTGTTTTCTCCTTTCTGATCCTCTCTGTCCATAAGTCATGCCATACTTTACCTGTGAGCTTACACTATTTTGAAAATGGGATGAAGCTTAATATTTTTTCTTTGTGCTTTGATGTCACTTGATACTAATGAGCCCCTCCGCTACTAACAAGAAAGTGCGAAGAGACCATTGCAGTTATGATGTGGAATGAGGAAAAACACAGGGAATTAAAGCTGTTTTTGTTTGTGATCATGTAAATCAAAACCATTTTCCTTACCCTTCAAGTTCACTAAAAATGTTTGTACTCATTTTGCACATAATTCTTGTCATGCAGCAAGACAAATGACTCCCCCACTTTCTCAGTCCTGCCAGTAGTAGGAGGCCTTCTTAACTCCCAGTACTAGCAGGAGGAGTTGATGTTAATAAAAGCACTTCTGTGTCATTGTGGTAAAAATGAAAGCTACCCTGAATGAAAGGGGGGTGGGGGGAATGAAACACTGTAGTATCTGGAACACTGATTTCCAAGTTCTGTCAATATCACAGCATTTTATTACAAAAGTTCTTTCCTTGTTCTTTATCAGAAAAGGTAAGAGCGTGATAGAAGTGAAACGAATAACGTTAGCATCTGCTCTTACACAGGAAATTGATAATGAAAACAAAGAGAAAGCACCTAAAAGACACTGTAATAAGCCACCCATTTGTTAAGTTCAGTAAAAGGGCAAATGCACCCGTGACTGTAGTCAAATATTCACAGTCTCTATAACAGTCTTGCATACTGATGCATCTTTGCAAAATATAGGTTGGATTTCTTAAGGCAAAGAATAATTTTATAATTTAGTACAGGCTTATATACTAAGAGAACCTAAGCAAGGAACACTTCAGCAGCGTCCTGCCTGTCGTTTCGTGGTTAAATTGTCTTGAGAAATGGTTTCTCTGTGGTTGTCCAATAGAAATGCTAGTTCCCTGAAGTGGAGACAACTTGTAAAGCATTTCATTAACTGTTCACTAGTTTTGGCTGCAAAATTTAGTGCGTTTATAAATACTTCCCCTAACATTATTTCCTGTCTGATAGAGTGTACACAGTTTAGTGTCACTGTGGAATTACATTCTTGAGCATACTACATTTCAAAACAAAGCATGTAAATCTGACTTTTAACAGCAGAAGTTTACTATGAGCAGAACTTCAGTATCACTGATTCCATGCCATTTCTGCTTCCTCACCGGATTTCAATTGCTTGATACTTGTGTCTCCACCCAAAAGGAGTCCACTTGGAACACTGGTGTTTTGATAGAAATGTAGAACAGAATACAGCTACAAAACACTATTTTTCAACTTAGTCACCACCATTAACTATGCATTTTTGCTAGCAGTGAACAGGAGCCTGCATGTCACAATCATAAACATCTGCACAGCAGACATGATCCACTGTTGCTGTCATTACTGCAGAAATGCACCGCCCACTGCCTCACTGTGCTTACATCCACTGGTTGGTATCCATAAGCATTCAGCAAGTGTCAATGAATGTCAGTGGGCGCCATTTTTTCCACTTGAAGGAATTCAATTTCACCCCTTTGCTTCATGCGCACTTCCATATCAGACACCATTGTGTCAGACTGTCCCTCTGCTGCCATCTGTCACTCGGCAACAACATGTAATGGAATACTGGTGGGAAGGTTTAACCTCTACTGCTGTACCACCAACATCCAACTCTCACATTGTGGGCCAGCATCATTAAATAAGAGGCATTACTTTCAGAGCAGCAGTTGTACTTTTCTCACTTTTCCTAAACAAATGGGGAAGGCACATTTCTTTCAGAGCTTGAGCTGGTTCTGGTTATTAGTCTCAGTTACCTTTTTTCTTTTTTTTCCTTCTTTTTGCTATTTTTATGTTTATCTAACGTGGTGGCTGACAGTTGCATCTCATGCTTTGTGACCAGTGCTTTAGAAACACAGAGATAAGACAATCCACGTTCCAAGAAACTTTTTATTTATGTTGTCAGGAGAGGAAAAAATGTGAGAAAGGTAAATAGATGGAAAATGAACCAGCCAGAGGCTGATAATGTAGCAGCATCTTATCAGTTATTGGATTGAGAGTGGAATGGTTTGGGGAAGTAATCATAGAGGAGGATTTTGAGGAGGGTGTAGAGTTAGGCATGTGTAGAAGTATTGCAGGGAAACTCTTTCAACTGGTAGGAAATGTACAGGAGAAGATGCAGCATTTGTGAATTTCATGGTGGCTGTTAAAATGGGAACCACTTGTGGCAAAGTTTTGGATTGTTATTTTCCCAGGCTGATTTTGTTAGTATTTGTAGCAGAGCAAATGATACCTAAAAACCCGCACAAGGTGTTTTGGGAAGTCGGTATGGTTGTCTTCTCTGCATTTTACCATATTGATACTGCTACATCAACTTATTAACATTCCTAGCTGATCTTGGGATTGTTCTTACTGTGAGATTCCTCTTTTTTGAGACTGGCATGATATATTCTCATTTCTCATATGGTGATGGTAATGCTGTTTATGTGCAAAGCTGATCATTTTTGTTTTCCTTACTCAAAGAATTTTGTCCTAGGTAATCATCATGGGAGCTTCCATCTGTTCTATTTTTCCCTATGGTTGTATCGCTTTTTTCCTCTAAGAAGAAAGAAACATCAGAGAATGATTATGAAGTATATTTTCCATAAGACTTCTCTCCCCTCTCTCCCTACCCCCACCCCCCACCCCCCTCCCAAAAAAAAAAAAAAAAAAAAGCCTTCAAATCTAAGTTTGAAGTGTGATGATGTGGTGATGAGTGGTGATGTTGATATACAGTACTGTGGTTTTATGTGTTTCTGAAATCTGGTATAGCTGAAGTCTCCCAGGGATCAGGAGATCCAAGGAATTGCAGAGACTGTAGCACTAAGCAGTATCAGAAAACTGCAGATGTAAAGAAAATGTTATTTGCAGCTAAAGTTTACTTGACTGAGTCCAGTGGGTGTTTTTGTTCACAGTACAAATTCTGGCTGGTATCTCTCTCTTCCTGTAGCAGTTGTTTCAGATTTGAACTTTTCCCACAAGACCTATCTCTAGAATTAGATTCAGATTGAGAAGTACTGTGCAGTTGTTACTGTCATAAAAACAATCTGCTATAGCTTGATTATGGGACCAAGCTGAAAATGAAGGAAATGAGAAAATGTCAGTGAAATTTCTTAATGAAAATTATCTAACTTGTTATGAAGTCTGATCTTGATATTGTTGGTGCAATAAGCAAAAACTCTGACTTGTATTGGGAAGGGTACAACTTTCACTGTAAAATAAAGGATGTTCCCTGCAACAGTGTGTCCTTGAGATATACACCCTATAGAACATATCCTTTTTTAGAGTTGCACTGAACGGCTGATATAATGTATTTCACCATATTGTGAATTTTCAGATGTGGATCAGTATCACTATTGTGACGCCCAGGGAATTCTCCTAGTAACTTTTCTTTAAAAGACTTCTAAGGCAGAGTTGTTGTCTGTTCAGCAGCACTTTGCTCACATGCTGAAAGTGCTGGAGTAAGCACTGAGCTTCTAAACTTGATAGTAAGTAAAAGTTCTGTGAATAGAGATAGTACTCTTTGGTCTACTAATGGGCAAGGAAAGGTCACATCTTGGCTTCACTGAGGATGCAGTATCTAGATAGCTAATTAGAGTAATAACTGATTAAAGAGAACCTGCTGACTCCACCTTGAAGATGAAAATCGATCAGTGTATTGCTGTACCCCTTTGCAACTGGAGAGAAAGGGAGGTCTTCTGAGAAAAAAAAACTGATTCTGCTTGTTTCCTGAAGCATTGCTCTGATGCTGAAGTGTCCAGACTATTTTCCTATGATCTGCATAGCCATGAAATAAAAAGAATTACAATAAGTGACTTACAGATGAAGTTTCACTGACCACACTGTGGTTGTTGGCTATGGTTGAGGTCTTTGGTTCACAACCCAGCAATCCAGATGGGATTTGACCAGCAACTGTCAGGTGACAGAAATAGGCCTTGTGTAGTTGACATAAAGATAATGAGGGTCGGATGAGGAGAGTTAGTATGTTGCCGTTTGAACTAAGGGATGAAGGCAAAGAAAATTCACTGGTTTCATGTTATCACTTTGGTAAACCTGCCCTTATTAAGGACTTGGTTAAGTTTTTTGTGCATTAGGTGATAGGTCTCAAAATAGACACACCTCAGATTCCACTTTAAATAATATCTTGTTTGTTTATTAAGGTTAGGGATGCAGGGAGATGGGAGGTCTGTTCAGGGTTTATACACTGTGAAGTAATAAGAAACTAGTTTTGTCATCAAGTGTACAAGTCTGTAAGTCTGTTGATCAGAAGGGGACTTATAAAGTTCTTCCACTTAAATTGGATATACTAAATTAAAATTCAGAAACAAAACCTTCGTTTAGTGCAAATTATTTTTTTCTGTCCACCAATGATACTCTGAATGACAAAGTCAGGAGTTAAACTTCATCTATAGGAAGGATATGACTTGTTACTATTTATTACCTTGACAACGGCCTCTAAGTGGGACTTTAGTATTATCATTAGTGAATTTTGAAACCCCTACTGGGAAAAGTTAGTTGTGGGTGGATGGTTGGACTGCATAATCTTGGTGGTCATTTCCATGCGTGGTGATTCTGTGATTCTAATAATGAGTATGTGTGAGTTTTTATTGCACATCTAAATGTTTACTTCAAGACAGAGTCCTACAGTTGGCTGCCATCCAGCTGGTCATAGAAGCACTCCTTCTTGATGTCAGTCACAGTCTAAAGTGATAGCTCCAATTATTGCAGGTGCCTTCCAGGATGGGATGAGCAAAGATGCTGCTCATAACTCCAGTTACTAGAGCAGGTTTTTAAGGTAGAGTTCTTCAATCGCTTTCAGTCATGGAAGTGTGCCCTGATGAATTAAGTTACTATCCATCAGTTTACTGAGGACCAGATGTGTGCCTTAGTATTTTTGTCTGCAGTGACCCAATACTATGCTCTGCACTTATAATTATTACTTATATTAACTACAAGATTTTAGGTTCAGAGCACTTTAGAGCTTTAGTTATGGGCTATGATACTGTTGGGCTTGGTACTCTATAGCTGCTCAACTGTGACTCCCACCCAAATAGCTTATTATCTAGGTGTAAGGCATGAAATAACAAGTAGGCAAGTGGAGAGCGTGGAACGACTGTGAGGCAATACTGATCAGCATAGTGGGCAGTAGTGTCAGTGCTTTCCCAAGTGTATCTGTAGGCAGTGATTTGAAGTAGAATAGTAAGTTATCTGTAGGGACCTTTGTAGAAACCTCTTCCTGTACACTGCTGCAAACACACATGTGCTCTTTTGAAAATCTAGTGGCACTGGTATAAAATTTTTGTCTGTGTTGGGGATCATTTTTTCATACTGAATGAGAGCTAACAAAGAATGGCTTTGAGAGTTAGTGCAAGTTGGATGTGCTTGATACAGGTTTCAAAAACTGGAAGGAAATACAGATAAAATGATGAGCTCTTGTAAGTTCTGGTTGCAGGTATCTAAAACACCTTTCAAGTGGATGGATATGAGCTAGTTCAGTATGTTTTTGACAGAGGAAAAGTTACCGAATTGAGATATGAGAAGATCAAACCCTGTAGAGTAGTCATTTCTGTGCAAAACTTACACTTTGAAAGAAGTGGAAAACTAATGAAGTCTGTAGGCAAGAACGTGGAGAAAAGGTTAGTCTGAAGTAGTCACAGGCTGGGGAAACAAGCCAAATGCATGTGGGATCCATCATCAGGGTCACAGGTGTTCCACAGAACTTGATGGAAAAATCAGGAGTGCTGTCTTGGAGATGTTATTTTGTGATGGTATCTGAGAATAATTAGATCTGGAGGAAGCAGTGAGCTTTTACTATAGCCAGAAACAGACAGATACAGAAAAGAGGAGATATGTCCAAAGCAGTCTTATCGCGTAATGAATCCTTATTATAGTATCAAATCTCACCTCTGACAGATCACTCCTGCTGAGAAGCAACTAACTCTTGTGACTAATCCCACTGAAATCAAGACAAGAGGGACAAAAAAGTAGACTTCAGAAATGCAAATCAGTTCAAAATGTAACTTGTTTGTGTATGTAATGGATCAAACCAGGAGGATACAGTATGATGTGCAGCAGTGAAGTGTGTTATGTGCTGTCTCAGTGACACAGCTTCAGGTGGTTCTACCCATGCAGAGTGGAAATTTTAACTGATTTGTCAGTTCTAGTGAAATCTTATCTCCAATCATTTTATTTATGCATTTAAACAGACATAGTCTCTGAACTCAGTGGTGTTCCCCAAGGATTAAGGTGGTGTTCACTGCAAGTCAGGGCATTGGCAGCTTGCTCTTTGTTTTCATGTGACTTATGAATATTGAATGTGAAGTCAATTGGTGTTTCCAGAAAACCAGGAATAATTGTAAATATGCTAGCAATGTTGTTATAAACGATAATACTAATCTAAACAATATGAAGAATGTGTCTGCTCACTGAGGTTTGTTGTTGTTGTTGTTGTTTTTTTCTCTTCTCAACATTCATTTCTTAAGAAAATTGGCTAAAAAGCGAAAAGAGACATTGAGCAGTACACGGCAGGAAATGACAGTGATGGTGAATTCAATGGATAAAAGCTACACTGAGCAAGGCACCAACTGTGATGAAGCCTTCTCTTTCATGGACACACACAATCTAAATGGGAGATGTAAGTTTTTTCCTTTTCTTTTCTTTCTTTCTTTCTTTTTTTTTTTTTTTTTTTCCCTTTGCTTCCACCGTCAAAAAAAAAAAAAAAAAAAAAAAAAAAAGGTGCAAATGGTTTTTAAAATATTCCTCATTACTCAGTCATGGAAAATCTATGGAACCCAGAGTCTCCCACTGTGCAGCACATTACAGGGTGTATTTGAATGAGCAAGACAGCCAGACATCAAGAAAAGACTTCTTTAAAAATAATAAGGATAATTGAGCTTCTTTCTGACCACTTTTTCTTCTGCAGAAGAACAAACACATTACTAAAACAGCTGTAGTTTTTCCTTTCTCTGATCTCCATTAGGTTAAAAATTTTATCTCCCCCATCCTGTCCCAAGTCCTTCCAATGCTTCCCCTGCTCACTTTTTTTTTTGTAGACAAAACTTATTTTTGAATGTCATAACGTAATAATGGTGATCCAATTGTCATATTATTTCCAATTCTAGATGATTCTGTTGCTTATGCAAAGGAAAAACTTGGCTGAATTATGAGCTCTGCAGTTTCATAAGAGATGGTCTAAAATACTTGGTCTTCATGGATCTATCCTCAAAATAAATAAAATTTAGGGTATACATTTTCCTAGTCAGAGTTTAGTCAAGGAATTGCTTCTGTCTGAGGGTTAGCAATGACCAAAGACCAGGATTGTAGTAGTTTCTCATATAACTGTTAAAAAGAATGGGAAAAAAAGATCACAAAACATTATAGTTTTTTGTAGTTCCTAAGGAATCTCAGTTTTTCTTGTATACCAGTGTTTTTGAACATCATCAGGATTTATCAGAGATTCAATTTTGTTTCAAGTACTACCAGACTGTAAGGCCCAACTCCCACTCTTTAATATTATGCTTAAGAGCGTTGACGAGTTCAGTTATTACAATCACTCTGTGAAGTTTATTAAGTGAGACTTCTTTCAGCAGCTTTAGGCTCAGAATTTGCAGTGTTCATTTGCATTTGTGTTGATTTTGAAATTGCTTTGAAATAGATCTTTCAAAGTCTGACTTGCCTTTTTGGTGAGACTATCCCATTTACTTAATGAGATTGCTTGTTTAGTGACGAGATGAAAGATTTGGCTTTCTCTTCTATCCTCTTGGTGTAGTCTTCCACTCTGTGGTTGAATGGTCTCAACAACCAAAGAAGCTGTGGTTAGTTCCTGTGAGTACATCCTCTTTTCATGCGAACTACCTTAAACCAATTTGAAATTCTCTTCATGGCCTGTATTTTACACCAACTGAGAACCAGAACCTTTAATTCAAACTTTCCATAATAAATGTGGTCACTGGAAGAAATCAGTTTGACAGTTTTTAGGAAAAAGTCTTTTTGTCAAGACCTTGTTCTCGAGATTTAAAACATTCCTACCTCCTATAAAAGTTTACTGTCCTGGCAGCATTCTGTATCTCACCAGTTTTATTAGCTGCCACAACCTCGACCTCAGCTATTGTCTACATCCATTTCCGAAAGAAATAGCTCTGTGTCCTTTGCTTCTAGTGACACGGGAGACAAAATCAAAAGAAAGTAGTCTCAGATATATTCACTTAGAGGATAAATGATACCTGCCAGCATCAGTTAGCCAGTTTCCAAATAGTTCAGTTTTAACAAGGACAGGTAACTGTATATCAACAGCAAATTAAAGACAAATCAAAGCTAGCAGAGTCATCTCAGTACTTCTCGTCGAGCAGACCGTGTCTTCCCCAACTCTGTTTTTGTTTCCTAAATTCCTGTTAGTTTGCTTATATGTATCCAGAATGTGTTTATATTTACTTACTCATCTGAGTTAATTTCAGCCATACAGGTAAGCAAAACTGCCACAACTAATGTCTAATTTGAAAAAGCTTTGTTTAAAAACCTTTAGTGAGTCTTTGGGTTAGCGTCCTCTGGAATGTTATGATTAACTCTCTCCTGTTGGATGCATCTGTGCTTACAACAGAAATTCGTGTGATCTCTGGATACCAGGGAACTAACTGAAGTTATTTTTTTCTTTGTGTTTTCCCTTTTACACATGGCTAAGTCATTAAACAGCAATGCCAGCACTGGTGTATATACGACAGTCTGAAAGCCGTACTTAAAGAGTAATATTCAGAGCATAAATACAATCTGTGTATTATCCCTCTGCCTGAACAAATTGAAAAAGACAGAGAAAAATGAACTGTTGCAGAATGTTTACCTACAGTATTTACTGTATTATTAAGCAAACTTACTAACGATCAAAGCTTCTGTCAAAAGCACCTGCTGTCGCTGTGATGTCTTTATTAAAGCACCAGTATTCAGTCTAGTCTTGTGATTTAAGAAGTATATTTGTCATCTCTGATCAAAATGCTTTATCTGATGATATTTTATTCTAGGGAATTGATCAAATTCTGTAAGTCATTCATTTTGTTCACTAGACGCACCTGCTTTTCCCTGGGTCCCGATTACAGTGTGACAAGCACAACAGAAAACCAAATCAAGCCCACGTGCCATGTCACTCAGCTTAAATAGCCGCATACCACTCTGCTGTCTCTAACTAGCCTTGTTTCTTTTTGCAGCTGTATCTTCACCATCTTCATTTACAATGAAAACTAATACACTGAGCACAACAGTGCCTAACTCTTATTACCCAGGTAACCAATTTTTTTTTTCTTGGCTTCAACCCTATGTAAACTTTTTCATTACAAAAGTGCGTGTAATTATGTTATTATACTCCTTGCCGTGGAAGTTTAATATGTATTCCATGTAACCAGTTGCTTACAGTAGCTTTCTGAAAGAAAACACGGGAACGTTTATCAATCATTTACTGTTCTCTCTCTTTTTACCTTTTCTGCATTGACCTGCTTATGATGTATGACAGATCCATTTGTGCCAACTGCAATTTTAGGTGAGAACATTTCCCTTTATCAAAGTTATTGCTGAAGTAATTTAGAAAGTCACAGACAATAGTATGCAAGAAGCTGTAGTTCTATGCTCGAGGGAAGGGGGGGTAGGCTTGTCTACACTGAGAGTGCTAAAGACAGTTATCAGGCTTGATTTCTACTGTCACAGTGCAAGTCAGGGGAGAAAAATAAGAAATAATTTTTAGGAGTGGATTTGTGAGGAAATGTTTATGCATGTATTTGGAGTGATACAAAAGAATTTGATTATCATGGCAATTGAAATAGTTTCCCTCATTTTTTCCTTTTTTTTTTTTCCCTCAGAACTCAAGATGTCACTTCTTAAAAACACCTTTTTTTTTTCCTAATTAGACTATTCATGATGTAGAAAATCAGACAAAATAGGGTTTTGGCCTTCCACCAGCTATCATTTCTTATCATAATGCCATGGTTTCTGACATGATTATCAAAGTGAAGTTTCAGAGGAGAGCTGGTATTTTGAACAGCAAAATACATGGCGTTTACAGTAATACAGTTTATTGTGCATCGGTTGTCACAGGAATAAAATAAAATGGTAGAACTGTATTTTAAAAACATAGTTAAAGCATACAGCATTTCCACAGGGGATTTGGGAAATCCTGTTGTTGCCCAATATCAGAAAGAGGGATTTCACACAGTAATAAAATTGTAAACATGAAGTGCCATTGCATTGTCAGTGCTGAAGTAACTGACCACATTGTGTCTTGTATTTATTTACACTTTCTTCCCATAGTAACTTTAAACCAAACAGGGAAATATTTCAAAGTGATAAAATACAGCAGTTCTCTGTAGCAAGACTTCAGATTCCACTGCCAAACCTCTCTACTCCTTTTACTGACATTTTCTGCACAAATATCTTTTCTTCTGCTCCTTTTTCTTCAAATCACTGTAAAAAAATAAAGACCCCCTTAACTGATTCCTTTCTTTAAAATTCAAGTAAAACAATCTTAAGTAGAATGAAGCACAGAGGAATTTTAAGTATAGGAATTTGATCTTTGAAAACTTGTTCTTGTAAAACAAGATTTAGCAAAGTGCATTTTCAGTGTGTTAACTTTGAGAAGGAACCAGTGAATTTTTATACATTATATAAATTTGGGAGAAGGTAATGGTAGTGACTGTGTCAATGTAATAATCTGCATGCAAATGAAATTTGCAGTGCCTTTTAACTGCCTGAGATGCTAAGATTTTTTCGTGTGTGCTTTAGCATTCATTCAACACTTCATCCGGTGGATGTTCTGACCTTGTGGGTGGGCAAGGAGAAAAGTGTTATCAGGAGAAAAACTTTCAGATTTCTTGTCTGAGTTATTCCATCTTATTTGCTTTCAGTGGTTTCGGTTGGTTTTCCTTTTGTTTGCAATCCTTTGCAAAAAGTCATAGTAAAAATATTTGTAAGCTCTTTTTTTCCCCACAAGAAATAATCTTTTAGTAAGCAGTTCAGATATCAGACAAACACATGCTGAAAGAAAAATAAATAAAAAAAATCTTTGCTTATGTAAGTCTGTAGAATTTTGAATTCATTTGGTACATATTTTATGGTCCAATACAGCAACATGTGATTTCTCATCTCAAAAAACCTTCCAGTTATTTCCGTGTAGATAATGAATATTTTTGTAACCTTACATGTTAAAGTATTATGAATGGTGTCGTATTCAAACAGGGTTTATTTCTCAAAAGGTGTTTATAACTGTTTCTATAGGAATAATGTTTTACCTGAGGTAAATCAAATTAGCTGTGTTCAAATCAGTTGAAGATTATAGCTGTTAACAAAAGTACTGTATTTGTGTTGCAACTAACACCTGCTCTTGCCACTTGTCAATGTTTAAAGAAGTTATTTTAGGCTGTAGGGTCGAGTGTGTAGTTAAAAGTGTGACCTCCTTGGTAGGCACAGGTATTGCAAATGGTTAAGCTCAGTTTTCTCAGTCAGAAACTCCTAGAATGGCTGCAATACACTTAACCATTTCCAAATTTCTGCATAGCACAATTTTCGGCCTATTCATACATATTAGGAACTCCACCAAATAAAAAGAAAAAATTAATGATAGCTAATGACGTACTGTTTAAATGGGCAGCAGTCTTACTTCTCAGTTTCAGATATGAGGAAATTTTCATATATTCGAGGGAAAACTTTCATGCTCATTCTAATAACTGAAAAGAAAACTTGAGAGCTCAATTAAAGCTTTACATGACAGCCATTAAATTTACATGAATGTAGGTCGTGTTTGTCATGTTTCAGTTGTAAGTATTACTGAAATTGGAGAAATAAAAGAATGCTGTCCCAGAGAAGATAGCGTGCTGGGTTTGCAGATGCCTTCCATGCCATAAGTTCATATAATTGGCAAATAAATATGTTATTTAAGTGTTGTACAACTCTATGGGAATCAGTAAGTAGGAAGTAGAATAACTGAAATTGTAGGAGATCTTAAGCAAAAGAGACAGACTTC